>CM050888.1:39111188-40311188 GCA_027725995.1 Rhynchospora tenuis | reverse complement strand
ATATAAAAATAACCACTATAAATCCTAAATATTATTTTTGTTAAAAAAAAATTCCGAGCGCCACAAAATATCTGAAATATTATGGTTTGAATAGTGGTCGAACTCCTCCATACGCATCCCATCTTTATATATCTATAATATAGAGAAGTGTTCAATGAGATTATGAACCTATTATGCAAAATTATGAGAAAAATTGAAAATTCATAGGAAATTATTGTACTTCTTTTATTGTCTTGACTTTTCGATTATTATTTTGTATATCGTATATATAATTTTAGATTTTCTATTGTTATTATAATATATATTTGATTTCTCATGAATTTCTTATATTACAATATTTTAGAGTTGTTTATTTAAAATTATTATTATTATTATTATTATTATTATTATTATTATTATTATTATTATTATTATTAATATTATACTATGTCTATATTAGACGTTACATCATACATATATTTTCAAAAAAAATTTACGGACCGTGCTAACACGAAATCCTAGCTACGCCCTCTATCTATATTGCCGCATTTATTGACAATATGGCGTGTATGATCGAAATGTTAATTGCTACATGAAAATTATAGATTTCTGTGTTAATGATTGGAATTATTACTTTATGTTATGTTAAGTGCTTAATTTGCAATTTTTTTCTTTTAAATTTGGAAAATGAATAAATTTTCCTTCTGTATCATATGAAAGAGGACGTCATAATGTCAGTTTTTGGATCTTTTTTGTTGAATTGTCTAAATAAAAGAAAATTTTGATTAATAAAAAAATTGCCTTATTATTATATATTTTTTAATATCTCTCTTGTTATATATGGGGCATACAATATATTTTTTTTAAAAAAAAATAGCAACCCAAAAAATAGGGTGCCTGCATACTTTACTAATGCAATAAAAAAAAAAATAGCAAGATAGTAAGATCACCATAGGTGATCGAATAGTAAAAAAGAAAATTACAAAACCATTTTATCCTACTACAACCAACTATCAAACTAATACCAGTAAATGGAACAAAGATTCAATGCCAACCAGAAACGGCAGAAGAAACAAGTACATAAAACCGGTACCCAACAAAACCGGTACACAACAAAACCGATATGCAGACAGATTATCCATCAAGAAGGTCTTCGTTTTCTGCATCTTGAGCCCCGATTGTGCTGTTGGGGGCTGCCTCCCGCCTGACATGATGCTCTAAACCAGTGCTTTTCCCTGTCCAAAAATGCATAAGGTGAAAGGTTGAGTTAATGATGGTAAGTGAATTCTTACCATCAGAGGAAACAAAAGTTTTCATTGTTCCTCTCAGACCATAACACCCATAACCAGGCTGCTAACAAGGTTTTAAAGAACATGCAATTTTTACTATCAAGACGCATTATAGAGTTCCATAAATTAATAATAGAAGTTCTATCTAGTAAATGACCATTTGGGTGCACTCTTGCAACTAAGTTCCAAAAAACAGAAGCATAAGTGCAAAACAAAAAGAGATGGTCAGTAGATTCCTCTTTTGTGCAGAAATTACAGTTTTTAGGTCCTTGCCAGCCTCTAATACAAAGATTATCTCTAATCAGCACCTTATTTTTGATAACTAACCAAAGGAACAGCTTGAATTTTAAAGGTATTTTAAATCCCAAACAGATTCTTTTACGGGGATGGCGATGCCACCATTCAAGAAAGTATACATTGATTTACAGAAAAGCCCTTACTGTCCCAATGCCGAAAACAAAAAGCACTGTCCCTCTCTTCTGTGAAAACTATACTATTGAGTATGTTACAAGCTTCAGCCTTTTCATATCTAAGCTTTAAATTTGCACCCCTTTTTAATCTAAAATTAGGATTACCCTTGTTCCAAATCTGTGCAATTGAAAAGTAATCTTTTTTCACTTTTTCAAATAGATTAGGAAGTCTTTCAGACATGATGGGCATACAATATAAAGAGGCACAAAACTTAGAAATTCGAATTACTGCTTCCAAAAAAAAAAAAGGAGATTTAAACCAGGGGTGGATTCAAGGTGGGCAAGGACCTTAAATTTTAATTCTTTAGAAAAGAGATTCATACCAGTGTGGATTCAATTTTGAAGTCTTTGGTAATTATACTAATTGTTTAATTTTTTAATCCAATTTATCGGATTAAAATTTTAAGTAATTTGTCAAAATTTTTATCATTTAATAAAAAAATAACAATGATACAAACTTTTTCTTTCAGTTATGCATCAATGATGCATGTTTAAAGATAATTGAACATGTGTCATATACGTCATAAGCAGTTAATAATATTGTGCATAATGGAGCTGGTACAACCAGTTGAAAAGGCTGGTACGCATGAAAGAACAGCTTTAGACACGCAAGTGCTGTTAACAATCTATTAACCGAGCTGATGATGCTGGCACAATTTGGCCATTTGACTCACCCCAAGAGCCTCATGTATGGTCACATCCACTGTATCAGACCCTATTACGGGTTAGTTACATTCACTGGATAGAAGTCTAGTTGATTCAGACACTAGGTTAGAAACATTGTATACCAACTGATCTATTCTAAGTTTCTAACCACTATACATCATCACTTGTAATTGTAACTATCAATACAATCAATATACTAGTTCTCTCTAATACAAACCTCTCTCTCTCGTTACTGGTAAACCACGACTGATAAATAACTTTACAATCTAAATATCCTACCAAATGTTGTTGTGTTTTATTGCGAACCTTGATAAAAACTTTTATTTTTCAGCTTCACTAATGCAAACCCCGAAAATTCCCTCCTCCCTCGATAAGCCTTATCCAAACCCGGCACTTTCTCTTTGTACTTCTCAACAAACCCCTCTTCAAACTTCTTCTCAGAAATACACAGTAAGGTATACAAGCCTGGCTTGCCATCCCACAATCCCCTTTCCACAAGCACCTCCACGACTGCGCAACGCGGGATTATTCTCTTCTCAAGACTTAGTGTGAGAAGAGCCACTCTTCTCACAATTATTGCCGAATCCCAATTCAATGTATCCGTAAAAAAACCCATCATCTTCCTAATTTTATCATCAGATAGTAGCATACATGTTGGCTGCCGTGCAAAGGCCGAGAGTGTATCCTCCTCGGACCATCCAAAGCTTTTGTAAAGTTGCAATTTCCTCTCCCAAGTCGTCTTCTTCGTTGCAACCATTGCCGCTAACCCACAAACAAAGGTCGTCGATTGGGGATTCATTCCCAAACCCTTCAGCCTATCCAAGGTTTCTGTAATAACACTCACCGGCTGCGACATTACCAAAGGTTGGTTTACAAACAGTTGAACAATTCTCTCATTTGGAACTCCAAACACTTTCAACTCACTCACAACCATCATGACAGATTTCTTAATGTCATTTCTAAGAAGCCACGGCCCGCGATGGCAAACCTTTATGACTAGCGGCTTCGAGCCGAGTATCCTTTCAAGAAGGTTCAAATTGGGGCTGATGCGAGAGGGGAGACTTGCACAGAGGATTTGAGGGTCGTGGCAGATGAGCTGAATGAGTTGGGGAGGAGAGTAGCCGTAGGAGAGGAGGTAATCTAACTTGGGTTCTATCGTTTTCTCTGGTTTAGTGGTGAGAACCCATGGATTTTTATGAATTATTCTTTCGGTTTGGAAAGATGAGAAGCCGTAGCGGTTCAAAGACGAGAGGGAGTTTATTTGGAGAGGAGAAGAGGTGGCGGCTGATGTGGAGGTGACTTGGCGAGTGGTGGCGCTCCGATTGGAGACTTGGGTTTGGTGGAGGAAGAGCAGATTGGTTCGGGTGAAGTGGTACTGGTGGTAAGTGAGGAGGCGAAGCATTGTCGGCTGTGTACTGTTTTGATTGTCTTGTCTTTTTACTTATGGTTACGATCTTATGGATAACGATTAACGAATACTTGGATAGTTTTTTTTTTTAGAAAAAAAAAAATGAATCCCGTAGGCCTTATGCTTGGATAGTTACATACTTCAATCTATATCGATATCTATAATAATTTTCACCTATAACGGTTGGAAGTTTTTATGATTCCTTTTTTATCAATTTGACTTTTTTTTAATGTGATTGTATACGTATTTTTTTTTCTTTTTCTTCCTTTTAGTGATGAACTCTTTTTTTGTTTATTAAATTTCGAGTAATCAAATACTTGATAGAAAATCAACTTCTTTCACTTAAGAGTATTATTTGCGAATTATACTTAAATTATATGAAATTTGATTATTATGATTTAAATTGGTTTGTTATTATATTTATATTGGGAACCATGTTTGACAAAATATTTTAAAATTTTCAATGATATTTCAAATGATTCGCGAATATATTGATAGGATTGTTAAAATAAATCATTATAAGGGTCCTCTTTACCTATTTTATACGGATTTCATCTAAAGTTACCCATTATGCGATGGAATGAATAATTAGGGCCGTTATAATTTATCTAGATTTCTTTTCACTTGAATTTTCTTTATTTTTAAAGTAGACTATAAAAAATAGACGAAAAATGAATTTATTTTGAATAGGGCATAAGATACCAGTGTTACTGGATTAATTGTTGCCTTCATATTACGAATGTTAGTGGTAAAATTGCTCGTAAACTGAAAAATTGGTTCAATAAATTCTGTGATATGATTACTTTGTCAAAATAATAATAATAATAATAATAATAATAAATTGGGATATTCTTCAAATTTGTTCCCAAAAAAATTATTGAATTAACTTTTAATTTTAAAAATATATTTGTTTTTATAAAAAAATAAAAAATGTAATCAAACATATTTTGAATACAAAATACATTGTTTAAGACACCAATGACATGCAAAAAGTATTATGATAAATTGGCAGAATTTTTTATTGAGAACATAAAAAAATTATTATATTACTTTAAAATTTATTGTACACAAATTAAAGACATCTCTTTTTTTTTTTGGAAATAAAAGACATCTCTTTTAAATAAGAAAAGAGAATGAAATACGCAATCGTTTGATTAAGATCGAATGGTTAAAGATGTGATTAATGTAGCACATTTATTATTTTTGTAAAAAAAAAAAACTACAATATTAATTCTCTATACTAATGTAGTTATGTTTTGACGGGATATCGAGTTCTGAACTATCCAACTTAAACCAGTCAATCTTCGCTTCCTATCATCAGAGCAATCTGTGCTCTAATGCCATTTTCATTGCAAATGAGCATCTTTGTTTTTAGGAGAAACAATGATACCTCTAACAGCATTAGTGACCAGAAAAAAAGGCATCTATACTCACATCATAAATTAATCAAAGGAATGAAAAACACACAAGCCTTTGATTAAAAAAAAAATAAATTACAATATCTCCATGAAATGTATCTGCGACCTGTAAGCGCATCGAAAAAAAATATTGTTTAGTACTTGTGGGGTACATTACTGAAGCCCCTAACCTAACAAGAACAAAATTCATCTTTTGACAACTGTTTACTCAAAAAGAATCTCGATCTTGCATCGTGTTGCTTTAGACCGTGTAGTGTCCCTGGATTTTGTCAATGTCTAGTCCCTTCAGCTTGACAACTGACTCAACGTGTCCCTTGAGTGTGTGAAGCTCCCTCAGTCTAAAATTTCATACAAAATAATTGATTTAGTATATGAATGGTAAGCTAAATGAAACTCCATAGCAATTACATCTCATGCATGCAATGCGTGACTAGTAAATTAAGTGCTAACCTGGCAATCTCAGCGCGCCTCATTGCTTGGTCTGCAAGCTCTGACAACTCCCTATAGTTGCTGTTTTCACTGAAGATAGCTCCGTTATTTTCATTTTCAGTCTTCTTGTTGAGGCCATGCAGGGTTCTCTGATCAAATGCCCATTCGGCTTGACGCTCATTCTTTCCGAAATCCTTCTTGGTGGTGAAGGCAGTCTACATATACAATTCACCAATCCATGTTTGTCAGGACCATATTCCTGAACCAAAGCTATATTTTTTGTTATGGAAAAATTGTATTACCTTGCTCTTGAATAGGTTATCCCAGCCTTTGCCGCTCAAGACATAGCGGATTATGAATTTAAGCAGGTCAAGAGGGAAGTAAGTGGCGATGCTGAATAGCCAGATCACTCCAGCCCATCCCCACCCAATACCTTGGATCCTGGCAAATTCCCAATGAGCATACACAGCAAGGAGGGTAGCAATCTGTCGAACGAGTTAAAAATTTAAATTATGCCAAGATTAGAAAGCATGAAGCCCACACGTGCGCATTCGCACACTCTGAGGTGAATAAATTACCAATTGAGCAACAAGGAATGCGCCAAGAAGCAAGAGACCAGGACGCTCAATCCACGACAAGCCTCTAGAACGGGTGACGAAGATAAGTGCTTGGCTGATGATGCTCACTTGGAGGTACAATGCTGACATGATCTCCTCCTCCTTTCCCATAAGTGATCTCACCCTAAATATTTCCTGAAATATGATCATATTTTTATCAAATGATACTGATTTCTTAGAGATTTCTTGTTGTCTGGTTTTGGAACTTAATTATTGTACGTTCTACCGGTACGGCTTTAGAACATTTCCACTTGGCACATGAAAATTGATTTCAGATTGTTTGTGTAGATTATATGTATTATCATGTGATATACTTGGAAATAAATCCTAAATCCTGTAAGATATTTAGTACAACAATATATCAATAATACAACTGAGTGGTACACTTACGGAGAAAAAGTCGGTGTCATTAGCAAGATAGAAGAACAAAACAGTCATGAGAGCCATGTATGTGCCAAGTACAATTCCAGTGGCAAAGATCTCCTTAAGCTTCCAGGAGTCAGGAAGAGGAGATGGGACCACGCGGTCCTTAGAGATGGTCATGATTGTACCATCATTCAAAATGGCAATGATGAGGACCATGAAGGGGGAGAAATCGAACTTCCAGATTAGAGCAATCAAGAGAAAACCTAGAACAATACGGATGGTGATTGAGACGGCATATATTGTGTAGTTCTTCATGCGTTGGAAGATGCAACGGCTGGTTAGCACAGCGCTGATAATGACACTAAGACCGGGCTCAGTAAGAACAATGTCAGAGGCACTCCTAGCAGCATCAGTTGCATCAGCGACAGCAATACCAATATCGGCCTTTTTTAGTGCAGGGGCATCGTTCACACCATCACCAGTCATACCACAAATGTGTTTCCTATCTTGGAGGCGCTTCACAATTTCATATTTGTGCTCTATTCAAGAAAGAACCATTAGGGGATAAGAATAATATGATGTAATTTTTATACTGCAAGATTCTTCAATTGGATAATTACCTGGAAAGACTCCAGCGAATCCATCAGCTGTCTCAATCAATTCATCAATCGGCATTCCAGCAACATCATTATTAGCATGACCTCCTTTGTCTCCCAAAAGGGTTGTTGAGGGGTACATGTTTGTGCCCATGCCGAGGCGGCGACCTGTCTCCTTACCAATAGCAAGTTGGTCACCAGTGATCATCTTGACATTAACTCCAAGAGCAAGGGCTCGGCGTATGGTTTCAGCACTGTCATGCCTTGGTGGGTCAAACAAGGGTAAGAGGCCCATGAACTCCCAATGACCACCAGTACTCTCTTTGTTTTTCTCGGGCACCTCTTGCCTTGCGACAGCCAGTGAGCGAAGACCACGGTTGGCATATTCTCCAATTATAGCATGACATCTCTTCCTTGCATCATCTCTAAGGTTGCAAAGATCAATGATTTGTTCTGGTGCACCCTTGCTTGCTCTGTGCCAGTTACCATCAGAGTCAATGTATGTCATGGCGGTGCGCTTGTCGACTGGGTTGAAGGGGAGAAAGTGGACCTCTTGTATCCCAGCACGTGCCTAAATTGGTGAAAGAAGAAATTATTTAATTAGTTCAAAAGAGATTCCAATGAATTGGTTTATATAAGTACAAATTAACTGCTTCATGGATACCTCCTTGGGATCTGCAAGCATATTAACCATACATGCATCAATGGCATCTTGGTTCTCAACCCTAGATGCCCTTGCAGCATACAGCACAATTGAATCTTTATCCAAGCCCTTGCCAAACACCTACAAATAACCAATCGAGTCTCTCATTATATAAAAAAATATTTTATGACGTATGCATTTAACTATACCGATGAGAACTTAAGTACTAATAATACATGCTATTTTAAAGAATCCTAACCTCAATTAGCTCCTTGTCAACGGTGAGCTTGTTTAGAGTAAGTGTACCGGTCTTGTCACTGCACAGAACATCCATACCGGCCATCTCCTCAATAGCTGTCATTCTCTTTGTGATAGCCCCCTGTTCAGACAGCTTGTGGGACCCAATAGCCATTGTTACAGAAAGAACAGTAGGCATAGCAATGGGGATTCCACCAATAAGCAAGACCAATAAGTTATCAATACCACTTCGATACGCACGGTGCTGAATAGCATACATTACGACAATTTCAACTAGTATGCCAGCACCAATAGAACAAATACAGAAGTTTCCGATGGCAGTCAGGACCTGTTGGAAGTGCCCGACATTGTTAGTGCTATCAACAAGGTGAGCAGCCTTGCCAAAAAAGGTATGGACACCAGTGGCAATGACCACGGCCTCAATTTCTCCTTGTTTGCATGTGGACCCAGAGAAGACCTCATCACCAGGATTTTTTGTCACAGGAAGGGATTCACCAGTAAGTGCTGATTGGTCAATCTTGAGAGGATCACCTTCCAATAGACGAGCATCAGCTGGGATGATGTCACCAAGCTTGACGCTAATTATGTCACCGGGAACTAAGATGGCTGCGTCCTGCTCTGCCCACTTGCCATCTCTCAAGACCTGTAAATAATCAGCCGAATATAATGAGTTTTACTGATGTACGATTCAATATAATTTTATTATTATGGCTTTGTTACAGGTAGTTATGAAATGAGTTCTTATAATAAAATGGCTCGCCTTAGTCTTGGGAGCAAGACTGGCCATGAGTGCGGCAGCAGCATTCCCAGCATTGTTCTCCTCGATAAAACTAATAGTTGAGTTGATAATCAAAAGGACAACAATACCCACAAAGTCTTGCCAATCCGGAGGTTTTCCCTGTAATTAGATGTATAACACATAATTGTTTAATTTGTTGTTTGTTATGTTACAAGAGCACATAAATTGCAGCTTAATAGGAACAATGAGTTGGCGTACTCCTCCATTGGCAAGAACAATCGCCATGATTGCGGCTATCTCCATGACCCATGAAAGAGGATTCCACATGAAACCAAGGAACTTGAGGACCTTGTTTTCCTGCTCGAAGTAAATAAAGGAATTTAAATGAGACATGATTGGCACAACATATCATATTCAAATACTCTTCGAATAAAACTGTTAACAAACTATGCTAACCTTTTTCTCCTCCAGCTTGTTGGGGCCAAAAACTTCGAGCCGATGTGCTCCCTCGGCATTGGTGAGCCCTTCTGCAGAGCATTTAAGCTGTTGAAAGACCTCTGGTACAGGAATTGTCTCCTGAAATGTACAAACGACAAGAATAATCTTTAGTATATATCATGTAATAATTGTGATCAATGTGTTACGCAAAGGTCGATGCTTGGGTCGTTTTGCCTTCCATCATGTAGGCAAATACAATCATACATAGCCTTTTAATCAAAATGTCTGAAGAACGTGTCGTAGGTTCTTTTTTGTGAAACAATCAAGAACCAGCCTCGAAAGAAATTTACAGGCGCAAGTAAAACTCACCAGGTCAACAGTCTCATTTTTTATGTCGTCAAGCGTGATTGTTGAAGCCATTTCTCAATTGCTCTGTTACCAAAGGCACAGAAGAGGCAAAGGACAACCTCAGCTCTGTGCAATTGGATTACAAGACGGTCTGAAACTCCCCAATATATAGATTTGTTAAATGACCATGATTATTTGCTAATTATAGTGTTTGGAATTCCGTGGCTTTAGTTTGCCACCTTTAGTTTGCACTGTACAAGCAGTTCAAGAAATTATTGGCTCATTTTGATTTACTAATAATAGAGCGGTTATCCGTGTCACTGTATCTACTCTTTTAAAATTGCACTCCTTGATGATAGCATGTCACTACAATATTACAGAGCTATTTCTGTGTATCAGCAAATCCATGTAGAAAGATAGTGTTTTGTTCTGACAGAGTGGCTGACAGCACTAGCTAAGAAGGTTGTGCGAAGTGGTACAATATGGCAACAAGCTTGGGAAGAACATGTGTTCTCGTTCTCCACTGTCAGGTCTGATGAAATTAAATATCACAAGGCATTAGTAGTTTAGTACATGGTGCTCCAGTAGCAATCAAGCAATGTATCTTTCTTAACGACAAACAACAAACATAGCTTTTTCTAATATGACCAATTGACAGCCTAGTACAAGAACTATTAACTTAAATAAGCAACAGCCATAAAAACATATCTTAAACTTTTTCTTAAAAAATAATATTTTCAATTTCCATAAATAATATAGCTTTTTATGGATTCAAAACACCAACATTTTTCAAGCGAATACAAAATATTGTCTTGAGAAAGCACAACTACCTTACATATCCATAAACATTTTCAGTTGAAAAGAGTTATAAAAAATAAACTATACCAAGGCGTACATGCAATGAATATTCTCAAGTAAGCTGAAGTTTTAAGCACCGTCCCTTCCTAAATCAAAATAAACGGAATCATCCCTCCCAGAATGCAAATTTCAAAAATAAAGAATTATCTAAAAATGTTGGATCCGTGGATAATATCTTGTCCCGTAGCATCGGACCATTCCCATTTTTGGACCCTTACCAATTCTCAAAGACACCGATCTAAATGTTTTACTTATTTTTGTTTTCTTTTTTTGGAATCAGGTGTCAAGAAAATAAATCACAGACTGGACTTCTAATCAATCTAAATTTGTTTCTTATGTTTATTTTCTTTTTTGGGAAATCAAGTGTCAAGGAAAATGAATAACAGACTGGACTTCTAATCCAATGCTTTCCAGCTCTCCAAATAAGGTTATTATTATCTTAAATAATTCAAATTCGGATTTATATTATGCAATAAAGATGTTGGGAGCCTGTTGTATTCATAAGTGGATCTGATTATTTCTTCAAAATTGCTTATCAATTGGACCGTCCAATAAAGATGTTGGGAGGCTGGGAGCTACTTAGCAATTGAACCTTCTGATAATCTGTCATAATATTCCGCTTTGTACCGGCCTCACTCAATTTATGCCCCTGCTCCTGTGCTCTTGACATTTTCCCCTTCACTGACAGCACCTCCAATCTCGTGGACTCCTGATAACATGGACCATGACCACATTCCAACCTCATGTCGGATCCACGTGGCAGGTTGTCAGCACTTTGGTTTGTATGATGAGATTGGCTTGTTAGTTTCAGAGGGATAGCATGAACCGATGCATTAAGAACTAAAGTAAAACAAAAGCTACGGTGTTATTAAAGCTGTTTTTCATAACTGGGAGGTCTGATCTTTAATTTGTCGTACCATTCTAAGCAAATTAAATACTAGCCAAGTGAGGCTGATCAGTAACTGTTTAGTAAACAAATAAACAATGTTGATTCTATACCAATATCAGGTGTATTTAAGCTTTAAGCTGGTAAATAAATATGTTATTGAGTAAGTTTCTATGCGAACTAATAATACCAATCCAATAGGTAAGTTAAAACGTTTGTACTGTTTTTAATAAATTGTTTTATCAAATGGGGTGGTTCATTGATCCGAAGCTAGAGTCAGTAGAGCAGCAAATAACAATGTTTATTATATAATAATCAGTTCATAAAATTATACATTTTTGCTTTCCATTTGAAGGTCCAGTGTTCTTATTATTTATTTATTTTTTCCGTTGGTGAATCTCCCTCTTTTAGTTATTTTTCCAAAATTGGTTTTCCATTGCTCCTTCGAATCAGCAGAACAGAAATTTTTACTATGAGTGTATATATAGTATGAAACAAAAGTGAGATACCTTTACGTGGCAAAATATTTGTGGGATAAACATGGCATGGCAGAAAGGGCTATGGTAATCATAATCGTTGTGATGTATTATTAGTCGCAAATAGCCTATTAATAGTATTCATTGGCACGAAAAAAAAAAAAAAAGAGGAAAAAATCATCCTCAGTTTTCATTGCCGTCGAATTTGTAAGACGACAACTAAAAATTGACTACATGCATTCAATTTGTGCATTCGCTGATTGGTAGATCCTTCAAAACCCAGAGTGTATGATAAATAGAGGTGGTAGTCTAACAACTAAAAACCGGAAGAGGCACGTGAAGTGAAATTTGATTTGTGAAACTAAATTCGAGATGTACAACGATTTTGTATTTGGATGCCTGCACGGGCGGTTATCAAAAAAAAAAAAAAAAAAAAAAACGATTTGTATTTGGAAGAGATTACTAGAGAAGTAAAATCACGTGCCAATGCAGTAATGAATAGAGTTAATTTGATTCAACGTTTTCCTTTATAATGTAACATAATAAAAAACTTGTACAATTAACCTTCTCTAATTTTAATATTAATTCGTTAAGCTAGCAACACTCAGACAAAGTACTGGTATTAAGCTACTCAGATCCAACAAAACTAGTTTAAGGTGTACAGTGCAGGAAACAGAACATAATTACAAGATTAAGCCTGTAACAACAGCAAACTTTACCAAAATAAGCATTCTTTCATAGGCAACAGGCAAACGGAAAAAGCATATGATACAACTGTAAGGTAAGGATTTCAGAACTAATTATCATATCAAGAACAATTAAGCAAATTCAAAATAAAAACGAAAAAAACTATCTTATAATAAAGCCGAGCAAGTACATCAAGACAAACATGCATCAAAATTCATAGAGTGCAATTCTTAAAACTCCCTCTACTTCCAAATAGTTTGAACATTGACAAAAACAAAAAACTAGCACAAATTGGAAAAGAGAGACCACCTAAGAGCTTAGAATCCCAACTTGGTGCGACGCCAGTGCCTGCGCTTTGCATTGTACCTGGAATTCAAAAAAAACATTTCAGTTTATGAAGCAAATAACATGTATAAACATTTAGACAGCAATTACTTCATATATCTTATCATCAGCTCTACCTAACACCTTTGACCAAATTATAGTGCCAATAAATCTAACACTCTTGGCAAAGAGTAAAAGACCAAAAACTTAAATTGTGACATCCTTCATACGATTCAGTATCAATTCATTTCATGCCCTCATGTTTGGCCCCATAACTTTTTTTTGTTAGTTAAAACTTGAACAAGTTCTTAATAACAGACCAAAATTCTAAAAAGGCACACTCAAGCTATCCTAAAACAGGCTTAATCAAAGGTGATTACAGTACAATCTCCAGATTTAAGGAAATGGTAAAAAAAAAGTTAAAATAGAAACGTCTCATTGCCTTGTTTAAATAATATACAGGTAACTAAGGACAGAAGAAGCTAATGCCAAGTCACTTGTTTACAGTAATGAGACCCGCTTACGCAGTACAAAACTTATAGAACTGTATTAGAATAGACAATTGTGTGAAAGTGAAACAAATGCTGGATTCAAAGTACGTACAAGGTGGGTAGCATTTGGCTCACATGCAGTTACATACTTATCTGGCTTACTCATTAATATATAGGTTGATACAAGGTAAAAATTTTTGGGTGATTATCTCACTTCAGTAGCATTTTTTGGGTGAACAACTAATAATTGAAGCTGATTCTTTCCATTAACAAATATAATACAGCTTGTTACTCAGCAACTAACAGTCAACAAGAGAAACACAATTGACTGGTCCAGAAATAACCAAATATTTCTCTAAAATTCCGTAATAAAAAGGATTAAAATATGAACAAAGAGGATAAGATCGAAAGAATGACCTGATGGTGTTGTCGGTACGCATGCGGATCCAGTGAGGAATGGGGCGGTTCTGCCTCATCTTCTTCGCCAACTTCTTCTTAATCCTGAAAGTCTTGTGTGACGGCTGCGTTGATTCATTCAACGACAAACACAAAAAGAAAGCAAACAAGGGTTAGAAGCGACTGAAACAGTTCAAATTGGAGAAATTGGAATGAGAGGGAGAGAACGAGAGAGAGTACCATCTTGGCGAAAGGTTGGGAAGATCGGCGACGAAAACCCTAATCTGAAGAAACCCTAGCTGAAAAGCGCGAGAGACATTATATAGGGGGTCGAGTAGATAACGGTCCGGCCCAAATATGAGTAACTAAATTTGGTCCTCATTGAAAATTATACAGCCCATAAATCGTTACTGGGTTTAATCAATTAGATAATGGTAATAGAAGTGCTGACGGGCCGAAAGTAAGCCTAGTCAGAGATAGCTAATGCAACTGAGATCCTCGGCAGTCCAAAAAAAAAAGACTGTACCAAACAGTCATTTTTTTTTTAATATTCAAATGTCGAATCCAAATCGTTGATCTTATTCAATTTTACGGACGATGCGTTTTTATATAAATTTTATAAAATTTTGAGTTGATTTGATACTGGATTATGAACGTATTATAATTAATCAAACCAGGTTCATTAATTTGTTGAGCACTTAAATAAGTATCAAATCAACTCCAAATTTTATAAAATTTATATGATAACGCATAGCCCGTAAAATTGAATAAAATCAACGGTTTAGATTCGACATTTGAATTTTTTAATTTTTAAATATTAAAAAAAATGATTGTTTGGTACAGTCTTTTTTTCTTTTTTTTTTTACTGCTGAGGATGCGAGTCCATAGCTAATGGTGATCCAAAACTTGAATATGAAATATGATTTCTTTGAACGCGATTACGTGAATGGAAAAGTTTGAATTTCGGGTAACGTATTTGCTCTCAGTTGAAATGTAAAAAGTTTATAGAATAAGATCCATGCAGTGCAATAATTTGCAAAGCTTACTTTTTATAAAATAAATTTTAAAATGTATGGAGATCTATATTTCGTGGCATTGCTTTTTATAAACAACGCACATATGAATATATATATATATATATATCCCATTACCATTAGCAAGTTGCGGCAAATTTTTCATGTTAAGCCAGGCAAAACTTGTAGTTCTGTTTCCATTTTTTCTTCAACAGATCTATCCAGACATTAGTGTATTAGCCACAATACTATTAATAAGACTACTAAAAGTTATCCTTGAAAGCACACTTTATTTCTTTCAAGCCATACACTCCAAAATATAAGGGGCTCGGTCCCTATTTTTTTATAAATAATATTAGAGGCTTGAATATAATAAAGGGAATTTGTATTTGAGACACAAATGAGGTAAAACTTTTTAATCTCCATTATTCACACATGAATTTCGGGGAGATTTCTAATCCACGACCTCCATTAATTACTGATTAATTTACCCTAGCCAGATCTTCCAATATTAACAAAATATTAAGAAAACAATTTGCATCCTTTGTTTTTAATACCTTTCGGAAATATTTTGTTAGTTCGAAAAAATAACTAACCGAACTAAATGCGCGTAATCTCTATGCTTAATATTGCTGTACTTCCATAAATAATAACGTCTTTGCTTGAACTAATACTTGGTTGTGCTCCTCTCAGTTTCACACCATAATTTGTCCTGCTTGAATAATCAATTAACTTGACTTTGTTCATAATAAAAGATGTAAATTATTACTCAACTTGACTAAGTACCATTCGCTTAAGTTGCCCCACCTGGGAAAACATTTGACAATAAACCACCCTGCAGGCTGTATCCAACAGGAATCCTATGAACAAACAAACCAATTCTCGTTTTCAAACCAAAGTGCATATCCTCCAACACTGACACTGTTCCGGATACATTTTCATAATTTTTTAAGTTTAAACGCGTAAAGAAACAGTGCTAACTAAAAAATTCCCCGAGACAACAAGAGAATACGCGTCTCCAAGGAAAATTTAGTTAGGCTATAAACCTACTTGCATGACAGAGCAAGGCTTGATGTATAACTACCGAGCCTTAACAACGGTGATAGCGATAGGATTTTTTGAATAAACCTTGTTATCAATTTCTTCATTTCTTCCTGCATTCTCGCTCCTTTCTCCTAGCCCGTATATCCAGGGATCAATCATTTAATTCTTACTGAGGGCCCGTTTTTGTTATTGGTTACAGCTCTGAGTTACTCAATTGTTGTTTTGTTAATAAGAATTAATTAGAACTTGAGATTGTTCCGTCGCAACAAACGGAGCTGAACATGGGTGGGTATGAATCCTCATTATCGATATTTAATTGCTTTTTTGGGGAAAAAATAACAGGATTTTTTTGGAAAAAATTAGCGGTCCCAATATCACAAACAAATATGTTGATAAGTGAATAAGACTAAAACAACAACAACATAGACAATATCACTTAATTTTCCTCCAACAAATATAACCTCCTAAATATAAAGAATATTTATTAAATAAAATTAAACTATCAATATTTATTAACAAAAACAATAAAAAAAATCTTACAAATATAAAGAATTTCCAATTCAAAATTTAAAAATGCTAGATTATATATGGAAAGCATGTTTATCCTCGGCAACTTGCCAACGTTGCACCTTGTTGGACATTTCTGTACCTACATGATTTCTAGCAATGGAGGTCTGATAGTTGCATTTTGGAATATTTGGAGTGAAGTATTTCAATTTAGAAATTGATGGGTTTAAAAAATTATACTGATACCTTCATGTATTGTCATCCATTTGGTTTGTACTAAATAGTTTAAAACAAGAAGAAATTTGGACTCCACAATCCGCATAATTAGTACGATTTTCTCCTCACTATTTTGATATTCATGCTGAAACAAACATCAAGACTTTTAATTGAAAGGTGAAAATTCTGTGTAGGTCGTGTGCAGCGCCAAAGAAATTAAGAAAATAGGGAATTTGATGCTTGACTAATACAAAAAATCCATTAGTAGTTGAGTACCAATCACGAGCTCTGGGCCTACTAAGAGTGGTCAATTGATATCCCCTAAACTGCGGATCAGGGATAATGACCCAAATAAATCTTTTGTCCAAAATGCAAAAAGGAGCTACCCTGTGTAATTTTTAACTGGTAATTGTGGTTTACCAAAAGGCATTGATAAAGATGTTTTGCTTTCGCTTCATAATTCTAACACTAGTGGGATCCAATGCATGCAAGGTTCAGAACAACGCAACGCGTTCTCTATTTTGACCAAAGTGGAGATTTTACTAGAATATGTATTTTGTTGACATCATGACATGCAGTAATTGAGTAATTCAAATTTGAGAAGGACATATCAACTTTTCTATATTAGAGTTATTTTTTCAGATGTCATCTCGTAAAAGAAACTATTGCTAAAGTGGAGATTTACGTAGAGCAGTGTTTTGTTGACAGTAATCCGATTTGAGAATAACGTACCGACATTTTCTATATTGGAGTGGTTACTAGTGACTACTTACTAGAGTTCCATTCGGAGAAGAAATATATATATGATGAAAAACTTCAATATATTTAATTTTAAAATGAGACAATTTCAATATTTTTTGTTTGTATCTAGTGAGTTTTGGACACAAATAAATATATATTTTGTTCGAAATGTTTAAGATATGTACAGCTGAGGCATTCCATTGAGACAAAAGAGAGAAATTAGCCAATATTGCAAAAAAAAAAAAAAAAAAAAAAAAAAAAGTTAACTAACTCTTGATCTAGTGGTAAACTACATTTTGAGTGAAAAGATACAAAATTCGACTTGAAGATTTTTTATAAATTTGAAACTTTGATCCCTAATTTATCTTTATGGGAAAAAAATAAAAGGAATGCAGGGCTACCTGCTTTTTATAAAGAAACGGATGCATTATAAGTTTATAACCGTTGGATCGGGAATTGATTTGGACACCACTCAAAAGTGATTCCACACCACCAAATAAGGACTAGTTACTAAAATACTCTTAGATATTTGAATGCTTTAGAACCCAACAATGCCCAAAGAAAAACCATATGTATAATTTGAAATTCAAAGCAAATCAATCACATAAGGTATAATCGGACCGAAATGCATAACCTAGAATATTTGAAATAAAAAGTCACTTAGAAATTAAGAATAAACCCATAATAACTTGAAAAATATTCATAGGAATTAATTTATCTTTATGAGCGATTGGTGCTTAAGTGCAGACTCAACCATCTATAAAGAAGCACTTAAATCTACCAAGTCAATACAACCACCGGCTATCGGTTTTGTAAGACCTCAGGATATAACTGGTAGGACAACTGAAGTCCAGTTTAAGCAGAATAACACAATTATTCAATTATTGCTTAAATTAACCGAAGAGATCGAAGATTTAAAAGTTGCAGTTAAGGAGCTAAAGTCTAAAAGGAGCACAGCGTCACAACCGGAAGGTGTAGGGCAAGCTCTTGAGCAAATCCAGACGCAACTTCAGAAGCTGAGCTTAGGTGAGCCCAGTAAGCCAGCAGTTGCCAGATCACGAGGCAAGCTCTTTGTTTTCAAAGATCCCAAGCTTATCTTTGAAGCAGAGAAAAAGAAGGCAACATGAGTCATACCCGGACTCAGGTGGAGACTGAGCCACAGAGACCCTCAGTTTCAGGCAGGGGCCCTGACACTACAACCCCTACAATTGAAGATCAGATCCGAGGCTACCGCTTAGGATCTAGATTACGGTATGAGGCACAACGTCGACTGCCAGGACAAAGATCAAGGTCGTACCAACGTACACTTGAATCTCAGATGAGCCCAGACACTGAGTTAAACATATCTCAGTATAGGCGAGCTCAACAAGTGCCCGCAGAAACACTTTATCGGGCAGGATGGTCAGAGAACCAGCACAGAGTATATCAGCACTACTCTGACGAACGGGTACTGGTTACAGAAGGACAGCAAGTTGAACTATCGTTCATCACTGAGAGGAGTTTTCAAACTCTTCAGCAAGAAGGCCTGCAACACCTACACATACGCATGATTCTGGTCAGGCTATACACACTGCACAGGCAGAGTACGGATGTTAATGCTCTAGTGTTACTTCGTGACACTAGATGGAGAGACAGTAGAGCTGTTATTAGCTCTATGGAAATGGATTTGTCATCCGGAACGCAGTTGGCATACACTTCTCCTGATTTGACACTCTCTATTCGTGATTTTAGAGATCACATTCAACTAGTGATCCAAACTCACGGATATGAAGGATGGCAAGGTGGAGAAAGCAATCTCCTGCTTTCTAGATCTCTTATTGGACGATTGTCCAATACAAGCCACACTAACTTCAGATACATTGTTCAGAACATGGCTGATCATTTGGCAAGTCGAGGAGTTCGTGCTATCCCTGGCACACCGAGGACTACAGAGGAACTCCAAGAAAGGCAATGGATCATAAGACCTGCGATTATCTCAAGGGTCCAGATCCCTCAAGTGGCAAACATTCACTCAAGAACTGATGGAACTTTATCTATCAGGTTCTCAGGCTACTCAACTGCTGCTCCCGAAAGAGAAATCAACCGAGGGCAAGCAAATGAAGAAGAAATTGAGCAAGAATTTGTAGGCATGATGACCTGCAATTGGGATGAGTCGGATGATGAATCTGATTTTATCAAATATTTAGCAAGAGAAAGGGCAGTCCAAGAAGGCCCAGAAGAAGAAGACTTGCTCAAACTCCTAGCCATAGGAGATCATAAGGAAACATCCCACCAATGTGAAACAATTTGGGATGAAGAAAATGTATTCATGATGGGTGATGCCGAGATGGATTACCCCATTTTGAGAAAAATGAAGGAATCAGTCTTCTCAACGGCCGAGTCATCGCTGACAAGGCTACCACAAGAGCCTGTCATGGGTCCAGCAATGTACCCACCAGCAAGCAGTTCTAGGCAACCGCAACAGTACAACGTACCAGAAATCAAAGCACGCCTAGACAATATTCGCGGAGGATATTCTCATCAGATGAATGAAAGATTCAATCTGCCTACCGCACAAGCTGGACAGGGAGCAATTTTAGTGCTTCCTGAAGATATCGGCCTTTATTCAGAGGTTATTTCCAGATAGGAATCCATAACTCTAAACCTCTTGAATGAAAGAAATTAGGCAGACAACAAAGCCAAGGCCAATTATGTGGAGAATCTTCTCGGAGAAACAGAGAAGAAAACATGGATTCAGTGGCGGATGGCCTATCCCACTGAATATGATGAACTGGTAAACATCTCTGACGACCCTCAAAATATGCTATCTCAAGTCAGAAGAATGTTTCTATTGGAGGACCCAACAACGGGTTCAACAGAGGAACAAGATCGAGCCTACAACGACTTGGAAAGGCTATCTTGCAATCATGTCAAAGACCTGTTTGATTATATCAACTATTATAAGGTCTTGGCAGCGAAATCAGGGCGGATGTATATTTCGCCAGAGCTATCAGTGAAGTTCTTTAGGAAGATGTCTCTTATCATTGGCAGCGAGATTGAAAAAGCATTTACAGAAAAGTATCAAGGCAATACTATAGGTGTAATTTCCAGAATACACTTTACCTATCAGTATTTGGCAGAGCAGTGCAAGCGAGCTGCCCTACAGAAGAGTCTCAAGGATTTATCCTTCTGCAGCCGCATACCAATACCTGGGTACTATCAAAAAAATAAAAAGTATGTTCTTCGGAAATCCAAGACATACAGAGGCAAACCACATGATACTCACATCAGAGTATTCAAAAAGAAGCATGCCGACAAAGTCAGAAAATGCAAGTGCTTCATCTGTGGAGAAGAAGGCCATTTTGCTCGTGAGTGCAGAAAGCAGAAAGGAAACATTGCACGAGCAGCAATTGTGGAGAACCTCGATCTGGATGATGACTGGAATGTACTCTCAGTTGATCAAAATGAGCCAGATAGCGATGCAATCTGTTCATTTTCCGAGGGAGAGGGAGGAGGAGCTGGTCATTCATTGACGGCCAGACTTTCAGAAGTCCCATATGAAAATATTTTAATGATGACCACCTCAGTCAATCCAGAATCCGGAACATGGAGAGTGGTAAAACAATTGCCACAAAATATGAAGGATTGCAGACATCAGTGGGAGGACAATCAACCAGTCCCTGCTGATTACATAAGGTGTTGGTTCTGTAAGGAGTTAACCAACCCAAACATGAGAGCGCATTGTAGTTTTTGCAAGATCACAGTTTGCCCGATGTGCTCGAGATTTGAACTTGGAAGAAAACTGGTGATCAGGCGGTCAACTTTGCATCATGATAACAAGGATAAGTTGATCGAAGAGCTCATTGATTACACGAAGTTCCTTTTAGCTGAAAATCAGCAGCTTAAGGAAAGACTTGAAGGGCTTGAGTTAGAGAGAGATCTCAGACCCTCTAGCTTAAAAGGAAAGAGTCCCATGGAGAAACCAATTGTCAGAAATGAGGACTCAGATTCTGATTTTGAGCCACAACCACAACATAACAATAAAGGGATAGTAATCAAGATGATGAATGAAGAATTTGCCTCTACGCAAGTTCCAGATCCCAGACGTGGCCGTAGAGTTCTAAACAGACTCTACAATATTGAGCTTATCATGGAAATATCGGGAGTAGATAAGTTCAAAGTGCAAGCTATTTTGGATATGGGTGCAACAGTATGTTGTATTGACGAATATGTCATACCAGCAGATGCAATGAAGCCAAGTGCATACCCAATCCAAATCAATGGCGTAAACTCCCAGCAAACTGCCAGCAAGAAGCTCAAAGGTAGAACCATGTCCATCGAAGAAAACAAGTTTCGTATCCCATTCACCTATGCATTCCCAATGTTACAAAGAGATGGGATCCAGATGCTTCTTGGATGCAATTTCATCCGAGCCATGCAAGGAGGGCTCAGAATTGAAGGTCAAACGGTGACATTTTACAAAAATGTTACATCAATAGTCACCAAGGTAGATGCAGAAGTCGCGTCTATGGCAGAAATACCAGAACTAGATCTAACTGAAAATGAATACCTTGAGATCCAGAGAATCACCGCATACTCTGTCGGTGAGCAGTCTCAAACATTCAAAGCAAGATTTCAACCATTGCTTGAGAGACTGAGAAAACAAGGGTTCATTGGAGAAAATCCTCTCCAACACTGGTCACGAAACCAAGTAAAATGCAAGCTTGACATCATCAACCCAGATGTCACAATTCAGGATAAACCATTGAAGCATGTCACTCCACTCATGAAGGAACAATTTGACAGGCATGTGAATGCTTTGTTAAAAATAGGTGTGATCAGACCAAGCAAGAGTCGCCATAGGACTATGGCAATCATGGTCAACTCAGGCACGACAATCGACCCAAAGACTGGTGTTGAGACAAAAGGCAAGGAGCGTATGGTATTCAACTACCGTACTCTGAACGACAACACCCACAAAGACCAGTATAGTTTACCAGGCATCAATACTATACTGAAGAAGGTCGGTAAAAGTCGGATTTACTCAAAGTTCGACTTGAAGAGCGGGTTCCATCAGGTGGCGATGGATCCTGAATCAATTGAATGGACGGCTTTTGTCGTTCCAAATGGATTGTATGAGTGGCTTGTAATGCCATTCCGATTGAAGAACGCACCAGCTGTTTTTCAGCGAAAAATGGATAACTGCTTCAGAGGAACGGAAGAATTTATAGCAGTTTACATTGATGATATACTGGTGTTTTCTGAGAATGAAGAGCAACACGCCGAGCACCTCATCAAGATGCTCGAAATTTGTGAAAAATGGGGATTGGTATTATCTCCAACAAAAATGAAGATCGTAGTTCCCGAAATTGAATTTTTAGGAGCTATAATTGGGAACAGAAAAATCAAACTTCAGCCACATATAATTAAGAAGATCATTACCTTTGATGAAGAGAAGCTGAAGGAGAAATCAGGTTTGCGATCATGGCTTGGTATACTTAATTATGCCAGGTCTTACATTCCAAAATTGGGAACACTCTTAGGCCCCCTTTATTAAAAAATCAGTGAGCATGGGGATAAGAGATTAAAAAATTCGTATTATGAAATAATTCAAAAAATTAAAGCCGCAGTGCAAAATCTCCCAGATTTGGAAATTCCACCGGAAGGAGCCTACATCATTCTGGAAACAGATGGATGTATGGAAGGCTGGGAGGAGTCTGTAAATGGAAAAAGGCAAAATCAGACCCTCGCAGTACTGAGAAAGTATGTGCTTATGCAAGCGGAAAATTTCTCAATCTCAAGTCAACCATTGATGCAGAGATTCACGCTTGTATGGAGACCATGATAGCACTCAAGATTCATTACTTGGATCAGAAAGAGATAACTCTCAGAACTGATTGCCAAGCTATCATCAGTTTCTACAACAAATCAGCGCAAAACAAACCCTCAAGGGTTCGATGGATTAACTTTGTTGATTTTGTTACAGGAACAGGAGTGCAGGTTCATTTTGAGCACATAGATGGGAAATTAAATGTTCTTGCTGATTCACTGTTGAGATTAACAGCAAAAATGGTGCAGACCATTAATTGTTGTTTAATAGAAGAACATTTAGCAGATTTAGAAGGTGCACTCATTGAGCTGCAAGATGCACCAAAGCCAACAAAGCGAGAGTTAATTGGGATTATTGATAGTCTCAATAAAAGACTCTAATTCCTTTGGAAGAAGATGAGCAGGCATAGTGGACTGCTGGAAAAACCCACTATAACCTTGTATCTTAGGAATTGTCTGACAGGAATCTACGGAAAACTGTTGACATTTTTAGATTTTCGTTATTTATGTAATTTTGCTGATTTTCTTTGCAAAAATATTTGTTTGTTTTCAGGAATAATGGTGCTTGATTATTTGCACAGCATGATCCGAATGCATGAAGGATCACCAACCTTATCAGCAAGGCCAAGCACAAGATTGGCGTTTACCCAAGCAGAAAGATGGGCAACTTTATGTGGCAACAATAATTTATTGGAGGATTGTGAACTTGTCACAGTTGATTACTTAACAATCTCTCCTATATCATTTCAATTGCAGAATGCCATGTACGCACGTCTCCAAGAAATTCATGAGGCCCAAGTCAACAAAACAATTGAAGAACTGGAAAGGCTCATTACCATGAGCTACATACAAAAATTAAGGCTTGAGCAACATGCAGGTGGCAAGGACAATTGGTACAGGGACGCTCTAGGACCTGTTAACAACAAGATCCAGCATCTTTTGGATCTCCACCGACAGCTTGGACAGATTCGCCAAGGCTACTTTTATTAGAGGACCCACAATCACATGAGCACCTCTTAGTGTGTTTTACTTTTGTGTGCTTTCGGTGCCATTACAGAGTTAGTGGGCATCTCTTTATTTTTCTTTATTCCATGGCACATGGGTGCAGGAAATATTAACGTGACTTTGGAGCAATTATTATGATTAAAGATGCTCCAATAGTGTGTAATAGGACACCCACTTGTGGAAAGCAGAATCATTTAGTGGACGATGGGGCCCAATGAGCACCCGCACTAATAATTTTAGCCTCCTCGGGAGTTCTATATATATCATAGAAGATATCTGTGTTAGGCAACATCCTCACACACCGAAATCTTCCTTATTGTAATTTTCCGCAATATTAATAAGATATTTCAGTTTCTTCTCAGTATTCTCAGTAATCCGTTAGAAGTTTCTGAATTCCCTGGACACCCCCACCTTGGTATCAGAGCGAGGTTTGTTTCTTAATATTATTCATGGCTTTCTAAGTTTCTATATATTCTAAGTCAGCAAATTAGGGAAGATTATACCGAATCACATAAAATGTTTATAGCTTGAAAATACGATAATGTTTATCAACCTGAAGTTTGGGGATATCTAAAAGTTTTAGAAAAATCAAAAGAATCACCATGCCGTATAGTACCTAAGAGTGTGGGAATATCGCAGGTTAACGCGGTGATGTGAGAGAACTCTAAAACTAAGCAGAAAATACCAAGTTTGAGGGGAGATTAATTAAGGAGCACAATTGGGGTACATTTATTATAGTTATGAAGGGTAATTTGGTCAATAAAATCTATTTGTGGTGTTGTATCAAATTTTGGTGGTGACCAAATCAATAGCCCGTTGGATCGAATGTAATGGAAGATAAAACCAGTGTTTTTAATACCCTACCGGGTACCGGAAAAACCGGGTACCGGATCCAGACCCGGTAGGATAAGGCCTAAATATCCCCTTGTTAGTGAACCGGACAAATCCGGTAATAAACCGGATAAATCGGAAATTTCAGTATAAAACCGGCCGGTTTGACCAACTACACCAACATATATGCGAAACCAGCGAAAATTAAATATGTGGACATGGTGAATCGAACAGGGTTGAGTTTAATGTGAAGCAAATGGCTTATCCACTGGGCCAACTGGGCCTTTTGATCTATTGCGCCATTATATATATTTGAACTTGTTAAAACGTGCTAACCGGTATTAACCGGTACAAAATCGGTAAAATCGGTAAAACCGTTTACCGCCATCAACACCGGTATGATGGCCGGTAGGATATTAAAAACATTGGATAAAACTAGTTTCAGACGTTCGACTCAAATTTTCCGAGGCTGATATCCTTTTCATCCCTACTTTCTGTTTCCGAGTCTGTGTAATCTACGACGAGGCATAAATTCATTTATACTCATGACTCATCGAGACCAAACAGCGACCTGCTCGACCTCGTATTGTTTTTACCGTCTCAGTAGATCGTTCTCCTCCAACACAGTAAGCACGTGATAGGGCCCTCACTCCAAGCGCATCCGCCATTTGGGTCCTTCCACGTGTCAGACTGGGTCGAAAAATTTTTGTAGTTGTGTGGATGTGTAGCGTGTAATGTGTATACTGCTCCTCTACGTTATTTACAAACAGCGTAATAGATCCGGGACCGGGTTTTCTTGACAGATGCTGTCAAGCCTATCGAGAAAAAAAAAAAATCCGGGACCGAGTTGACGGCTTAGACAGTTAGACTGGAAATAACGGACCCGGAGTTTCAACAGATTCGTTTCACATATATACAGGTGATGATCCGGAGATCCGGTCTGTTTTTAAAATAAACCGGAAATTTGGTTCAGCATAAAAAGAAAACACCGATCTGACGTCTTCTTTTATAAAGTTTTGTTCCTTGTTGAGCGTCACAAAGAAACTAAAGTGCATCTCTTTTCTTTAAAATTTAGATTATAGAAATATAACATATGTTTAAAGTGGAAATATAGAGGAGGAAATAGATGATAATTGATAAATGTGGAAACAAAATAAAATTTATTTAATTTATATTTAAGTATTGCTTATTATTGAGGGGAGCTATTTTAATTTTTTTCCCCATAGCTACTAATTTAATAAATTTTTCCTCGATTGGAGATATATGACACAATGTCATAGTTTTTTTATATTCAATTTTATTCGAGAATCTTAAACATAATTTACTTGCCCCAGACAATTTTTTTTCCTATACTTGCTCTTCAATTTCGTCGTGTCATGTGTGAACTTTACTCGGTAAGTATGAAAATAAGTGTGAATCTTGTTTTACTATTCGAAAAATGCAAATTCTATATGCATTCAAACTTATAATATTGTTCATACTTACAGATGAAGATCCGTGGTATATGTCGCGCTGAAAATATATACGAGTCAGAGACGAGAATATCTAAACATTAGCATTTCCTTATAAAAAATTTACATTATATGTATAGAAAGGGAGTACGTCCCATTTTTTTTTTTTTGGGGTAGAAGCATCTCTTCTTTACAGAGTAGAAAAAAGTATATTAATTAAAAAAGAATATACACACAGTGCAAGGCGATGGGCAGATTTCAAAACCCAAGGACACATGCTGCTCCTAGATACTCATCACATGGCTAAGGGATGGAGACGCCTTCGGATGCTTATCATGCAAGATCTACCATAATTAAGCATTTCTCCAAAAAATACTAAATTGTTTCAGCTCGTTGGCAATTTTGGCATGGTGAAAGACATATTTAATTACCAATAATAAGGTGCCTTCTGTGTTCCTTTAAAGTTTAAACTAAAAAAAGTTGTTTCTAACCAGACAAAAAACTAAACAGTTCCCTGAAAAGCTCAAGCGAATGACCTTAGAAGAATGATATTTTGTCATGATCTCAGAGAAATTAAACAATATACGTGAAATTGTGCTTAGAAAAACTACTTAACCTGGTTCAACACGTCAATCAACCTCAGCAATATTTTAATAATGATGGATTCAGTATTCTGTGTCATATCATGCTGTTACATTCTAATAAAAATTCCCAAATTCTGTAAAAAAAATAAATATAATTTTTTATTTCATTGCTACAAACTAGTGTAATGAAAATCCTTAAAACAGGGCTAGGGATGATGTATTCCTTCAGAGATCTCTATGCAAGTATGCAATGCATATATAAAACAGCATATATGGAGTTGGGCCCACAAATATCCAGGGTAATGTGCACCTCGTTGAGTGGCGTGCATTCAGCTAAGTTTAGACAAAGAACATGGATTTGTTGAAACGCATTTATCATCAGGTGTGATGCTATCTTGCCATGAATCATTGCCCATATCCTTCATGTGGGGTGAGTAAATGAGTGCAAAAGTGGGAAAATGATATTGTCTTGTTATCAAGTAACCGCCATTCTTTTTATTATATTGGACTTCTAATCCTTATCCAATATAATATTGTTTATGTCACAAAAAGAGAGATTGTTTGTTTTTTCATTTTTGGTCTGTCCGATAAATTAAATCGTACCATGTAATTATATTTTGTACAGAAGTACTTTTAATGTAATTGTAAGCTATCCATTATAGATCAGATAAATCAAATTATAGGAAAAGAAAGATTTTTTTTTTTTGCATGTGGTGAATAATATGTAAACGAGTTGAGCTTATAACGAAATATTACTTAAAAAAAAAGTAGAAATTGTCGCAGTTCAATTTTGGTTTTTGTTTTTCCCCCCTTTTTTTATGGAATGAAAAAAGGCCCACGAATTCTTTTGTTATATTATGTCTACTGGAGCTACATTCAATACCTCTAAACTTTGAGTTTTAATGTGCGTTTCAATAGAAAAAAAAAAAAAGAGGATGTGATGAGAATTATTTTTATTTGATAATAGTGTTAACCGATCAAACAGCTACGAAAATAATAAAGGTGAAAATGTGATAAGTTGTTCATAATTTAAGACATATCTTCTCTACTACTTATAAATGCACGCATGCGAACATGTGTTACACGCTTTAGCGTGTAAACAGGTATTTTTACCGTTCGATCGGTTTGATCTGTGGTTGGATGTGAATCGCGAGGCGAAATAACACTATTATTTGGTTTTTCATCTAATATAGAAACGAATTGAATAACACATCTATTTGTATCGCTGGTAAATTAAGCAATATATTTTTATTGTCCAACATTTTTTAATTTTTTTATTTGCCCACATATGTGAGGACATCTTATGCTAGTTATGTATAAAATATTAAAATTCAACGCAATATGGGACCGTTAACTTTTGAAATTATTAGATGTTAGTTCAACTGGTTTGTGAAAGACCAATTCTAACATACAAATATATCTAAAATCTGCCATTTTATTTGTTAAGTTTTAATAATTATTAATTACGTTCGTTGTTAATATAACCTATCCATGCAAAAAGGAAACAATTATACGTTGGATATTAGTTACGATTTTCTAACTAGTTATCTGAAAAACGAGTGATTTCCATTCATGTGCATCTGGTTATGAAGTACAAACCATCATTGTGTTAGTAATATGCATTATTTTTTTGAAGATAGAGCAATATGTATTAAGATTTAGAGATGGAAAAATTTGACGTTCAGATTTTCCATCTGGAACATATATTCCGTCGATTGAATCTGATCCAAAATTCCAAACCTGATTCGAAGTTTTTTAAATTAATCTCACAGGCTGATCTGCAAAAGGGAAACATTATGTATACATCATCTAAGTTTCACTCTCCGCTTGAATATTAGCATCAGGTCTTATTCACAGCTAATTTCGTGTCTAAAAAATTATGTGCAGCTTTTCTTAGGAGTCAATTTGTATTAATTTATATTTAATATTGATAGACTGTTAAACAATATCAACAGTTTACTGAAATAAGTGCCAAAAATATTTTGTTTGTCTTGCTTTATTTTTAATCAACTCAACTCGTATATTGGGAACTATTTTAAGGAACTTCACGTACATCGAATACTATACAATTATTTGAATTAAGTGACCCACCCAATTATTAGAGAGAACTTTCATTATCTAAAACCATTAAACGATTGGCGACTCATCATTTTAGATTGACTAAGCAATAATGGAATCATTAGACAGGCATCTTTCCTGTTTGTTTGGAATTCATCGCATGATCCCATGTTGATTTTAAATGTTTATTACCATCCGAACAATCCCTATTAATTTAATATATTTTTGTTATAAAATTGAAATAAAAGAATAAACTTAGTTCAGTTTCAATTAAAGTACTGTCAGATCTACAACGAAAAAATCAATTTAATCGAAACCCATCAAAGTTTTGTACAATTGGAAAGCAGCCCGAACCAAACTTCCCACATGGCAAACAGTGCACGCAGCCATCAAAAACCAAGGGAACATGAGATTGTACCCCTTTAACCAAGTAAGCCGCATATGCTGAGGTTTCCCCCTCTTTGAACAGCATGTCATGGGTGGGGGTCTCGCACAGACCCCGCACATGCGTTGCATGCATGCCTCCAAATTTCTGGTCACAGACCTTCTAACCACACCACTACATGCCAAATACGACTTGGGGTCTTAATTCAGTGCACGGTCAAGCCCAAACAGAACCCCCATCTCTGTTGCCATCTATGATTCATCCTCTCCTTTACTCAACGAACCGGATTCATAGAATCCATTGTCTTTTTAAAATGAAATCATAATAATGCTTAATATGCTGCTAAAATTTATGTATGTTTGGATGATAAAAAATAGTCGTTAGTCCAAGTAAATAATTGTTTTTCTCTCAATTTTAATAGCCAAATAAAAAATAGCTATCAGAATAACGTTATTCTACTAATTCATTAAAAAGTTTTAAAAAAAATCATTATTTTATATTTCGATTTCTCATCCAAATGCACTTATACAGATTACTTTAAAAAAATTAATTTTTTTGTTATTTCAATTTTTCATCCAATTGCACTTACATAGATAGAAAGAAGAGGTAGTGAATTACAATCTTAACGTGTTGTGGTGTGTCGTGCTAAACACGGGTGTGTTTAGCACCGTATCGTGTCGTGTTAACACGGTTATATTTGCAACCGTGTCGTGTCGTGTCGTGTTGAGTGAGGGAAAATGCTAACACAACACGGAACTTGACATGACACAGTTGGAAACCGTGTTAACACGCCACGCCACAGTTGTGTCAACTATGTCAAACCGTGTTAGTAGCTTATTATTCTTTTTTTCATAGAAATTGTCAAAAAATATTAAAAATTATTTAAAAAATGAAAAAAAATCTAAAAAAATTGGAATAAAATTTTGAGTTTCATTGTCTACCCGAGAATTGTTCTTTTTTTATATTTCATGAGAAAAAGTATAATTAAGAAAATAATAGGAACCATATGATGTTAATTCGTAATATCTTGGTTGAAAATTGTATGTTTTTTTTTTATATTTTTTGCTTGCAATTTTCAAATAATTTGTCACTATTAAAAAATATGTATTAATATTTTTGTGCTATCATGTGAAATTTCAAATCATCTATAATTTTTTTTTAATGATGCATTAATATTTCTATACTATTTTTTATTTTGAATTTTAAAATTTAAAAAATATATGAAACCGTGTTGTTCATGCCACACCAATACACCCGTGTGGTGTTAAATCCGTACAAGCGGCGTGTCGTGTCGTGGTAACACAGGTCTGTACCATGTCAACACACCAAACACGCCACAATTTGTAATTCACTAAGAAGAGGTAGACTAAAATCAGCTACGATTATATCTCAAATTTTCGAAGTTCTAATGGTTAATTTGAACCGTTCAATGTGTTATTCATATTGGACGTGTTTGGTTGGGGCCAGAATAAGGAATAAAGGCCTAATTCCTTATTCTTAGGTGTCACAAACGGAGCATGCATAAGGAATAGAGGCCTATTCCCGGCCCAATTCTAATTCTAGCAAAATGTTGGAATTGGAATTAGGAATAGAGGCCTATCCCAATTCCTTATTCAATGACCATCCAAACACACCCATTGAAATCTCATTTGAGACCAAATTTTACAAATTTTTTAAATATCGTTGTTGTTGAAGTGTTCAGAATTGTTTAGATTAAGAATTTTGTAAAATACCAAAAAAATACTAAAAATTTTCAAAAAAAATTATAAAATTTTGGTCTCCAATGAAATTTCAATATGGAGAACATATTGAACGGTTCGGATTGGCCATTAGAACCTCAAAAATTGAGATATAATCGCGGCTGACGGGCTCATCCGTTAGTCGCAGCTGATTTTAGTCTATCTCAAGAAAGAAAAAAGTTGGTTAACTTGGTTGTTATTCTTTTTGATAGGTCATTTACTTTTCATGGTTTGTTTTATTCTATTTATATATTTTATCATTTTTTTTTCCTCTCTTCCTCCGATACCTCATTATCAACCGGTGACAAATTATAAATGACCTCCAAAGTCAACTGACATTTCTTTATTCTCTATAAAGAATCATAATTATAAAAATATGAGAGAAGTGTCCTTTGCATATCAAAATTATGATTCTTTATTTAATTAAATATTTTCAGAGTTTGAGGGGATATATGCTTTATGTAAAGGGAAAAACATACATATGTATATATTTTACTCATCCAAAGAGCATGTGTTGTGAGAAAAAGTATAAATAAGCCAAATAATATCAAGTTATAAATTTGCAGAGTTCCAGGGCATACATTTTTTAGTTTATGATATATATATTCATATACAAAAAAAAAAGTCTCAATATTCTAATATATATTTTTAATTTATGAATTCTTATATGTAAGAAGTTTTGAAGTAAAGTACATTATTTTTTAGTATAAAAATAATAAAATAAATATACATGAAAAGTAAAAGGGAATTATAGTTTTGAAGGCATGAAAAGTTTTGAAGGCATCCCATATCATTATTGTTTTTAAAAAATATGTATAAAAGGGAATAATTTTTTATTGAAATAAGAGGCTATTTATTTATAGAGGCTTTAGCCCACTTTATAAATTAGAGTTTATCCCTCTTTTACTTATTTATCTATTTATTTATATTTACCTATTTTGCGTCTAGCGAGAATTGAACCTGTTACCTCTAGGATAACGGCAGAATACATGTAATATATTTGTATTTCTTTCCATCGAAGGCATACCATATTGTTATTTTTTTCAAAAAAAAATATGAATAGAAGGGAACAATTGAATAAATGTGCTATATTTGTATTTATTTATCACGGATTAGTGATTTTATCGAAAGTAATTGATTTATACTTGATAATTCTAAAAATGTTCTTTAACTGAAATAAAATCACTGGAGTGGTACCATATTTTGGAAGAAAGAGAGAACTGAATTCATTTAGAAAATATATAAAAGAAAAAAAAAATCTGCCTTTCCATTTCCCAAGACATGACGAGAAGGCTCAGCCCAACGCTACGTTCGGGTTCGTTGAATCGCTTTTAAAGCTCATAGTTTGAAACTGAAAAGGGTGTGCTATTGTTGTCCACACATACCATGAATTATGCTTGTAATGGACACCATGTGTTTCTTTATTAAAATAGGATACCATGATTTCTTTTCTTAAATAATATATAATTTATAGCCTTCAAAAAAATAATATAAATTTTAGGCCAGGGCAAGAGAGTAGATACCACGGTCAGGTCTTGTTTTGGAGTCTCAACTGGGCATGTTTTTTTCTCTACAGCATCAGCAGTTTTGCAATGGACTAGTGATATGTGATATTTTTAACTGTATTGGCATTATATTGGTGTATCGATTTAATTATTTGGTGCATGGGTCTTTCAATCCTAACAGCAAAGCAATTTCAAGTTACTGAAATTCGATGTGACCTCAACATTTTAAGAGAAGGTTAATTAAATGATAAATTATGCTTATTTTTTTTTGGTTTCCTTGATTATCATTTTAATATTATTTGTAGTGTATATAGGTTGGCTTGGTTCCAACTTTTTTTTAATTAAAATAAACTGTTTGATCAATGTGCAAATGATTTTGGAGTGATTAATTAGTTTTGAAGTTTAGAGTAATTTAATCAGTTTTAATTTTAAAAAATAAAATGTTTACATGACGTTCACTTTTGACTCCTATTCAAGAGTGTCTGGTTCAATTTGTTAGTATTCTCTCAAATTCGTTCATCACATGATGAGATGGTATTGTACAATTAATTTATAGTACTAGTTCAAAGAATCCAGCTCAATGATTAATTAGCATTCTCTCTAATTATCGTCTAACCCTTTCCAATCAGAATAAAAAACTATCTTACAAATCTATGTCCACATTAATGAGCTGTATCTAGGAACAGTAATATAATAAATTAAATTAGATGAACTTCTCGGATGCTTGCTTAACCGTGAAAACAGATATAAACGCGGGGTCGCATTTTGACTGTGAAAATGGATCCTTCAAGGGGTTTTCGAATTCTGGCCATGAACACTGCATGAGCACAAAAGCACTGTATCCTTGCTGGTCCTCACACTGTTGCCGACTTACAGTTGCTTAGGCGCTTTGCATTGCATTTATGCTGTCGTCTATTTGGTTTGGAATTTCATCCTTATCACATGCTGCGTGTTTACTTAATTGCTCTTATTATATGTGGCGGCAGATCAAATAGCTTAAACATATGCATGTACCCATATTTTATGCAATTAATTTTGTTGGGCTTTAGTGATATTAAAAATTTGAAATTTACTAACATACTAACGTTTGAATGACGATCCAAACTACTTAATCTGATCTGCGTATCACAAACTTATAAGCAACTAAATTTAAGGTCCATGAAAACATCGCAAAAATAGTATATTTTGAATATAATACATTTTGATAAGATTTGAAATATAGATCATCTTGAGTAGTTTCAGTTGACAATCAAATACAATAGCATTTCTATAAAGATAGCCGTCTCTGATTTGCAACGAAAACTTATAATGCCATCAAGAATCCCAATCACATTCCAATCATACCTTCATTTTTTTTATTATTATTTTCTTTGGCATTCCCTCCCTCCCTAAGCTATAGATTAAATAAAAAATGATAGCTTCGAGAAATTAACATTTGACGAAAACTTCTTGCCGTCAAGACACCAGCTCAATTCAGAAACTTCAAATAACCAGCACAAACATAGAAAATGAATCAAGTAAATAGAGGCAATATCTCAATAGTCGAAAAAATAATTAAGAAAAAAAAAACTGAATTTAACCCTCATTTAGTCATTTACAGACAAGCCGCTACAGGGTAGTCAAACACGACCGTTCCCAGTAGGTCCCCGAATTTTCTATTTCTAAGCCCGTGGTGGGCCCTCAAACTCTGCATTGGTGACTATGGGTCTATGGCCCCCATTGGTCCTATAACAAAATCCCATAATTTTTTGCAATATTTATATATTTTTTTTAGTATTGCCAATACATTATAAATACCCTTGCCTTGCTCTCACAGTCCTAACTCCCAAGTCTCAGCAAGCTCCTCTTCCATCCGCTCCTTAAAATCTCCCATTTCAAATAAGCACAACCCTTCTCTCTCTCTCGCTCTCTCTATGGCTAAGCCACAACAACGATACCGCGGGGTACGCCAACGCCATTGGGGATCTTGGGTCTCCGAAATCCGCCATCCTCTCCTGTAATACTCCATTTGTTTTGATTAATATTGCTATTAAGTTATTCTCAAATGACCAATCTCACAATTTGCAAAGCTTATGGTTGATTAACATTTTGTTTTATAATTCTTTTTTTTCCAGAAAAACAAGGATATGGTTGGGTACATTTGAGACAGCTGAGGATGCCGCTCGCGCATATGACGAGGCAGCACGTATAATGTGTGGTCCAAGAGCCAGAACAAACTTTGTATATGATCCAAACATGCCTCCTTCGACAAACTGCACCTACTTGTCGGCTGCCCTGACTGCAAAATTGCACCGTTTCAACATGGCCTCTGCGCAGGTAACTGCACAGCCGGTGCAACAGAGTAATGCGGTTAATCACACGAGGCCTGAGGCAGCTGTACCGTCTGTGGTTGTAAAACAGGAGAGTTGCATGGGAGAAGTTGGATATGGTTATCTTGAGGAGGACCATGTTGAACAGATGATAGAAGAATTGCTAGATTCCAATTTTTCAATGGAGTTATGCTGCAATTGAAATTGAAGACCATTATTAGTGTTCAGATATCTCATATTAGTTTGGTGAAGCATCTGTTTCTCTCCATTTCACACCTGCATGGAGAAGATATTTGCCTTTTAGAAAAAACAGTAATAGCATCTTGGAAAAATCCAATGATGAGTTGATAGATTGAGGATTTCTCACAAAATAAGGAGAGCGTCATGATTGGATTTTCCTTGACGCTATGTACTGACATTTTCAGAGGATTTCTCAGCTACAGCTACAGCTATAGCTATGTATAGTAATAATATATAGTAGGTTTACATCACGATAGATTGAGGATTTTGTCTTATTACCAGTTAAAGTATGTAAGGAGAAAAGTTGGTTGGTTGATGGAATCTTAAGCCTATTTCATAGGCCAGTCCATTGAATACTCATAAACTGCCACATTAGTTTAGTTTTGCGTTCTTTTATTATTTGTAACTTCTCCTCCAGATGTCTGCTTTTAATTCACCATTGTCTTATAGTAATTGCTAAGCTAACAATAACTTAAATTTGTGGTTTGAAATGTTAAGTAGCTTTTCAAACAACTATCACCCAACTTTCTTTTTGTCTCCTGGATGGTAAACAAAGACATAATAATGCAATTCAGTTCACAATGGAATCGGAAAGAAAAGGTGTCAAACCAGTATCTTGTATGAGGTATGAAAGGAATACATGTAATGTCTGCTCGAGGAAGGTGGGGGACTCCTTGATTGTATATATCGAGATAAGTGAAGGGGTAAAGGAAAAGGATATTTGGGAATAATGCATGTGGCCACATGACAAACTAGCAAATTGCCAGTATGTAGGCAGATGTTGAAATTTCTAGCGACAAGTGATGATGATTGTCAAATTTCCTAACTTGACCTTTTTCTTCTTTATTCATTGCTTGAAGAACCCTATGCACTGGTCTCTTGTCCAGGATTCCACGTCTCCAGTGGCAAATAGCCTCTTAGGTCAAGTAAAAACCTGTTATGATTGGAAAAACTCTTAAAAGAAATAAAAATGGATTTTAATTCCAATAGACACTTAATAGTGTTGTGCAATCAATGAATTTTCTCTGCTATTAAATTCCGTGATTGTCCATGTATAATGAATTATTGAATATAGGCAGTTAAAAAAAATGGGGTTAAAAAAATGGAGTACAATATTTCTCGTGTTTTTCTAATCATAAATATTTGTAAAGATATTTTTTTAAGAAATATCATATTTGTACTTTATTGTCGTAGTAGTAATTCATGTATTTTAATATAATCATTATATTCATTGTTTCATACTGATATTTTACTATGTTACTCTAGTCTAATTTAACATTTTTCCAACTCTCACGTCAGATATAGCTGCTTAAATAAATTGGGATTTGATTGTTCGGTCTCAGGAGAGTTTGTAATATACAGTTCAGATGTCACGTCTTGATCAAAACATCTTTTTGTTTGACTGGTGAAGCTGTTATCTTCATGGTAGGGACATTTTTACTACATTAATTTGACAAAAGTGAAATTTATGTATAAGTATTTTTTCCTCCATGTGTAACCAAACATACAGAACTAACCATGTTAAGCTCAACGGTTAATGTGCCTATTTTTCCCCTTCCACTTCCTTTCCCCATTCGCTCGCTCTACCTAAACTTGGGGGAACACCCCTACACCTCTCAAGCTTAAATATTAGCCCTAGGATTTATGCTACATAAAAAATTGGATGTGCACTGACATTCTCTAATAATAATTGATGCAATTTCTTACATACTTTAGGTATATTTTCCATTTCTGAAAAAATAATTGAAATTAAACAAAGAAATCTGCAATACCTGATGGTCCTGATCCAGACTTGTAATGAAAGATGAGACGTGCTCTCAATGGCACTTACGGACATCAGACTGCCTCAAGAGAACTTGCTCTGATGTCAAGTCTAATATCAAAGCACATACACATGAAGTCACCATAATAATCGATAATCACTTGATCGCACTGTAACCCAGACAAAAGAATTGAGAGAACAAAGCATTAACATACTAGAAATTTCCATAGAACATTATGCACTTTCTTTTTTTTTTTTTAAATGAAAAGCAAAAAGTAATCCACAAATTCTCCTCAATTGACTGACAGAAGCATCTTACAATGAAGTTACTAGCAAATCAGAACAGACTGCAATGGTTCAAGGAAAATCAGAATGTACCAGCCCATAAAGGAAGTCAAAAGGCTTAGGATTTTGACAAGCCCAGTATCCACTCGAACTTGGAGATCTTTCCTCCATTAAAAACTTAAATAAAGGCCCAAGGGGGGTGGATATTCACCAAAAAATAAATAAATAAATAGGAAGTCATCATGATACAATTTTCTTAAACAAAAAGATAATACAAAATCCATGAACCTACATTGTTAAGGAAGTTAATGACCGTATCACAGGCTGAGATATTTTACCAATATCTTCATTGGTAACTTGTACTAGCTCAACCAATTCCTGAAAACAATCGGCAACCTGTCACATATATTTTCACTCCCTTCTAAACAGTAAATAAATGCCAGATAAGACCACTGTTTGTATAAAATTTCACTTTGGCATACTATCCAAACTATTGTTTTTAAATAAACTTACGTTTTTGTATCCTTCACAAGAAGCCAGTGTTCTATACATCATGAGCCTCCAAGGCTATTTGTGATAGCATTGGAAGAATGAAGAAGACTGAATAAAAAGAGCTGCCATTTTATCACCACAATTTTATCAGATAAAACACAAGAATTACTGAAAGGAACAAGAACAGATATTAAACAACAAATTCACAGACTTCGATTCATCTTGGCCTTCAATGGATAAAATATACCCCAATAAATGTCTAGTTTTATCCTTGCATGCATAAGGTGCTTCCGCCAGATGACTGAAACATTAACTTTCTTTGTAATCTTTCAAATTTCACCAATCACTTTCAAGGGCTATCTTCAAGTTGCAACTAACACCCAAACTGTAAAACACAAGAGAGATTGCAAAATGAGTACATTATGCCTAGTTGCCTACAACTTTACATTACCTCAATCTAATCATCCCATATCCTGTTCATGCAAGGAAACCGTCACCAATTGGAGGCAAGGGAAGAAAGGGCTTAATAAAAAAGTAGGAACATTCCTCAGTAAATGATGGTCTAAAGTCTAAACCTTCTTCAATTACAACAACAGTAGTAACTGGTAACAACATGCAATATGCAGATTATCCAAACAATGCACACTGTTACTTGCTAATATTAGAATTTTTGCTGTTCCAAACAAATTTTGTTGACTACTGAGCAAAACTTTACAACATGAGCTATTGTATCTGTTGGAACGCTTGATTTTAGCATACCTGTTAGGTATAATAACAATTGTGAAAACAGGCAATTCACAAGATACTCTGAATGCCAAAAAAATAAATAAATAATAAACAAATAAAAACAAGGAGACTGTATGTGATTTAACTAAAATGCTGATGAAAAGCTAGAGATTGAAGCCCTCGTCCAAGGTTTGGTACCAGATCTCGCTGGTGGTAAGAGAGAATATTCTAATATGAATCATGCTGATGGTCCTTGGTACCATCCTTTTTAACCATAAATATGAAAAAATATAAGTACCTACCTTCTTCCAATTATTCTCAGCTGTTAATAGATCGTCCCCTTTCCTCTGTCTATGGTCCTAAAAAAACAATACCTTAATTTTTATTTTTTTCATTGCATTACATTCAAACTTTTAGATTTAAGTAAACAAAGAAATCTCATTTATAGTTAACCTTAGAATCCTGTAAAGAGTCGAGAACAATGCCAATTGTCTCATTCAGGCCTGCATAGCCCAGCCACACTTTGTCAAAACTGGCATTTAATCTCTTATGTGAATTTTGGGAAATTCAAGTGGCCAAAGGTAGCTAAGAACAACTGAAATAAACAGGGAAAAAAAAAATCCAATCTTACGATTTGGAGAAAACAGCCACAAGAGGAACCACGTCAATCATCTCCACAGAGGAAGCAATCTCCAGTATACAAGAAAATGCAGGTAGGACTGTTACGGCTACTTGTCCTCACCGCCCTTCTCATTCCTGTTATGTTTCCCATGCCTGGAGTCAGATCAAAATTGAAAAACTTGCAAGAATATATAAATAGAAAACTTTACAAAAAAGGTCTCCACACATAGATGTTGATTTGCAAAAAATAAAAATAAAACAAAAAATAATAAAGAATGAGTGGTCCATTGAAGAATAAAGGACCTGCCATTAGTTAACTCTTTAGCACAACCTCAGAATTGTTCTTTGAATCGATGATTAACAATTAGAGACAACTACAAAATCTGACCAACAAAAAACCATTATATTTATTTAAAAACTCGATGATGCAATATGTGAAGTACAAAAACTGATAAACAATCTTGAACAGAATCGACTGATAAGTAGTACTTCTAAAGTTAAATTGCCATTTCATATCATAATCCCTTATCACCTTCCTGAGAGAAAAAGGTTAAAAACATGAGCAGCGCAGCACCACTATCCAATTTATCCGACAAATAACAATATATTGCTCTTTTAAGTGCTAAAAGGGAAATACTGAAATGTATACCAGTCATCAAAAGCCGACGAAGGAAGCGAGAACCAACAGCACGATACACCTTCACAATTGAATCCGTACCGTCTCCTAGACAAAATTTGGTAGCGAGAGGAGAAGAGTGAAGCGTCACAGGCTGATAGGCGAGGCTTCCGAAGTCCGAAGGTTTATTAGAGATTTTGCAATGGCCGAAAAGAACGATTCAAGAAAAATACAATCATTCCGTTTCGGGTTTAGGCTCTAATCAGAATGCTAATTTTTTAACGTGGGATTTCATTTCAATTCATTTCATTAGAAAATTTTTGATTAAAATAGATGAATTTTTTTTTTTTTTTTAGGAGTCAAAATAGATGGATTTAATGTCATTAGTCAGAATTTTTATCCTATTAGATCCAACAAAATCTCACGAAATCGATTCCAATAAAATAAAATAAAATAAATCGAAATTTCGCGTAAAAATCATTTTGATCAAGGCCTTAATTAACTCGGATCCAATTATTCCGTTTCGGAAATTCGGTGCTCTTGGGCCGAAAATGGAAGATATCGACGTTAGATAAAAGAACGAAGGATAAAGGAAATCAGAGATGATATACACCATCCAAGGTATTTCCATCTAGCGCCATCCAACAGGTCTGGACAGGCCAAAAATAGCATTTTTTATGCTACTGACATCAGCAAGACGCATGCTGACGTGAGCAAAATTTTATGACCAATTTTTGAAAATTTTTTGGTGTTGACGTCATCAAATATGTTGATTTAAGGGTTCAGTTAAATGTTATAAGAGTTGAATTAAAGTGTATAAGTGTTCAGTTAGATGCCCCAATAATTTGAATTTTTAGTGTTTTGTGTTCAGTTAAATACGTTAAGATATGAACTTAAAGTATTTATGTGTTCAGTTAGTTGCAGTAGAAATTTAATTTCGTAGTTTTTGTGTTCAATTAAACTAGTTAAATAAAAAAATAAAGGAACAGATACAACATACATAGTGAACATTTACAATAACAATATGAACATGTACAATAATAAACTGAACAAATATACAAATTGCCTGAGTAAGAAATAAATGAAATTATTGGTGCATCTAACTGAACACTTATACACTTTAATTCAACCCTTGAAACATTTAACTGAACCTTTAAATCAGCATATTTGATGACGTCAGCACGCGAAAAATCTGAGTTTGGATGATGCCGGATGGGAAAACTATGGATGGTCAATACCAATTCTGAAAGGAATCCAGCAAATTCATACATAAGTGTTTGGGCTGTTATTAGGCCCAAATTTGATTGGAAGACATGGTCTAACTCAGCCCACGAGAAGGAGCATCGTAGTTTTTCCGCTGCTTATTAAGTTATTATTATCCATATTAACAATCTACAATATGCATCTCTATCCCAACAATTAAACAATGTAGACTATACTGCTTTTATTTATTTATTATTATGATAATATTCTTTAAAATATCGTTTTATATTTTTTATTAGTTGCAGTAAAAAATTAAAATAAATATGGCGTTCCAAATAATGGTCAATGATTACATGTTGTAAAGCAACCGAAATGGGGACAAAAACAGAATTTGGTTAGAAACTTCTATCGAAATGGACGTTTCATTTCTTAAGTACGACCAATAGAATATATGGCATAGTATTTAGAGAGAATATTATTACAAATATAAGAGCGTTGGATCAATTGTTTGATTTTTGTATAGATGATTGCAATTATCACACCCGAATAATTATTCCTTTTCCACATCACGCCATCAAAGCACAACATCTTGACCCCACTTGTCTCAAGAGTCAAGATCTCGATCGATGATTACAAGAATTCTATGTATGAGAATATTTTCAGTGATTTTGGTACACTGAACGCAACACGATGATCCTTTAAACGGAGAATAAATAGGTACGATAGTCATGTACCCTTTTAAATAGCTAAATGCTAATGTTAATATAAGATGAATAAAATAATTTATCTAACAAAAATCTAATAAATTGTATTAATTATGCTTTAAACAATAAATTTTGGAACCCGCTGACTGTATTAATCTCCAGCTAGACAAGGTGGAAACCGTGGTCATGTTAAGTATGAACCATATGTAACTTATTTAGATAAAAATGAATTTCATAGAAATTAGTTTCTATGAACATTTTTTGTACTTATTTTTTTCTTTTGTATACGGTTTTTGTGCATTTTTATTGACTTGAAAACCAGCGGACAAACTTCCAAATTTAATAAATTTTTCTAGTCATTTCAACTATTTAGTTCAAACTTTTAGAAACAACTCTCAAGTCTCAATTAAACTAAATGATATATGATTATGATTATTTTCATTATAATTGGATATTTAGATGCGTAAGTGGTACCTTCATCTACGCCTATGGGATTATACCAATCACTATTAGAGGCATCGTGGACCATGAAAACGAAAGGGCTAATTGAGAATGTATCAACCTGGGTAATATGTCACATGAGATAATGCCACTATTAGCAAGGAAGATGAAGGGAGTGTTATAAGGGACAGTCCCACTCAAGAGGAGCTAGCACAATGGAGTATACAAGACAAACTTTGCAAATTTTTATATTATGTACTTAGTTCGTATTTGTTGTCATAAGTTGCGTATGGTATCTAATTTTGAATGTTTGATTGGGAATAAATTCACAAAACGATACGCTTTTTTTTTAAAAAAAAAATTACAGATTTCTAACAAATATTTAAGATTATAAGATTATGTATCATAAATTACTTTATGACAAAGAAACTATAGCAGCAGAAATGAATTCTTATATAATTTTGATTCCGATAACGAAAATTAATAAGACAATATCCACTAGTTAGCTACTATCTAGTTTATCCAAAAAAAAAAGAAAAAAGAAAATTAATAAGACAATAATCATATTGTTAAATCTAGTATACAATTAATATTCCTTTTAAGCATTGAAGGTAATAAAGAGCTGCGTGCCTGCATTGCATTTACAAGCAGACATTGCAAATAAATGTTCTTCTGGTCATGACAGCTCAACTGGGGAAAGATGCAGAGATTGATTTTTCTGCAATAATGATCAAACTAAGAGTTGACATGATTGGGGCACGATCACATGCATTTTGCCTTGTGAGACCGGGAGCACACGACTGTATTTGGTTTTGACTGACCCCACCATTATATGCTTTATCTGACTCCTGATTCTCTGTCTCACATGTCAATTTTCTTATATCGTGGCGAGTGACCTATTTTTGCACTTAGAAAAGACAAAGAAGAAAAATTCTAACGTTTATATTTTTCATGAACTATCATAACAATATAACAATCTTTTTATATTTATACTTCAAAATTTTTAATTTCAAATAAGAATATGAATTATGTTATGTTCTATTCATATTATATTTACTTAAAAAAAAAAACATAAAATTTGGAACTTGTTTTGAAATGCTTTAACTATAAAAAAAATGAACGGTATAAATTAATCATTAAACTAACATACTTTTTAACTTTATATTGTGCAAATGAAATTCAAATTACTTTATAACATGTGCGAATGTAATAAGATCATATATTGATATCTTTTGTTTGAAATTTAATTTTATAATATTAGTACAAGATATAGCCATTGAATTTTTATTCTATAAGAATCGAGTTTTGGTGGTATGTGAGCGAAACAAAACACGCAAATACCAAATTCAAAATACGGGGCCTCAGCTTGGAGAACCTACTACTATGAAAGGGATAGTAGGTTGTTCTCTTTTTGCTGGTCAGAGTAGTGAATGAAGTACCCAAGCTGAAGAGTAGTGAAATATCAGTTACCACTTGTCAATTATAAAGTGGTTCGAATTTTACTATTTGATTATTCTCAAAATTCAACTGCTAACGTTGATCCTAAGACCGGCAAGACCAGATTTTGCTATTTACTTTTTGACTATTCTTGCTACAAGACCCTTATTTATTTTCCTTAGGGTAACGTTGATCCTAAGACCGGATTCTGTTTCTCGGTTTCTAACTCGGAAGGTGTCCAATCCGGCTTCTTTCTCTCTGTCTCTCTAAATGCTAAAAGGGAGTGAATCATATACATATTTTCCAAATATATTTCCATTTTTTTTTTTAAAAAAAAAGAAAATCTTGATCTATGGATTGGATTAAGTTTTTAAACGATTTTTTTTTCTTTTTCATCCGTTATTGATAAGAATATATTTCATTGTAATCTCCATATAATATTCATATGTTCATACTGCGGTACCAATTAATTATATATTATTTACTGGTTGTAAACTTGTAATACGCAATGGAGTTTCGCTTCAAGTCATCGTACTTTGCTTATTAAACAACAATTAAGATACCATAAGCTTATGTCCAAAATAATAAATTGTTATTGATTGGTTCAATATTACAGTTATAGGCGGTCGCTAATTGAAAGTCCTACCTAACAGAATCTTTAAGTATAAGAAGCCATGACATTCATGACGTGGTTCACTAAACTGTGTTAAATATAAGACAATTCACTCCAAAATACTTCAATTTCAATATAGCATCACAAAAATGACTAATTCGATATATGTCATCACATAACATAATAAATTTGTTTTATATATATATATTTTAAAAGCATAGTAAAATTGATATTTTTTTTATTATTTATAGTGACATAAAAGCTAATTTTTTATTATTTTGTCGTGATGAAAATTAATTTTAAGTATTTATCGGCATAAAATTGATTTTTATTATTTTGTAGTGGTATAAAACTAAAATATCATTTTGCGATAACATACTTTGAATCTTAGTTTTCTCCAGTGACATAAATCAAAATACCATATATATTTCAAAATAGCATTTGCTTCTTTACAACATAAAATAAAATTACTCCGATAAAGGACAAGTCAGTCCAACAGAATAAAAGAATACATATATAAATCAGACTGACCTCAATTCTCAAAACAGAAGCCTTCAGATTATAATTTTTTTTCAGTCATTGTTAATTTGTATGGCTTGGATAATTAGCTCCTACAGTATTATTCTTGAAAAATAAAAACCCATGCAATTTTTATATACCCCAAAAGGTGCGCCCATCTTCACTAGAATAAACATTTAAAAGCTTTATTGTACACGTTGATTTGATATTTAATTTATGAGCAATAACGTATAGTTATAGAACATATGACGGTTGTCATCAGTTGTTTTAAACTTTTTAATTTCTTATTCGAATATTTCACAATGTACACTCGTTTTGGCTGAAGTGGATCCTTTTGAATTTAAAATGAATACCTATTCTTTTTCTATGAAAATGACCCATACAAGATGAGTATTAAAAGACCGAAGGCGTTGAAATAACTATAATATTTCTAAATTATATCATAAGTCGAAATTCCACCAATGAAATCGTATTCAACGCTTTCATTATTTTTTCTCTTCCAAGAAGTTCTACACAACCTTTTTTCTTTTTCCCCCTTGATCAACACGTGTTCGGCTCCTCGAGATAATACACATGCAATTGATAAATAAGAACTTCATCAGAATAAAATTGTGCAGCTCTATTATACTCAACCTGTCATAATAAAAAGAACAATAATTTTAACAGAATTCAAATTATGCCTTTCTATTATATTGGAAAGATACCTAAGAGAATATTATTACTAGTTCCTTCTTCTTGATCCAAAACCGTTATTGAAGGAAATTTCACTACAATACATTCTTTAATCGCTATTTTGTCGGTTTATTTGGATATTTTGTGTTATTTTCTCTTTTTGTATCGTTTGGTGGAGACTAATATAAAGAAAATTTCTGTTTACTATCTGTTTTGTCCATTTTTGTTTTGGAAAATCGATTCTGTTTTATTTTATTATTTACGCATTTGTTTGAGAATGTTCGGTGGAATACTAAGTGTAAGCTTTGTTTCTACTTGTCTTTTTCAAATTCAGAATGTACCAAAAAAGAATTATTATTTGGACCATCTGATCTAAACAAATACACATGACAACTATTGGGAACCCCCCCCCCCCCCCCCCCCCCCCCCCCACACACACACACACACACACTTACACTTTTTTATTTAACTAAAGTAGAGAATTTCAGGCTATAGTTTCACAAATGTTACAGCCTTGTACACAATGAACAATAAGCAATCTAAATCCAACAAAAGCTGAGATGGCACCGGCAACTTAATCTCATAATACCGGCGCACCAACCCTAGCTATAAACTCTCCCATACAAATTAATCTAGTGATGTCCTAAAAATTACATTCTCAATTCTCAAATGAGAGTAGCTGTAAATCCAGCGTGTTTGTTGTAGATCAGACGATCTGAAAAAAAAAAATAATAAAAAAATGAGAGAGCTAAGTTTACAATTCGAGTTCGAAATAACAGTCGACACAAAGTATTCATATCGACACAAAAAGTAAACACAATCGGCACTAAAAATTTATGTTCCATAAACGATCTCTACACTATTATGTGGTTTCCATTCGTTTGCAATCATAGATTTTTTTCCCATTTTGAGTACAAAAAATTACATTTCAGGTTTGTTTTCATATAGATTTTTCAGTTAAATTATAGACTAATTAAATGCTTATTAGTCAAGGTGTCCATGTCATTAGTCATTTTTAAAGAAATATCTTTACTACTTATTGTTAAGAATTCGAGCGTCTACACAGCGGAAGTTGAGTTTTAGGTTCGAGGAGGCACGATCCAAGTGCAACTGCACATGAACCGTGCCCCTCAGGGCTAGTTAGCACGAGGATCTCAGAATAAACAATCATACAAATTTAATACAAGTGACACGAGAATTTAACGAGGTTCAGCACCAATTTAGTGCCTACGTCCTCCACACACACGCACATTCTTTTTATTTATTTTTCTGTAATTTTCTGAGATACATTATTTGAGGGAGAAGAGAAAAATAAATAGACATTAAGAAAATTACATAAGGCAACTAGCCTTTTTGGTAATAAAATTAATTCACACAATCTTGTCTTTATTCTTCTTATTTCCTTCTCTTCTGACACACGTCAGATCCTCTTCAATATGAAAAACATCCCATAATCTTAATCCATCTTCTATGGAAAGATTTGACACAATATTGCAATTTACCCTGCCAAATATGCTAGGTCGGCTCAGGAATTCGGTCCGAATTCTCACCAATTCGGTCCGAATTACATTATATCTCATCCTCTGTTTTCTCAATTCGGTCCGAATTGATACCAATTCGGTCCGAATTACATGACTGTCATTTGTGTTGATCCGTTTTCTTCACACGAACCTCACGCTACACCATTCGGTCCATACACACACATGTAGACCTCATATATTTCAACACTCCCCCTCAAGTTGACATGTACACAGTTGAAAATGTCAACTTGCCAAATTACTCGTTGGGCTTGGTATCCGTGATCGGTTCATTTTCTTATTTTTTAACTTTGATCAACTTTGCTCCTTTTGTTTAGTGCCACGCATTCGATCCAGAGCACGATCTTATGCAGCACTTTCTCACACTCCCCCTCAAGTGGACATGTACGACTCGTCATGTCTCACTTGCTTGGAGTGCTGCACACCGGTACACACCGTCTTTTAAGGCACATATCTTTTGTCTTCATTGGCACACACATGCCACCAAGTTCTTCATCCAAACCATCCATGAGTCGCACACACGACGACGACACACACCGCCACATGGATCAAAATCTTCTTTTGGCACGAGTCACACAACTTGTGCTAGACCCTAGCGCCTTGCATCAACCACCTTGCCCGGTCCATGCCTTCTTGGCACGCCCCGTGCACATAAGTCAAGTAATCTTTTACCTCAAGCAACTTTTATCATTCATACACATCACATGAGAGATATTATTTTATTTACTAACCTTATACCAAGTAGATAACTCTTTTATCTTTTCCTATCGCATCACATCTCCAACTTCTCATTTTAATGGCTTCGAATCCTTTGACTTGACATGCACTAGACTTGAGCAAACTATGCTTGACTCGTGTATGACTTGATCTTTAACTTCTCGGCCATCTTGTAGAATTCATTTCATGACACGATATCCACTCGACTCAAGCACACTTGTGCTTGACCCGAGTCCTACTCTTGGATTAAGGTCTAAGTCTTGACTCGCCTTGACCACTTGACCCAACTTGGACCATATGACATGACTAGAGCATCTCGTCTCCATTGATCATAATCTCTCATACTTATTCTTTTGATATCCATCTTGGACACCAAATATTTCTTTCACTTCAACTCTCCCCCTGAGAAGGATATTTGGTGGCTTGCATACTCGATTACAACTCTCGACTTCACATGCCCTCGACTTGAAGACATCCCATAATCTTAATCCATCTTCTATGGAAAGATTTGACACAATATTGCAATTTACCCTGCCAAATATGCTAGGTCGGCTCAGGAATTCGGTCCGAATTCTCACCAATTCGGTCCGAATTACATTATATCTCATCCTCTGTTTTCTCAATTCGGTCCGAATTGATACCAATTCGGTCCGAATTACATGACTGTCATTTGTGTTGATCCGTTTTCTTCACACGAACCTCACGCTACACCATTCGGTCCATACACACACATGTAGACCTCATATATTTCAACACTTATAGACACACAGATTCAAGAGATGTTAACACGCTAGATCTAGCATATAAACACGTGTTTCTGCCGTTCGATCGATTTAATCTGGGATATTAATTGTCAGACCAAACAATATGTTTTAGTTTTACGCCTAATAAGAAAACAAATTGAGGAACATAATTGCTTGTATCTATGATAGATTGAGCAACATATCTTTATTGATTAACATTATTTTGTTTATTTATTTGTCCATATATGAGAGAATCTTTTTCTAGTTTTAAATCCGAATAAAATCTAAAGACCTAAATGGAAAACTGTTTTGACGAGAATACCAATTCCTTTGGGGCCAACGATACAGTTTACTATATTTTAGAGAAATTAAAAGAATGCACTGCTAATCAGTCAAGGTTTACACGTATGTCATCAGTCATTTTTAAAGACATAATATGACAACTACTTTTAAATTAGCTTCAACAAAGACGACCGCTTTTAGATTTAAATAAAAAAAAAATCTAAAAACCTAAATGAAATAAACAGAATTTGATGACAATACCTAATTCTTTAAGAGCCACAATACAGTTTACTTTAATTTAGAAAAATTAAGTCGCTTAATTAAATAATAAGTTGTTTATCGCTTTTGGAAAACCAATTATTAAAACAAAAATTAACTGTTTCTTTCACAACACCAACAATCTCAACATCCCTCCTCTAGAATATAATTATCTTATCTATCTCCCAATCCAAAAAAAAAGTAAAATTAGGAATAAGATAAACTAAAGATAAACAGTAATCCGTTCAATAATATACTATGACCACTTTTCCCAGTCACAGGGTTCCTGTAACCGTCACCGCGTTTAATCCAAAAAATCTTACCAATCACCAACACCAATCACTTGGTCGCCACAACACAGGTCCGTGCCTATGACCAAAATTTCCACTGTTATTAGGTCTTTCCCCAGTTCTCCGTCATCCCATTCCTTTTGAATCCCAGATCCTCTGTGCCGCCTAATAAACTCTCTTGCGTAAGACCTCACTAATATTCTCTATAAGGAAGCGATAGACCCATGTCAGGAAAATGACGCACGGAAGAATATACTAAAAGCGGCGCATTGGAATTGGGGTGTGATCACTCGTATCTGACCCGGCGACAACAGATAGCCGGCCAGCTCCAGCTCACTCCTCCAATCTAACCTCTTCCCTTTCTTTACAAACTCACACAACACCTCTCCGTTGTTCAACCCTGCTTCTCTATTTCCCTCTCCAAACCTTCCTTTTTCTTGGAATTAAACAAAAGAAAAAAAAGAAACAAATCCCTCTCTCTCTCTCTCTCTTTCTCTCTACAAGCAGAGGCGATGCCTCATCTAATCCCAGTCTGCGGAGGCGCGGCGCCGCGCAACGGCGCATCTCCGACGAACAGTACATCTCTGTACGAGACGCACCTAGGTTTGGTTTCTCTCACCTGGTCGCGTGCTTTGTTGGGTCTCTCTCTCTCCGCCGATCTGCGCCTCGCTAGCCCTACTGGCCCCGCCTCCGCCACTAGCTCTTTTGAAGAAGAAGAAGAGGAGGAAGAACAGGAGACTCGATTCAATCTTCGTGTCAGGTTTTGGTTTCTGTGGAAGCGCAAGGGATCCAAGCGGTTCCAGTTTGGGAATAGGTGTGTGGAGGTCGTGTGGGATCTTAGACGGGCGCGCTTCCCGGCTACGGGTGGTCCGGAGCCAGTGTCGGGGTTTTATGTGTCGATTAGTGTGGATCGTGAGATGTTACTGATTGCTGGCGATTTGCATGATGATGCTTACAAAAGGACGAAATTATTGCGAAACACTGAGGCGGCATTAATCTCGAGAAGAGAGAATGTGGTGATGAAGGATTATATGTACCGGACAGTGGTGAGGTTTGGGGGCAAGGATCGGGAGATCTCTATCCAACTTAGCCCTGAGAAAGGCATGGTGGCTTCGATCAATGGAGACCAGATGCTGCGCATCAGGCGGTTGCGGTGGAAATTCCGGGGTTGTGAGAAGGTCCAGACTGAAGATGGGCTCATGATCCAGATCTCCTGGGACCTACATGACTGGCTGTTCGGTCCATGTGTCGAGCTGGGCCCCAGAGAAGAGACGGCCCATGCGAGGTTTGTGTTTAAATTTGAGAAGCCGGTTGGTCCTGAGAGCTATGAGGTTAGGGAGCTTGGTTGGGGGTATTTTGGGAAGTCCAATTGGAGCTGGAGTAGCACTAGTGACAAGGGGAGGAAGAAGAGCTTCTCGTCGATGACATCATCTATGACATCGACATCAAGTGTTTCTTCTTCAGTAATGGAGTGGACGACTAATGAGGAGATGGAGATGCGAAGAGGTGAAGCATTCTCACTCTTGGTTTATTTGTGGAAGAGGAGATGAACAGGGGTTATTAGTTGGAAATGTGAATTGTTTTTGTTTGGTGGTCATTTTTTCGGGTACTGATTCATTTGTATCTTCGTTTGATGACTCATTTGTTCATGGTATAGTCAGTAAAGAGTAACAAAGAGGTTAATCATAAGATAAGTTTTTGTAATTTGTAGTTCTACTATGCTCTATATCTGTTGCTTCTAGGTTTGGAGTGCAAGAAAGTTTAGGTGCACTCGTAATGCAATTAGTTTTAGTCTGGTTGTTGGGTACAATAGTTAACCTGCTGACTGTTGCCATATTTTGCCAAGAATTCTCAAGAATACATGAGCCAGCTTCTTCTATGCAGTTGCATGAAAATTGATTTGTCTTTTCATCATCAACCTGCACTGTACTCAGTATTCATCTTATATTATTTATATCTTCCTCTTTGGTAATTGGTTCATTGGTATTGACCAAGGTTGTCCTACAAATTTCAGCCATCTTGACCCCAACTGACTGCCTCAAGCCTAGAACAGATAAAAAAAGTTCCAGTAGAACCCGTAAAATGCCATACCTTGTATAACCTTAAATTTCAATTGCTTCCACTATAATTGATGTACTGGTACTGGTACATGACAGTTGGCAGCCTTGTTGCAATTTCAATTTTGCATTCTATCAGCTTGCAGAGTTAAATTTTGAACTCTAGATGCTAAACTTGCCCTGGTATTTGGCATCAGACAGGTACATCAAGTGTTATTTTAAAGATGATTTTAAGCCCCAATTGGAGCTTAGCAGCATTTGGAACCAATCTGCAAGGATATAAAAAGAAACAAACTAAAATTACCTCAAATTGGTGTACAAACGGGTACAAGTATGGGTCTCATTTGAATTTATACAAATCGAACATGGGAACTATTTTCTGGTAACAGCTTGCTCCATAGGATACTAGTTTTACTGGCTTTATTTTTGTGTCAAAATCCTTTCATCTATGTTACAAGAATTATTATAGAAAATTATTACAATTATTATTGTGAAACTAGCAGGCAAAATCCAAATATGAATGAATTTCATTACAATTTTAAAAAAGTACAATGTCGGGTGCGGTGGGGCTTTAAAGAAGAAGATTAGAGAATAGGAATAGAAGGAAACAAAACCATAAATTACATTCCTCGTATACAAATTATAAGCTTGAACAGACTACTCCTGAAATTCAAACTCATCTCAGGTGGCATAGTGACAGCTAATCTCATAAATTAGTGAAAGAGAATAAGAGGATAATAACTCCATTTCTCATTAATCAATGGTATGTATAATAATTCAAAGAGAAAATCAGGTTTCAGAGCAAGAAGATGAAAAAAAGAAATTCTTGTTTCAGTATCAGAATGTGTAAGTGTCACTTACATCAAAGAGAGCTTGCCGCTATATATACTGATAGCATTTACTGTATTAGAAGGTGAAGAGAACTGCTTCTTGATCAAACATCTCCAGTAAATGTGAAATTAATTCTGGCTTACCAGCACTCAAATTATCAAACTTGAAATGAGTTTTCTGTCAGATTGAATAATCGTATGATTCTTTCTTCCTGGCACAATTTATATCAGGCTTGTAATTTCTGATATTAGAGGCGAACTTAGGCTTACTCTTGCGATTGAATACAAAGAACAACGGAGAAGGCTTGCTCCAGCGACTGTAAGTAGGATCGAAGAGGTTTCAGGTGAACGGATAGAACGGTATGTTTGAGGAGCTTTCATATTGTATCTTTTTTTTCAAATGTTAGGGTGAAAACAACAGGCGGAAAATCATGAAAAGATCAATTGTAAGATGGGAATGGGATAAGGACAATTTCGTAGATTCAAAAAAAAAAGGACAATTTCGTAAATATTAAAAAAATGAATTTTCAGACTTAAAATATAATTAGAAATTCCTATACTATTTAGGATTGAAGGGGATATTTCCGAAATTTAAAGATCGGAGGGGTTATTTATAACTAGATAAGATGAGATTTGAAGGGTATATGGCTGGTTTTTTGAGGGAGTTTATATGCTTTGTGTTTTGTGCATCGAAAATTCAATTTTTAAATAAACATCGTTAGATGTTATCTATGCATGAGCGAGGTCAATATTATTTCAACAGTGTATTTCATATTTAACGGTTCTGTTTTGTTATTTGAGTTAATCTTTGTTACTAACAAGTATTTAACCGAAAATGAACACATTTAAATTGTCATCTTGTTTGCTGTAATATAATTAAAAATTTAAAATATTAATATTTTTTTTTTTTAAATACATAATTCACAATTTGCAAGATAATTGGTGTATACAAGCTTGGATGAATTATTAGCGAATAGTGAACGCCACCGAAAAGAAAACACAATGACAGTGTGATGTTATATTTCAGCTTAAATGTCCAATTGACAATGCGATCAACTGTCAAGTGATTACCAATCTATGCGTGTAGTTTATGTAGTTTAGACTAATGTCTCGTCAAACACACGATCTCAATAAGACAGCCAGACAGTTCCACCTTGGACAACAGCTCTATTACCTCTTGCATAACGGAGTACATGAGGGGTCCAACCTTCTTTGCTTCTCTTTTCTATTTCATTTATATCAGTTTTCGAGAAATGAACAAATATATACAAAGGCAAAGAGCCCACCAGTTATATCTATTTCCATACTTTGATAGCACCATCTCGACTGCTAGATACTAACAACCTTTGATTCAGCTTGACAGTCGCTAAAGAAAGTACAGCATCTCGGTGGCACCCGGCTGAGTCATTAGCCGCAACAGCAAGCAAAGCCTTCTGAGCTAGCTTGGGTGTTGCTTGTCTCTTGTTCATTTCCTGTCAAACAGTCATAACAATACATTGTAAAGCACAAGGTGAAAACAGGTGGCGTAATTACATGAACCTACAAGAGTATTATAATTAACTATACAAAAAATGAAATTACCTGAACAACTTGTACACCAAAGCTTGACCGAACATCATAAACTGCATCATTCCCAATTCCTTTTCCTGAGGGACCACACACACAGTAGCTCCGCTCAGGACTGCATATTAATAATACACATTAAGCGGGAAAAATAGAGTTGCTTTGCAAAATAGCTCCAGAATCAATCATCACATGGTATTTCCTACAGATAATCGCTTATTCAAGAGGGGGAAAAAAAACTGTATGCTCTTAAAGTACCTAGCATGATCCCAGTATCGTATCCTCACATCAGTACCTCCACTCAATACATCCCCACCTGGCAACGGAAGCAGTGACCTCACACCTGGGAAGCGAGGAGATGGTTCATTCAACTCCTCAATTCTGTATTTGGAACTTATGTTCCTTCTCGAGCCAGACTTCATTGTTGGCCTAGCTTGTGATCTTGGTATGTTTGCTAGCTCAGCTTCATTCTCTGTACTTGCTGTTCTAAGTACCTACGAACAAAATGTGGATCTATGGAATATGTTCTCTTTTACTATAATGTGCACAAAGCGTGGACATGACATGATAAAATGTAAACACAGTGCAAATTTTATAGTAGAAGAAATCAACAAGCAAAGGTAGATGACATAGGTGTGCACTTAAAATAAAATTTTTGCACCATATAGACTTCAGTTTATCTGTTATGCAATCTAAATAGGAATAGCCTTCGGATTACCTGATGGCAGCTCCCATTCTCAGCATTCCAAAGAGACACCTCATTCAAGCCAGCTGCAATATAAACCAATGGTCGTCCACCAGATGAAGCCACCGAGTTTGCCTGCGGCACAAACAAACACATCTTCTCCACAGGACACACTGATGAGTAGTTCCATGAATTAACTGGTACCAGAAACCTCATGTCCCACAGAGTAAGCACACCTCTTGAAGAACCTGAGACAAACCAATTCCCACATGGGCCAACAACAAGAGATGTTATATAACCCTCTTCAGGTGCCAACCTGAATTTCCATGCATCAGAGTTTGACCTTATGTCCCAGATGTGGATACCGCACTGTCGCGTGCTGAACATCACCATCTGGCTGAAACTGTCACTGGCAGCACAATTAATGAGGCTGACAATAGGGCCCTCACATATGTCCTTTTTCTTCACATCAGTTATACCAGAATATCTCTCCACAACACTGCCTAGACCTCTAGAAACATATTCAACTGAGAACATGTGTAGAGTTCCATCACTGGCACCAGCTACAACCTGGGCAGTCCCACGTAGCATCTCTGCACAAAGTGCACGGGCCCCACCATTACCAAGGCCATACGTCAGCCTTGACCTAAAAGAAATGTCCTTTTCCAACTTCCTGGTGTCCCATATCCTGACAGTTGAGTCGTCTGAGGCAGTAACGAAGAATGCCTGATCGTTCGACACTGCCACATCATTCACTGCCAAACGATGCTCCTGCAGGTGGGCCACCAGCACGCCACGGGGCCTCCACCCAGCGAAGGATGGTGTCCCTATTATGTCAGACTGGGAGCCATCATCCTCTCTAGAAATATTTGATGAGCCCTTTATGCCAACGTCATGAATACTGATATCTTGAAATTTACTGGCAGCAATGTAAGAACTATCATCGTCCTTCTCACCTCTCATTTCTTGGTTGGAGCTAGATTTGATGATTGCACTGGAAAGAGAACTAGAGATAAGCTTTGGTGGTACAGAGCTAGACAGTCCCCCCAGAGGTCTTTTTACAGGTTGCAACCATGCCATGCCAGGTCCCACAGAAGCTGCCCCGATAACATGTTTATCAATGCAAACGGAGTAGATCGGTAGGCCTTCAGATGGCACTTCACAGAATGAGGTACTCCCAGCAGCCATTTCAGGAGAGACAAGCCCAGAAAACTGCATCTTACCAGCCAAAACCAAGTCTTTTGCATCCCTTGATGGTTGCGTTGGAGGTCTAGCTTTAATGCCTTCACTTGTTACTTTCTTAGTATTATTTTCCATAGTTTCCCATTGGTTCAAAATAGACGTGTTATTATACCATATTTTCCTTTGCCTTTCCAGCATGTCAGAGCTCCTTGCGTTCTCTAATACTTGGTAAAACACCTGTTTTGGCACAGGAGGCTTCAAAGAGGCAAGTAGAGAGGCCTCAGAAGAAAGCTTAGCCGGCTCCCTTGTGAGGAATGGTCGTACAAGAGGAGAGAGGTACACGAATGAATCAACAGGCCCCAAGCTCTCACTACAAGCTGCAAGAAAGGCGACAACCGATCTTCTCACCCATTGGATCGGATAGCTCAAGAGAGGCCTTGCTTTCTCAATCAAACCAAGAAGCACGGTTTTTCTCAAGAAGCCACTTTTACAAAGCATGGATAGGCAGTCAAGGACGTTAACTATAACAGCTTCCATTTCATCAGTTAAAGCCTGATCAATGTAAGGCAAGAGATACTCCTCCACACTTGCTTTGCCTACAAAATAGCACACATACACAATCTGCTCATAAAAGGTTGCACGCAACTGGTCATCCCTATCATTTAAAAATGCCGGGAGAATGGGAAGTAGAAAATCATTAGTCTGTCTATGACCAAAGAAATAACACACATAACCAATGTCCCGCAAGAGGGCCCTGCGTACATTAGGTGTCTGCCTCATCCCCATCACCAGCTCCTGAACAGTTTCTGATAAGGACCTCCTCAAAAGACCTAGATGGCCGCCCTGACTTTTTATAGCAAACCGATATGCAGTGATAGCAATCTTGTAAATATTGCTAGCATAGCATATTCTAACACTCTCCTCGGGATCATCTGGAAGCATAGAAAGCATTGGGAGAATATACTCAGGGAATATCATGGCGTCACTTGGAGGAAAATCCTGTACAAGGGAGAGGACATCACACAGTGTATCTAATGCAGCACAACGCACAACAGCTGTCGGATCAGAAAGCATGGCGATTACATAGGGGACCACATGCTGTAGACGGTCTTCATCATCTATGTAAAGAGACGCAGCCCGCAATAGGAGAAGCCCAGCTCGTCTTAGCTGTGGCTGCTTCACATTCCTCATACACGAACAGAGAAGTGATGCAATCAGCACCATACCCTCACATTTTGTCTTAAAATTTGTGTTGCTAAAAAAGGTGATGTCATAGGTATCTGATGAGGGATTGTAGGTGGACACCAGGGAGTTTAGTTCAGTTTTTAGGATTCTTCTCATCTGAGGTATCAATTCGGTTTCTCTGTGAAGGCCTGTTAGCTCAGTAGAGAAGTGTTTCTTGGATGACAAACTGGATCGGTATTGAGGTGTATTTCCCTTTTGTGGGGCTGTATTCGTGTATGTCTGGTTGGTTCTCTGTTCAACTTCTTCAAGAAGGGAGTTCAGATCTCCTACAATCTGAATGTGATCAGGAGTATTGTCTAACCCAGAATTAACCTTATTTTGATCCTTTGGTGTGTTGATGATTGAATCAGATAGGTTTCCAGTTGATTCACTGGACGCCTTTGTAATCATCATTTGCTCTTTCAGCTTTAGGAATGCACTTTGGGTCAACGCAACCTATAATGAACAAAACAATCATTATTTAACATCAACACATCGGTGCTTTTTTTTTGAAAATAGAAAAATAACAATTACAAACCCTTGTATCTGAAAATAGAAAAATAACAATTACAAACCCTTGTATCAGGGTCAAGTGGAATTAGGCATGAGAAGAATTTGTGCAGGAAAGGAGAGAAGTAATTTGGAAAAATCACTGAAGCATAGTTCTTCAAGTAGCTTGCAGATGACAGCCTAGATTCTGGGTCTAACTGGATCATGTGGAGTATCATGTTTTGAATTCCAGCATCTTGAATCTGCACCAAAAAAACAAAAAAAGTTAAATATAAAGCACTTACTATCATCAATTAAAAAGATGCAAATAAAACTAATTAAAAAAAAAAGAAGGCATGCCACAACATATTTTTTAAGAAACAGAAAATCCATCAAACCTTTTCCAAGATAGGCCTTGGATCATATTGCCCTCGGCGATATGCTAGAAGCTGAGAAAGCTCGAAGAGTGGCTGGCCCTCTAAAAATAGCTCAGCAATAACACACCTAAAGATACCCATAAAAATATATGGGTAAAAAGTCAAAAGAAGTTATATTCCTTTAGTGATTCCCAGAATGCAACTATTTGTTTTTAACCATACAATTTGCTGTAATGCTCAGAAAAGGTTAATGAGAGCACCATAACAAATGCCTAACAGTATATGTTCATTTATTCAAAGCTTTTATCTAGCAGCTAACAATAAGAAAAATAGTTCTCATGAACAAATGCCTAACAGTATATGTTCATTTATTCAAAGCTTTTAACTAGCAGCTAACATAAGACAAATAGCTTACCCAACTGAGAATATATCCATTGAAGGCTTTAGAGGTGCATCTTGTGCAATGTTTGTTTCTCCGCCATGTTCATAGAATCTCTAAAATATAATAAACATTGTTAGTTTGAAGGGATTGAGATAGTAAAATATTTACAATACAAAATCAGAAACATAAGCAAAAGAAAGCACTTCGGGTGCAAGATAGCATCGCCTCCTTCCACCAGTATCAAAAAAGAAAGAAAAGTCGGACGGGTCATCATCTGGGATATAAGTCGGTTTAAAGGATGCAAAGTCTGTGAGGTACAGCCAATTCCAAGAGGTCACCAGTACATTTTCACATTTTATGTCACCTGAAAATAAAAGGACAGTGAAAAATATAAAATAAACATAATTACTATTATGCCGACATCAAGGTGTAGTAGTGCTCATACCATGGCAAACTCCCTTGCTATGGCTCTGCTCCACTGCACACAATAACTGCATGAAGCAAATGAGCTAAGTCCACAACCATATCTGGAGAAGCAATAGAAAATTAACCTTATGTAAACACCCAACCCTGAAGTGTTTCATTATCTGGTCAATGAGCCCTTAAAATCAATTATAAGCACCAAGAAAAAGATTTGAAATTAAAACAAAGATCGTGCACACAATAGTTGCAGTTCTGGTGGCCAATACAGTGATGTGTAACAGCCTGGCACCGTTACACAATTATTGATCCAATCTTTTGGATGTGTCTGTGGGGCCTTATACTTACTTACCCAACTTAATTGTGACTGAAGAAAGGGCACTCATGTACAAAAATACAAAAGAAATTTCAATAGGAAAGAACAGTAATATACCTGAAAAGCAATCCATTTCTTCTCAATAAAACTCAGAAATGGACGTGTGCTAAGCCGGTCATGTAGATTGCTGAACAAATACTGCCTCAAGAGGTAGGCTGCCTTATCTGTCTCAAGACAAACCTAAGAGAACCAAACAAATATCAAAACAACAAAACTAGCGAGAAGCACAGCAACTTCATACACAAAAATAGAAAGTCGTACCTGGAAAGGCCAGACATGTGGTTGTTGAACATGTTGAAATATGTCCCTGATCTCAACCAGTCGTTTCTCATACTCCTACATGTCATAAAAACTTCCTAGTGTCAAAGCTGCTTTTGAAAACAAAAACAATTTAAAATTCAGATCAAGCTCCATTAGTAAATTTTTTATGCCTTGAGTGGAAGAGGGTCGCCTCGCTTGAAGTATACTTTTACCAAGACAAGACCTTCGTCATGCTTACAAAGTACCGACTTAAGAAATCGGCCAGTACCAACAACCTGGAATAAAAAATAAAGCCAATTAAAAACACTGAGCCAATAAGTAATGAAGCATAGCACATCCAGATAGCTTTTATTTGTATTTTTCTTTTATCAAGACAAATCTTCTCTGTTAATTCAATTGCTGAAGCAACTAGAATATTTGGATTGCTCGATTGGTGATACAAGTGGAAATACAAACTATTTTCCCAAATTTTGCTCTTCAATCCCTGAGACCCAACTTGAATTGAACTCAATTGTAAGCATCTCAAACTGTGGCCCACTCAGATTATAGCTCAGAACACAATTAAAGGGTAAGAAAATCAAATCTCACCTCTACCAGCACAAGGTTATAGGTGGTGGGGAGCTCGTGAAGGTAATACTCAGTCGCCGACCCTTGTGTCGTCCGTGCAATTTTATTTCCCATGCCCACTTATTCAAAGACGAAGGCGAGAAGTTGGCCAAAGGGAACCCACGCCTCCCAATTCTATTATTTTCGAAGTACCTTACTTCAAATTAGAACCTTCCTTCTACAATAGCAAGCAATACTCCACCGTTGTTGCTACCATGGTTGGAATTCTATGTCTATCGACAGCCCTTACGAACAATTCAATTATTGAGCGACTTCTCCGACCCGATGAGCGGAACAAGACGCAATTTTTTTGTTTAGAGATTGTTCGAGAATCGAGTTGATTTGATTGCTTAAAGATGAAGAAGAGAGGTTTCGCAAAGGTATTTGATGCGTGGCCAAGGAAGGAAGAGAGGAGACGGAGAGAAACCGTGAAAGAGAAGGTAAAGTTTCTGGGCTTTCTTCTGATAGTCAGTCAGTATTTATGGGCCGATTAATATTAGTAAGCCTGTATTAGAAGATATTCGGCCTACTTTCTGACGCTTCTGCAGTTCTAATATCATGGTTAGTTGTTTACTTGTTTTACTTTTCACCGATGTACTAATTACTACAGCTGTTGGCGTTGTTCTAGCAAATTGAAGAAGGATAGAAGATATGCATTTAAAAGAAGTTTTAGTGTGCTAATTATATTTTGTTTCAATAGATAAAGCTAAGCAAATTTGAACGTTATAGATATAATATGTTATATTTATGTATAAATAATTAAATACTGAGTCTATGTTTATAAGTAATTGCTTTTAAAAATTTAAGTCCGTACATATATCGTTGTTAATGTTTGTTTTAGAAGACTCAACAAACTATATTACTTGATGCCCTCGTCAAATATGAATTTTGTGAGGAATTGAGGATGCACTGTTTAGAAGCAAATGCGTAGACAAATTTTATAGCATTCCAACAATTAAATATGAAGTTGTCAGTGAGTGACACGGAATCTACATAAATGTTGAATGCGAGATATTAGAAAGTTAATTCCGACAATAATCAACTAAAGTGTGCACTAATTGTTACTAAATCATGTATTGCTAGATCAAAGAAACGGATATTTCTGGAAAATTTCAAATAGAAATGTTTCCCTAGCAAAATAAAAGAAGCATAAAATCTAGGGCTTTGTAGTTTCTTATCATGCTATGATAATCATAAAATTGATAAAAAATTTCTTAGAAAAATATGGAGCTAACAGATCACAACTAGTTAAAAACCAATCTTGATTGCACTACAAATAAAAAAAAAAAAAAAAAAAAAAAAAAAAAAAAAAAAACAGGGAAAAAGAACATAAAGAAAAATGGTACGCATACACAGACACTGGAACTGCACTTAGACAAAGTTAATCCAGCACAACTCTCAAAGGAACCAGCAAGTAAATTAATTGTAGTTATTTTTACAGAGGAAAATGAACCATTTTCCAAACATCTATCATTTCATCCAAAAGAACTCCACCAGCGCGAATAGCCTCCACTCCCCAAATTTAATCCTGAAATAAAGTCAATAAATGATATTGTCCTCTCCATGTCATGAAAAGTAACATTCAGCAATGCAAATTAACTTCTGTACAGATCATATTTGTCTAGTTGATAGAATGGAGATATTCGTTTTACGATTAGCATGATTAACACCACACTGAAATGCACTCCTTTTCACTTGCCATTTTTATACCCAATAATGTAAAAGACTGAATTTGACAGCACACTGAATTATACAATTAGCATGATTAACAGCACACTGAGATGCACTCCTTTTTACTTGCCATTTTATACCCAATAATAAAAAAGACTGAACTTGGCAGGAAAAAAATAAAGAAGAATACAATGACAAGGCATCTCACATCAGTCCAAAAACTAAAGCTGTTACCCCTCAGAAGGGCTTCCATCTACTGATTCTGGAAAAAAAAATAATAAATAAGAGAACAGAGAAATCAAGTGTCTGTGTGTTGATTGCGTAAGAAGGAAACATCTCCAATTTCAATATTTGGCAAACAAAAATGTCAAGTAAAAGTACCATGTATTGTGGAAATGGATGCTAAATCTTCTTCTTTGTACACACCAAGAGGTGAACCTCGCACAGACAGGAGCATCTCTCCATTCTTAGGCAATCTCACAGTTTTTGGTGTCATGCCAAATGAGAGGCGACTACTCATTGCCTGAAGAAGATTTAATAAAACATAAAAAAACTATTGCAATCTCGAGAATTGATGTCATATGCAGGATATTATTTACAAAAAATAGACAGCAGACAGACAGAGAGGGAGAGAGAAATGTACCCCTGGGGTTTGCAAAGAGCTGCGGGCCCCAACCTTGCAAATGAGAAACCAAGAGACATTGTTAATACAGGGTAAAAATTCACAACAGCCACAGTAATGTAAAACATAGTGACAAAAACTTACAAAATCAAGATAATTCGTGCCGACAGCCTCTGACAGACTCTTCCTCACTGCAGGAAGAATTCAGCCAAAAGTATATGCTTCTATTAACGCTGTGATATTATTGATTTCTTAAAGACACATGCCACTGTAAGAAATTGTGACAGAGAGTTCTGTACCAGAACTCTCCTAATTTTTTTACTAGATTGGTATAATTACTCATCTTGTTTGCTGTTCTTGGGCTCTATATCTGCTGTTATTCATGCAACAGATGGATTATAGAAGGGAATTTGGAATGCTACCAGTTCATGTGTTTTAGATCAGTGAGATAGAGCATGAAAGGCAGAATAATAACAGAAATGAACTGCCTTTGTAGAATTTAAATTTAGCACAATTCAATAACAGTGACGGCTGAACCTGAGTCAACTGAAAACTGGAGACCTCCGGTAGATGGCGCAACTGAAGCACGGCAATTCCCACCAAATCCATAGTGGCCATTCTCGCAAACAACATCATCCTTCCACTTCAACTCAAATGCACTGTACTTCTCATTTCTCACTACCTCCATATTTGGGAAATGCTCTTTGAAAAACTGCAGAGCTGGCATCTCGATCTGTTCCTTAGTCATGCAAGCCATTATATACCTCAACCGAGACAATAGACTCTCTGTCTCAGCTTCGCGAATGGCCTGAAGTGCTGCAAGTCGGCGCTCAACTGTCCAAATTAGAACAGCAATCAGATTCTAGTTTGCATAAACAACTTTTTTTGTTATCAAGAAATCAGAAAGAAAATCCCTCATCTCGTATTTCAAGAAGGATCTAAAGCATGATAATAAACTTGGACCAGTCACATAATCCAATTACACTTGTCTCAGAATTCAGTATCCATATGTTGTGCTTGAATTTACATATTACCAGTTGATACAAAATCAAATTAACAGTTTTAAGATTTCAATAATTAAACTGATCTTAACTAATGCTCATCCATCAAAACACCAAAAGAACTGGAATCCTAAACTGATGATATATGTGAAAATAATCTGGTTTATAGTTGTTGAACTAAATTTGGTATATCTGCCGAGCTTGGACCCAGTAAGTAGGAATGGACTCAAAATTATAAATTTTAATGTACAATATGCACCATCTAAAGTACGTTTTCTCTGTTATAATTTAAGGTTTGGAGCCCCTTTTTGCAAACTTCTGAGTTCTGACCTACATTGTAGATCCTTAGTATTATGAAAAACCCTAGAAATTTTGAGGCAGGCATTTCACGGAATCTTTCAAAAACCAACAACAATTTTGACAAGTACCACACAATACTGTACCAGTTTAATTACAATCAAATAATTGAACTAAGGAAACCAACTAATCAACCATTTTCACGAACAAGAACGAGATTTCGCAGCAGAATTACGGGAAAAAAAAATAATTTAAGGAAAAGCAAAAGAAAGAGAGAGAGGGAGAGAGGAATCGGAATTGATTGGAACCTTCCCGTTTGTTGAACGATTTGTGATGCTCGTTCGGATCCTCCGCAGTTGGCTTAACGGATTTGGGTGCTCGTGGTGGCTTCTTGCTTGCCCCTTTCTTTAGTCTTGGCATGGTTACTTCCAATCGCTAGAGAGAGAGGAGAAGAGGTTGAGAGACGGCGTCGCAGCGGGAGCCCAAAATTCAAAATTGGGGCCGGGGTTTGGGTTCGTCTGATCTGATCGTCTCTCCGAGTGGGTCCGGAGCGGAGACTAGATCTGAACTTAATCAGGTCGAATTAAACCGAAAGAAAAAAAATAATATAATAAAATAAAACCGAATAGGTTTTGATCCCAATAGATCGTCTCAGCTCATCAGATCTGACGGTCCAAGTAGTCTCGCAGGGCCAGAGGAGACGACTGTTTCCGGACGGGACAATATAGGATTAGGAAACACGCTTGCTTCCCTCGTCAAAAAAAATTACAGAAGTAGCCCCGAAAAAAATTATAACTAACCTCAATTATTTAAGGAATTTTCAAATAATTCTATTTTAATCGAAATTATATAAATAAGCTCGTTGTATCGGATTCTCAGAATCCGATACTAATTCAGCTTAGTATCGAGATTCCGAATATTAGCTAATAATTCAGCTTACTAATCATTTTGAGCATCATTTGAGCATTTTAATAGATTTTGAATTTGTTCCAAGTCATTGAATCTCAATTATCAAGGTAAACTCTTTATATGTTCTAAATATAATTAAGATATTAGTTATTAAAATAATATTTGATTATACACCGAAAATATGCATCTAATATGCAAATAATGATTATTATGAGTATTATTTGAGCATTCTAAGCAATTTTGAATTTATTCTAAGTCATTTGATTACAACAATATATGTTTAAGCTTCTTGTACAGTCCAGAATATACTTCAGATCTTCCTTATTACAAAATATTAGATTTAACATAGAATATATGCAACTAATATGCAAATAATGATCATTCTGAGCATCATTTTTTTCATTTTAATATATTTTGAATTTATTCTATGTGATTTGATCTCAATAATCTATGTGCGAGCTCCTTATATAGTCCAGAATATAATTCAGATCTTCGTTATTAAAAAATATTGAATTTTACATAGAATATATGCAACTAATGTACAAATAATGATTATTCTGAGCATCATTTGAATTCATTCTAAGCGATTTCATCATAATAATTTATGTTTAAACTATTTATATAATTTAGAAACTATTCAGATCTTAGTTATTAAAAATTTTTGGATTAAACATAGAAAAAGTGCATGTAATGTGAAAATAATGTTAATTCTGAGCATTTTAAGTGTTTTTGAATTTGTTCTGAGCCGTTGGATCTCAATTATAAAGGTTCAAACTCTTTATATCTTTTAAAATATAATTAAGATATTAAGTATTAAAAAAATATTTGATTATACACCGAAAATATGCATCTAATGTGCAAATAATGATTATTATGAGCATTATTTGAGCATTTTAAGCGATTTTGAATTCATTCTAAGTCATCATAATAGTTTATGTTTAAAATCTATCTAATGTCTATAATATAATTTAGATTTTAGTTATTTGAAAAAAAATGGATTTGGCAATTAAAATATGCAACAAATGTGAAAATAATTATTATCTTGAACATTATTTCAGCCTTTTAAACGATTTGGAATTTATTCTAAGTCATTTGATCCTAATAATTTATGTTTAAACTCTTTACATGGTCTAAAATATAATTCAGATCTTAGTTATTAAATAATATTGGATTAAACACATAAAAATATGCATATAATGTGCAAATATGATTATTCTGAGAATTATTTGATCATTTTAACCGATTTTGAATTTATTCTAAATCATTTGATACCGATAATATATATTTAAGCTTTTACACGGTCTAGAATATAATTCAGATCTTAGTTATTACAAAATACTGGATAACACAAAAAAAATATGCATCTAATTTGCAAATAATGCTTTTTCAAAGCATGATATGACAATTTTAAGCGATTTTGCATTCAATCGATATCATTCATAATTCAGATCATAGTTATTAAAAATTATCGGATTAAACACAGAAAATATGCATCTATTATGCAAAAAAAAATGTTATTTCGAGTATCATACGAGCATTTATAGCAATTTTTAATTAATTTTAAGTCATTTGATCACAATAATCTATGTTTTAAGCTAAAATTAAATGGTTCAGGATATATTTTTTATCTTGGTTATTAAAATATATTGCATTATACCCAGAAAATATGCATGTAATCTGCAAATAATTATCCTATCGAGCATCATTTGAGTATTTTAATCGATTTGAATTCATTCTAAGTCATTTGATCACAATTCACAATAATTAATTTTTGAGATCTTTATATGGTATAGAATATAATTCAGATCTTAGTTATTAAAAAATATTGGATTTTACATAGAATATAAGCATCTAACGTGCAAATAATGATTAGTCTGAGCAGTATTTGAGCATTTTAAGCGATTTTGATTTCATTCAAAGTTATTTGATGATAATAATTTATGTGTAAACTCTTTATATGATTTAGAATATATTTCAGATTTTAGTTATTAAAAAACAATGGATTACACACAGAAAATATGCATCTAATTTTCATTATTTGAGCATTTTGAGCGATTCTGAGTTCGTTTGAAGCCATTTGATCTCAAACATCAAGGTTTAAGCTCTCTATATGTTCTACAATATAATTCTAATCTAAGTTACTAAAAAATATTGGATTATATACCGAAAATATGCATTTAATGTGAAAATAATGATTATTCTGATCATCATTTGAGCATTTTAAGTGATTTTGAATTCATTATAAAGCATTTGAAAACAATAATCTATGGTTAAGCTCTTTAAATAGTCTAGATTATAATTCTGATCTTCGTTATTTACAAATATTCACAGAAAATATGAATCTGATATACAAATAATGATTAATCTGAGCTTCATTTGAGCATTTCAAGCTATTTTGAGTTTTTTCTAAGTCATTTGTTCTCAATCATCAAGTATTAAGCTCTTTATATGTTCTAGAATATATAATTCAGATCTAAGTTATTAAAAAATATTGAAATATACACCGAAAATATGCATCTTATGTGCAAATAATGATTATTCTAAGCATCATTTGAGCATTTTAAACCAATTTTGATTTCATTCTAAGTCATTTGATCACAATAATTAATTTTTATGCCCTTTATACGGTATATAATATAATTCAGATCTTAGTTATTAAAAACTAATGGATTATACACAGAAAATATGCATCTAAAGTAATGATTATTCTGAGCATCATTTGAGTATTTTAGGCGATTTTTAATTCAATCTAAGTCATTTAATTACAATAAATTATTTATAAGCTCTTTATGCGGTCTATACTATAATTGAGATCTTAGTTATCAAAAACATATTAGATTATACACAAAAAAAATATGCAACTAATGAGCAAATATTGATTATTCTTAGCATCATTTGAGCATTTCAAGCAATATTGAATTCATTCTAAGTCATTTAATAACAATAATCAATGTTTAAGATCCTTATATAGTCTAGAATATAATTCAGATCTTCGTTATTAAAAAATATTGGATTTCACATAGAATATATGCATCTAATGTGCAAATAATGATTATTCTGATCATCATTTAACCATTTCTAGCGATTTTGAATTCATTGTAAGTCATTTGATCATAATAATTTATGTTTGAAACTCTTTATATGATTTACAATACCATTTAGAGATTAGTTATTACAAATTTTTGGATTATACACCGAAAAAAATGCATTTAACGTGCAAATAATGATTATTCTGAGTATCATTTGAGCATTTTAAGCAATTTTGAATTCCTTCCTAGTCATTTGATCTTAATTATCAAGGTTTATACTCTTTATATATTCTAAAACGTAAGAAATTAGTTTTTAAAAAATATTTGATTATACATAGAAAATATGCTTATAATGTGCAAATAATGATTAATCCGACCATCATTTGAGCATTTTTAACGATTTCGAATTCATTCTCAGACATTTGATGTCAATTATTTTTGTTTAAGCTCTTTACATGGTCTAGAATATAATTCAGATTTTAGTCATTAAGAAATATTGGGTTATACACATAAAATATGCATGTAATGTAAAAACGATGATTATTCTGAGAATTATTTATGTATTTTAAGTCATTTTGAATTCATTTTAAGTTATTTGATCATAATATTCTTTGTTTAAGCTTTTTTTTTTGGTCTAGAATATAATTAAAATATTAGTTATTAGAAAAAATTTGGACTATACACAGAAAATATGCATCTAATGTGCAAATAATGATTTTCTGAGCAGCAGTTGATCATTTTAAGCGATTTTGACTTCATTCTAAGTCATTTTGATCACAATAATCTATATATAATCTCTTTATAAGGTCTAGAATATAATTAAGATTTTAGTTTTTAAAAAATATTGGATTATACAAACAAAATATGTATCTGATATTTAAATTGCGTATTCAGAATTTCATTTGACAATTTTAAACGATTTTACATTCATTCGATATCATTTAATAACAACAATCTATATTTAACCTCTTTATACGGTATGGAATATAATTCAGATCTTAGGTATTAAAAAATATTTAATTATACATATAAAATATGCGTCTAATGTGCAAATAATGATTATTCTGAGCATCAATTGAGCATTTTAAACGATTTTGGAATCATTCTAATTCATTTAATCATAATAATCTATGTTTAACATCTTTATATGGTATAGATTATAATTCACATATTAGTTATTAGAATAAAGTGTATTATACGCACAAAATATGCACCTAATGTGCAAAAATGATTATTCTGAGCATCATTTGATCAATTTGAGCGATTTTGAATTCTTCCTTGTTTAATCTAGAATATTATCTCAATAATATATGTTCATGCTCCTTGTATAGTCTAGAATATGATTCAGATCTCAGCTATTAAAAAATTAAAAAATATTAGATTATACACAGGAAATATATGCATCTAATGTGGAAATAACGATTATTCTCAGAAAGATTTGAGCATTTTAAGCTATTTTGTATTTATTCGATCTCATTTAATTACAATAATCTATATTTAACCTCTTTATAGAATATAATTAAGATCTTAGTTATTAAAAAATATTAGATTGTACACAGAAAATATACATCTAATTAAATAACGATTAATCTGAGGATCATTCGAGTGTTTGAAGCGATTTTGAATTCATTATAATGAATTTGATTACAATAATCTATGTTTATGCTCCTTAAATAGTCGAGAATATAATTTAGATCTTCGTTATTAAAAAAATATTGGATTTTAAACAGAGAAATATGAATCTAATGTGCAAATAATGATTAATCTGAGCATCATTTCATCATTTTAAGTGATTTTGAGTTCGTTCAAAGCCATTTGATCTCAATCATCAATTTTACAGCTATTTATATGTTTTAGAATATAATTAAGATCTAAGTTAATAAAAAATATTGGAATATACACCGAAAATATGCATTTTATATGCAAATAATGATTATTATGAGCATCATTTGAGCATTTTAAGCGATTTATATTTCATTCTAAGTCATTTGATCACAATAATAAACTTTTAAGCTCTTAAAATAAATTCAGCTCAAATTATATTGGAATATACAATATAGTTCAGTTCTCATTTATTAAAAAAAAAAAATAGATTATACACATAAAATATGCATCTAAAGTGCAAATAATGACTGTTCTGAGCATCATTTGAGCATTTTAAGTGATTTTGATTTCTATCTAAGTCATTTGGTCACAATAATTTATGTTTAAACTATTTATGCGGTTTAGAATATAATTCATATCTTAATTATCAAAAAATATTGGATTATACACAAAAAAAAAATATGCAACTAATGTGCAAATATTAATTATTCTGAGCATCATTTGAGCATCTCAAGCAATTTTGAATTCATTCTAAGTCATTTGATCACAACAATCTATGTTTAAGCTTCTTATACAGTTCAGAATATACTTCAGATCTTCGTTGTTACAAAATATTGGATTTTACATAGAACATATGCAACTAATGTGCAAATAACGATTATTCTGTGCATCATTTGATCATTGTAAGCTATTTTGAATTCATTCTATGTCATTTGATATCAATAATCTATGTTTGAGCTCCTTATATAATCCAGAATATAATTCAGATCTTCGTTATTACAAAATATTGGATTTTACATAGAATATATGCAACTAATGTGCAAATAATGATTATTCTGAGCATCATTGAGCATTTTAACCGATTTTGAATTTCAAATCTTATTTATTAAAAAATATTAGATTACACACAGCGAATATGCATCTAATGTGCAAATAATCATTATTCTGAGCATTATTTGAGCATTTTAAGCGATTTTAATTTCTATTTAAGTCATTTTACAACAATAATTTTTTTTTAAGCTCTTTATACGGTGGAGAATATAATTCAGATCTTAGTTATCAAAAAAGTATTGGATTATACACAAAAAAAATGTGCAACTAATGAGAAAATATTGATTATTCAAGCAATTTTGAATTCATTCCAAGTCATTTAATCACAAGAATCTATGTTAAGCTCCTTATATAGTCTAGAATATAATTCAGATCTTCATTATTAAAAAATATTGGATTTTACATAGAATATATGTAGTATTCTGTCAGTTAGAACGAAATAGATACAGTGCACTTAGACAGAATACTGTGAACATCGCACCCTTTCGTGAAACGTTGCAATTTGCATCTTCTGAGCGATTTGAACCCTTATATAAACTCTTCTGTGATGGCAGAGAGTATATGTGAGAGACTTCTTTCAGTTCTAACCCTAGTTTAGACAAGAGAGAGAGAAGATAACGAGTTTCTAGAGGGAACGAGTCAAGGCCGACTAAATCCTGTCAAACACCATCAGTTGGGGTTGCAACATCGGCTTTGTAGTGATTCTCTTACTGCAGGATATGAAGAAAATCAGAGATTAAGGAGACGCGCTTGGTTTGCGGGTTTCAAGTTCATCCACTCAACAACTCGATTTCAATTAGCGATGGCACGAGGTATTTTACGATTCTGGTTATTTCCGCATTTTAGAATTGTTGTAGCACTTACAGTTGGTATCAGAGCGGGTTATGCCGCTGGATTGCCTTTATTGAAATGGAATTTCATAACGGTTTGTAAGAAATTCTGTTGTAAGTGTTGAGTGGATTGAGTTTTGTCTGATTTTCATTGATTGTTTGAATTCGTGGAGCAATATCTCAAGATCCTCTTATCCAATTTGAGTGAGGTTTTCGGAATTGGAAAGATCTATGAGTCTACTTTCTAACGAGACCAAAATCTTGAAAATCCAGTGGGTATACAGTGAGATAATCAAGTTGCAACCAGTAGAGGTCAGACAGTCGGGATTCTGAATTTTCTGACCTTTCAGTATTACGGGCCAGATTTCTCTCAATTGGTAATTCGATTTTGCATGAAATTTTACTGGGATGTAGATATTTCAGATATCTTTCCATAGAGTGTAAATTTGCAAAATTCTGATAAAGTATGAGTGAGATATGCTATCTGCAAGATAGGTCATTCTGACAGTTTGTCGGGTTTCGTCTGTGATAGTCTGTCTTTCGAAGGACATAGCTTTTGATCTGTAAAATTGTTTTTGATGAAACTTACGTCATAAGAAAGATATTTGAATCTAGTTTCTATAATGACCAAGAACACAGAAAACAAATAAGTATAGAGAAAGTTATTGTCAGTTTACCAGAAAGTGTTCAGACTGTCAGAAAGTTTCTGGATGAACTTTGGACGCACCCTTTCGTATGGGGCGATCCGTTTGGAGTTGGAACGACCCATTCCAATAGAGTTTGGTCCAGAAATAAATTTTAAGATGAAAATTAAGGTATAATCAGACATATGATGGTTCTCCATTGTTAATTAAAGCTTGTAGATTACTTAACTACTATGGAATTCTATAGAATAGTCACAGTTTGTCATAAATACTAAATTTGTAAAGATGGTTGGCATTTTTGGTTAAGATTGGTTAGTCAGTAATGATATGCTTGAATATACTATAGTAATAAAGTATTGATATAGTCCACAGACCATCATACTATCTGGTATTCATTAGTATTGGCGTTACAAGCATTATATTGATTAAACAAACTTGAAGAACTATACGTGTGGTATAGTAATACACAAATTGTATTTATAAAGGATATGACAGTAATTGTGCATATGATAATTATGTAGATATAGATAATTATAGTTAGATGATCTATGAAAGTTTAGTAAACCCTAACTGTTATATAATCTAAATACCAGTGAATTAGGGTTTCAGATGCAAATTGAAATGGATTCTGGGCTTAGAACGTACCGTTCCAGATTAAATTTGCATAAAGTTTCTGTTTGCATTACTCAGCACATTGGAACAAATAGTCTAGTTTTAGGACGAACTGTTCTGAATGAAGTTGCATGAGGATACGTCTGGGTATTGACCGATTCAAACTGGGACGAACCGTCAGGTTATGGAATGGATCGTCTAGAAAAGTTTGAATAAAGTTTTGTCTGATATTATTGTTAGATTAATTAGACAAATAATAAAAGATCAATTAATCAAGTAAGTTAGATAACTATGCTGGTTATTAAGCACATATATATAGGTTCGTATTTGTCTGTGAATTAAGTGAAACGAGTCGTTTGATGTTCAGTCGGATCGTCAGGTTCTTGAACGGGGACCGCCTGACAAGTAAAACAGACCGTTCTAATTGACTACAGACTGTTATATATATTAGTTATCTAATAGTATTAATGTATAATGTCTAGTTGATTAATATATGTTAATTAGTTGAAGAGTAGCCACAGCATCTTCAATTACATTAAGGTATATATATTATATAGTGTATCTATAAATCATATTAGGAAGAAAGGACATAGCTTGTGTCTAGTGATGAATGTATATATTAATATATTAAGGAGTAGCCACAGCATCCTTAGTTGGATTAAAGTTATGTATATATAAAGTTTATAAAATCACATTTGGATTAAACAGACACAAGATTGTAATAGATTAAGTTAACGAAGTTAGTATCGTCCCACAGGACTATTGACTTAGTTAACTTAATATATTAGGATATAATAGTTAAATTATGAATACTTAATTTGCCCACAGGGATTAAGGACAAGAATATAATTAACTAGTTATATCATATAGAGAATCAAAACATAGTATTTAATCCATAGGTAATACTGTGTAAGAAATTGATTCATAAAGATGTAATGTTTAATTACATAAAGAGTTATAGCATGATATTTAGCCCACAAGTAATATTATGCAAGAATTGACTCATAAAGATACATCACTCAGTTTGCATTGGTAAATTAAAGTATAAAGTTAAGTCTCAATATAAAGATAAGCATGTATCGGTTCTACTTTCATAAGGATAGCAGATTCCCTTTAGAAATGATAAGCGTCAAAGTTCCTGGGTTGAGGATAATAGTTATAGGGTCTAGTAGGATATTGTTCTCCTTCATTAAAGTTGTAAGAATATTAAATTTATCAACCAGTAGGATCCACTTTTGAGGTTGAACTTATGAACATAAGTTATAATGAACAGTGGGAGCAGTTTAACTGCTTATGTTTCATGTTTATAAAGAATAAGTTCTTTCAATGTATAGTGATTTGGTTGATATGCATATTAATGTAAAGTTCTTACATAAGACATTAGATGAGTAGTTGGCCTCTTAGGTTAAGGCTAATGTAATAATACTCATCATAAAAGTTTATCTTTTAGGCTTATTACCATTATAGGTGCGAGAGCACATAATGAAAATGAGGAATATAGTTGTTCAACAAAAGAGTCTATATAATATTTCTGAGTCATTACTTGTATATTTTATTTTGAATACTTGTTCAGTTTAATATAGTCTTATCAAGATTTCCTATAAGGTTATAACACATATAAAGATAAATGGTCAGTTTGGTGTTTTTGACCATATGTGTTTAATAGGAAAATAGACATATTATGGATAAAGTTGAGAGTGTTCATATGGTTGAGATATGATTAACAAGTAAGAAAATGACTAGTTGGCAACAAGCGTATAGCTGCATTTATCTCTTTATTTGATGGTTATTCACAATATATGTATTTCTACATACCTGTAAAGTTTTAAGGTGGAAGTAGAGAAACAATACGATAAGCAAATAAAGATTGTGAGATCAGAAAATGGTAAAGAGATTAGAAATATGAAATATGACTAGGATATGAATCTAGAAATATTAAGTTCTAGAGAATGTTCAGATTAGTGGGAGTGATCAGTTTTAGGTCGTACAAAAACTCCCTCTAATTCATAATTGGATATATTATTAAGGATCAACAAATACTGATAATCCAATTATTGACATTCGTTAATCGATATATAATACAATAATAGATCAAGTTGAATATTTAATATTCAATATCAAGGTGATCTAATAAAGCAATAGGTCGGTTATCCTAGTAATAATATGTAGTTTATCTACGAGACTCTTATAAAAGTATTATTGTTGAATAAGATTCTAAAATTTTCCAAGATAATGAATTGCAGTGAGTCCATATTATAGTATAATGCCAAGTAAAATCTGTAAGAGTCAATGGTGTGCAATGAAGTCTGAAATTTGGTTAAGTTAATTATGGTTTAAACCTATTGGTTGTAATGGATTTCTTAAAACCAAAAGGATTCATAAGTAAACATAAAGTAATACCAAATTAGACTTCTCACCAATTGATTCATTTAGGAGAAGTAGTGAATTACATGAAGGCTTTCTCACATGTATTAAAGAAGATTCACTTCACATGATTATGGCATTAGTAGCTCATTCTGGTTTGGAGTTACATTTAATGGATATAAATGTTGCAACTCTTAATGGTGATCTAGAGGAGAAGGTTATATTAAATAACCATAAAAGTTTCTTCTTTAGAGGTAATAAGTATTTAGTTAACAAGTTAAAGTATTCTATATAAGAATTAAAACAAGTATTTCACTAATGATATTAATAGTTTCATAAGGTTATTTCTTCATACGTTTTGAAGAAATATAAGATGAACTATTGCATATATCAGGAGATCAGTGGGAGTTGATTTTATCTACTTGTTTTATATATAGATAATGTTCTACTTGTAACTAATGATAAAAGATGATTATATAAGGTGAATAATTTCTTTCTAAAATATTGATATGAAGGATATGGGTGAAGTTTTGTTTGTGATAGAAATAAAAGCCCGTGTAGATAGGAATCAAGATATTCTTGATCTATCTCAACAAGCATATATCAATAAGATATTAGAAAGATTCCAGAAGGAATGATATTCACCGCGTCCAGTATCTATTAATATAGGTGATAGATTCATTTTGAATCGGTATCCTCAGTATAACTCAGAAAGGGAACAAATAGTAAATACTTCAAGTATTTAGGCAATTTGAAAGCATAAAGTATGATCAGGTTTGTGCACAAGAACTGACATAGCTTTTGCCATTTGTATATTTGGACTGATATCATAATAATTAGGGAATAGACCACAGTTAAATTGCTAAGAAAGTAATGATATATCTTCAGGTACTTAAGAAAGTGTGCTTGTGTCTCAACAGATTAATAAGTTGAAGTTATTTTGGTACACAAACTGGTTGTGTCGATTCTAGTAAATCGAATTAAGGATACATGTTACTAGTGGAATTGTGTTATAAAGAAATGTCTAACTGACATTATTCGTTAGTTCAACATAAAGTATAGTTTGTTGTGTGTTTTGAGATTACCCTCGATGGTGTTTGAAGAGTTTTATTGTGAGACTTAGAGTCATTGGTTTTATATCTAAGTCATTAAGGATTTTGTATGATAATTCTGTCGCAGTCTTTTTAGTCAAGAACAATAAAGATAAAGGTCGAGGTATCGACATTAAGTATTTGACTTTGAAAGAGCGCATTAAGAAGAATTAAGTGGTTAATAAAGGTGTTCATACAGAATAGAAGCTGACCGATTCTTTGAATAAATACTGCAGTTAAAGGAATTCAAAGATCATGTAGCGGGCATATATAGGAATTGATCCTATGGTTAATAATAATCGTACGATTGTGTATAAACTCTTCATAAAAGTATAGATGTTTTCTCGTGTTGATTGTGCGCACATATATGGAATATATTTGATCATAAGGTTGAGAATTACATCATAAAGATTGACTTGGAATAGACGTTGGGTTTATTCATAAAGGAATTCAAAATCGCATAAAAGGTTGAATTATTAGTTGTGTAGCATATTGTAATTGTAGAAAGTAATATTCGCATTTACTAGTAGTTCAAAACGCTAGTAACGATAAGATGACTTACTGCTACAGTTCATGTGTTATATTTCTAATATTTAACATAAAGTAAACAGAAGGTATTTAATATGCAAAGGATGCAAGTTCAAGTGGGAGAATGTAGTATTCTGTCAGTTAGAACGAAATAGATACAGTGCACTTAGACAGAATACTGTGAACATCGCACCCTTTCGTGAAACGTTGCAATTTGCATCTTCTGAGCGATTTGAACCCTTATATAAACTCTTCTGTGATGGCAGAGAGTATATGTGAGAGACTTCTTTCAGTTCTAACCCTAGTTTAGACAAGAGAGAGAGAAGATAACGAGTTTCTAGAGGGAACGAGTCAAGGCCGACTAAATCCTGTCAAACACCATCAGTTGGGGTTGCAACATCGGCTTTGTAGTGATTCTCTTACTGCAGGATATGAAGAAAATCAGAGATTAAGGAGACGCGCTTGGTTTGCGGGTTTCAAGTTCATCCACTCAACAACTCGATTTCAATTAGCGATGGCACGAGGTATTTTACGATTCTGGTTATTTCCGCATTCTAGAATTGTTGTAGCACTTACAATATATGCAACTAATGTGCAAATAATGATTATTATGAGCATCATTTGAGAATTTTAAGCGATTTTGATTTCATTCTAAGTCATTTGATGATAATAATTTATGTGTAAACTCTTTATATGATCTAGAATATAATTCAGATCTTACTTATTAAAAAATATTCGATTGTACATAGCAAATATGCATCTAATGTGTAAATAACGATTATTCTGAGCACCATTTGAGCATCTTAAGCGATTTTGCATTAATTTGATCTCATTTATTTGCAATAATCTATATTTAAGCTCTTTATGGGATATAGAATACAACTAAGATCTTAGTTATTAAAAAATATTGGATTATACACAGAAAATATGCATTTAATTCAATATTGATTAATCTGAGCATTTTAAGCGATTTTAATTCATTTTAAGTCATTTGATCACAATAATAAATTTTTAAGATTTTATACGGTATATAATATAATTCAGATCTTAGTTATTAAAAATATTGGATTATATACATAAAATATGTATCTAATGTACAAACAATGATTATTCTGAGCATCATTTGAACATTTTAAGTGTTTTTGTGTTCGTTCTAAGTCATTTGATCTCAATCATCAAGGTTTAAGCAATTTATATGTTCTAGAATATAATTCAGATCTATGTTATTAAAAAAAATATTGGATTATACACTGAAAATATGCATCTTGTGCAAATAATGCTTATTCTGAGCATTTTAAGCGATTTTGATTTCATCCTAAGTCATTTGATCACAGTAACTTATGTTTAAGCTCTTTATACCGTCTAGCATATAGTTCAGATATTAGTTATCAAAAATATATTGGATTATACACAAAAAATATGCAACTAATGAACAAATACTAATTATTCTGAGAATCATTTGAGCATTTCAAGCAATTTTGAATTCATTATATGTCATTTGAACACAACAATCTATGTTTAAATCTCCTTATAAAATCTAGAATATAATTCAGATCTTAGTTATTAAATAATATTAAATTATACACAGAAAATATTGATCTAATGGGCAAATAACGATTATTCTGAGCATCATTTGAGCATTTTAAGCGATTTTTCATTCATTCGATCTCATTTATTTACAATAATCTACATTTAAGATCTTTAAAAGATATAGAATATAATTAAGATCTTAGTTTTCAAAAAATATTGGATTATACACAGAAAATATGCATCTAATGTGAAATTAATGATTAATCTGAGTATTATTTGATCATTTTAAGCGATTCTTAATTCAATCTAAGTCATTTTATCACCATAATCATGTTTAAACTGCTTATATATTCTAGAATATAGTTCAGTTCTTTGTTATTACAAAATATTGGATTTTACATATGCAAATAATGATTATTCTGAGCAACATTGGAGCATTTCAAGAGATTTTGAATTCATTCTAAGTCATTTGATCACAATAATTTATGTTTAAATTCTTTATATGATTTAGAATTCAATTCAGATCTTAGTTATTAAAAATAATGGATTACACACAAAAAAAAATATGCATCTAATTTGCAAATAATGATTATTCTGTGCATCATTAGAGAATATTAGTGATTTTGGATTCATTCTAAGTCTTTTTTATCATAATAATCTACGTTTAAGCTAAATAAATGGTCCAGATTTTAATTTAATCTTAGTTATTAAAATATATTGGATTATACACAAAATATTTGCATCTAATCTGCAAATAATGATTCTTCCGAGCATCATTTAAGCATTTCAAGCGATTGGAATTAATTCTATGTCATTTGATCATGATAATAAATTTTTCAGATCTTTATACGGTATAGAGTATAACTCAAATCTTAGTTATTAAAAAATATTGGATTTTACAAAGAATATATGCAGCTAATGTGGAAATAATGCTTATTCTGAGCATCATTTGAGCATTTTAAGCGATTTTAATTTCATTCTAAGTCATTTGATCACAACAATTAATTATTAAGCTCTTTATACGGTATATCATATAACTCAGATCTTTTAGTTATTAAATACACAGAAAATATATGCATCTAATGTGCAAATAATGATTATTCTGTACATAATTTGTGTATTTTAAGTTATTTTGGTTTTATCTAAGTCATTTAATCACAATAATTTATGTTTAAGCTCTTTATACTGTCTAGATTACAATGCAAATCTTAGTAATAAAAAAATATTTCATTATACACCGATAATATGCATCTAATATGCAAATAATGATTATTCTGAGCATCATATGAGCATTTTAAACGATTTGTAATTCGTTATGAGTCATTTGAACATAATAATTTACGTTTAAACTCTTTATATGGCAAGGAATATAATTCAGATCTTAGTTATTAAAAAATATTTTATTATACACAGGAAATATGCATCTAGTGTGCAAATGATGACTATTCTGAGCATCATTTGAGTATAATTTGATCACAATAATCTATGTTTAAGCTCCATATATAATCCAGAATATAATCCAGATCTTGGTTATTCAAATTTTTTTATTATAATCCAAAATATGCATCTAATGTGCAATTAAGGATTATTCTGAGCATCATTTGATCATTTTAAGCGATTTTGAATTCAGTCTAAGTCATTAAATCTCAATAATCTATGTTTAAGCTCCATTTATAGTCTAGAATATAATTCAAATCTTAGTTATTAAAAAATAAAAGATTTTACATAGCAAACATGCATCTAATGTGCAAATAACGATTATTCTGAGCATCTTTTGAGCATTTTAAGCGATATTGCATTCATTCGATCTCATTTATTTATAGTAATCTGTATTTAAGATCTTTATAATATAAATAAAATAATTAAGATCTTAGTTATTACAAAATATTGGATTATACACAGAAAATATGCATCTAATGTGCAAACAATGATTAATCTGATCATCATTTGAGCATTTTAAGCGATTTTGAATTCATTATAAAGCATTTGAAAATAATAATCTATGTTTAAGCTCCTTAAATATAAGGCTGCTAATGGGGCCGGGTTGTCCGTGGGTAAACGAGCCGGACAGCTCGGAATTCGTAATGAGCCGAGCTCTATTCGGTCGAGGGCTAAAAGATCGACTCGGTCCATTTTAATCGGAGAGAAGCGGACGGCCCTCGGTCTTTACTCGATCCCTGCTCGAGCTGCGCGATTTTCAGTCTTCACTCTAGTCTCCATAGAATCAGTAGAATCACGTGGATGGGCAGAGACTGATTACTCAGAAAATGAACTCGGTTCATGTGAGCTAAATGGAAAAAAGACAAAAGGCATAGCCTAGGTGCATGACACCATGTATATGGAAAAAACAACATGGGAGGAAAGAAGGAAAACGTGTACAGAAAAATGTGCCCTCCTCAATCTTTTTGTCTTTTCTGTTCTTCTACGAAATCCAACGTGCATCCATTTGTGTGTCGGTAAAAAAACATAATATTATAGTACTTTCTAAACTTGCTACACCTTATATTTCACGCAACTGTTACAGAAAACTGAAATATACGGGAAATTATTTGAACTCACTTCTCAGCTATCTATTATAGATGTTAGTTACAAATCTAAAGCCGCAATAGATCTCGAGTGGACTTTCATTAAAAGAAGCATCTTACTCGCTGACCGAGGGCCCGGCTTGGGGGCTTTATGTGGACAGTATTGAAAGTTATAAAGAGAGCCGAGTATTTTAATTGAAAGAGGGGCCGGATCCGATCCGAACTCAATTCTCTTAATGAGAGGGCCAAGCCGGATATCCGGCTCGGCTCGGTCCATAAGCAGCGCTGCTTAAATAGTCTAGAGTATAATTTTGATCTTCATTAACAAATATTGGATTTTACACAGAAAATATGAATCTGATATACAAATAATGATTAATCTGAGCTTCATTTGATCATTTCAAGCGATTTTGAGTTCTTTCTAAGTCATTTGATCTCAATCCTCAAGTATTAAGCTCTTTATATGTTCTAGAATATAATTCAGATTTAAGTTATTAAAAAATATTGAAATATACACCGAAAATATGCATCTTATGTGCAAATAATTTTTATTCTAAGCATAATTTGAGCATTTTAAACCAATTTTGATTTAATTTTAAGTCATTTGATCACAATAATTAATTTTTATGCCCTTTATACAGTATAGAATATAATTCAGATCTTAGTTATTAAAAACTAATGGATGATACACAGAAAATATGATTCTAAAGTAATAATTATTCTGAGCATCATTTGAGCATTTTAGGAATTTTGAATTCAATCTAAGTCATTTGATTACAATAAATTATTTTTAAGCTCGTTATGTGGTCTATAATATAATTGAGATCTTAGTTATCAAAAACATATTAGATTATACACAAAAAAAATATGCAATTAATGAGAAAATATTGATTATTCTTAGCATCATTTGAGCATTTCAAGCAATATTGAATTCATTCTAAGTCATTTAATAACAATAATCAATGTTTAAGATCCTTATTAAAAAAAATTGGATTTCACATAGAATATATGCATCTAATGTGCAAATAATGATTATTCTGTTCATTATTTAAGCATTTCTAGAGATTTTGAATTCATTGTAAGTCATTTGATCATAATAATTTATGTTTGAACTCTTTATATGATTTACAATACCATTCTGAGATAAGTTATTAAAAAGTTTTGGATTATATACCGAAAATAATGCATCTAATGTGCAAATCATGATTATTTTGAGCATCATTTGAGCATTTTAAACAATTTGGAATTCATTCTAGGTCATTTGATCGTAAAAATTTATTTTCAAACTCTTTATATGGTCTAGAATATAATTCAGATCTTAGTTATTAAAAATATTCGATTACACACAGTATACATGCATCTAATGTGCAAATAATGACTATTCTGAGCATTTTAAGCGATTTTGAATTCAATCTAATGATCACAATAATTAATTTTTAAGCCCTTTATACAGTATAGATATAATTCTGATCTTAGTTATTGATAAATATTGGATTATACATAGAAAATATGCATCTAAATGTGCAAATATTGATTATTCTGAGCATCATTTGATCGTTTTCAGCGATTTTGAATTCATTCTAAGTCGTTTGATTTCAATAATTGATGTTTTTGCTCTACGCATGGTCTAGAATATTATTAAAATCATAGTAATTAAAAAATATTGGATTATACCCAGAAAATATGCATCTAACGTGCAAATAATTATTATTCTGAGAAATATTTTAGCATTTTAAGAGATTTTTAATTCATTTGCTCACGATAATCTATATCTAATCTATTTCTATTTATATGGTTCAGAACATAATTCAAATCTAAGTTCTTAAAAAATATTAGATTACACACAAAATATATACATCTAATTTGCAAATAATGCGTATCTAGAGCATCATTTGACAAATTTTAACGATTTTTCATTTATTTGATATCATTTATTAATAATAATATATATTTAAGCTCTTTATATAGTATAGAATATAATTCAGATCTTTTTTATTAAATAATACTGGATTGAACACAAAAAATATGCATCTAATGTGCAAAAAATGATAATTCTGGGAATTATTTGATCATTTTAACCGATTTTGAATTCATTCTAAGTCTTTTGATCCTGGTAATCTATATTTGAGCTTTTATACGGTCTAGAATATAATTCAGATCATGGTTATTAAAAATATTGGATAAAACACAGAAAATATGCATCTATTTTGCAAATAATTCGTTTTCAGAGCATCACTTGACAATTTTAAGCGATTTTGAATTCATTCTATATCATTTATTCACAATAATATATACTTGAGCTCTTTGTATGGTATAGAATATAATTCAGATCATATTTGTTAAAAAATATCGGATTAAACACAGAAAATATGCATCTATTCAGCAAAAAATGATTTTTTTTGGCATCATTTGAGCATTTTAAGCTATTTTTAATTCATTCTAAGTCATTTGATCACAATAATCTATGTTTAAGCTAATTAAAAGGTCTATAATATAATTTTGATCTTAGTTATTAAAATATATTGGATTATACACAGAAAATATGCATCTAATCTGCAAATAATGATTCTTCCGAACATCATTTGAGCAATTTAAGCGATTTGAATTCATTCTAAGTCATTTGATCGCAATAATTAATTTTTAAGCTCTTTAAAGGTATAGAATATAACTCATATCTAGTTATTAAAAAAAAAATTAGATTATACACAGAAAATATGCATCTAATGTGCAAGTAATGATTAATCTGAACATTATTTGAACATTTTAAGCAATTTTGAATTCATTCTAAGACAATTGATCAGAACAATCTATGTTTAAGCACCTTATAATCTATGATATATTTCAGATTTTAGTTATTAGAAAATATTTGATTATATACCGAAAATATGCATCTAATGTGAAAATAATGATTATTCTAAGCAATTTTAAGCAATTTTGAATTCATTCTAAGTCATTTGATCATAATAATTTATGTTTAAGCTCTTTATATGGTCTAGAATATAATTAAGATCGTAGTTATTAAAAAATATTGGATTGTCTGCATAAAATATGCAACTAATGTGCAAATAATTACTAATAATTTGTAATAATATAATTTGTAATAATTATATGAAATATATTTTTATAAACATGGTTAGAATTATCACAAACAAACCAGAAATCATTGTAATGGTGTTTTAAGGAAAAAAATTTGTTATTCACAATGCTTGGAGTGTCGAGCTACATTCAACTAAATGATCATGACACCCACATATCAATATTTAATTTGTAATAGTATAATTTATAATAGTTATATGAATTATATTTTTATAAACGTGGTTAGAATTATCACAAATAAACCAGAAATCATTGTAATGGTGTTTAAGAAAAAAAATATATTATTCACAATGCTTGGAGTGTCGAGCTACATTCAACTAAATGATCCCGACACCCACACATCTTTATTTATAATTTTGATATAGTATTTAATCGGTAGAAAATGTACCTATTTATTATGTATAGATATTGATATTTGTAAAATTTTATTAGAAAAAAATAAAAGATTAGTTTATAAATAATAATAAAATAATTGGCACTTTACTTATTTAAAAATATATCAAAATTATAATAACTGGGTTCGTATTGAACTCGATAAACGGCTCGTGTTCGATTCAACTTGGTTCCATGTGCACAACTAAAGTCGCATTAGGGCTATAATTAACTCACTTGAGCTCAACTCGTTTTACAGCATCTGCATCAATCCAAAACAATTTATTTTTGAGATCATGTTCTTGCTTGGTTTAGTAGCTTTTTCCCTATGAACTATGCAAAATCTTTATATAACCGAAAGTAGAAGCCACAGTAGTACTCATTTTTTAACAACCAGTGTAATAACTAAAAATCCATTCGAGACTAGTTGCAATATATATATATATATATATATATATATATATATATATATATATATATATATATATATATATATATATATATTCCAGTAGTTAAAATATTCATGAACTTAAAACGACATTCCTAGAAATTCATAATAAAAACAAATGGTTTGGAGCCTAGTTTTTCCATTTCAAATTATTTATCTACATATATAAAATATTTTCCGAATATCATGCCAACTCATCTTCCTCTCATATATATTCAATTTCGGGAATTGATTAGCACACCTTCAAAATTGATGCAACACTCCTTTTGAGACTAAAATACTCTTAATCAATTGAGAGTATTTGTTCAGAATAATCACTATCATTGTAATATTTACAATTCATTAATAATATTTTAGTCTAAAAATAGTATTGAATCAATTTTAAGGGTGTGCGGATCAGTTCCCTTCAATTTTGCTCGATCAAATTTTATGATAGTCATTCTGGGCACAAGTCCAACTAGTTAGAGAATGCGTTCTAAACAATTTAATCGATCAACATAAATGATGTGCGCTTGTGTAACTAACTTACTAATGTTTTTTTACCAATTTAATTTTTCATCTTTAATTTTTGTAATATTTATCTAATTAAGAAAGAATGAGGCATGCTACATAACTCTTGCTGGGTCAGGGGCGAAGCCAGGATTTGAAAGTAAGGGGGGCCGAGGTCAAATATAGATTGTTTGATCCATCGATCAGGCTTGAATAGTCATGAGTTTATTTTGGGAACTTACAAAAACTTTCCGTATATTTAGTTTTAACTTTTAATTTTCACTGACCAATGACGGGACCGTGGAGAAAGAGTAAGAGTATTGGGCCTAAAATTTTTTTAATTTTCATCAACCATAGAGAAAGAGTAAGAGTATTGGGCCTTTTTTTGAGTTGGGGGAGCCCAAATTATAAAATTCCATTAACTATTAACAAATTTTCCAAAAATAAGCATGGGCCAGGCCCTCTGCGGCCCCTGCGCTGGCTTCGCCACTGTGCTGGGTGCATTTCATTTACGGGCAATTTACAAAACAGTAGGGTTCAAATAATGCAAGGGACCATAAAATAATATCAAACTAGTCGTTTAAGAACCAATAAGAAGGTACACACATTACATCAAATTAATAACTCAATAGGCTTGTGAGTATTAGGTAGGAACATGGGAGCATGTAAACTTTGGTTTTGGTTTGGCCTGTTTGTAGATATTGTAATTTAAAAACGGTCTCATAATAGCATACCAAACTACCTCTTAGTAGCAAGTAGTGCACCGTATCAAGTGCTCACTCAAATGCACACATGATGGCATGATTTCCTGTCTTAGCCCCCTATCCCTATGCACAATCCTACATTAGGGATCATTATCTATGTTCCCTTCTTTCTTTTCTTTCTTCGGTTTTACTTCTCCGTAACAATAAGTGCATCAGATTTCACATCATATATCCCATATCCTGATAAATGGTAAATTACGGCCTTGATCAAATTATTTTTTAGGTGGGATTTCATTTCATTTGAATTGATTTTTTTAAATTCCGTTGGATCTAATAACATGAAAATTCCAATCAAATGACACCAAATTCATTCATTTTGATCTAAAAAATTCTAATGAAATGAAATCTCATGCTAAAAAAGGATTTTGATAGGGCCTAATTTTTATTTTATTTTTTATCGGCACAAAGACCATTGATGTTTATTTGTTTACTAGGCCGATTTTTTTCTAGTAGTTAGGAATTAGGACAGGTTGAACAATGGGACGACATGTAATCTGTACTACAATTATGACCAAGGATTACATAGGGATCCTCGACTTTGGATCAATACAAAGACAAATATTGAAATAAAAAACTTAAAATAAATAGTATAGTGGGATTAGGTTTTCCACCGAAAGTATGATTCAAAGATTACTGTCGATACACTATAAAATAAGCATGTTGTTTGTTATCTTGTGTATATTTTTTGAGATATTTCAACCTGATTTTGATAAAAATATATTTAATATAATTTCTCAACCAGATTAAAAATACATTCTCTACTAAAAAAATGTCTACTCACTAAACTAAAGTATTAATTAGTTATAAGTGTGCATTAGACGCTAACCAAGTTCGCAGTAGACAATAGCGACTATGCGCTCTACAATAGCCCAATGCATGGTCTATGGTATATTGAAAATTATATTAGAAGTAATAAATTGGGTGTAGTTATATGACTCGATTTATTTATATACCAGTTTAAGGTCATCTAATAATAATTGTTTATTTATCTAGTTTAATAGAATATCATCTTTGTCTGATGAAACAAAAATGTGAATACGTCATTTTATGGATGGGTTGGACGGGTCAGATTTACCAAATTAATTGTATATATGTATGTGTATCTATGTATATATGTCATATTAAGTGACACTCAATTAGCTCAAAAAAAAAATGTGATACTCAAGATTTGACCCGGATTATTTGGATTCAAACATTTCAGCCAACCTATTTGTACATACTTACTGGCTGCCGCACCATGGAAATATCACAACAGAATTTTCTCTTTCTTTCTTTTTTAATTCTGTGACGAACATCGCGTTTACTAACGGCACTATTTACTCTTATCCTTAGATTTGATCGAAGCCTTTTATCAAATTTGATCCGACGGCTGAAAAACTGTGGCAACTTGTGGCATTTTATTTTAGGGGCAGCGGAACCTTGCTCTTATCGTTATCTCGTAATAAAGTACATAATTTCTTACGTAATATACCGTTCAAAATATGATCCTCAAATTTTCAGAGAATTCAGCAGTAGAACATTATCAGCATGACATTTATTATTATTGTAATTTATAAAAGATAATAATAATTCAACAAGCAGTGAGAATTTAATAGTGCAGGTGTCGATGACAAGGCTGTGGGACCCACCAGTGACCTCTTAGTACGGTGTGCTTTCAGTGCAATCGTGCGACCAATGACGTTCACGTTTTGTATTCCAATTTAATTAGCCTAATTGAATTTCAAAACGCTGGAAAGTGCAAAGTGCAAACGGTAAAGACATGCAACGGAAGAGATCTTGACCAAATCAGTTTTCTAAACAGTCCTTTCAAATATTTATATTTTGGAAATGTAATTTTTTTTTCGTGAAATTATACACAAGGGATGGATGATTATTTTGGTTGCTAAATTATGACAGTACCGTATATTAGCTTTTTGTTTTTAACCTTGAATGACACTTTACACAGACCATGTTATTAAGCTCTATGATTGAGTGTATTAGAAATGTATATCTTACCGACTTACTTTGTGTCACGAATTTTTTTACCGCTACTTTAGTTGATAGAAAATTAAAAAACAAGTATTTTAAGTTTTTTTTTTACCCTTTTTTACCGCTACTTTAGGAGAAATTTAAAATTACTAGACAAAAGATATATCTAAGATATTAATTAAAAACCGTAGCGGCCACAAATAATTTTTTTTTCCTTTTTATATATTTTTTATATTTTATATAGTTTGTTTAAAATAAATTAAAAATAATCGTACCAATTAAAAATAGTCGTACCAATCATTAATATTAGCAAGATTGTTTTTGGGCAGAAAATTTATATCAAGTTTATATAGCAACTTTTCATAGAAGAAATTACTTATTTTGAACTTACAAATTTTTGTCTATAAATTTTAACAAGTTTTTTCATTAATATTAGCAAAGTTTTTTTGGACAGAAAATTTATATCAAGTTTACATAGCGATTTTTTATGGAAGAAATTACTAATTTTGAACTTACAAAATGTTGTCTATAAAGTTTAACAAGTTTTTTTATTAATATTAACAAGATTAATTTGGGCAGAAAATTTATGTCAAGTTTATATAGCGAATTTTTATGGAAGAAATTACTAATTTTGAGCTTATAAATTTTTGTTTATAATTTTTAACAAATTTTTTAAGATAGATTTTTTATATTTTATATTAAAAATTTTTATATTTTACATAGCGTAGCGAAGCTGCGACTGCCATGTCTAGTATATATATACATATATATAGAGAGAGAGTATCCATTGTAATCCATGGTTCATAGAGGGTTCCTTGAACCATGATATTTGATCGGTGATTTTGCCAATTGGCAAATCTAAATTAACCAATCTAATCTATATATTGAAATCTCATAGCAAAATTTTTTTTATAATTTTGAAATTTTTTTACTTTTTTTTCGAATTTTTTAAATCTTGACATTTTTTGCTACAAATTCACTAATTTTTTAAAGAAATTTAATTAAGACTTGTCAATTTGCAAAATCACCGATCATAGTTCACGAAACCCTCTGTGAACCATGGTTCACAATAGATATTCTCTATATATATTTTTTATACAAACAAGCATTTTAGTTTTTTGAATGAAAAAGGGGTCTGGCCTCTATCTTTATTATAAATAAAGTTAGTTAAAGTACATAATTTAGCCGGTGGTTGAATTAAAGAAAGAAAAACAAAATGAACGGAGAAGGGAAAAAATTGAAATACAAAGTAAGCCTTTTTAAAGTTCGGCACTGCATCCTTTAAATATCTTATTGCTATTTGACAAATTTCAACTATTTGTCCATCTTGAGATTTGTACAAATATAAACACAAGGGAGATACTGAAATTTGTTAGAAACGAGTTAGTTATGCGAAATTTTTATTTAAAACTTTTTTGAACTCGAAGAACGGGCATGAGTTAGAAATTGCATGCATGTAATTAATTTATGACAATAGTCTCCATATTCCTTTTAATAATAAATTAAAGTAATTTAACGTATAAGCAAACTCAAAATATTGACCCCATTTGAATTTATTTGTTGTTTTTTTTTTTTTTTTTTTTTGGCTTACTTGCACTTTGGAATTCAAATCTAATATCGTACAACGCGTGTGCAGCGTGAAATCCAACAATAAAAATAATTCCATAATACACGGAACTGGTTGGAATTTCAAACTTTGAACACAATACTGTTTAAGTAGATCAAATAATGTTTTAATAGAGCATAAGTTCTCTAGTGACACTATTATAGTGGCGGATTTAAATAGATGGAACCGGTGCAATGTTCTCCATCTATTTTGCTAATTAAACATATTTGCCTTGTATTTTGTTACATATTGTTAATTATCTTAAAATAATAGTATTGGATCCCCAATTAATATGATTATTATAATCTTATTTTAGACTTCCATAATTAAATTATATTTGTAATTATCATAATATATATCTAAAGTATTAATAAAAGCTGATGCCGCTTTGTTTTTTGCGGTATCTGAGCCATTCATTTTTCACGATCAATCTGGTCAATTCAGTTTATTTAGCGACTTTCTAATTTTGAATTAAAAATAGTCGTACCAATTACAAATTGTTGTACCAATCATTAATAATAGCGAGACTTTTTAAAATAGTAGTACCAATTAAAAATAGTTGTATCAATTAAAAATAGTCGTATCAATCATTAATAATAGTAAGATTTTTTTGGAAAGAAAATATATGTCAATCATTAATAATAGTAAAATTTTTATCTATAAATTTTGACAAGTTTTTTACGACATATCTTTTATTTTTTTACATTAAAATTTTTTATACTGCGACTACCATATTTAGTTTACATTAATAGTTAACATAATACTTGAACTCTATTATCTTCTCGAGTAAAATCACATTCTAATTTAACCAATCCAACACATATATATTTTTAATCATGATGTATAGAGGCTTTTGTGCTCCATAGCCTTTTCGGTTGGTGGTTTGCAAATTTATTATCTAATTCAATCAATTCAATCTATATATTGAAATCTCATAGCAAACAAAATTTTACATTTTCTTTACTATTTTTATGAATTTTACAAAGTTTGTCATTTCTTTATAAAATAGAAAATATTAAAAATTCGAGAAAATTAGCAAAAAATTTAAAAAATATAAATTTATTTTGCGATAAGATTTCAATATGCACGTTAGATTGGTTAAATAAGATTTTTCAGTTGCAAAACCATCGATCCATAAGATATTGATGCACAAAAATTTCTATCAAGATGCATAATAGATTTACTCTTGATAAAAATTTGAAACTACCAACCCTCCTACAAATCAATCCCTATACTTAATGAGATGGTCCGAATTTATAATTTTGCCCCTCCAAATCTAGAAGTACTTAAAAATATATATACTTATAATACAGACTCCCTTCCCCACGTTTCCGTTCGAATTCTGACTTACTGACTATTTAACCCATCTATTCTGGGATCATACCTGAATTAAGAGAATCTCATAGGGTATTTTTGGAAAATTTCCGTCATGATCGAGCCCCAGGTTTGAAATAGGCATTTACGGGAAGAAACGGTAACAAACCGTCGCGTTAACAATTATAACATCGTATTCCGTAATTTTCTCTTTTCTCCTCAGAAGAGTAAAAGGAAAACACCAGCGGAAACTGTCGAATCCAGAGACAAAACTGAAGTCGACTTTAAGAGAGAGAGAGAATCAACGATTCGAAACAATCGCCGATCGACGCCGCGTCCAATCGCTGATTAACCCTCTCTCTCCTCCTATCGCACCTCTTTGTCGGTGCGATGCAGTTTTGATCTGACACCGATTCAATCGCTGATTGGTTGATCCGAGACTTTGGATGTTTAACCGAGGAATGGGAGCCAAGCGGCGCCTTGGAGCCGTGCCAGTTTATCTGAATGTGTATGATCTTACTCCGATCAATGGGTATGCTTACTGGCTTGGTCTTGGTGTATACCACTCCGGTGTACAAGGTACTACTAATCTTCTTATTTTGGAAAATCTTTCTTTTTTGTTGTTTTCGGCCTTGAAAAACCTCTAATTTGATATATGCAATTAATGGGTTTTTTTGTTTATCTAAATAATTTCAAAATTTTTGAACATTTTTTCATCACATTCCTATTGTTCTCTATAATACAATAACATACGTGTGAATTCAATAGAATCAGTGTACTCGCAATACTAATAATGTAATGGCATAGAAAAAGGAATCCTTTCTCAGGAACTTTAGGGTATTTAGGAGAAGATGTGTATATAGAGAGTTGTTGCCTGCCCCACTTGTACTACTTGTAATATCAAAATTTTCAGAGTGTACATGCAAATATTATGTGTAATCAAACAATAGCTTCTGTTCCAAAACCCATTGCTTGATTTACCTCTTAAAAATAGATTTCTATCCTGATTATTACAAATTCTTGCATATTTAATCTCTATGACAGATGCAAGTTAATTAGGATCAATCTGAACAACCCAGTATTTTTAACTTATTTAATTGTGACAATCTAATGTAGTGCATGGTGTGGAGTACGCGTTCGGGGCACATGACCAGGCAGTGACTGGGATCTTCGAGTCAGAGCCGCAACAATGTCCAGGGTTCCGGTTTAGAAAGTCGATTTTGATTGGCCGCACTGACATGAATCCCCGACAGGTGCAACGGCTGATGGAGGAGCTGGCAGTCGAATACACTGGCAACACATATAACCTCATATCCAAAAACTGTAACCACTTCTGCAACACAGTTTGCCTCCGCCTAACATCCAAGCCCATACCAAAGTGGGTCAACCGCCTCGCAAGGATAGGTAATTGTTTGTACATGAGTTGGTTTGTAACTTGGTGCCATCAAATATCAATGATATCACTGAGATGGTAAATGCCAATTATAAAATGTTGATCTTTGTTTTGTCCTAACTGGACTCTGAAAATTTCAAATAGACAGAAAATTTCAAGATAAATTGGGACTATGCTATACTTGTTATCTGGTAATGCCGTAAATAACAAGCATACCCAAAATTTAAACTCTCTTTTCAGTGGAAAAATGAAGTATTTGCAGGGTGATTCTATTACAATTTTTTTCAAAATGTTTTTACATAGGCTTTTAAATTTCATCACATGAAATAAAATTTAGAAGTTGCAAGAGTCACTTTTCAAATGGATGATATATTGTTGGAGAAATTAGGAAGGGCCTAGTGCTCCATGTCGTAATGTAACTTCTACAAAAAGTTTCTGATGTTTTAATTGTCATTTGCTAATTGAAGGTTTTCTTTGCAATTGCGTGTTGCCGGTGCACGTGCCATCAGTGCGGCACAAAGGGGATGAGGCAAAAGGAGACAAGGAGAAGCTGAGAAGCAGCTCCACCAAATGTCTCAATACTGTCGAAGCTAAGGGAACCAGCATCAGTGAAGGCACATCATCTAAAAATATAATGCTCCGGTCTCTTTCAGTGGGGAGTAAACATTTCAGAAAAAGTAAATCTCATTCCACTTCTGTTGTTGATTCCAAGCCTTGATTTTGGAAAGGAAAAAGCCTTTCCTTGGCAGAATGAAAAGTTTCATTCAGCCATTTTTTTTTCAGTTTTGGTTTTGTTGATTTATTTTTTCTGTAGTTTTTGTATTTATTTTCTTAAAGGGGTTAATGTGCTCTGGTATTTGCCTGGCTTAGTCTTTGGCTGAGATTGAATTCTCCAGGTTAACAATGAGTTGGGGACAGCAACTGGTTAGAAAAGGTGGTTTCCTGTGTTGGATTGTGACAGGATGGTTCTCGGATTGAAATGGATATACTGAAGTTTAAGGATAGATTATTTTTTTGCTTATTTCCCAAAGGATAATAAGCGAATTGCTCATTGGTTTAACCGAAGTTGTTTTCCGTAAGCATAAGAATGCGTAATTTAACCCAAAATTTGAGGACCATTTTTCTGAATATCTTTTCAAATTTTAGCTCCTTACACGTTGAAACAATTTTGTGGGCATAGGCTTTGTTTTGGTTCCCATTTAGATTAGATTAAAATTTTTGGAAAAGAAATTGTCAGTGCCTACGTTTCATTTTGGTCCCATTCAAATTTGATTAAAATTTTCTGGGAAAAAATATTGTTAGTACCCCGTCATTAATTAGTTTTATTCTTGAGCGATAATTATAAAACAACTGGTAATTGATACTTATTATTAAATATGCCTGATAACGTGCAGAAAAATCTGGTAAGGGATTTAGCACCGTATTTTATTGTGAGAATATAAAATTGAACCAGCTAAACCAGATTCTGTACCTATGCCAAATATCCCTTTAATATTTCCAGCTGGTTATGATGGAACTGTCTTGCGTGGAAGGACCTAGGGGTGGGAACATGGAATTGAATTGAAATGTTGGAATTAATGTTGGAATAATTATTATCTACAGTATCACTTTGTCCCCTAGATAATTGTCACTCAAAGATTATTAAAATAATCAATAATTATTGATTTAAAAGCAAGTGCGGTAGACTGTTGGTTGTTGCAATTTTTAACGCTGCTTGAGCTAGATTTTTGTTTTGAAACAATGATTGGAAAAAAGGACATTTTATTAGACATCTCATTTGACTGGTGTGTCCGTGTGTGTTTCTTTCTCTACAGTTGATATTTAGATTTTAGTTGAAAAAAAGGTTGGCTTGCATGTTAGGTGTCTGTCGAGAAAGATTCCAGAAAAATAAATAAATAATGCAAATTTCGCACTGTATGTAATGTTTTAATGATTTCGTTTCTGTTGTTATTCCCGCTCAAAAGAAAAAAAAAAAAAAAAACTTTCTTTTACGAATCAGACCATACAATAAAAGATGAATCAGATTTCACAAATTTCTTGTTAAACAAAAAAAAATCGTTTGTTCATGAATGGTCAGCGTGCATGAGAGGCGATGTAAAATGATATGATTTTAAGCCTAAATTTTATCTATATTGGAGCTCTAAATTTCTCTTTACAGTAATATAAATATTTCATCTACTAATAAAATGGAGTATATATTTCCTTCTTGCCGAAAAATGGATCAAACCGACTAATTCTTTATTAAAATTTAAAGACCCGTATATATCGTCAATCAAATTTCAAATCTAAAATTTCCATTTTAGATGTATTGTTCTCCCTTGTTCTTATCTTTAGATCGAAGATGATTATCTTGATAAATATGCCATACAAATTGGCAACAATGAGGATTGAGGAGATATTAAGATAATGGTTTTGCTAATTAAAATATTTTTCCAAATGTTTGACACTTGACCTACCGCGTACGTAGTCCTGCTAGTGCTCTAAAGCCCCGGCGACAGTGGACTCTTGCATATCTGATAGACTGATATGTGTTGCTTTTGTGCTCAACATATCTTGAAAGGAGGTGACATCTTAACAACATCTTTTGACCACCCGCTGATTATGAAAAAGGTAGCGATCGAAATAATATGAAAAGATATTTATAAAATATATTGCTAATAACTTAGTTATATTTGTATATAAAATTTAATTTAAAAATTATTTGATCGCTTATTAGATGCAGATGATACTAAATCGTTAATTTTTTAAATCTTGTGATCAATGATTTAATTAGATTTTAAATTACATTGATTTGACAATCAATATATCAAATTATCGAGATTTTTTTAATTACTTTATTAATTAATTAATTTGATAACCAATTTTTCAGTCATATTGCCGTGCAATCTATCCAAATAAAAGATTTCTCTCCATTTTTTCGAAGATGGGTTCGATAAAATTTCTTGTACAATCATTCAGCAAGCAATCAACATTACCGATGTACAATTATCTTTTTCCGCCCAAATATTAATAATATATGATCATTTATTAATATATATTTCAACTCTTACTCGCTAACACTTTTTTAAGGGGCTTAATTGCTAACACTTATCAGCATTTTCCATGCACCGGAAAAATTTTTTTTTCCTATCCCCAATTTCCAAAAATTTATATCTTGTTCCATAAGTTTTTTTTATTACTATTTGCTATTTATTGGTTCATTATTCGTTAGTCCACAACTCCACATGGATACACATAGAGTAGGAACAAAAAAAAATTATTTTACTGAAAAGTTTGATGATAGCGATACAATTTTTATTTTTATTTTTTAGCAAGTAGTCATCTGAATTCTGCATCATGCTCATTGACAACCAAAAAGTATCATACAGTATTATTTCATCGTCCAATCTAGTTTTCTGTTAAATTACTTTGAACTATTACATGGAAACTGAAAAGCCTACGGCAATAATTCTCCCGTTTTCACGGTTCTCCTATAGCTAAACTATGTAGAACAACATGCGACGAGTCGACTACTCCAACACACCGAATTTGTCACAAAGAAACCAGCATGAGCTTCATCCTCAACGATTCAACCAACGGACATTCGACACGTCTGCTGCTGGACCATGTTTTTAACTGTGCGGCTTTTGTGCAGCAGCAGTGAATTAGTTGTTTCTATGTTCGCAGCACCAACTTTATATAGGTATATGCAATCTCATGACGTTTTCTGAAAATTGAGCATGAAATCTGATATAATTTTTGACAAACCGAAAGTAGTTCCCAAAATATTACCATCACAAACAAAAGTTTTAACATTCTCTGACTCCCACACAATAGTTAATATACCAAAACTAACTAACTGAGCTGAAGGCCTGAAGCAACGATGAGATTTCAGTCCTAGAATTTTCTGATATTATCATATTAACGTACTTTTAATTTTTACATCAAAATTCAAAACAAAATTGTACTTGCTATTTCCCAGTCAGGCCCAATGGGCCTGTCGGAATGTTATTCAAGTTACATAGTCCACACAATAATTTAAAAGTTAAATCAGGTGAGCCGGTTGTCAAAAGCAGCTGCAATTATAGCTTGATATTTGCCGATGGATTATTCAAAAGATCTGAACCATTCTATTCTAATCATACGATTCCTGATCTTGGTTGTCCATCCGCTATCATGGTATTCTAATCATACGATTCATGAACGTCATTAATTATTTTCGCTAAAGGATATTTTTTTTTAAAAAATTAGGACTGTTTAATTTAATGGAGTAGATTAGCCAGGTAGTGGATCGATAATTTTTTTTGGCATGAATCTGAAATTTCTGTTTGAGATTTAACAGTGCTTTAGAGAATGTTTTTTAAGTTCACTAACAGAAAGATGATAGCCTTCACTTGACAGTTCGTGGATCCCTCCAATTCAATTTACTAAAGTCTGTATATTAACTGCATTGGCTAGGTCTATTGGCATTTTATTTACCTGAAGGCGTGTCAACGAATTCAAACTCCTGGACTTAAACTATTTACCTAATGGTAAAATCAACCCTGAGTCTCTCATCGATTCAATGCATTTGCTCCCGCCTCCCGGGTCAGCATGTACTGACTGAAGACTCTGTATGTAGGTAGAAATCAAAGTCTTGTAAAGTTAAATTATTTGCATGTTGGTACTTCCACACCAATTACATATCTTTTGTTCCTTGCTCTGGTATTTAATATGCCTCGAGAAGGTAGGATCATACGTATAATATATTGGCAGTTAACTCTATAACTGGAAGGGAAGCAAATTCCAACCCTTTTCACAGAACCTCTTGGTCTTTGGTGTGTTGACTGAGACAAACCTCAATTGCATTATTCACTTAAATTAAAGAAGGTAAATTGACAAATTAGTCCCTAAAACCCACTCTTAAAAATCCATTATCTGCTCCTTAACAAACTAACAGTAACTTATAACAAACACTAGAAAATTGCAATGGAGCTTCCTTCCCTTTCCTCTATGATTGCAGTTGTCTTACTCTTATGGCACCAATCCAAAGGATGTGGCGCATGTTGGGTTGAAGAGAAAGCGGCTTTGCTTGACATAAAAGCATCATTTTCTGTCCCAGGAACCCCTTGGAAGTTAAATTGGGATAATGGGGATGACTGCTGTAGATGGCAAGGAGTGACATGTGACTCAGTCGATGGTCGGATTACGGGTCTCGATCTATCAGAATCAACTGATTTTACAAGTCGCCTACTGAATGCCACTTTATTCCTTCCATTTCGCGAGCTGCATAATCTATCTTTGTCGGCGAATTATTTCAACTGCTGTATATCTGCCTCAGGTATCCCCATGATATATTCATAAAAATTCTGTAACGTTAATGTGATGTTGTTTGAAACTCAAATTGAGATTTAATCCTAAAGAAAATTTATAGTATAATAAAAAAATAATTAAATAACTCCTTTTGTTTTCTTTTTGCTCAGGTTTTGAGAGTTGGTCCAGCTTGAGCATGCTAGAAGCTTTAGATCTCAGACAAAACAATTTCAATGATTCCAATATTGAATCCTTGGTCAGAATATCCTCCCTTAAGACCCTTCTGATCAGTCAAAACCAGTTATTGAATGTCCTTCAAATCAAACGTGAGCACAGAACCTACTTTACAGAAAAAAAGAAGATGAAAGATCTCCTTTCATGGAACCAGTTTGATATTGTGTTATTGTCTTTGCTCTTGTAGAACTTAGTGCATTGAACTTGGAGGTACTTGATTTAAGCGGAAATAAAATCTCTGGTGTAATTTCTGATATGGGAGACTGGCCATTTCTCAAGGCATTGTCTCTGCGAGGAAATTTGCTTAATGGGACGTTGCCAATGGAAGGTATGCTACTTCAACTATCAAATCTCTTTGCTATGGTCATTTATTTATTTACTTGAAACATAATGTTTAATTACTGTTTGTGTTGTGCAGGATTGTGCAAAGTGGGTAAACTTCAAGAGTTAGACCTAAATCAGAATGAATTCACTGGGGAGCTTCCAGCTTGCATCCAAAACTTAACCTCACTTACATATTTGGATTTATCAAATAATCATTTGCAGATAAAATTTCCTACCGCTGTTTTTGCAGACCTCATTTCCCTCGTATACCTCTCACTTTCTGGAAACCAGTTAGAGGGGCTTCTCTTGTTGAGCTCCTTCTCAAATCATTCCAAACTTAAAATTTTAGAACTTTCAAGCCAGATTGGTAATTTTCAAGTGGAAGCTGAATTTCAGAATGCCAATCCATCATTTCAACTAGGAGGTCTAGAATTACCGAACTGCAATCTGAATAATGGCACATTCCCCAGTTTTTTGTCAAATCAGCATGAACTATACTATCTTGATTTATCCCACAATCAGTTAAGAGGGCCCTTTCCAATTTGGTTGGTGCAGAACAACAAAAACATGCTGAATTTGAATCTACGAAATAATTCTTTTACTGGGCCACTTGTCATGCCTCCACAAGGTAACTCGAATCTATCATGGTTTGATGCATCACAGAACATGCTCAGTGGAGCCCTTCCCAGTGATATTCATATTAAAAATCCCCAGTTTATCATTACTTAACCTTTCAAGGAATTCTTTTGAAGGTGCTCTCCCATTGGGATTTAGTTATTTGCAGCTTATATATGTTCTTGATATATCACACAACAACATCTCTGATCATATCGAAAATGCTCTGCAAGGAAATTTGACTTTTCTTCACTCTTTGTATCTGTCAAACAATAGTTTCTATGGGCCTCTTCCGAACCTAGTAAAGGCACACAGAATGATTGATCTTGTTCTAGATGGAAATTTAATTACCGGGAAAATTCCTGATAGCATATGCAATGCATCATTGCTAACATTTATTGATCTAAGCAATAACAACTTAAATGGAAGTTTGCCCAGTTGTCTTAGCCAAATTTCGAAACTCGAGATCCTTAATCTAGGAGGGAACACGCTAGAAGGGGCTCTTCCAACAAGCATCTGTTCCATGCAGTATCTTCAATTTTTGGACTTATCCAGAAATAATTTCTCTGAATCATTTCCATCTTGCTTAAACATTTCAGATTTGCAATTCTTACATCTCAGCCAAAACAGCTTCTCTGGAGCATTTCCAATTGGTTTATCTAATAGCCCCAATTTAAGAACAATAGATATAAGTGGCAATGATTTTTCAGGAACGATTCCAAAATGGATAAATGAAACACTTGTGAAGCTAAGAGTATTGCTGCTCAAAGGAAATGAATTTGATGGGCCCATACCAAATCAAATTTGTTACTTGAAGCATCTACTTATCTTGGATCTCTCACATAATTTTTTATCTGGTCAAATACCTTCTTGTTTGAGCAGCATGGGCTCAGAAGGGGCATTCTATTCATTTCAATATGCAAACACATATGGTTCGGGAAGTGAACTCATTATGCCATACTATGAGTTTCCCCTTGATAATAAAATGAAAACATATGGCATAGGATCTATTGGTGTAGATCAGGAGGAATTCATGACGAAGAGCCGATCTGATTACTACACAGGAAATCACCTCAACGATTTTTCTGGTATAGATTTGTCTTGCAACCAGCTGAAGGGGTTCATACCAGAAGAACTTGGAAGCATGAATTGGATTAGGGCACTGAACCTATCCAACAATGAACTTGATGGACCGATACCAAAATCCCTATCAAATTTGTCAAACCTCGAGAGCCTAGACCTCTCGCACAATTTTCTGACCGGCCTCATACCAAGAGAACTCGCAAAGCTCCACTATTTGGCATCCTTCTCAGTGGCATATAACAATCTATCAGGTGCTGCATTGGACACAGAGGGGCAATTTAGTACTTTCAATTCAAGCAGCTATGAGGGCAACCCAAATTTATGCGGCCCTCCACTTCCTACAAGTTGCACAAGAGCAACTCCTCCTGCAGCAACTCAGGACATCGACTTGGAGAGGGGAAGTCAGGTTGATCTAATACTAGTAGGTTCTCTTGTAGTGTCTTTTGTGACAGGCTTTTGGGGCTCTATTGCCGTGCTTTATTTCAAGAGAAGTTGGAACCGCACTTTTTTCCTGGCTGTTGATAAATATACCAATTTGCTCCTTGTGAAGGTAACACTGCTGATAAAAAGAGCGAGAAACATTGAGTGATCATTTAGAAGATAGGTCTTTTGTTTGTTTTAACCTTCTTTTTGTATCTAACGGAAACTTAAACTTCAGATCTTGAAAGTGCGCTTCTATTTTGGGATAAATCTTAGATGTTTTTTGAACCTTCAGATGTAAAGAAACCCATTTTACAACAACGTTTCAAATCATATACATCTCTTAATACGTTTTTCCCGAATCTAATTATTTTTGAAATTTCAGTTTTGACCTTTTCCATTAAAACTTAGTGGCATAAATTCTATGAATGGTATAATTCTATGCCGAAATCGTAGCTTTACTTTAAATGATTAAGAATTAACATATTACAAGCACTGTATGTATAAGGCCTATTAATAGTCGATATCAACAAACTTTTGCCATCGTTAAAAAATTTGGTTATCTTCTGAAAGTAATATAAATGGATTATATTTCCCGATCTATAAATCTATCACTAATGTCTTACAAAGAATTTACACATGTACACTCTACCTAGCTTCACCCATCTTACTAATGACCTCAGCCTTGGCTATTTTTATCAAAAACAATATAGCAAAAGATATTGAAAGAATCAACATAAGAAACACACTATTCCATCCCCTAATCAAAATATACCCAGTAAGTAGAGGCCCCAAAGCAGCACCAACAGAACCAGTACCATCAATAATTGCGGTGACAGTAGCCAACGCACGCGAATTACCCTTAATGCTCTCTTGGGTGCCCAAATCAGCTGCAACTGCTGTTGTGATAAGAGAATATGGACCATTTACAAAATATCCAGAGAGAAACATTAGACCTATGTTGTGTTTCATTGATATGTCGCCATATGCACGATAAATTATGAGAGAGGGAATTGAGAGAAAAAGGAAGAGGATAGAAGTGATGGCGCGTCCACTGAGTCTATCTGAAATAAGACCAGCAGAAATTCCTCCAAATACCCCTCCTATGTCAAAAATTGTCGAAAGAATCCCAGCAGCTTTATGTGACAATTGCTGGCCACTAACACCTGTCAGAGAAATTAAAAAGGATGAGCACATGTAATGTAAACTTTCAAGTGTATAATAATTGTTTTAAAATACAATAGAAATAATAAGCATACCATTATGCCTAATATAGAATGGCAGCCAATAAAGAAAGGTATATGCAACAAGCTTTGAGAAAAAGAGGCAGCAAGCAAAAGGTGCCACTCCTGGTAACCTCCATGCATCCAAAAACCAAATTGCCTGTGTCTGAGGTAAAGCTGAATCTAAACCTGAACCTGAATCAAATTCCGCCTTTACATCCTCTATACCAAGCAAAGTAGCCTCCTCTCCATCCCCATTTGCTGTATTTGTATTTATATTTTCTGGCCCAACTATATTCTCTTCATCATCCATCTCTATTTCAGTAGCAGGCGTTTGAAATCCAACATCACTTGGATGAACGACCAACAGGATCCAAACAAAAAATCCCATAATAGTAATAAGCAAAGCAGGTGAGAGAAATGACCAGCCCCATCCAAATTCTAAAACTGAAGAGGCGAGAACTGACCCAATAATATTACCAGCTGAAGTATGAGAATTCCATATTCCCATTATGGCACCTTTTCTGGGAGATTTCCCAAACCAATTACCTGATATAGAATATTAATAAAATATGCATTAAGAATCATACTATAATTAGAAAGTCCAATTCATTAATTTCATCAGGAACAAGGAAATCTCACTGGTTCCAGTAAATCAATAATATTCCATAAATCTCATAAGATTCAGATGGATGTCACTTAAACGAACCAAATATAAGACCAGATATGGTGCAAAGTGCAAACATTCTCAACACTCGAAACCACAATTTCTAATCACGATGTAAATCAATTTCCAAATTATGCTTTGTCAATTACCTACTATTGCAACAACACACGGCCACCCGACTGATTGCACGACGCCACTAAATACTTGAATCAAGACATAAAACGAAAGATGCCTGATATCAAACCAGTAACCCAACCCAAATGCAGCAGTAGAAGCACCACTCAAAAGCATCCCAAGAGAAAGAAACTTCCTCAGATCGGTTCGATCAGCCATCTGTCCAGAGAAGAACATAGATATCGAGTAAACAGAGAGAAACGCCAGGTCAAGTTCGCCGAGCCGGTGGGGCCCGCTCGGTCCATCAAACGGCGGGTGCGCCGACAGCACGCTCTTGACAATGCTCGGAGGTTTACGGGAAGCATGGAAGGCGGCGTAAGACAAAAAGGTGAGAAGAAGCGCCGTGAACTGGTAGTGAACGAGGCTACGACGCGGCGGCGCTGGTCCGTCCGGCGGCGGAGCGGAGTTCAGGTTTAGGGTTTTCGCCATGGAATCATAGCATGGGAATTGGGAAGGAAGAAAGAAAGGCGAGATCTGATTTGGAGAGAAATGTAGTCGTTTTGTTAGTTGGAGAAAGATTATGGCAAGTTGTTTTGTTTATCTCTCTTTTCTCTTTTGTTTTTGATAATCGAGGTTGTTTAAGAGCGTTATTGTTCTAGTCTTCTAGAAGCACAAGGTTTTAGCACTTAATTTCTCTTGTCAGGAACATATCTTAACCGCAAATCTATCGTTCCCGAGAAATTCTCAGCAGATTCCAAAGTATCTGTTTTTCTGTTCCAAATTTCAGAAACGGTTCCTGTAACGATCTTTTGATTAATGCGACCCACTAACACGGGAGGTGTGAATGTGTGACATGAGACTCGCAACAGAATCTTTTCACAGAGGGAATTGGGTTAAGATTCTCTGTGAACGTTAGAAAAGTAAAACAAGCACGTTCCGTTCGGTTCGCCGACGTCGACCGAGTCATAGCAGGCTGTTGAGATCTCGGCCCAATATCTTCCCACGAGGCCTTATGATAAATTTAATTCAGTTTCGGCCCGGGTAGAACCACATTTTATTTTTGTTGGTTTGCCCGTCGTGACAACCACTACAGGCCCTGTTTAGTTTGACCAATTACCAAAATGTTTGGGTAAATAGTTGACCAAAAGATGCTGAGGTCTTTTGCGGCGGTGAGGCTACAGCTGCACGGACACACATCTCCGACCAGTTGCTCCTCTCCGATTCTCTTCTTCGCTTCTTCTTCTCCTTCTCTTCTATCCACATCCTCTAACTCTTCTCCTCTCAGCCGCGCCGCCATGCCTGGCTCCACCGTGCGTATTGCTGTCGTCGGCGACGTGGTTAGTTCTTACTGGTTTCTGGGAATTATCTTTTTGTTTGTTTTATGTAATTTTGATATTTACTATTCGAGGAAGTATAAGTTCTTTTGCTTGAATTAGTTTAATTCGTGATGGTGAAGCTTTCCGGCTCCTAGCATTGCGACAATCTGTTTGGTAGTTTGATTTTATTATGCTACTGAGTAAATTGTTTGAACTAGTTTTGTGCTTGATGCATGAGGTGAAAAACTACATGTAAATCTTTCCGGTTATCATCATAGATGGCATTTTGGCATACATTTGACTTGTTCAGGTTGTTCGCTGAAACTCATTTTTTGGTTTGATTATGTAGCATGATGATTGGGAACTCGGGGAAGATTCGAGAGCGCTTCAATTTCTTCAGGTAATTCAAGTGCAGAAATTTGTCACCTAGTACTACTTTTAATTTAAATTTATCCATACTTAAATTAAATGTAAACTAACCTTAAATTATTTTTTTAAGGTTTCTGGTAAATAAGCTTTGTTTCGTTTCCTAATTTTTTTTTTCTATTGGATTGCAGCCTGACTTGGTGCTATTTACAGGCATGACCACTCCATGACAATATCCTAAAGTTCAAAATCATGGAAAATAAGGTAAATTTGGCACGTCTTCTGTTTCACAACTTTATCTTTTGCTTTACACTGCAGGTGATTATGGTAATGAGAATGTTGAACTTGTTAGAAGCATTTCAAATCTCCAGATGCCAAAAGCCGCCATTTTGGGAAATCATGATTGTTGGCACACTCATCAGTTCTCAGACAAGTAATTATGAATACTTTCTTTATTTCTAGAAAACTTTAATACTTTTTTATATTAAATAACACCCAACATTACATCTTTCCCAATTAAAACAAAATCATCTTCTATTTGTAGTTTGAACTCAGAGTTTTGTTGGTTCAGTATTATTTGCAAATGGTAGAGATATAATGGGAGTTACCGGCAACAATAAAGAATGGTGGATTATTGTCTAGTAAAATACAAGGTCGAATGAAAGGGAAAATTTCTTATTTTACTCAAGTGTGATGTCTTTGATGAAGATATAATTAAATTGGAATTAGAAACCTAATACAGTTATTAACAATATGTTTCATTTTACTTGGTTTTAGGAAGCCTGATCGAGTCCAGCAGCAGCTCGAATGGTAATTGTTCCTCTACCTGCATCAAATCACTTGCATATTGTCATAAAGACTTTTGTTGATAAGCAAATATAAATTTATGAGCTACCAGCCTTGGAGAGGAGCATGTTGGGTACGAGAGATTGGATTTCCCTGCAGTGAAGTTAAGTGTGGTAGGTGGTCGGCCCTTCTCTTGCGGCGGTGACAGACTGCTCCGACCTCGGCTTCTGTCTAAACGGTTGGTAAGGGTCATTTCTTCTGGTACCCTGAAATCTCCACTGATCAATAGCAGTACCAACACTAAGAGGTTGCATGCATATTTATTGTGTAGGTATGGTGTAAACAACATGGAAGAAAGTGCAAAGAAAATATGCAAAGCTGCCTGGGGCACACCAGCGGAGAATATTGTGATAATTCTTGCACATAACGGCCCCACAGGTTGCTGCCCTGTTTAATAAATTGTTGTAAGCGTTTATATAATTAGTAGAAATGTCGAATAGAAAATGGCATAACCATAAATTATCTTCCTGAAAAATAAGTAAAATGTGAGTAATTTGGTGGATATCTTTCATAAAAAAAGATGACTCCTTCCATGATTTGTGCAATATTTGGAATGACAAATGATGATGCAGATTGAAATGGTATGGATATAGATAGGTGAAGTAGGAATACTTGTATTAGGGGAAAAAATGGGATTGGGTGATACTTTTAAGGCATCTTGTATTACACACAACAATTATGGGTTGATATATTTTAGAGTTTTACCCATAAGGTTGTCCAGTGAAACATGTCCAGGGAATCCTGAAATTCATATGTATAAAATTCAGCAGTTCTTTAAATTTTTTTCCTTTTAAATGGAGATTGCTCTCAAGTTCCTATCAGTACTGTGCCGCTGGCATTGAATCTGTGACCCTTTATAAGTCATCCTAGTATCTCACCCTTGAACTACCAGGGCATTTACTTTTGCTGTCTTAAAACATTTATTATTACATTCTGGTACGAAACCACTAATGGTGCCTGAAGTGCTTGTGTAATGAAACGATTATTCGTCCTTGTCTCAATGTAGGATTAGGATCAAAAGTGAATGACATATGTGGAAGAGATTGGGTTTTTGGGGGTGGGGACCATGGTGATCCAGGTATGTAAAACTCTATCAATGGATGCAACAGTGCTCCAACTTTCCTCTTTTTCCTTCTTTTTGTATTTGGTTATGTTTTTGGCTCTGAATAGTTGTCTAGGCTTCATTCTATGCTCCATGCATGAAATTTCTTTTAAACAAACCAAGGGGAGCAAAATATTCTGAAACTGAGATGTAACTAATATTAATTTGGTAAAAATATTTGAACAAAGAGAGATCAAAATGATTGTCTAGAAAAAAGGATTTTTACTATGGGTTATATGGCAGATCTAGCTGAAGCTATATCAGAACTACAAAGCAACACACAAATTCCAATTCCTTTAGTCGTGTTTGGCCACATGCACAAGAGCCTAGCATACAGCAGCACCAACTTCAGAAAGATGATAGCTGTGGGAAACAAAGAAACTGTGTACTTAAACGGAGCAATTGTACCGAGGGTGAAACATATACTTGTTGACAATGCTAGCAGTTCGAGTGTTGATCCAACAAATGTGCCTGAAAATTCTGAGTCTGTGACAGCTTCTCTGCGTGCTTTCACTGTAGTGGATATGCATGAAGGGAAGGTGAAGAAAATATCAGAGACTTGGGTTTTAGTGGCTGACAAAATTTCAGTTCATGAGGAGATCACTCTGTTCCAAAGTTAGGAACCGATCTTATTTCTTTTTCTTTTTTCCAAAGGTGTAATTAATTTGTATAAATAAAGCTTCAGGAGAATTGCTAATGAAAATTATACTGGTTTCATGGTTTACACCACATAAAATACGTTTCGTATTTGCTTATGCTTGTTTCATATTTGCTGTGGTTTTTGATGTAACTAATTATTAATCGGGCTTGTTGGTTTTTATATCGAATTTCCTCCAGCTATCTCTGTTCCCCATTTCTTGAGAAATAGATATCCCCAACTAGTTTTTACTGTAAAATACATGATGCTTCCGTGTATAATTATATACAAGAAGTCCTTGTATGTCAATGCTGACTTACTTTTAGCATGTTTTCATGTCTAGTCTTTTGTTTTGCATGAATAACGTGGTTTTCAAAATTTTGTAGAATATGCATGAGAAATTATGGTTTTCTGGTAATAAGAACAACGGACAGTTTAGTGATTCAATCATGCGAAAGATGCGTAAAAGATACCAAAAGAGAGCTCTTTGACCATGGTAACTATTATTCTCCAAAGCAGCTGCTTTGGCATGCAAAACAGATTAAAAGACCGTGCTATACTCCTTTCTTTATTAGTCTTTTACCTCTTTGACTAAAGGGACCAAATTATACACATGGTCCCCAAATGCTGCTCTAATAACTAGGGATGACCACAGGAAAAGAAGATGCATATTCATCAATTGCCAGTTGCCACATGGACTCTCCATTTTTGGGTGTGGTGAACTGGTGATGGGCTTTGACAGTGACACAGGGAATTCTCGACTGATGTAATAAATGGAGAACGACATGTGCCATAGGTTTTGCGTTTTTATCGAAAGAGATGAGATGCTTGTGTTTGTTAAAGCTCCGAACGTTCCCTTTGAATAGCACAGAGTTCGAAGATTAACCGGAGAATGTTCCTGATTAATATAATATACAACACGGCCGTGATTTTTTTTAAATAATATTAAATAAATAAAAAATATAAAAATATTTTAAATTGGCTAATCCCAATTTTGTAAGTATATATATTGTTAATATTTGAAATTTGAAATACCTATTAGATATTTGAATGTTGTTTTAATTGTTTAATGCTAAGAAATTTTCGAAATTTTCAAAATAATAAACATGAAAACTTTTAAATAGATTTTAAAGTTTCAAACTATATTTTTTTTGGTTCTTAAAATGGTTGTTCAAGGTAAACCTCAATTTAGCTTGTAGATTCTGTCTGTTTCGGAAAGTTAGAAAGAGACATTCCTATAAAACAATTATCCTCGTTAATATTTTCATATGTTTAGAACTGATCGTATTCTTGCTGAATATTATATATACACATAGGTCTAATATTTTCGGTATCACCCTTGTTCTTCGTTGATTTATTTTTCAACATTTTTTAAATTAATTTAATTATGAAAATTATTTAAACATGTAATATTTAAAAAATTGAGACCAAGTCTAATATCGCACTTATAAAGTGAGAGATGAGCAACATCACACTTCATTAATATTTTCTCTTTAAAAAAAAGCGTTGTAGTAACAAAATTCCACAAGATATTAGTAATATTAAAAAAAATTACGGTACAACACCGGGCAGTTTTTTTTTTTAATTCGTGCTCTTACAAGTTCAATTGTTATCCTTTATTATTCGCTAGGAGAAACAAAACTGCATGTTAAAAAATATGAAGTCTGATAATTTTGCTGTTTATTGGAGGTTAATCAACGTCTTTTATAAGTTCTTATTTTGGAAAAAAGAAAACAAAAAAAAAAACCTAGATGTCTAGGCAAAACTAAGAAGAAAAGGAAAAGGAAAAGAAAAGAAAAACACCAAAAGGGACAAGAGAATGCCCCGAAAGAACATTGTAGATTCAGCAACATCACTATAAGTTGCTTTCAATTGTTGTTGTAGTTTCTAATAATATTTCAGATGCTAAAATTTAAAGACCTCCAAGTAATTTAATTCTATTTTATTCGTTCTCAATATTTTTTATTAGGACAAAAGACGACTTACTTTGAGTGGAGTTCGCGAGTTTGAAATCATATTATTTTTTTTATATATAAATAATTAAATTTTATAAGTTGAATTTACCCATCTTATCTTACAAAAATATATATTTGGACTAATAATTACAGCTCTACGTGCATAAGGGTACATTATAAAAGATCTAATAATGATAACAATAAATATGTAATTCAAACTTTCCAACGCCTTGGGGTAAAAAGAAACAAAAATTATGAGACTTCATAGTGAGCTGTATAGAAGTATTCACAGAAGATCCTAATTGAAGAGGGGACTGTAGCTGAAAGAACAAGGCATGCTCACTTTATAAATCTTACATAAAGCATCCAGTGTACCGGATCACTGACAGGTGGGATTAAGTTTGCACTAGCTATAATGATATTTGTGGGGCTCACATGTCAGAATTTCGTTAAGATAAAACACCGGAAAGGTCTTTCCTACAGATCTCTGGCTGCGGGCTTTCACAGCGAAAAAAACTAAAAATAATAAAAAGAGTGCCACTAGGAACTCATCCGCGATATGAAGTGGCGTGCTAGGAGAACTGCCAGAACGGGAGGGTAATACACCAAATCACTGACAGGTGGGTCCAAATATAACTCATATGGAAATATATGTTACACCTGGCGTACAACCAAAGATTAGGCGGTTGGACGCCAGCTAAGCGCGAGCGATGTCTGACCGCTGCTGTCTCCTGACCATATTTTGTTCTGCCAGCCTTTGACCGAATCTAGACCGTCGCTTTGACTCGGGATTCGTCGCCTTCCTTGACCTTTACTTCTCTCCTTTTTTTCCCAAGCAATCATACACCTCCGTTTCCCAACTTATCTCCTCTTCTGTTGGATCTTCTCAGAGATTCGTGTAGCACGAATCACGAGGATATCCGACGTGGGATAATTATGCTTAGTATATAGTGCCAAAGATGATCTCAATATTATGTACAACATTCTAAAAAATAATAATAAATTCTATGGATAACTTACATTAATGCCGTATTAATAAATCGTATTAAATATATTTATTTTTTTTCTATTCTTTCACTGTACTTCCCGAATATTAAATTGTGCAAATAAATGAAATGGGGCCAATATTTGGAAAACCGTTATGTAATAAATATTTATTTAACCGCAGCCTATTACACAAAGGCAGCATTTAAACTTATTTTCATATCGTCCAAAATAAGTCGACATAAATATAATCGTTTTCTCAACAGTTAAGAAAAAAAAGGATTACGCTATACACATGACACACACACACTAACGCATAATAATAATAATAATAATAATAATAATAATAATAAAATATATAGAGAAAACGACCATACATGAAATCTTTATCTATTGAAACAGAAAAGAAAAGCAGAGAGAGAATACAGACCACAAAGGCAAGAGCGCTCACAAGTCACAAATCATAATCCAAGCCAAGCACAAGTACAACTCTCTTAACTAAAGCAGATCTATCAATCCATTCTATTTATACACAAACAGAATCACTAAGCACAACCGATCGATTCTAACTCCCTTTTATTCGCTCCTGTCTCTCCAGCTCACCTCTCTTCCCTTCCCTTCCTCGCTCTCTTTCTCTCTCTCTCTCTCTCTCAAAGAGAAACAGAGAAGATAGAGAGCTTCCAATGGGGAACGTAACGGCCTCGGTCGCGGCGAGGTTCGCGTTCTTTCCGCCCGAGCCGGCGTCGTACGAGGTCATCCGGCGCGGCGGCTCGGATGGCGACGCAGCGGGGATAAGGATAGTTTCTGGCATGGGAGGTGGCAGAGGCGAGAGAGACGCGGAGGTGCACGTGATTAGCACGAGATCTGGGACTAAAGTTGCGACGGCGTTCTTGCGTCATCCTAGCGCCAAGCTGACGCTTCTTTACTCGCATGGCAACGCGGCTGATCTTGGCCAGATGCTTGAGCTTCTCTCTGAGCTCCGGTCCCACCTCAAGCTCAATGTCATGTGGTATGTTCTTGGTCCCCGCTAATCAGACATTTTTTTTTTAATGTTTCTTATAGCCTATAGGACATTTTGTTTATGGAGCTTTCGTTGTTTCTTTATTTTACTTTGTATCCGATTAATTAACGGATTTAAATTACTCTATATGGTCTTTATCATGAAATTCTGAATTTTTATAGTTTAAAAAATCACTATTTTATCAGACAAATTAAAAATGACGGTATTGAATGGTCAATGATTAAATTACTCTATTTGGTCTTTATCATGAAATTCTGAATTTTTATAGTTTAAAAAATCACTATTTTATCAGACAAATTAAAAAAGACGGTATTGAATGGTCAATGATTAAGTGTCATTAAGAAATGCTATATATGAGAGCCAATTAATAAAAAAAAAAACCTGTGATTCAATTTTGAAATGTTTTGAGTGTCGTCTTACTGTAAGTTTATAAAATGAATGCAAAATTTTTTTGAAAAATTTCATAAAAACAGTGTGCACCTTTAACATCATTTTTTTCCTTCAACCAATGAAATAGTAAAATATATGCAAAACTTTGTTTCTCACAAGATTTCAATATGCATACCAGATTGAATGACCTTACAAAGTGGAATATTGACTCCGCAGCACAAGAAGGCCCTATATTGTGTGTACAACTGTAACTAAACTCTGTTTTGTATTATTATCATGTTGATTTTTGTTTATTTGCTGTGGGCGTTGGTTGTGTTTTCCTATAATAACTTTGTGCAGTAATCACTGTAGCGAGTTCAATAGTCTTAATAAATGGTTGGCTATTCACAATTACCCTTTTCAGGAATATGTGTGTTTCTACAATCTTCTTGTTGAGAACTTTAAATGTTGCATTGATTGCTCTGTTCTGTTGGGATTTTGCAGGACAGCATCATTTTATTGCTGTTCGGTCCCTACATTTTACTAAAATTCTAATATTATTCTTTTGACATCTCTGTTTTGTAATGGGCTTTGACTTTTCAATGTCCATGTAGTCTGGACAAATATGTTTCCTTTATTAGATTGTAGTCCTAGAAAACTTTATTTTAATTTTATTTTATATATATCTTGGTTTCTGCTCAGCTTTTTCTTGTTTCACTTTAGTATAACCGCTACTATTGTAATTTCGTTTGCAGCTATGATTACTCTGGTTATGGAGCATCAACAGGGAAGGTAAACACAGACATTCATGATTTTCTTTGATTCATTATAATTTATTGAGTACATTTAAGATATTTCTCTAATACATGCTCATTTTCTTTATTTTTTTCTTAAAATGAAGCCAACTGAGCATAACACATACCACGACATAGAAGCGGTGTATGACTGTTTAAAGAAACAATACGATATAAGACAAGAGGATATCATACTGTACGGTCAATCTGTTGGTAGCGGTCCCACGTTGCACCTCGCTTCAAAATTGAAGAATTTGCGAGGTGTTGTTCTACATAGCCCTATTCTATCTGGAATCAGGGTTTTGTACCCCATAAAAGTCACTCTTCCATTTGATATTTTTAAAGTAAGTTAAAATGCACGTTTCCAATTTTTTTTTTGATTATTTGAAGAAAAGAGGGTTAATATATTTGATTCTTGGCTGACAATTTTCGGCTTTGTTTTTGCAGAACATTGACAGAATAAGGCAAGTCAAGTGCCCTGTGTTGGTTATGCATGTAAGTTTAAGTAAAGAGCCTGTTGTTGACTAATGGTTATAGTTCATATGCACTTGGTCCTTCTATTGGATCGATTAATTCAAATATCAAGTTAATTTCTCTAATGTTTTCCAGGGCACTGCAGATGAGATAGTAGACTTCTCACATGGAAAACGTCTTTATGAGCTGGCAAAGGAGAAATATGACCCGCTATGGGTCACCGGAGGGGGCCATTGTAACCTAGAAACCTTCCCCGAGTACATAAAACACTTGAGAAAGTTCATTAGTGACATGGAGAAGCTTCAAGCAGAAAGGCCAGTTTACACAAACTCTTCAAGCATAAATGAGACTGAGGTTAAATACAACAAATGTTTAAGATTCGGTAAGAGATAGATTTTACGAGGATAGATCAAGCTAACCTAACTGTGAGTGTTTTGAGCTCAACTAGGGGTGGATGGTTCTTTAATTTTGGGCAAAAAATCAGATTAATGGATGGAGTTGTGGTGGGCAACTGTATTGGGGTGTTGTTTGTATGAGCTCAAGGTTCTCAATCGTTCTTTTTTTCCTTCTTACCTGGCAGATACACTTCTGTAAAGAATTTTACCAAGTAGAGATATATAATTCTTTTTTTTTTTATTTCAATCAATTTTGCCAATCTTTTTTTGTTTTTTTTTTATATGCACAAGTTGGACTTTAGATTGACTATGATATGATCTAATTATGTGACGACACTTTCTTTTTTTTTGACATAATTTTAACTGAAAATGAATAAAATAACGAAAAATGTTTAGCACGAACGGTTAAAATATACCCAAAACACAATTTACACAACACCGTAGAGTAAGTGCATCACAAAGGAAGTACAATGACTCCATTATCCCCAAACAATCAATAATATAACGAAAAATGTTTCTATTAAGAGACGTAAATTACAGATGTTTCAGCATTACAGGTACTACAACGGATTAAATAATATAGACCAGCAACTACTTATCTAGAACAACTCTACTGCAAAAACCCTCCTATTCACTCTCAATGAATATGAATGGCGACCTAGACCCTGCTATTTACCAATATTATAAAATGCACCTCATTAAACGAGACATCCACAGGGTGCTATTGATGACAAAGTAAAGGGCCTAGGTCATAAAAGAATTTATATACTATTTTTTTAAATAAAAAATCAATATGGGAAGCTACCAGTCAACCTAATGTGCTCTAATGTGGATTTAAGCCCATATTGACGAACTGCACGATTACCAGCACGAAAGCCATCTCCATAGGCAGCAGAAGTGTCAGACTCAATCTGGTGCTTAAAAAATTCACCCAGTTTTCTCTCGAATTGGGACCTCTTGCCCTTTTTTGATGACATGGCAGAAGAGGATGATGCTGATGTGGAGGCGATGCTGCTGCTGGCAGAACCTGCAACAATTTCTGACTCTATCCACATATGCGCTAGCACTTGGCAGATTCCTTCTTCCACATCTGGTCTAAGTGTACGGAATCCTACAGAAAATAAGAGTACAAAATGATGAAATGAACTATTTAACTAGGTTATCCCTCACTGAATCTTGGAGTGTATGTATATGCCCATATGTAGTAGCACTTGGATAACATATACAAATCTAAAAGAAAATAGTGAATACCATTAAGACGAAGCCATGCATGCATCATCTCGTGTGCGAGAATAGAACCAGTCAATAATCTGCATGAGAGACACTGAAGCTTCTCAAAGGAGTTCTAAATTGAAAAACAGGCACTTAACCCCAACACATTAATGACAACTGTACCTAGGGAGGCCATATAGAAGGAGAATGGCTGTTACTTCACACCTACGGGTAAGTCTATAGGGCTCAGTTAGCGGTTCCATTACTCTGTTGCCAGCCCCTATGCGTGGTTTCCTTGAAATCTGAAGACAAACCATCAGTGTAAAAGAATGAATAAATAAATAGAAAATATATAGAGAAAAGACTTAGAAGTATGAGTGGTCTTGCACCGTGCTAATAGTCTGCTCCTCAGATAAGCACAAGCCCCTAGTTTCAGGAAGATGATGATGTCCCTATAAACCAAAATAACAGTATAGTAAATGTTAGTAATGAAGTAAAGAATTTGTTCCTTAAAATGAAAAATTCACATAACATCATCTAAATATGGCAAATAGAAAGTGAGTCACTTTTTACTCAATATTTATGATAAAATTTAAATTACCTCTCTTCTATTCCTAATTGGAATGTTGAAATATCAATAATAATGCAGGGTAGTTTGCAAAGATACTTGATAAAGGACTTCTTGTAAGATGCTTTCAATTTTTAAATAGTATATATTTAGCAAGGGCCGAATAGAAAGTGCAGTGGAATCCAGATCAAAATGTTAAGATAAGACCGCTGCTAAAGATAAGACCGCTGCTAAAGATCAAATATGAACATGTCGATCACACCATATCATCACGATATCACCTACAAATCATGAGAAAGCCACCCTGTCCCCTGCCTCCTGCCCTCCCTCCTTCTCCAACCAATAAAAAATGAAAAGTCTTCATAAGAGACATACATGGAACCCACTTTCACTCTTATAATGAACATGCAGTGTTTTAAACCTGTCTCAATGAAATTGATAGTTTCTGTACTTTATCGGGGTTCTTCATTACACGTATCTCTTTGAGGGGTTTTGTAAGAATTTTACACGGGATACACATGAAATTAAACAATAAATAAATAAATGTCGAGAAAAATAAAGTTAGAATATACAAAATTAACTCACATGTTTTTCTCCCTCCATGGCATCGTTGAGTGCTTGCCTTTCGACCAGTAGGAGAGGAACCTTTTGTGAAACTCTCATATTAAGCCCCTCATAAAATTCTTGAATGTCATGGTAGAGGGGTTGGCACTCGCTGGTGTCCATTATAGCAGAGTCGAGACACTCAAGGCAAATCTTCCGGCCATCGTCTAATTTAACATACTTGGTATCTCTAGGCTAAAAATATCACAAATAAAAATCAAGGATTCAGTTGAATAGAAATTTTAAGGGTTTTTGGCAATCAACAATAAGTGACATTTAAAATCTCCCTTATTTGCAATAACACACTGCATAACTAGATATATTTATTCTGATGGAAGAGCTTCATCTGATGTATAAATACACAATTCTGCTTGTAACTCTAGTACTTATGTCTCCTCATTGACCAATTTGAGGTACGATCATTATAGTCAAACAAACAACCATTGAAGTGTCCAAATTTGTATTAGTAGGTCATGAGAAGAACTAATAATTAGGGAGAATATATATTATTCCTCCAGTCCAAGAATAAAATCTTTCCCCAGTAATTGTTTCCCACCTCATGAGCCCTCGAGTGCTCAACAAGGGTCAATTTTATTTCAAACAGCAGTATTATTTAGCTTTTTTTTTTCCCATTGAAAAGCAGACTTGTCTATGTACACAGCAGCATCTTCCGAACGACATATGACATTTTGGTTCAGACAGTAGTTGAAAAACAATGTAATTCAAAATTTCTTAATTTGAGTTCAGGTGTAAATAAAACAAAAGAGACAACAACAGCTTCATTGCAATAAGATAAAGGCTAGAGTTATTTGTAACTTGTTTTTCACCTAACAAGCATAAGTTCCACAAGAACTCATGATAATAGGTAAGAAATAATTATGGTTCATGACCAATAAAAATATGGACTTCGCATGTTACCATGCCAATATTCTCCCTTTCTATATAATCATTTTGTAATTGTGGCCATTTACACTTCTTGAGAAATTTTTCCATGGATACAAATTGTGAACCAGGCTTTAATTGCAGCCGTTCATTTTCAAGAAAGATTAATTCATTTTAATTATGAACGGTTGCTATTGAAGTCCAGTACAGAATATCTATGGAAGAAATTCCCTGCATATATTTTTTTGTCAACATTTCTAGTTTGTGGGTTGGATCAACCATAAGGTAACAAGTTGCAACACTGGCAGGAACAACCGACTGCATTTGAAGTCTAGCATGTTAGGCAGAAAGCACAAGTTTCAGGTACCTAACAGTCCAGAAGAGGAAATGAAGCGAACTGACTTGGACCAGTATATAGGTCCAATGGTCTAATATTAGAAACAGTAATTGGAGCTAAGGTTGATATGATGGTATAAACAGCTGACCAACACAAAAGGGTACTTTAGTTTATTATGAAGCACAAAAAAAGACGGGCATAACCAACAGCAAGGTAAATTTTACGAAGTATGAAGATTCTGTAGGGGAATGATTAAAAATATGCTACAATGTAATCTGTACCTCCATTCTCTCACAACTACAACACCTCGGAGTGCGATCCATTTCATGAGAAGGGCAATACTTTTGTAGCCAGAAAGGATGGGCTCTGTATTCAATCAAACCATTCATGCCTGTTGGAATCTTTTTAGAGAGTTGCAAACAAAAGCTTGTCAATAGGAATTATTGATACTGATAAGGTACTCTATTACATATAATTTGGCATTGTATCTTGTTATAACATTTACAGAATTTCATAATTTTGCTATAAAATAGTCAATTAATTTAGTTGTAATTGTAAAAAATAAAAGTAAACTATATAAATTGTACAAAATAAGAAAGAAGGAAGTAAATCTTACAAATTGCTTGCAAACATCGCATTTGGGGTGGTACTGCTCCTTGTAGCACATTTTATGATAAGGTTGATTCCCGGACATTGAAAACTAATTTCCAAAAAATCAAGGTCAATATTTTCTTAATGTTTCTATATGGTTTTTTTGTGCCAATTAAACCCAAAACATTATCTTATTTAGAAGTTACGCTTACACACAATATTTCAAAACATCAGAGTTTAAATTAAGCAATAAACAAATAAAAATATAAGAAATGCCCCTAAAAATTTTATATTAAATCAGCCAACTAGCTTAGCTCGTATACAATTAATAAAAAACATGCAAATGAGTGCAAAATCAAGCAAAGAATTACTAGAACTAGGCCAGAATTGTCAACAAAGTTTAGAACTCAATTTTACTGAACTAAACAAATAGCTTGTCTCAAAGCACATAAGAATAACAGCAACAACAAAATAAGAAGGCTGAGAAGTTTCACTATGGAATGCAAAATTACCTCATAGTCAAAGATTGGTTGATGGCATGCATGACACTTGAAGCAATTGGGGTGCCAAACAGCTCCCATGAAGTTAAGAAACCTGCCATGACCAATCTCATTGTGGCAACCCCCACATATCCTGAAAGAGTAAGATCTTATGTCACAATATACTCTATATGGTAAGTACAGACTGACTGAAACCAAGTACCAAACATGGTTAGACATACAGCCCTACAGGTGCTGCTAGTCAATATCAAGTTACCACAAATTTCTGCATTTTTCGTTTTGTTTCCACTTCTTTTCTCCATGCATACAAAGTATTTATGGATTTTTTTCTAATGCCTATGCCAGTTTCACACTTTCTGGTAGACAAGGTCAAAGAAAAGAAAAAGAACCTGTATCCAGAAGAATATACAAAGGGAAAAGGATGGTAGGAATTTCCATTTTGAAGAGGTGGTGGCTCTACATTCAAGCTCTCTTGGAGAGCTCTAGCAAGTTGTTCATCCTCTTCTAAATGCATATTTTTATCTGTAAAAGTGAGAGGAAAAAATGTGTTTATGAATATATGAGGCACTTTGGAAATTTAACCAATGTTTAACCATACACAAACTAAAAAAACTTAATGCTGATCAGTGATCATTTTGACTAAATTGCAAGCAACAACCAACTTGTAAAGCTGATGTGAATCAAGCAACCCTGACAAATAACAATCCTACTTGTTTTCAGCAAATCCAGTAGCGCCTAACTTTTTGCTGCAAATTTCTAAAGTAATAAGTAAATTCACTCAGCTTATTTTGGCTCAATTTAACTAATACAAGCAAGAATTAAGGACCAGAATGCAGAAATTAAACAATGCAGCAGGTCCACACACTAATTCGCAACATCAATAACTCTGGTATGCTACATTTAAAACTATGGTTCTAATTTGCAACCAACACGGAAAGTATGGAAGGATGGCTCTCTTAAGCACAAGTTTTTTGGACACATCATTCACCAAAAAGAAAGAACGAAACCTAAAAAATACAAATCCTAACCTTTACCTCTTGCTCTTGCCTTTCTGTCTTCTTCTTCCAACAAAGAAAGTGCTATAGCACGGTCTATATCTTCATTCTCATTCTGTGCATATACTTCCTATTGTACAAAGCTTTTAGATATTAAAAGTATTCCACAGGAATATAAGTTCGACAACTCAAAAGAAAAGGCTTACCAGGCCTGTAGATGGTTCTTCCCAAAACCTGTCATCAACATGTTTGCTGTTATAGTTACCTTCTGAAATTCTATGGCTTGAACCTTTAAAAATTTTGGTTAGCCAACCCATTTAAGGGAACTGTCTCTTTGTAGCACTAGGATGTATTGTATCTGCCAAAAAGAAGCACATTTTCCTGCTCAGAATTAACAAAAGGCACATAGAAACAAGGTACCAAGCTGCTTTGTATTTTATCTCTTCCTTAACTTTTCCTGTTCTAGAAAGTCACTATATTATGTGAATAGTAATGAGGATACAAACTTTCTATTGGAAGTGACTGGTAGTTTGTCTCTACTTAGAAAATAAAGATACACACGGATGGTTCATATGTTTTTGACTAATATACAAATCAGACAGTTTAGGTAAGGTGTTTGACTTGTACAAGGTCCATGGAATAAATAATCAAGAGAATGGTTTAAAGGATTTATATTAAGTACCCTTTTGTCAAAGAACAGCAACAATAAAGCATTCTTCAATTGCGGTAGCAAATATAGATTGAAATTCCATGACCATAATGCCTCTTTTAAAAAAAATAGTACAGTAAAGTCCTAAAGTTTAACCAGTATAATCAGGCGCTCTTCTATTTCAGTAGATGTTTAATGGTTCTATAAACAACTCTCCAGTTTGATCTAACGCAAATGACATGCAAAAACAATCAAATAGAGTTAACATAAAAACTACAAAATAATTCTCTACAAGACTGAGACAGCGTTAAATTGTACCCGAACCTCAATTAAGAACAAAACTCGTCAAAATTCAGAAAATATGTGAAATACGCCGATCAAAGAGGCCTCGGAGATCACAAACACGCGGCGCGCTTCACCTAAATCAATAAAAAATTAGAGACCCAAAAAAAAAAAAAGTAACCGAAACAAGTAATTGCAACATAAACCAAAACCAAAAATACGTCAATCTAGAGCAAAAATGATCCATACCGAATGTTGAATCGGAAGAGACGCGACAAGCGCGTCGGTGGGGGTATTAAATGCAATGGTAATGGAGGCGTAAAATCCGAGTAATTTGTTTCCTTGTAAACCGCTTTTGGTTTGATTATTTCTTGCTGGCGTCAGAGAGAGAGAGAGAGAGAGAGAGAGGGTGGATTAGGAAAGAGATTGAGAGGTAAACTCAAGAAAGATTATGTAATGTGAGAAAAGTAGAGAAAAGAAAAGGAAGGTGTGGAAAGGGATCAAGAGGTGACGACTGACGTCTGACGAGGTTGGGTTACTTTTTAACGGAAAAGAGAGGAAGGTAAGGAAAAGTTTTACCTTTACTTGCTCCAGGATGACAATGGAAGGAGAGTAATGGAAAGAGTTTACTCTATTTTTACACAAATTTGTACCCTCCAAATCGGGGTGTAAGAGTTTACTCTACTCTCCCAACCCTTCCCTTCCCTTCTCTTCCTTTACTAATTATTTCTGGAGCACAGCCTAAAGAGCAGGTTGCTCGGTCAGGTACACAGTCAGAAAAGGCCAGCCAATCACAGATGACAGAGAAAGAGTATACAGTTGATTGTAGACTAGGTTCGGTTTATAGGCCTCAGCCCTCAGGCCTAATTTGTATTTCTGGTGTAATATATAAAGCCCAAAATTTAAAGGGACTTTTCTTTCTATTTCTAATTTGGTATAGTCTGGGCCTTTTGTGTAATAAGATGAAAACATTTTATGTTCCGGCCTTATTATTTTTCATTCATACGGGCCATGTCTAAAATTGAACAATTCCTACCTATAGTTGTCACCTCTTTACTTGTACGTCTGTACGAGCAGAGTCTGAGCTAGTTGGAAACAGCTGAAACTTGGCTCGATTGTAAGTTTATAACTCAAGTTGATTCAAGTAGAATTAGAAATATTTAAAAAAATTTTAAACTAGTTCAAACTTAATTCGTCTCTAACTTGGGCTGGCTCGCAGTCACAAGCTAGTTTGAAATAAGTGTATGTACTTCAAAATTTTCTTTATTTAATTCATATATTATTTCAACATTATAACTAATTAATATATATAATATTGTAAATAATAAAATTATGGTCGTTTTTATTTTTTTTTATTTGAAACAAAATATCTTCAAACTCAATATTATGTGTTATAATTATCTAAAATAAAAATATATGATGAGAAATTTTTTATAATTATTTTATGAGTTTTTAATACACATAAATACTATATGAAATAGAAGTTTATCATGTCACGAGTTGGTGAGTTGGTGAGTCGAGTTGAGCCCAATTTAAAGTAGACTCATTAGTACACTTGTTGGTTCAACTCGAGTTCTTACTCGAATTGCCATCTAGCTTTTTAAGAGTTGAGTTCAAATAATTTGCCAGTTACGAGTTTTTTTTTGCTAACCCCTGCTTAAGGCTTTTCTAGCTCTGGAGCAGTGGTTCACATTTTGTTAGTACTTGGTAGTTGAAGCGTTTTGTCAACGTTATGTGCTTGAAAAATTTTCTTTTACCGTGTTTCTGATCGGCTAGTAGAAATTCTTCCCAAGCTCGCAAGTAATTTAAGAAGACGTGAAATATTATTTTTTGAAAGTTTTGGCTCATCTGTCCGGTCAATGAACGAGCAACACGTGCCCTTTCTCAATAGTTTTTTAACAAGTATCTTTTAACCGACCGAAGACTTCAGTTAATTTAATTTAGTTTCAAATTCATTCATGTAAGATATCTATTTGGTCGACTCTTTATATATTTATTTATTACGATATGCATCCAAGGAAGTGCATAGAGAGAGGAAAGAAAATGAGACAAAGATATCACATTTATTTTGTTATCGAGTTCTAATTTACGAAAATGGATAAAATTAACTGTATCAAAAAAAAAAAAATGAAGAAAAATAGAGAGATCGGGAGAGATCTCATTCATTTTAATTTCATCTCTTCCGTTTTTTTTTCCCACTTATCTTCCCCTCCCTCTCAAATTTTCAGCAGCACATTGAAATCATGGATTTAAAAATATTTATTAAGAATTTAAAATAAAAATACAACTATTATTTTAGATGAGTTGTATATGAAATCAGACGCAATTTGAAAATTGACGAACAACTCAACGAGCAGTTTACAAAAATATTGATGGCACTTCATTAGCGGATAAATAATTTTCAAACTACACCAAATTTAATGGATGACCTATCTATACTAAAAAAAAAATTATCATATATCTTCGTAAGTATTTTTTTCCACTGTCATAGTTATCATGGAAAATGAACGCTAATGCATCCCTCTTCTTTCTTCAGCGAGTAAATTTGCAAAGTGTTCATGCTGCTAGTGTTTTGTGATTGTGAAGCTAGTATGAAGCTCATTAGCAGCAAGATTTACTTAGTTCTGTCACTATCAAGATTTTTGAAATAAATATTACTTAGTTTTAGTACACTGAAATTATCACAACCTCCAACTACTGTTGATAAAACAAGTCAACCAAGTTTTTGACAAGTTAAATGAAATTTACTTAGTTCGGGAAAAATAATTTTATGGGTTCTCTAAGTGAATTTTTTTAATAATATTTAACAAACTTTTTAGATAATATCAGCAATATGTTATGCATATATTTGCATTGTATCATGATTGCTCGGGCAGAAGCGGTTCAGCCATTCAGATACTTTTTTTCTTTTTAGCCATATTCTGTCATTCTTGGTCACACTACATAAACTTTTTTTCTTTTTTTTCTTTGGTAAGAAACTCTTCGTAAACTTTTGTATACTCTTAAAAAAACTCGCTGTCCTTTTGTCTATTTCAAGACCCAAAACTGCGACGCAAATCGGTCCCAATCAAGTACGTTGAAAACGGATCGGGAGTAATAAACGGCGGATCTCCAGCCAGCGTATAACAGGCTCGGCATCCCGTCCTCAAACTGTCTGACACGTGTACGGATCTGAGCGAGTAAGGACAAGAATTCTGAAAAGCATGCAACAGAGATCACGGGTCTAGTGCCACGTCTTGCGTCCGAGTACAGGAAATGATTCAGCGAGTCTTATACTCTCATCTCATCAAGTATCCGACCCCACACGAACTGGGAGATGCGCTCGGTACGAGAGGGAATAAAAAATTTGAGGAGAATTGGGAGATGGAATCAGATTGGTTGTTTCATTTTGGCTTTGTTTTTTTCTTTTGTTATTTTGGAATAACCTAATTAAGTGTACTTCTAGTTCTCTTTTCGGCCTTTCCAGGCTGGATAATGTACTGAGTTAGTTAAAAGTAACAAGGGTTAATCCTAGAAATTTTTTTAAAAAATGGGATATTTATGTAGTGCGAATACCATTAAATATGGATTGTTACAAACTTAAGTATTTTTATGAATGGTAAAATTTAAGTTATTATATTTTATTTACGTGATATATATAAAGTGAATATAATGTTTTAAATTTAAGTTAAAAATGAAATATTATTTGCTTGTCAAGTTTGTCACAATTTATTTCAATATTTCATTGTAATATATATATATATATAGAGAGAGAGAGAGAGAGAGGATTCAATACAAGCGCTTTGACCGGAATCCCGGTTAAATCCCGTTAGATCTCAATTTTGAAAGTTCAAATGACCGATCTAAACCGTTCAATATGATCTTCATATTGAAATCTCCTTGCACACCAAATTTTATATTTTTTTGAAAATTTTAAGTATTTTTTTCGGATTTTTAAAAACTGCAGTTTTTGAAGGGTTCAGAACAAATTAGATTAACAATTTTCTAAAATCCGAAAAAAATTTAAAAAAATTTCAAAAAAATGTAAAATTTGGTGTGCATGGAGATTTCAATATGGAGATCATATTGAGCGGCTTGAATCGGTCATTTGAATTTTCAAAATTGAGATCTGACGGTGTTTAACCGGAACTCCGGTCAAAGCGCTTTGATTGAAAGCTTTCTATATATATATATATATATATATATATCCACCTTTGAAAAAGAATCAACGCATCATTATTTATCTTGACAACCATAAAAAGAAAGTTTCAAGTTGAAATATAACATGATATATAGGCAAGATTTATGGTGCAATATTATGCCTATTAAAAAATGATGAGATTAGTGCATCTTTTTTTTTTTGAAGAAAGCAAGGGAGATTAGTGCATATTTTGTTATTCATCGTTTGTAATTTTGTCAGTCTCAAATCAACGTCTCATGATCCATCGCCAAACTATACTCAAATTGCATGAAGTTTGATTCGCGATCTATACAACAACTTACCTATAATTTTTTTTTAAAAAAAATTCTAGTTTAGTTAAATTGATTGAAAAAATGCATTGTCAAATTTATCAAAAAACGTCATTGTTATGTTATTCTTCCCTTTCTTTTTAAGTATTTTTCCAGCAACTCCAATCTGGTGTTGATATTGTCATGGTTCGTCTTAAAAATGATAAATTGTGGTGTAACTGGTGTAATTATAAGTTATTATTTGTCTCTCATTCCTAGCGCCTCCGTCGCAGGAAATTATAAAAAAAATTAGGAAAATTGATGAGGCGACGGTTTCTTATCCCATCACTATTTTATGCATGGACATGCGACTAAGGAATTATAACATTTTTACACTAACTTGTATTGATAGCAGAGTTTCTACTATAACCTATAACAAAAAATGTTTCTCGAACTCTGATTCAAATATACATGCATTGTTTTTTCCTTACCTTCGAGATAAATGAGAGCGATGGTACCTTGGCCGGTGCCATAATTATCTCTTGGATTTCGAAATCGTATTATTTCAACATTTGAATATTTGATGAACATAAAATGAACTGTTATATATTAAGATTACATAATATAAGTACATACAGTAACAAAAGTCAACAATTCAGAGTTTCATTGTGACAAGTATAGCATGTGAAATGAAATTTGACTTGGGGAAGATATTGGAGTCATTTTGAGTATTTCCGTGGCATTTCATGCTCAACAGTTGTATGCAAGATATTTTTGAGCTTTCATATTGGAGTGCGCATGATTTCCGTTCTTTTTATTTAATTTAATAATTTTTACTAACACCGTGCTATTAGACAATCGCAATTAAGACACGCACATGATGATCTCATTTAAGTATAATAAGAATAATTCCAAAATAATTGCTACATGATTCCGTTGAAATTGAATATATGTAACACCCCTGAATTTTTGTACGTATATATTTTTAATTATTATTTCAACCTTTAAAATCCGGTTTATATATTTTCGATGCTGTAAATATATTGCTTATAGTATTCAATTTTTCCATGATATGTTTACCTATGCATTAAATTATATTTTCATTGTGCTAAATTTTATATTCAGATTTTTAGATGGAGGTTGCCCCGCCATTAATTCTTAGGTTTCCTAAGGTGCCAATTATTATTTTTATATATATATATTCTTTGATATTCAAATCTTCCAACGTGGCAGCCTACCCCATGCGCAAGCCATGCTCCATTAATTTCTTAAATATAGTTTTAAAAGGTAAGTTATTAATGATATTTTCTATATATTGACATGCTATATTCGTATCCCTTGAATTTCTTTTCCCTTTTGCTTAAGCGCGATGTCCCGTTTAGTTATTCTAACTGCCCTATGTGCATCTCACTCATCAAATTCCTTTTAGTTATTTTAATTAAATTTCTTTCCAACATTTCCGATTAAATGAATAGATTTTTCTTGCGGCGCAAATAAACGGTTATTTCTTTAATTCCATGTCAAATCTTCCATTCATTCATTGAACCCGATCTTATTATACATTCGGTTATTTCAAATTTTATTAAGTTTTGAGACCAAGCACCCTTTGGCCTATTTAAAAGAAATCATTTTTTTGTCCTTGTTCAATCCGAGAAGTGAAATTAACCACAACCCTTTCCAAGCAAATATTATCTTCTTATCGTTTGATGTGTCGAGTCCAAATTGAAGATCCAAAGTTTATTAAACAATTCGATTGATATCTTTGATCATCCGATTGGATCCCGAGCACTACGTCGCGTCTTTTGTCGTTTCTTTTTTCTAAACTGTTGTCGTCAGGTAACCAGACTTCTCTATAATTTAATTTTCGTATTGATTGATTTAAATATCGTTTGGCTTATTGATTGAAATGCTGAATTGATATATGAAAATTGTGATTGATGTATTTTACGAGTTAACGGGTCTCTAATGTGATTTGAATTGAAGTGGAAAAGTGGAATGGAATGTGAAGTGGAATCGCCTAGAGAGGGATTCTCGCTAGTGTGAAAGTGATAAAAGAAAGTGATTTGAGAAAACCTAGACCCGTTGATCTCTGTAAAATATGTTTTATTTATTTGTTATTGACGTGTGGATTAATCCGATCGGTTGATATTTTGATTATATAAATTGGTTATAAAGAAGCTGCGTCGTTAAATAACCGGTTACTCGGCTTTGAAGCTGACTCTGTTTTGCTATTATTTCTTGTGACGTAGGTTGATGGACCGTCGGATGGATGCAAAAGATATTGTCTCACCTCACACCTCATATTTTGGATACGGGGTGTGACAATATACCACTAATAAATAATGTCTTTGGTTCAAGATATTTTTTGAGGTTAAAATCACTGGAACAAGATCATTGAGATAAGAGAATATATTACGTTGTAAAGGGGTGTTTTGGCATGCATTTGGTCTAACTTTTAGGTTAGTAGGTTAATTTGTTAACTTAAAAATTAGTAAATTTGCTTTAAATTACTAACTTTAGCTCTTGATCTCACCAATCTCTAATGTTGTCAGACGCCCCCAAAAAGATTAAGGATTTAAACTCTGCATACACTTTCAATTTAAAATTAGAGGAGAAAGACCTCCCTCTTTCTTAAACTAAGCTCCAGTTAATGGACTTGCAGCTTTTAGCATTGTTGTTGGTTGAACGTGGGAGTCCAACATAGATTGTCAGTAATTTTGCCATTATTCTAAAGGAAACATGTTCCATTGTCGCTGGACTAGGAAGAGTGATAAACTCTATTTCACATTATGGGCTACGCCTCTATAAATAAATGTTCAATTGTTTCAAAAAAAATAAAAAATAAAACATTGTTGTCGGTTTAAAAAAAAAAAAATTAACGGCCTCCTCCATATTAATATTCTTCATGAAATCGAGGCCGTATAAAACCCATGACGAAACTGATATTATGACGTTAAGAAATGTCTTATTTTAGGGAAAGCTGGAACGCTAGGGCAGTCGGGCATAAATTTTGACGTACAAAAAAGTGTGAATTATGTACAAAATCAATTCTATACATGGTTTATACTTCATACAGTTGTCAGTTTTTGTGCATAGTTCACGCTTATGATAAATTAAATTTATACTAATATATTGTCATGTAATGTTTCACACAAAAATTTACGTTCTAAAAAAATTATATAATTTACACTTTTCACATAAAAAAAACATTCATATTAATATATTTATGTATGATTTATACATGTAGGGGATCCAAACTATTGTATTAGTATATTTGTATCACATTTGGGAGAAATTTAAAGGAGAAATCCACGGGCAAAATAAATCATTACCCATTATTAAATCGAGCAGTGAATACTTTCGTAAATGCAATTTTCTCTGTAGTAAGAAAAAAATGACGAACAATAAAATTCATTGATGCGAAAGGAGACTGCATCAATTGGCATACGTTGAAAAAAGATACATTTGCAATTAGTCCAATTATGCAGAGTGTTAAAGATAGAAATCATAGAATCGATCACATCAAGACGGATGGCTCGGAGTCGGATAGTCGGACTGGCTGCAAAACTTTTTTTTTAAAAAAAATATAAATAAAAAATGGTACTCGTAGGTTTAAATATTATTAGTAGCCTCCTACTTTTCCGTTTTCCATCAAATAATTTTGATCCTCATTGAGTTCCACTGTAGATATCTGATCTTTCTATTAAACAAACAGTTTTCTTAATTATTCTTTTTTATCAGCCAGAAGAATGCAGGATTACTGGCCTAAGTTTAGGTAATAAAACAATTTGGAACAGGATCACATGGAACAATTTTAATAATTTCATAAAAGGTGGGGCGATTTAATATAAAAGCAACATAATGAATCATAAATTGCTTCCCACTCCGAGAGAGAGAGAGAGATATATGTGGCATCGTATTCATCCTTCCATCCCCACAATCCCAAGGAAATTACTCCCTTACCAATTTTTTTTTATAAATAAACTTGGTCGCTTCATTAATCGTTGGTAATTAAAAATTTTTTATGCAACTTATCTACAAGATAATATCTTTAGGTCTCCCAGTTTATTGGACAAATTTTTCTTTTCCATTAATAACAAATTCTTACATTATATGGATCTTATTAATGTGTTACTGATATCTGGACCATTCACGTTTCAACAATTATTTTAAATTTGTAAGAAAATATTGTGACTTATATATTTACACAATTATTGAATATGATTTTCAGTGTATAAAAAGGCTTCTGGTCCCACTTATCTCAATAATCCACATTATATTTGCTAGCAAGCAACTCTTTACTTCAACATTTTTGGGACACGATTGGGCACTCAATATCAGCGCATTCAAGCAGCTAGATCTACACCCCGTAAGTACAGGGATTTCCATTATTGCCATAATAAGACGTGAGCATGCTTACTGAAGGTTAATTAAGGGGGCTCTGCTAAATGTCCCCACGATGACCACACACCAATATATATTGTATTAAAAATCCACAGCATTTTTCATAACTGTTATGGTCTCTTTAATGATTAGGCTTTTAAAAATTAAATTTCAAGTTGAACCCATAATTGATTTGCCAAGTGGATGTAACATTTAATTTCTACTCTTAAACGGAGCCTTCCATTCCTACTCATCTTTTAAATTTGTCTCTCATTATCTAAAACTATCACCTAACAATGTCCATGTAAATTTTTTTCTTTTTTTTTTCACTCATCGCAAAGTTTTTTTTTTTTTTGTAATGATAATTAAAAATCAATTATTATTTTTGTATTGATTTTTTTTAATCCTTTTGTAGTAGAAGGATCCTGAGCTAGTGAGCTCTACGTAAAAAACACTCGGAGAACCCCCTTTTTTTTTCAACTCTTCTATACTTAACAGCACGAGTTGTGTTTGTACCCAATGCAATTTGCCTAAAAAGGTGTTAGCACATTATGTCGACATAAGTTAAATAGGTAGGCGGCTCAGCAATCAATTAAACAAGAGATTTATTTGATACTTTGGTCGAAATTTATGAAATCGGCCCAAACAACAAAAATTATGAAGATTAAAAATATGTATACTATTTCGACATGTATATATAGCCTAGCAATCAAAATTCATACAATTTGAGTATTCTCTGTTAAACCCATCGATAATTATTGATAACCTATTGAAAAATTAAAGTTGTTAATATAATATATTCTTATCTAACAATTTTTTTTGGACAAAATAATATACACCATAATGATTGTTTTGATATAATATTAGATATAAAATTTTAATTTTATGTCACTATTTGTCAAGATTGTCACTTCAAAATCATCATCAAGAGATGCCTTTAACTTGATTATGCATACGCTGGCACCTCACTGACTTTGGAATAATGTATAAGCTGCTTCATTTTAAATCTAATTTGAAATTTGATACTTGATTTAAATTTTCATTTCACAATATCCTCCCTAATACAAGATGATATACGTTCAGTTCGAAGATTTTGAAACAATGCATGCAGAGGCATTACAATCGAGGGCAAAGGGAACAAAAACCAGTTGTGCGCTTCTGTAATTATATGTTATGTACAATTCACCAAGGAGGATGTCGTGGCAACCTCCATTAAACTAATTAAAAGGACAACTCCAATCTCCCCGTAACTCCAATATTTTATCATGCATGGTTGTTACGATCGAGGAAGTATTTTGATCGATATTTATTCTCTCAACCCTCATCATTCTCTTGAGGGACCTTTTTTTTTTCCCCAAGAGTAACCGACGTATTTTTTAATAAAATAACATTCAATTTTTATTTTGGTCCTTAACATTATTCAATTGTATTAGTCCAATAGTCCTGTCACCTGTCAAAAAAATAGATAAATTTAGTGAGGTGTAAGATAACATTTTTTTTTTAATTAATTCATGACGTATTAACTCCACAACATATTTTTAATTAATTTATAATGATATAAATGTCAATATTAATTAACTGCTAATATTAATTAATACTCATATTAATCGAACTATATACTTTGGTACCGTTGTAACATCTAATTTTTCTTTTTTTTTCAATGGACAACAATATTATAGTTTTGTTACAATTTGCAAACTCTAAAGGTAAAAATAAAAATTCTAGAACTTTTAGGGTCAAATAGAAATAGGTAACACTTTAAGGATCAATGGACCAATCATGGAATTAATTTACCAATTTCCTTGGAGAATCCGAGTGCTGTGTCAATTATACAGTTGTACGTGCCTGACAATTAATTAATAATTAGTGTGTGGATATCTATATAAAATTACAACGAGATCACACTGGCAGTATAGATATGTAATTAAAAGTCCTCAATGGTGTAATTGCATTGTACTTGTGAATCGTGATAGACAGAGTAAATTATAATAATACAATGCGAAACGTTATGATATGTATATATGTCTAAAATTTATCACATACTACCATCATAAAAGGGGATGTACTGATGTACATGTGCCCACAGAACAGCTGGCCGGAAAATTTATATTTATAGCAGGATAATTAAAAGTATTGCAGTATGCAACAAAACACGTATTGAACTCAACACTTAAGTCCACTCTAATTAACAATGTCATTAAAAAACTGAGGAAAATTTTGCCACCAAAATTTTTGCACTTCGCAAATTGTTATAACTCTCTTTATAATACTGTCTAAAAATTAATTTTGAAAACAAGAAATTTAAATTATTATTATTGTTTTTCCTCATGCACAATGTGTCAAGATAAAACTTTGGGTATGTTTGGCATTGGTTGGGAGCTAGTAGTTCACGAACAATAATTACGACACGTCAAAATCAATATTTTGTTTTTTTTTAAATATTTTTTGCGAACAAAATTGAGAGTCTAATAATTGAAAGGACAAATTTGTTTGCATCACTTATATTTCCTTGAATTCATTTATTATTTTTATGTACTTGGTATGATACATATATCTTAAAATTTACAATGTGAAGGTAATATAATGAATCATTCTAGATGTATTTGAATCAATATATCGATGGATCAGTGCGGAAAATATAGATCCATACTTGAAACTAGATCATCATCTTCGGGGTTTGGGTCTGAGTATAACCCAAAAACGCTGGTTATAGCTAATAGGCAAACAACCGGTAACTGCATTATAGGACACTCCAAAAGAAAAAAAATCTATTCTTTAATCCTTTTATATATATTTTTTTGGAATTTTATTCTACTTGATATTTATCCTTTTTGCTTTTCTATTGAGGTATGTGTGTCTGAAATCAATACACTCCAATAGAGTCTATAGAAAGAAGAAGATAAAATTTTACCATGAATTAAAGACCTCAATTTTCTCCTTATTTTTGTGCACGAAATGGATATGAGATGTTATCGAAAGGTTCGTAGACTGTGTGAATAATGTTGGATATCATTTGATTCGTGTGATCGCACATCACTAGTGCTTAATTGCTAAGAGGGAAGATGTGCATAAGAAAATTTGAAGAAAAAAAAATTGTTGCAATTCAAATATAAGCCAAATTGCTCGATTAAGGAATATGCTCCTGCACAGTAAGATTATAAAATTTTCCCTGATTTCTTACACAAAACAAAGGTGAAAATTGCATAAATATTGATGGAGACATCCCTCAGAGGATGCAAGATCAAATTTGAATTTATCGATTGAATTTAACATTTTAATAATTAATACAACAAAAACATAGTACCTTGTGGCATCTGTCTTGTTATGTGAAATTTTAAATTTTTAGATCGACGGTTCATCGAACTATGTAACTAACGATTTTTCTTCAAATTTGTCGTCTTGTGTGTTCATGTTGTTATGTAATGATACTCTAAATATATTTTAGTAATATTTATAAAACAAAACACTAAGAACCAAAATTAAAATTTTAAAATGATTAACAAGATAATCTTTTCTATGATTGTCAAGATCAATATTCGAATTTATTAATTGAATTTTAATTTTAACTAAAAATAAAAAAAAATTACAGTTTCTCGTGTCATCTATCTTGTTATGTGAAATCTGAAATTTTTATATAGACTATTCGTCGAATTGTTTATATAGACTTTAACGACTTCTCTTTCAATTTTGTCGTCTTATGCGTTCATGATGGCAAGATAATTTATAAAAACAAAAACTAAGAACCAAAATTAAAATTTTAAAATGATTGGCAAAATAATTTTGTCTATGATTGGCAAGATCAATATTCAAATTCATTAATTGAATTTTAATTTTTAAATATTTATACGACAAAATATAATTCCTCGTGGCATCTATCTTGTTATGTAAAATCTAAAATTCTTAGATCGACTATTCGCGGAACTATTTAATTAACGACATCTCCTTCAATTTATTGTCTTGTGCATTCATGATGTTACATAATGATGCTCTAAATCTATTTTTATAATATTTTATAAAGCTAAAACTAAGAATCACAATAAAATTTTGCTATGATTGGCAAGATCATGCAATCTTTTTAACACAGAGAACTCTACCGCACATCTAGTGTGTATCCAAAACAAAAATAAAAAGATGTGTTTTAGTCGCCATACAACTTATTTACGATCTTGTTTAGGATCCACATTTCCCTCGACTCGAAAAATATATGAATCAGTACAATATTCATTTTTTTTAGATACATTTCACTCGTCATCACTACATATACATGTACTCCCGCCTTTTTTTTTTTTTTCTTTTTTTTTCTAAATGTACGTGCCGAAACGTATAGCGGAGTTGGTTGGTACCTAAAATAAATTATTTTTGAATAAAAGCGATGAGAAAGTGCCAATGCAATAACGCGTGTCCAATGGATATACAGCTGACAGTTAATTAATGAGTTCTTAACAACGCTTAAAAGTACAAGCTCAATTGTGCTTAATATTTTTGAACATTAACATATTTTTGCACCAGACATGAGTTAATTTTGTGGTGTATATGCCAAACATAAAGAAACAACCACGAGAAGCTTTCTGGACACGTATAGATATAACAAACATCAATGGAAATATTCTGAAAAGCAAGGGCTGGTGTATAAAATCTTTCCATTTATTAGGTATTTAGGTATCCAGAAGGTTCTCTAAAAATGGCATCACGGCCTCACGGGCTCTTTCATGCTTCAGCAGTCAACACAGTAGAAACTAAGCCACCACCTCGTAAGCATGATGGATCCAAGCATTATCCCAAATTAATTATGTAATTCACATGGAAAACGCTACGGCTCTCCAGAAGATACTTTCTAGTCATCTCCGGCCCGGCCCCTCGTGTTTACAAAGGGACGTATGGAATCGATGTGCTTTTCTATTTACATGGATATCTTCATGTATTTAAATTCACCTTTTTTTGGTAGAGAATCGTTTGAATGAAAAATGTATGGATTGCACTTGCACAGAAGAATAGTATGAAAGCACTTGTGAAAACGGACGCCGAAACCAATTGTTAATTCAAACAAAGAAAGTTTGGCATCAGGCAATAAAAATCAACTAATAATATGCACTTAACATGAGACCCGTTCAACTACATGTTAAATTAATGACTATTTGCATATTTACTTTTTCAAATTGTTTTAGCCATGGCTGGTTAAATTAATTTGTTTTGTAGTTAGGGCTGTAAACGTTTAAAAATTTAACCAAAACGAATTCTATATTATGTCTGTATCTATACTAATATGTACATTTCATTACTTGAAGATACGGACGCGTATATGGATAATTTGTTCAAGAGTTAATTCGAATTCTAGTTATTTTTTTAGGCTTGGTACCTGTATTGGAACCCTACTAATTCTTGTTTTTTATTATACTTGTCTATTATTTGTACAGTATCCTTTAATTATTTGTTTTAAATCCATATTGGAGTTCATATATATTCATCCATTATCTATGTCATGTTCGTATGCAGAAATGCTAGGGTGCTTTTTGGTGTTTTGCAAAGTACCAAGATCGAGTTTCCAACAAGCAATTCAAGCTGACCAATTCAATCGACATGTCAAAATTTTATAACCAAATTTTACATTTTTTCTGAAATGTTTTTCTATTTCTTTAAATTATTTCAAAATATGGTTCTAAAATCATATAAAACTAAAAAAAATGTTTGCATTCTACTTACTATCTTTCAAAATATATATATATATAGAATGGATATAGAACACTAATGTGTACGGATCGTCCCCGTACACATGAGTCATTTTTCGAGATTCAAAATTCAAACAGCCGATCCGAACCATTCAAGTTGTTCTCCATATGCTCCCCCGTTTCCCAAGTTCCGCGCTTTTCTCAATCGAAGAGAATTTTTCTGAAAAACCCTTGGAGACCAAATTTTACATTTTTTAAAATTTTTTACTATATATTATGATATTTTCAAAAAGCACTACAATTGGAGTATTTCAGGCCCTCCAATTTAAAAATATCATAATATATAGTAAAAAAAATCGAAAAAACGTAAAATTTGGTCTCTAAGGGTTTTTCAATATGGAGAACAACTTGAACGGTTCGGATTGATCGTTTGAATTTTGAATCTTGAAAAACGACTCATGTGTACGGGGACGATCCGTACACATCAGTGTATTTTATCCATTCACTATATATATATTATAAATATAAAAATACGAAAATTAATTCTCTATATGATTTCAATACCTAGGTCAAATTGAGTAGCATTAATAGTTTGGATTTTGAATTTGAATTTTTGATGTCCGATTTAGTATCTGTATCCGTTCAATAAGATACAAATACGTATATATACACTTTAGTACAATCGAATTCGATTCCCTTTTTATACCCCTATATGCAGTAATAATTATACCCTTTTAATATAAGAACGCTTTAACGTAGTTGTTTACCTTGACTCCATATACTTGTGCTTGGAATAGACATCGTCAGAATGACATCAATATTTAATTATTTATATATTTGCTTCTGGAATTGCTTTACGCAGGACTAGCTAATTATATTTTTAAATAACATTAGTGGTCTATGATAGTGAGTTTTCGATTGAGGCTATAACAGATTTGATGACTATGGTCAAAGTTATGCTATATAATGGTTTACACGTACAAATTTTATTCCATGAATTTTTTTTAAAAAAAATCACAAAGGTATGGAACAAGTTTTAGGATTAAGAAAGAAAGCATATTAATAATAATGTATTTTGTATAAGGGTTCTATAAGGAAGCTCTTAATTTTGGTATCGACTCACTATATGTATCAAAGTTAAATTTATTGATAATCTACAGCAAGAAACAAGACAAGCACCCAAAAAAAAAAAAAAGAAAAAGAAATTCTAAACCATAATAATAGGTGGACCGGACTATGATTTAAAGTTCAAACAGAGAGTAGCGTAAATATAGTACTTCCTGCGTAAGGGAGATATCAAAAGCTAAAGGATAACGGCTATGGTGGAAAGCTATGAGCTATAGCGACATAAAACACTTTTTTTCCCTAAATTCTAAATTCTAAATATATATAAAGGGAATTATTTGTAAGATTTACTGTAATGTAACATCACATATGTACTATGTTCAAACTTAGTTCCCTTTTTAATTAATCTTGATCGCATGGTTTATGTATTTTCATGCTTTTTTATGTTATATAAATATAATTATGATGCACTTTAGATGAAATAAACAATTTGAAATAGTACAACCTTTGTGCTTGTTTGCGTGGATTTTCATACAATCTGTATTCTATTTCATTTTACAAGTTAATTAGCGTTTAGAAAATATTTGCATACAAAATTTGTCGACTGTAAGATTTCTAGTTATTTATTTTTTCATATACACCACCTTATTTGGAAATTTTATTTTTTCTTTCAAAATGCTTCTATTTTCGAATGAAATAACTGTCAGTCTCGATTCCATAATTTTTCTATATTAAAATTCGTACATTTACTCTTGCATTTAGTTTACACATGGTCAATAATTGTGTACTTTTATGTGGTAATTCTCGTATTCGTTCAACTAACGTTCTTGTATCGTCTGATCTCGGTTCTACTCATTTGTAGCCAAAAATGGTGCAACATGGATAATATATGACCCGTTTCGTTGATGTTTCTACTTTCTAGCAGATCGGTTGTAAAATGGTACAAACTTTTTGCAAGTTCGTAATCTCAATAAATGAAGCTAAGAAAGAGTCAATTAAAGACTCAACGAAAGTAGAGATGGAGAAAGCGAGAGACATAACTGATGTTTTATCCATAAAAAAACAAAAATGGTTGATGTTATGTTTGGCTAATAAGCAAGGTTTTGTGATAAGCTGGTTGCCGTTGTGTGTTATTTTAACTCTTTCCTGACACAGAAATAGGTATAGTGACAGCATTGATGCTGCAATTACTATCTATTTTTTCTTATAAAAAAATACAAATTGATGTCTCAAAATATGCTCTTAATTATAATAGTGACAAAAAGTTCTCTTCAATGGATTCTCTGAGCAAGGGGTGTATTCCTAATTAAATATATGATGTCATCTTTCAACAAAAAAATGGTTTAAAATTTACTAAAAATAAAATACAGTCAACAGTTTCTTAACATCATATAAAGTGATAGGAAAGGTAATAGGCTAAAAGTAGAACATAAATTGTATAGCTGAAGAAGCAAATATTCGCTTTTCCAAAAGAACAAAAACATATCTGGATAGTTTAGCAAGCTTACCCTGTCTAGATCGCACTTTCATCTTTTTAAATCTGCTTTAATAGAATCATTGCTGCCTTAATAAATGAAGTTAAAGAAGCAATTAATTAAAGATTGAGCTGAAAAAGTTTAGGCTACTACCCATACTCTCCTTGTTTTTTCCTAAATTGGTCAAAAACATTCCCTCTGAAACCCTGATTAAGCAAATTTTATGGATTTAACTATGATGAAGTATGTATTTTTCTAAAAAAGGAAAAAAACTATGATGAAGTACTGATAATATCCATTACGGATTACCTACGTTTGAAGGTTTTTTCTTTATCTTTATATATTTTTCTTTTTTTTTTTAAAGAAAAGAGGATAGATTTGGAACATTTATGAACATTACCATTTAAATCGTATCAATTAAATTTAAGAAGATCAATAAGATTTTCATTCCATACTAGAACCGTAATCCCAAATTCCAAATCCATTTTCATTTAAAATTACCGATCTGCAAAATTCTCATTTTTAAAAGTTACCAAAATATCTTAAAATTCAAATTCAACCCTATCAAATTTGACATGCCCAAAAATTTGCACCCTATCCGTCCCCTCTCTAATTTGCTAATTTGGTAAAATATCTATTACTCAGTTCATCATAGATAGATAAATAAAGTCCCCCTATCAGAGTTTATCATTTGCAAAATATAATTTTATAAACTTGATAATCACCTACATAATTTAACACTAGCAAGTAGCAACCCAGTAAAAATAAAGAAAACAACCTCTCCAAAAAACTTGGGATAGCTCAAATTAATGTTAATATTATTTTAACGAGTTGCGGCGCAAACGGAAACAATTCCGTTGAAATTTGTTACATTATTTTTTTTTTTAAACATAAAGCTAGAGGCAGAGCAAGCATATAAATTGCAGAGAAGGAACAAACAGAGGGAATTGGTAGTAGCTCTTCTCACCTCAATCAATACTAGAGAGTATTTGTGGACTGGGGTCCCCTCTTCTCTGTCCCTCGCCTTCTGCCTTCTGTTATACCTTTTCCCCATTTCACCTCTCTCTCTCTCTCCTTCTCTCTAGGTGGGATCTGAACAGTCCCCGTCTCTTTCCCTCGCTCTCCCTCTTCCCTTGCTTTATGATGTGCTAATGATTAAGAGCCCCTCTTTCTCTATCTCTCAAGCCGCTTTCTTTGAAACAACCCACACTTAGGGGAGCGCAAAGCTTGAATCTTTTCCTCTCTTCTCTTCTCGCTCTGGTGCTTTTGCCGAGGATATGAGAGTGCAGGACGGAGTCAATACCATGGCGGCGGCTGCAGATCAGTTTCCAATTGGCATGCGTGTTCTTGCCGTCGACGACGACCCCGTTTGCCTCAAGCTGTTGGAGAATCTCCTTCTCAGATGCCAGTACCATGGTTAGTTTCAATCCTAGCGCTGTGTGTGGGATTATTATTTGGTTTAGGGGATTCTTTTGGCCTTTTTTATATGAGTGTTTAGTTGATTGAGTGTACAACTGTTGGATTTGGGTCATCTTATCTGTGAAATGTTTATGAATTTGATTGATTGCTTCAATTGGGTTTGAGAATCAGTGTTGATCTTACTTGGTGGGAGCTTGAATTATTGAATCATAAGCTTTTGTTTGGTCATTTTTGGCCTGTCCCCCCTTCCCTTTTGCGCCCCTTCTATGGTTTAATTCAGCTACTTATCCAATTGTGCACTTTAAGTATTAATTACCTCAATATTTGGTTAAAAGAAAGCATCAAAGTTTGCAGTTTTTGACACCACACCACTCTAGTCTAGTCCAGTACCATGCCAGCACAGACAATTAGATCCAGAGGAGTTGATCAATTGTTTCTACCTTTTACATGTTTGTGTAAGGCTTTGTCATTTAGGTAACAATTTACCAGGAAACTGGCTTGTTTGGAAATACCCAACAACAACAACAACAAAGCCTTTTATCCTAACTAAGTTGGGGTAGGCTAGAAATGAAACACAGCAAGATCAAGGTCATCTAAGAATTAAAATAGTAGTAGAGTTCGGAAATATCCAAGTCTGAAAAACAAAATCATGAAATCTGTCGGGCAGCAAGCCTGTCATTGGTGACACTGAGGTACTAGCTAATTATGTCATTGTTTCTTTTTTTTTTTTTGTCAGTGACTACAACAAATCAGGCAGTTGAAGCTTTGAAGCTATTAAGAGAAAACAAAGACAGGTTTGATTTGGTGATTAGTGATGTGGTCATGCCTGACATGGATGGCTTCAAGCTTTTGGAGCTTGTTGGTCTAGAAATGGATCTTCCTGTAATTAGTATGTCAACTTAATACCTTTCTTATAGCCATTCCAATTGATTTTTTTTTCTTTTCTAAAAAATCAGTTTTTGAATGTAAATAACCAAACATCTCCCGCTCTCTCTCTCTCTCTCATCCACACAGATGTACACGTGTGCATGTGGGCCTCATGATACTTTTAATGTTGCCAAGAAAGGTTTCCTTGGTAAACTGTAACAGCATTGAAAAAAAATATATACTTCTAGATCCCACATACAAGACAATTATGCTTAAGTAATAAATATTAAAACAAATATTCGTAGAATTGGAACTCACTCATAGTATTGGCATGATTATTTGCTATTATAGTGAAAAATGGACAAAAATCATATTCGACCAATACTAGATTACTCTTTAAGATGTTTTAGTCTGGGAAGAAATGAACATCACTGACAGTAAAATGTTTATAATATTGTAGTGCTATCGGGCAATGGCGGTACAGAGAATGTCATGAAAGGAATCACACACGGTGCATGTGACTACCTCTTAAAACCTGTACGGCTTGAAGAACTCAAAAATATTTGGCAACATGTGGTACGGAGGAAGTTTCGCCACCGTGAGAGAAGCACCAATTTAAGTACGGAGGATCCAGAGTTTGACAAGCTGCCAAACTCGAACCCGTCACACGCACAGGGGCAACATGGTCAGAACAGCTCATCTGACAACTCAGGCCGCTATAGCAAGAAGAGAAAGGATCAGAATGAACCTGAAGAGGAGGATGGGGAGGATAATGGGTTTGATAATGAAGAACCAGATCCATCAGCCCAGAAAAAGCCGAGGGTGGTTTGGTCAGTTGAGTTGCACCGAAAATTTGTGGCTGCTGTTAATCAGCTAGGAATTGACAGTAAGAATTTTTTTTTCTTCTTGCTTATTTGATTTTGATGTAGTATCTTTCTCCAAGAAAACAAAATACATAGATCCTACTTTAATGATATTTGTTAGAATCAGTTGTCCATTGAGCTCCTTTCACGTGTAAATAATGATATTTGCTAAAACCTCTGGTTTTGATGCTTGCAAGTTTTGCAATGTTTGTGTATGATGATTCAATTTTACTTTTCCATTCATATAAGTTATTCAATTATGGGTCCTTTTCCTTGATGCAGAAGCTGTGCCCAAGAGGATACTTGAGCTTATGAATGTGGAGAAACTCACTAGGGAAAATGTTGCAAGCCATTTACAGGTAATTTTCCCTTCAGAGAATAAGTAGCGAAATATGAACAAAGAAAGAAAATAACCATGTTATACTCCCTTGAAACTAGATTAGTAAATTAATTTTCGTTGTGCTTACCAAATGATAACTGTAATATCTTCCATATGCAGAAAATGCTTTTAATGTCATTGCAATGTAATAATCATGGTCCCACAAAGTAATTCTTTTGGAAATAAGCACTTCCTGCAATACAAAGTTGCACTATGTGCTGACGATACTCCCATTATGCAAAAGAACTTTTGCAAGGAATAACCATAAAAGAACATTTTCTGGCAGGAGTTAGTACAAAATTTTCACTGAGGCACCCATAATAAAGATTATAATTTTTGGAATGTCTGTATGGTCAATCTCAAATAATATTAAGGAGATGTGAATATTTTCTTTAACCTTCATTGAGATTTAATGCTGTTTTTCTTGTAAAATTTCAGAAATACAGACTATATCTGAAGAGACTGAGTGCCGTGGCATCTCAGCAAGCCAGCTTAGCAGCTGCCTTTGGGGCAAGAGATCCTTCTTCATACCTTCGGATGGGCATGTTTGAAGGACTCCAGTCCTACCATCCATTAGCTAGCTCCACTCAAATTCCTTCTTCACTGACCTCATTTCAAGCAACTGGAGGACCTTTGTTAAACAGGTCCAATCCTGCAACTCTAGGCCTCCCTGGACTCTCTCCTTCTTTACCCAATAACTCCTTGAGTGCCAATCCGTTAAACGAGCTCAATAAGTTCCAGATTGTCAACTTACCAGGAAATCCGAATCATGGGAATCTACTTCATGACCAGTTGCCGAGTGAACTTTCATTTTCAAATGTGACAAATAATGCTTTGCTACCTCAAACGAATCAAGAATGCATACAGCCAAGGCAAAGTGCAGTTGCAGCAACTTCATTCCATGCAAAACCGATATCTTTTGAAAATAGGTGCTTAACAAAGGCAGAAAATCATTCCCTAGATATTCCTTCTTCATCAAATGATATTTTATTAGGGAGAGATATCAAGTGCCAATCAAACTTATTTAATGATGAATCAAAATTATTAAGTTTCGGCGCTGCAAGTCAAAATAACACTAAAGTGCAATGGAGGCAAGATGACTTGCATGAATCCAGCCTCCTCTTAAGTTCTTATCTTGACTCGCAATTACCCAACAGTAGTTGCAACACTATGGGAGATCCGGTTACAATTGCTGCCACTGGTAGTGGTATGGTACAAGGATTGAATGGAGGGCTTTTTAACCAAAGGGAGGGTGTAGCCCCAAGCGGAATAATTGGAAGCAGTATAAGTGGCCTGACAGCTATGACAAATCATGACAGTCAGTTGAAACAGAGAGATGAGTATAATTTGGGAGTTCAAAAGGTGCAAGGTGGGTATGGTTCTAATGGGTGTAGCATGGATGGTTTGCTCAATTCCGTGATCAAAATGGTAAGATTCAAGCACAACTTTTTTCGTCCTTTAGATTCTATACTCACAAGATGTCAGATAGGATCACCATATTTAATACCAATGGCCAATAGAGCCTAGAACCAGTATTCTGGTTAGTATCATACCGGTATTTTCCCCAATCCAGGATTCCATTATTTGGTTTTAAATACAAAAGTTAGGTAATGGCTAAACTGGGGTGATGCGTGATTACATTCATGCAAAAATCTGGTTGATTGAACTTCTAGTTTCTCCTGTTTTGACTGAATTGAAGATTTCTTGGGTAATTTATGTTAATTTAAGAATAAATCAGGCTCAAAACAGCATTTCAGTATGGCATGGAATTACAATCATTGAAAATTACATCTCTGCACACATTAATTCTGTTTATTTTCTATTTTGCAGGAGAGAGATGACATCTCCTACTCAGATGGTGACATTGGCTGCGATCTGTACCCGCTTGGTGCTTGCATGTGAAGAGCACAAGTCACCACGATCATTGGAATGCTTGTAATTTGTATTATTTGTATCATCTAGTATTTACTATTGTTACGTCAGCCAAGGCTGGATTGTTGTACATCTTTTAGACTAGAGGGTTGAAGTGAGGCGAGAGGTTGGGAGCTTTTGAGTTAGTGGCTTGTTTTAATTTGGCTTACTATTTTTCTCCTCTTTTTCATGTTGTTGTATTTCTAGTAAAACATTTCAAGTTTAAGCTAATATGCTATGTTCTTAACTATTGAGAGAAGTATGCTTTTATGACTTTTTAGTTTTTACTGATACTAGACTGGTCTTTACTATGTTTAGCTAATAAAAAAAAAAGTGCATAAGAAAACCGGTCCCACAGCCCGGAACCTCCGATGGCCTACAATTTGGGCATTAATTAGTTGTACATCTCTCGAGTCATGTTGCGCTTGCATTGAAACAAGTGCTTACATGGTACATTTCTTTCCTCCATACGAGTATGTTTGAGCAAAATAATTTCGACTACAAATTCATTTGAAAAAAATAATTCCGTCACTAGATTTTATACTTGTACATAATTGTATATTAGAACAAGTCGTTGATCAAAATAGATCATTTACTTACTATGTAATAGCAAAGCTGAGAAACAACAGCTTATGTTTATTTTTTTTGGACAATTTCATTATCATATCTACTTCTTATTTGTATATATTGTACTTAAATTAGGCATATTTGTCAGTTAAACAACTTTGTTCATAATTAGTCGAACTGGAGAACTTACTAATGATTTTCTGCACCAATTTGACATTACCAATTTACCATTAATACGATCAAAACAATAGATTTACCATTGACTGAACGGCTAAAGTAGTCGGTCAATTTACAATACTCACCCGTTTAGTTGAAACAACGGCCCATAACTATAACCTCTTGCTCGTGTTCTAAAATTAAGGCCCGAGTTCTTTCAGTCCATTACCTGTTGATGAGTCATGAGTAGACCTGCATAACGTGGAAAACGAGCACGAAAATAGAGACTTGCGTTAATCGTTTCGTGAGGAGACGCAAATTTTCTTGTGTTTGCGTCTTGCGTTTCGTTTTCCAAATGCAAGAAAATTTTGTTGCGTGATCGTTTCGTTCAAAAAAATGATCAAAACGATTGAGATCGTTCAACCGTTTATCACATCCTATATATTGAAAAAATGTAAACAAATTTCATCCTAAATATTTAAAATATTTCAGCAATATTTAAACATCATGTACACATACTTTCTCAGCACTCATATTTTCATACATAATTGATTTAAACAAAAGACAACTAAGCATATCAAAACTGAGTTTAAATAATAAACAAAACAAATGGTGCTCCCGAGCTCCTTGCTTCTAAAAAATAGTAGTGCTGCACAAATGAAAAAATTAAATAGTTTTAGTACATCACACATTGTTTGGCTAATCTGACAATCCAGATGGTTGGCTATCTGACAGAGAACAAAGATGAAATTAAGTTACTTTCCCATCATTAAAGTCTGATAGAAATCGAAGAAGAGAGCAAGTTAACCATTAATGCATCAGCATAATGCACTGCAACCAAATTCATAGTTACATTTAAAGAACAAATCGTTAACAAAATCATAGAACAAACATTCAAAAACCATTCAAACAAAATACTTCACATCTGCTACGGACTGAATTACCCAGCCTCAGCTACTCGTACCAGTACACCCCAGTGAGAGAGACCATTAATAGCAGCTCAAAATAGACAGAAAACACAAAACCACATAAAAACAAAACATCAAAATTTTAACCAGTATCAAAAACAATCAAACATAGCACTTCAAGCAAGCATTTTACAAAAAAAACCCTTCGGAACTTCTCCATCAGACACCAATGCAAGCCAACTCAGTTCAAAAATTTTCTAAAAACAAGTTAAAATAAAAAGAAGTTACCTCCTCAGCGGCTGTCGACCTCTATTAGCGGCCACTAAGCTCGACAGAAGAGGTGAAAAATGGAGAGAGCAGCTGTCACCAGTTGACACGAGTTCTCCAGCAGCATCTTGAGGTAGAGGAGGGATGTAGAAGTCGAGTAGAGAGCCGCGGCAGCGAGCAATAGCTTCAAGAGGCGAATTGATGCCATCGGATCTCAACCTTTGACGAATTTTTGCGGCAAAGAGAGGAAGAGATGGCGGCATCCAAGGGTACCAATAGAAGGAGGTTGGTGAGAGCTTTCCAACGGTGGTTCGATCTTGTAGAATGGTGGTGGATGGAAGGTGGTGCAAAAGGGAGAAGGTGGGGGCTGAGAGTGTTCGGGAAGGGGACGACCATGTTTTTTTTTTTCTTTGGTTCTTCAATCTGTAGTAGAGATGAACTCGAAGAGGATGGGAGAGGGTAAATATGTGTTGGGTTCCGATGATCGGAGAATGAGATTTAGCGGAGAAGAGAGAAAAGATGGTTGGGTTCTGACGGAGAAGAGAGATGCGGCGCAGAAAACCTAAGTTTTCAGTCGATTCCATCGTTCTCTCCGCTGTATCTCCTCTACAATCCAATTAATAGCAATACCGTACAATTTAAGACGAAACGGACGAAATAAACGATAACGAAACAGAACTATTTCGTTATCCGTTTCGTTTTGAGACGAAACTGGTTTTCATTTGCGTTAACCGTTTCGTTTCTAAAACGAAACCGAAATTTTTAACCGTTTCGTTCCGTTTTGGACGAAACGAAACGAAAAAACGGTCGAAACGATTACCGTTTTCACCCGCTGTTGCTCAGGGACCAGGATCCTCTGGACGTTTTTTTGAAACGTCCAGTGGTAGTTTTTGATCGGATCCGTCCGATTTAATCTCGACGGTTCATTTTTTTCGGGCCAATTATTTTTTTCGGGAGTGTTAGAATTTACGGGGCTCCTTTTAGCCGTTGAGATTAAATCAGACGGTCCAGATTTCAAAAACGTCCACTGGATGGCCATCCAGAGGATCTGGTTCCTGTTGCTCAGTGCCTTACATTTTAAATTTTTAGTTTTTTACCAGGCATTGTAACTTTACATAATTAAATTTTACTGTGCTTTCACTTTACACTCGAATTACCATGGTTCCTATCGGCTGCGAGCCTGTGACGCACAAACTCATGCCGTCATGCGTTTCCTTAAATTCAATTGTCGACTATATTTATAGAATTATTGATTTTCACTAAGCATTATTATTTCTCGCATGTTGTTGAATGCAGGGTTCTTTGGGCACCACCCGGTTCCATAAGAGGTAGTGTGTACAATTATCAGCAAATTTTGCGTGGCCAATTTAAGTTATATAATAATCAAACTGATAATTATCTTTCAAATATAATTTAAACCAGCACGAAATATCTTCTTTTCCAATTAAGAAATATACTTTAATTCAACTTTATAATCATCAAACCAGTAAAATAGCACTTATGACACATTGTGAGTCAATCAAAGTTTTCAATCAATTCAAGTATTATTTCAAATCATAAGTACAGAAACATTGATATTTATTCTCTAAATACTATCTAAAACAATAAATTTTTTTACTTTACACATTTTAAAAAATTTGTTTATTTTTTTGTGCATACAAAAAAAAAAGGGATGCACTTACAACACATAAAATGAATCCATTGAAGTTTTAATCAATTTAGGCCTCATTTCATATCATGGATTCACCAATTTGGTTGTAGAATTGTTCTTACAGCACATTAAATTTAATCAATCGGCAGGTTTCAATCAATTCAGGCATTAAAGTGAAAAGTTCAAAAAAATTGATATTATTGTCATGAATATCTAGAGAAATATGAAATGTTAACTTGTGAATTCGAGAAGATACATTTGTTATTTTTTGTATACAACTGTAGAAATCCCCTTACGATTCTCATTTCAAATCATGTATTCACAAAAACTGAGTTGTGATTTATATATTTCAAATTATGTATTCTCATTTTTTTTTAATTCGGCTTTTAATTTTAGGAATTTTAACCATTGACGGTAAATAGTGTGATTTATATATTTTCTGTAATATTATATAGTGAATTATTTTTTTTCAGCTTGATTTCAGCCATATTAAAAAATTGATCCACTGAAGAAAAAATTTTTGTTTTTTTTTTTTAATTGTAATTCTACTTACTGGATTCGTTACTCCCGACTCAACACTGTTGGATCCTAACATAATAGTAGGGAAAAAAGCAACTAATTACAACTGGGGTAAACGAAATGACAAAATTACATGAAAACAAATTGACATGGCTATCCTCTAGTTCCTTCTCATGTTTTACACATGGAAATTGTTTACATGGTGCCCAAATCAGGCACCTCACCTCCGCCAAGTACTAACGAACTAGTCTGAATGTTATCCCATCAAATCTGTTGCTGAAGCGCATGTTTTAGTTGAACCTTCTTTCCTATTACTCGTGCCTCCATTAGCTTTGATTTGAGGCTCTGCTTCTGGACCCCACGCGGCCACTCAATACGACCATTCACACTAGGAGCTACATGTTGGTTTACTGAATCAGGTGAGCTCCACTGAAGCACCACTGGTGAACCCGAACCCATTTTGCGCGATTTCAGATCTGGAGAATTACTTGCATTTGACACTCTCCCGTTAGATATCTCCCCACTAATCTTCCTGCAATCCTCACCATTGGATGATCTCCACAGTTTCATGATAGATGAACCCTTCTTTTTGTAGCGTCTAGCGTTGGTTGAACAAACCTCACTTGTCTCGTCCCAATCAGTACCAGAACCAGTACCGCTAACCGATGCATTGTTTGACTTGTAGTTTCCATTATTTACCGAGGGTTCGCTTCCTTCCAGAGAGTTACTTGAGCCACGTTGGTCTAAATTGCTAACCGTCTCCCACCCACTCTCATCCTCGATCTCCCCATCTTCATTACTCGACCCGTTACCAACTCGCTTTGCTGGTTTCTCAAGGAAGATATCAGTGTCAGGACTATTACACTCCCCATTGGTATGGCACTCTTCGATATCTCTCTCATGAACATCTTCTTGTGGCCTTAGTTCTTCAAAAACTGAGAAGATATCTTCTGATGAACGGGGCCGTTGATAGGAGAATTCTTTCATATCACGTACCTTAGCTCTAGTAACTGCCTCCATTAGAATCTCAGCCTCTCTCGCAACATCCTTTGTTGCATCATGTCCCCAATTACCTCTTATAAAGGCCTCGAGGTGAGTCTGTAACTCTGATAGCTCCTTGTACTTGTTCTCTAGTGCCAGTTTCGCATCAAGTAATTTCATCTGTACTCTCTCTTCACGCCACACTTCGGCCATTTGGAGCATCTTTCTCTCTTCTTCAATCTCTTCTCTTGTCTTTAGGGTTTCTCTCTTCAAGGCCTCAACCTCAGCCTTGTCATCAGCTATTTCTTTGGCGAGTTCATCGCACACCTCCTCCATTAATTCACGTGTTTTCCTTTCCTTCTCATAGTCCTGCAGGTACCTGCTCCAATAAGAAAACTCATCATTAATCCCATTAATTAAAGTAAATTATTAAAATACTTTGAGATATTTCAAGCAAAGGTAAGGGAGCTGTGTAAAATTTAGTTTTTAAGAGATTTATTATTAAAAAGGAACCAATATTGAAAGGTAAGGGAGCTGTGTAAAAATTTAGGTAAGGGAGCTGTGCAAATGCAGGAAAATAGCCAGAAGCAGCAATATTGAAAGTCAGGAACCAAACTGCATCTTACAGTTACAGGTAGCAATTTTGTTGGTCAACAGGACCAATTTTCTGAATTCTCAATAATCAGAAACTTTCCCAAAAAAACAGGTAATTGAGACCTTGTCTAGTAGCAGGACAAGAAAATATTACAATCCACTACAAAAATAGAATCCACCAGAAAAATTGATTATAACAATACATCTTGCTAATATTCCGTCAAAAGTAACATTCTTTGCCAAGTGACAAAAGGAACTTACTTTATAAGCAAAACATCAGGAAAAAATACAACAGTTTACAAAGCTTTTGAACCCTAAAATTTAAGTTTGAAACTTCCAAAGGTTTTATTGACAATTTTAGTGCAATTTAGGGCCACGCGGTAACATCCAATAAAAGAAGTTGACGTCACAAAAAATCATATATGTCATTATTCCACAAGGTAACAGGTCATATTTTGACGACCAATAATTACCTCTTTGCTGACAGCTTAGCTTCTGCAAGTTCATTAACCAACTTTGAATTCAAAATTTCAAGCCTATGGCGGTTTTTCCTCTCGCGGCTTAAATCATCCTTTACTGCCTCCATAATATTTCGGATCTTTTCATGTTCGCGACTTCTCCACAACGCCTTCTCTTCAGCTACTCTTCTTAGGAAATGGTCCAGTTTTTTCTTTGTGTGTTTTCTCTCGGCCTCCAGTTTATCGACACGTGCCCTGGCCTCATCCAGTTCAGCTTGAATGGAGGAGATTGATGTAGTGACAGCAACATCAGGTTTATATTCTAGAAGCTTTTGCTGAAAGAATGTCTGGAGGGGCTCGCTATCCCATTTAGTTGCTGTCTCTGCTGTGCTGTGTGGCGATTCGGCATAGATTTCATTCTACATATGAGATAACAAATTGCAAACGATGTCAGAACAAGAATGGAGATTTAATCGCAAATTCATACAATTCACAGCCAAAAATAGAAAGCATATATAGCACACAATCCTTAGTGAATGGATCAAGCAATGCTTGCACTGTTAAATGCACCTATCTTAGATTAGAAATTAATTATTGATTCAGAGGTCAAAAGTACCTCATGAGAGATGTAACACTGAAGGCCATCCTTTGTTTTGCCATGATTTATTGTTCTTAGTTGATTGTGAACTTTCAATTTTTGTAGATTGCTTGGAGTGGGCTGTAATTCAGAAAAAGCAACTTGTTATCACTGAATCAATATTAGAAAAAATTAAACAAATAATACAATGCTCAATTGGATCCAAACAAGGATTCACTGTAATGGCCAACTTGCATATCATAAAGTTTGCTAAAAAAAATCACTTTCTTAAAAATAGTGGGACACCACTTTAGCTAAAAGTAAATCAAGTTCCCAGAAAAGGATACATGGATTAGAGAGCTTTACCAAATACCAATAAGAGATCAACTCAGTTGACCAAAGCAGGCTTAACAACAATGTTCAAATTAAGCCTCCTTTAAATTTTAATGAATGCAAACCCACACAAATAATCAACTTCTAACTTCAAACCGACATTTCAAAAAGATTCTTTCCAGCAGTGTATTAACAAACAGTCACAAGCTAAAACAAAAAAAGGAAAAAAAAAAGAAGCAAAAAATGTTGCACAGATCTCGTGAACGCACCTCAAACCCTAGTTTCCAGATCGCCGCAGCAAGCTTCCGAGCAGAGGCGGACGGCACCACTGGTTCAGTACTAGTCTGAGCAGCGCCAGAGCCGTCGGGTCCGTCATGCTTCCACCGGAGAAGAGGAGTAGCTGGACCACTCCGGGCGCCGGAGGAGGAGGCGCCACTCTTCCTTGAGCGAGCTCCGACGACGACGCGGCGGCGGCGTGGGAGATCAGACTGAGGCGATGGTTTCATCTGTGCTGAGTGCTCTGACCACGCTTATCCAACTGCATTGTAGAGAGAGAGAGAGAGAGAGAGGTGGAGAAAGGAAATGAGAGAGAGAGAGAGAAGGAGAGGTTAGGGAAGTAAGCACTCTTGACTGAGATCTGTCGTTGGGTTCAGTAAATGCGATAAAGAAAGAGAAAAATACACCCAAAAGGGTTTTATATAAGCGTATAAGTGTAACTATAATAATGATGATAGTTTATTATTTTATTTTATTTTTTTTGCCCTGTGTAGTGTAGCTTTTATGGAAGATGCGGCCGGGTGGAGTAGCTTTTATGATGTGAATTCGGGTGGAGTAAGACGAATTCAAATCCTGTGCATGGTGTAGCGCACACACGGACCGTCTGATTTTGATCTAATGGATAAGGGAAAGTAACCAGATTCCTAGGCCCGAAAAAAATGAACCGCCTATCAAAATCTAACGGCTCGTGGGTGCGCTACACGGCGTGTAGCGCAACACCAGATCAGGATCCGGAGTAAGACATGATAAGAGGACAATTAAAAGGGGTCCGTTGAGTAGGGGTCCCACTGTTGAGTGTCTAGCTAAGTCACTGTGCTTGTAGAAATTCCCCTTGGAAAAAAACAAAAGTATATTGATAATAATCTTAAGAGACTGTTTATGTTGAATGTCTCATATGGAGAATAGCACTGTTCAACAATGGTGAGGCATAGTATCAAGCAGTGGTGTGTTTTGTAATAAGTGGGTACAACAATGTGTTGTATTGTTTTCACTGAATCATATCTAAAAATATTATAACTCGCTAATAAGCAAATTGAATGATAAATTATTATTCAATTGCTGTATACCTTTGGTATGTTAGAAAGGAACATTGCTTATTTGAATTTCTATAATCACTAGCAACTGTTGCTTTAACTTCCGATATAAAAAATAATATTAGAATTGTAATTTCTAGCAAATTTCAGATATCACGATTAAGTAGTTAACATCTTACAAAACAAACAAACGAACCAACGATATAATGTTATGGTTAGATTTTTTTTAAAGATAATTAAGTTTTACTTCATGCGGCAAATTGATTAATGAGGTCGTTGTCTCTGGGAAAATTTTATTTCAATTGGATCACCTCATTAAAACAAATCAAACAATAAGATCGCGTATATATTTTATGCTAATGTAAATATTTAGCGTTACTAATATTGATATGCTTAACTTGATTTGGAGAGTAATATCAGCATTAATAGATTTTGGATGAATATTTATATAAAACTTGAGGAAAAAAGTTAGAATTGATTAATCAATTCGTATAATAAAAATATCAATTCATGGGCATTTTATAATATAAACAATTAAACAAAAGGTGAAAACAATTAGTTTACTACATGCGTTCTTAATCATTGATCATTTAAATCTGATTTAATTAGTGGCTAGATGTAAATCATCATACAAGTTTACTAACTCTTCATTATAACTGGAAACAAAATTGTCACTTGATTGAAGTATGTTTTCCATAATAAATTATAAATTATTAGAAAAATATAGCATGTGAAATAATATCAGAGGGAGACAAAGTCACAAACAATATTTATTAATATGTTAATCAATATTCTTTCTATTTGAGACCAAAGATATATTTTGTTTAATAAAGCATATCATTTAATTTTTAACATCGTGTCATTCCTTATTAGTCATCAGTTGAGAAAAGAAATAATAATAATAATAATAATTTTTAATTAAAAATTTGTCCAGGTGTGTGCGATTACTAGTATGACAAACAAACGAGGCAAAGTCGACTACCTGTATATAGTTGCTATAAAAATTGCTCCGTACAATAAAGTTTTTTGTTAGATGGTTTATGTTCATTTAATCAGATAGTTGTATTTTGTTATTATAGGTTTTATAAAATCAAATGACAAGGATATAAATAATTTTACTATAATTTTCAATTACTAGTTGGCATTTTCTTTTTAATTCCTAAAAAGGACTCTTAATTGTAGAGCAATCAGTCCCTATTCTTCTTTGATCTGAAGAATTTTTTTTTTTTTTTTTTTTTTATCGAGTTGTAACGGAAAATTGTTGTTCGATTTTCAACCAGCGCACAATAAATTATGAAATAATTTGAAAACAAAAAAATTTCTGATAAGATATAATTGTACTTACACATCTACTACATTTGGCAAGAATAAAAAAAATGGATAAGTAGAAAACAATATCATTTCTCATTATATTTGCAATATATATTTTAAAAAAAGATATTTATCATATTTAATTTTTCTATGGATCTTATTCAACCGGATGGTCAAAATCAGTTTTTTTATTTTTTTTTTCACTAAAGAAGTTGTATAGGGGAGCGATTTTTATATCTAAACACTTTTACTAACTTTTTTTTTTTTGTTTGTTGGACAACATTGACAAACTAACGGCGACTGTTTGGTGAGTTCTCACGGGAAGTATGGCCAGCCCATAAACTAAAGTTCATGCGAAAAAATAGGAGACTTGTTCTAACAACCATTGCTATAGAAAAGACAAACAAACAATATTAATAACGAGCATCACCGTTCACCAAACAATTAATAATACTTTGATTAGGCAAATACCAAGTCAAGTTTGACCAAGATCGATATTCTTGCACATGATCCAACTCAAATGCACGTCTCTTGATTGATGTCTAATTGCACATTCATGGCATTCATGGATTGTACAACCACTGGTCATGAAATTCTAGTGTGTCCAAATTTAATAGGGGTCTATGTAAAGAACATTTCACATGATCTAGTTGGTGGCCCTTGGATTCCAAGTTTTTCCAAGACATGTATTTAGATAAACTCATGTCACATACCATTTGGCGTATGGGACCCAATAAAATGAAATTACTAATCATAAAGGTGGGTGAGTAGGCGTGTGGGTCCCTGTTGCAGTCACTTGGCAAATCATGTGGCCTTCATAACCCGCGGCATACAAAATTGAAAATTAAGTCTTAGTGGGGTTGTAAACTTGTAATGTGGCCAGTGACACCTTTCTGTTCTCTTTTAATCTCTCGTATGGAAAATTTGGTAAAGTAATCGTTTTCTTGCTTGTTTCTTCCTCTTGTTGGTATAGTAGCCCGGGTTATTCTGTGGATTCTCAATTCATAACAAACGTGTGGTGACGTACTCTTAACAATCGTGTTATAATTAAATGTTGACAAATGACAAGGCAACTCATTATATCACTTTAACAAACCTAATTATGACCATTATTATGATATTCATTGTGATTAAATATACTCTCATGAGGAAGTACTGAGAGCCGTTATTTAGGTTAAAAAGAAGAAAGGCAAGAAAGAAATAAAAACAGTAATCCTTGGTACTGGCTTGCTACATACTGTGCAATAGTCGGGTATTCTGCATAGGATTTTGAAACAAAACGAAATAAAAATAATCAGGTGTTAATTGCAAATAGAATGGAATAGATACATCACAAGCGTAAAATCAAGTTTTATTGAAAGTTTGAAACAATGAATTTTCCAGGCTCTTTCATTCGAGATAACATATGATATAAGCAGGTCTAGGATCATTTGACATGGAGCATAATTTAATGTTGCTATTGGAGGGAAAATGAACATCAGTAAGCTCTGAACATAGATTCGAATCTTCACAATAGATTAATTCGGATTTCAATTTCAAAATGTTGTCAAGATCTAACATGGATGCTCCTTGAGAATCAATGTGGAGTAAATGCATTATCTTTTCCTTGTAATCAGATTTCATTTTCCAGTTAACATATGGCAAAAAATATATAAAAAAATTGGTAGTGTTTAATTGACAACAGTAACTATTATCTCTATTTCTACTACTTATAAATGCACATAACAAAAATCTCTATACTTATAAATGCACCTAACAAAAAGAGTAAACATTTCATATAAAAGGAGTAAATATGTCATATAAAAGGGTGTAAACAATTCTTATATCAATTATGGACCATTGATTTGTGTAATTTGATTTGATCAGTGGTCTAGATCTTATTTTTAAATTAAAAGGTCAAGATTTTTTATTAGAAAAGATTAAGTTACTACAAAATTAGCTATTTATTTAAAAGAATGACTAATAAATTATTGATTTTACCATATCTTTATTGTCTATAGCATGTAAAGTTCTATATGAAACAAAAATAATATCAATATTTTATTTTCTTATTTGCCCACATCTTGAGGGCATCTTTTGCTAGTTTCATTTAAAACTCGGCTGCAACTAGAAATAAATTATATGATAGTGATAACGCAAAATGTGTTTTCAGTTCAATTGATATATTATCTTTCCTAATGTTTCCATGCGAAGTTGAGAATTCCTGCGGTAGGTTCAATAGGTACAAAATATAACTGGGTAACATCAGTACCTAACGAAAAATACAGTATATTCGAAAATAACTATATTTTGACGACCATAACAATTGATGCAAAGCTCGCTAACATTTAAAAAATATATATATAGATATATGTTTTATATTTTTGATGTAATATATATTAAATTTGGTGCTTTTTATTTTTTTTGTTGCCAATCAAAGCTGATGAAACATTTTTTTTTTAGCATATGAAGGCCGAATAAATTACATTTTTTTAATGGATCGATAGATAATTATCAATTTAGAAAGTACAATTATGTGACACAGTCTAGTGATGAAAAATACATCTACAATTATCACGGTTATTAAATAAATTTATGGTTAACATATGGTTTATTAATAACCAACAGATAAAATTGACAATCCATATATTTCAGACCCTTTAAAATAGATTTCAATTTAAACTGTTTTTGTAATTTCAAATATGTTGTATTTCGATAAACCATGAATTACATAATACATAGACTTTATTTTTACCACGAATCTGAACCCTTTATTCTACAATACTGTGAAGCAGAAAGGATGAGTTAAAAAACAAAATAGAATAAAGCGAAGTCAATGCCTAATTGAATCACAAGTTCACAACTGCACACTCGAAAACAAAATAATAGTACAAAGGAAAGAGCACGAGAATTACCCAGAAACCTAGAAGATAACATATCCAACTTTTAAACAATGATATGATATGAGAATTAATTCTTGCCACGCATCTGATATCTTCTGTAAATAAGTAATTTTTCTGGGATCAAGCGACGCTGATCACTCTTCTGATTTTCAAGTTTATTTGTTGTTACAATTAACCTTTATTATTCACCTCAACCTGTGAGTTACAGAATAGCCTGCTCTTTCTGATTATGTTTTTTCCCTACAGTTGTACCAAACATTTCTACTTGCTTATACTGGCTGATGTGGCACCAAAATTTTCCTTCAAAAATATTTACCTAATATTTTCTATTTTCTATGGATTCTAGACCAGCTTAAGCTTTTCCAGCTGTCGAACCACTAGCATATGATACTAAAAAAAAGGTTGCAACTTGCAATAATATACGTCCATATATTGCCAGAAGGCTTAAGTTTTGTACTTTGTAAAGTTTGTAAGCTGTTATAAGTTATAACATTTAGCCAAGTCAGCACGAAACTAGAATTTGTACATGCGAGCAGTGAGTGTAAAAAGCTGCACATGGTAATTCTGTTTTGACATTTCTGTCATAGTACACTTTCACACATTTCAATTGGGAATGTCATGTGTCATCAAGATCAAGAAATGATTTGTTTTCCTTGGATCAAGTGACATTAATTGCTGCCTTATTGATATATCAAAAGATCAGAAGGATCATGCTCAGAAGAAAAATAATTTTACTAACTATTACAGCTAATTTGTTTGTAAAGAACAAATAATTTATTCCGTAAAAAGTCTACCCTATCTATTTTTTTTATAGTTTTTTGTACTTTTTTGTAGTGATGGGATAAGGTACTTTCTCAATTTTGTCAACATCAACGTTACGAAACTTAATGTTTTTTTTTTTAAAATAAAATAAAATTGAGGCCATAACTAGTGTTGTAAAAAAAGCACGGCGTGTCCGAACACGGCACGGTACGGCACGACACGAAGGTGGTACGACACGGTAAAACACGGACACGGACACGGCACGAGAACTTAGGCGTGTCGTGTCTGACTTTGATGAAATAGATACGGCACGGCACGACACGTGAATTTCCAAAACACGACACGACACGACACGAAACACGGCACGACACGACACGACACGAGACACGATAAAACCCAAGGGACACAATAAGTTTATAATGATGGTTAAAAATGTTAAATTTTATAAAATAACAAAAAAATTCTTACATTATCTATTTTTTAGGATAATTTTATAATTTGAATTTCAAATTCATCCCTATAGATAAGCATATGACTATGTTTTATGAAATTCAAACGTATTCAAACACGACACGGCACGAGGACACGAAGCGTGCCGTGTCCTTAGGCGTGTCGTGTCCATCCCTTAGAATTTAGATACGGCACGGCACGGCACGGCACGACACGTGAAATATTTAGACACGACACGGCACGACACGACAAATGATCCGGACACGGCGTGTTTGACACGACACGACACGGCACGGCACGAATTTAGAACACTAGCCATAACTCAAATAGATTTTTTTTTTTTTTTTTTTTGAAATTTTCATAGAAGGCATTTGTCACTAACATCATTTTATAGATTCCATAACTGTTATGAAATGTGATTAAACATCCGTAATTTATATATGCATCATAGCTTTTCATATCCGTTTTGGTTTTCTTCCTCTTTTGTTAACTTTCATGCTTAGTTTATATTCAAGTTTGTATTAACTCTTGCATCAAAGAAGAACATCAACGTGTCTGATATAAGTTGGAAAACGAAGTTGAACATATGCTTGAATACTGAGCTTATTGTGATAACTCATAACTGATAAGAATAAATTGATCAAGTTTACTCAATAGATACTCTTCAAGTATCCAAATACTACATCTTTTCTAATACCGTTGTTAAGAAAATTTTTTTTTAATTTGTTTTGAGCTTTTTTTATGGGACTGGCTAAAAAAAAATGATTAACTTGAGATCCTATGACTGATGTACGAATTAATAAAATTACAATTTGGCTGTAAGATCAGATTTAAGTTTAGATGCAACTTCAAAATTCAAAATATGCATTGACTTGATATTGATTTACACGAGATTGAGATCTTTGATTTTTAAGTAGGGACTAGCTAGGAACTCCAGTTGGATTCTGACACATTCTGTCATAATCATGAGATAAAAGTGTTCGTTAATTCTTGGTGTTTTGGCCTTCGTCAACCGTCATTCAAAAGTTTGAGCGTAGAATTGAATTATTTGTCATATGTTTTGATTCAATTTGACTGCTAGATTCTACAGAGTTACAAAAGACACAACGTTGATATAATAAAAGATCTGACAGATCTTTAATAATTTGGTATTCTTTAATTTGAGTTTCTATAATATACGTTTTGATCTAAAATATTGTTACACCTTGTTTGGACATAATGTACTTGTGTTGATATTGTGCATAATAGTTGGCATTTTGTAGAAGAGGGGCCGATATTACTTGCAAATAAATCACAAATTTAGTGCATGTGAAATAGCACTGCATCGAAAATACGTACTATATCAAAGCTGCATAACTCGGAAAGATAAAGGGGGGCAAGGAAGAGAAGCTTTATCTGAGTCTTGAATTCTATGTTTATTCTTCTTTTTCTTTTTTTGGCTCAGCGAAACAAAATCCTCTTTACCTATCAACCAAATGACCAATGCATTTGCGTGTCTTGGCTCATAGGCCACACCATTTCTCAGTTTAATGCTTGAATTACAGAAAAAATCTTTTTATATGAATAAACTAAGAAGGTCGGTTAAACAGGGGGCAATGATTGAGCTCACATGACTAAACCCCAACTTGAGAAATTGAGCATGTGAAGTAGCCTTTAGAGCGATTAAACTAAAGAAAAAATAAATATTCGTAGAAGCAGACAGGAACGAAAACTGCATCTGCCACGTCAGCAGTAATGTGTAAATGGGTAGGCATGGTTAGTTCCACTTCCACCCAACTTAGCTTTACAAGTAAATTTATAGGTTGAAAATGCTGGCAACGAGGTAAGTAATTATAAACCCTAAAAAAGTTTATTTGCGTTATTCGATTATTAATAATCTTTCCATTAGTTTCATGCAATATGGATCAAATATCATGGTTCAAGTGCGCATATATTGAAGATATACTAATCATTTCGATCGTATAGAAAATGTTGGATTTTCAATTTAAAACTATTTTTTATAAAAATATCGACACTGTCGATTAAATGTCAAGAGATATTAATTATAGCATAAATATTGTGCTACGAGAGGGTTCTTATATGCACATCATATGAATCTTACTTTCTAAGCTTACACTTGTAGTGCGCCAAAAGAAATAATGAACTGTTGAAACAAGAGGCTACTTTTATCTTTAACATAAACTCATGCCATGAACCATAAAAGAAAACAAGAAACTGAATATAAATGTTTGAAAAAACATGATCCAACTTTCCACAGAAGATGAAAGGGAATTTTCAGCCCATCTGATTTGTGTTTTGACTCATTATTGGTGAAAGAGAAATTTGGATGTCAACAATGCAACAAATAATAGAAAAATAATAGAGGGGTTTCAGAGGAATCCAAGAAGCATTTTGAATATGCAAGTGTAACAAAGAATAACACCAAAAAAAGATAAGCATCAAAAAGTCAAAAGTCACAAAAAATTTCCATGCAATTAACTTGAGATTCTGGTTTTAGGCAATGCTCGTTTTGGTTGCCAGAATAAGAGACAACAAAATACCAAGCGTACAACACTTGTAACTTAACAGTGATTCACTTTTGAGCATCATTTATTACTTCTGTACTTTATTTTGGATGATTTTTTTATTATTATTTTTATCATGCATGCATTTCCACCTAAGTTCAGATTTCCTCTATCAAAAATTAGCACATGTATTCAATTCTGCTACTGCAAACGTACTAGGTAAATTTATTGGTGAAGGGGAAGGATAGAGACGAGATGCATTAATTGAGATACTTGATTTTATAATCTAGGCTGCTGTCGTTTTGACTTTGCTTTAACCACACAGAAATGATATAGTTGCTGCACAGGAAGGAATCCAAGAACGCACGATTTGATTCTCTTTCTTTCACTCCATCGTGCCACAAGTTTTATATACTTAATTTTGGGGTTGAATTGTGATGTCTTAATTAACCAGCAATGCGATAAATTATGTTCTTTAGTCTTTAGACACGAAGTACCTAAAGTGAAGAAAATTTTCTTTTCAATGAAAAATAGAGATGACACATAACCTTATTATTTCATTTTGATATCTAAGTTCCAAATTTTCTGTTGTGGACTACAAATTTATCACTTTGATATCCTATAAATAATACCAAATTTGAAGCCTTCATGGACGCAACTGAAAGAACCTTTAGGACCATCTGCAAAATTTATTTTTCTTTTTTTGGTTTTGCATTATAATAAAGCAATTTCTCAACGGCATTACAAGGATTTACATATACAATAGTTCATGGCCTAGCAAAAAGTGGATTCCAGAATATTTTTTGCCATTGATAATTTATGTTACCGCATTAAGCCTCAACTAAACAGCTGAATACCGGATGAAAGAACAAACAAAACTAAAATGAGCGAGAAAACTTCGTAACTCACCAAAGAGTTGGAATTATTATATCGTTGGATATCAGGTTATATATGTTTAGCTATATTTGTACCAGAACTTCCCATGATGTACTATGGTATAAGTACTGGAGACAATTCTTCTGAAATAGCATGAAATGGATAACAGATATTGCTCACCATAATCAACTGAAGTTAACTATAATAACAGTGTAAAACATTATGAAACCAATATGCAAACAATGAGCAACTCAGCATTCTAAGAACAACCCTAAAAATTTAATACAACTAAAGCCTAACTAAACATTTTAAATAATTCAAACATCAGAATTTACAAAGATGCTCCTCTTATAACAATGAGACACTTACAGAAGTTTTAAGATAGCCAACAAAATCCTGTATTGCGTAATAAAAAAAATAGCATCAGAAATGCATTTACAAGAAATACAACTTTAAAGGAAACATAATGCATCCTGAAAACACAAAATTTCACCTTTAAACCTATTAAAATTCTTGTGCTATTATCAATCATAACAAAACCAAACACCCCCCCCCCCCCCCCCCCCCCCCCCCCCCCAAAAAAAAAAAAAAAAAAAAAAAAAAAAAAAAAAAAACACGCACAAACACACATGCAAAAGATAAAAAAAGAAAGAAACATCTTCCCCTTCACCCCACCCTTAAAGCGAAAATAAAATTTATATGCAAGACAGGCTATGCTCCAGAACTGATATGGAGGAGGGACGTTAGGTTAGATTAAGGCAGGTTAAGAGGTGAGAGTAAAGAGTTAAAAGAATAATTAACTTGCTCCACAATACTAGGTGAGAGAGAGTAAAATGAACTGTTTTCTTCTTTACTCAGCCTACACCCTGATTTGGGAGTTACTGAAATTTGAAACTTTGAGGTAAGAACCTCACCTTCATTTATTATGGTCCCCTCTCAATAAAATCTATGGAGCAGGTAAAGCTTTAGTGCTCACCTCCCAACCCCCAGGGTAACCGTTTGTTCTTTGATACTGGAGCACAGCCTTAGCATTCATGGATCATGGTAAGCAACAAGGCTACAAACAGTTTATGATTCTTTACAAATAACACCACAATTCTAACCCCTGCAATAACCTGAACTAATTGGATATGACTACCCATCCACTCATCAAAACGATTTATATAAATAAAGGTGACTATAGTGCCCCTGTGTTCATCATATTATAACCAGACTACTAGTAGATAAAAAGATACGCCAACATTTGAATCAGCTTGATTCAACTTTTACTTTAGTTTGGGTGAGATTAACAAGAAGTTAGGCTCGCTACGTGGACCAGGAAATTTTTCAACATTAAGCTTTCAATCGAAACAATCGAACAGTTTGCTATTACCCGCCAATATATCAACAATAACACAGATACTTCATGCAAAACTAAAAATTTTATTAGTTTGTAACTGTATAAGATACAGGTTTCATTTGCAAAAAGAATGAAAAAGTAAGTACCTTTAGAGTAGCTTAGGAGCCAGCATTCGGCAGAGCAGCCATGAAAGCATTGTAGGAAGACTCAAGGTCAAAGTGAAGCTGTCGTGCCTGCTGCTCAGTCAACTCATCAGCTGCTCCCATCTTTGCCAGTCTGGCAAGCCACTCACGTACCTTTACCCTTCCCTCAAAGTCTGGTGGCAAGAGATTGCCAGTGAGTTTGTTGAAGGAGGCTGATAGATCTGACAGTAGTGGGTGAACCTGTTTTTATGTTGTTAAGTTAGTCCCAATTTGCAAACTACAACTGCAATGATGTATACTAAACTTGCAATCATGTAAAATGTTCAACATATACATTGGAAAATACTTTTATATTGCACCTATGACGCTAAACATAATAATAATCTTAAGATGTATAGTACCAGCAATTAAAGGAACATCCACTACTGAATTAAAGTAGGAGAACCTGATATGGTTATATTTGTTTTCAATGGTCGTAACAAAGATTGTTGATTGGTTCTCTAGTTATGAGAAATTTTGCAAGGCCTCGCATATTAATGTATCCACTAACACTATGCAAGCAACGACCAGGACCTGTATGATGCCAGTTCATGAATTTTTAAAACCACTATTGTTACAGTCAAGTACTCTAAATTAGTAAATTCCTTTCTATTAAACATTTTTTTTAGCATGCTCAGGCATATCTATTGAAATTTAAACTAAGATAATAGATAATCAAAATAATATAGCTGAACAAGAAGATCCACTACTAAATTAACAGTAGAACTTATTGCAGTGTTTGTTTTCAGTGATTGTAACAGAAAACGTCAATTGGCTTTCTATTTCTGCCAACGCTTAGCATAGTCATGTAACCACTGTTACAACTTACAAGACAGTTCAAAAGGGCATTTAGACACTCACATTAATCCAACAAGGATCAGTACATATATGATACCAGTTCACAAATGTTTATGTCAAGTATTCTAAACTTCTTATATTCAGTAGTTTCTTTATAAAGCATGCTTGGGCATATTTGTGTATTTCTTCAACCAATTTCACCCTACTGACACCATTAAAACTATCTATTCAGTACTAACCAGGGACAGACCATTACTCAAATAAATTCCTTAAAACACAGACGAGAAAACCTATACCTGATCAACAGCAATCATATTCAGTTTAATAGTATCCATGGCAGTGATAAAATTCTGCACACACTGTGCAATTGCCGAGGCCGAGGTTGCCGCCGCCGAAGACGCAGCCGCCGTAGAAGCCGCACGGTGCTCCACCGTCGCCGGCACGCCAGATATTATGAGCCGATTGAGGGCGTGGGGGCAATCGAGCTTGTAAGCCTCGGCGAACCGCTCGATGGAAGGCACAGAGGAGGCGATGGAGGTGGAGAGGCTTTTGAACTGCGCGATGAGCTTGAGGCACTCGGACTCGTAGTAGTCGGAGGCGATGAGGTCGCGGATGTACGCCTTCTCTAGTTTCTCCGTGGTCTTGATGATCGCGAAGAGATCCGCGAGGCTGTCGAGAAGCTCGCGCTCGCGCTTGTCGTTCCATAGACGGACCTCCATCGCGATCGATTGATTGGGAATCCGTCGGCGGCGATATGTGTATTGGAGAAGGCGTAGGAGAGGAGACGGAGTAAATGTGATTTCGTGAGCGAGAGAGGTCTTTACGCGGAAGTACGGAACAGAAGAGTCCGAGAAGGGAAGGGACCCATTTGTCGGAGAAATTTTACTATTCCTTTCTCTTTTGAGTTTTGAGTTTTAAGTTACTTCTCCAGTTCTCCTTGACAGCTGCTATCAAGTTTTCGGAAAAAAAAAAGTTTTAAGTTACTTCGTCTAGGACATATTTTTTGACGTAGTTATGCCAGGCCTCAAAATAAAGGCAATTATTCAACTGGTCATTATACGAGGTACGAGCGATTTACAAAATCAGCAATTCAAATATAATCACGACTTGATTAGTTGATTATTGACAAAATAATTTGTAATTGCACTATGTTCGCTACACAATCTATCTAAAAAATATATATTTTTTAAAGTTCTAGTTATTTATAACGATGAGCTTTTTTCTTTAATTATCAGGATTGTAAATTAAAATTGGTATGTCATTGCGTCCCCTTAACGTAAGTATTATTGGATCAAAGATGGAACAAACATGTTATAAACTTGCATTTATACTCGACAAATTGACACGCAATACCAGTAAGTTCAACAAAGTTCTCGTTCGTAAGAAACCAAATAAACTGGAATGCTGAAATAAGCTTACGACCTGGTTTATAATCTCAAAAATAAGGGGGAAAAAAGGACTTGATAAACAGTGTAGCACCTGATTAGTTGTTTACCGATCAAGGGGAATTGCTTCCTACACTCTCTAAAATTAGAGATGCACTCCTCTTGGACAAAAATACCCTTCTAATTCCTTCAATTTACGTCTCTCAATTCCTCACAGTTTGTAATATGATTGTAATACGAAGGGTATTTTCGTCCAAGAGGAGTGTATCTCCAATTTTGAGGAGTGTAGAAAGCAATTTTCCCGATCAAGTAAGGCTCACACTATTCACCTTTCTAAAATAACGCGTTTAAAAGAACTTTCCCCACGAAGTAAACAAATCCCTCTTACAGATTTTGTTAAGATCTGATAATTTTGATTCTTTTGGATTGGGCTTGTACCTCATGAATTCAAACTTAACTAAATTGGTCGAAAAGGATAATGAGTTAATGATCAGATAAGGGGAAAGTCCGATGAATAGAGATGTGTTCAGTACTATAGTACATGTTTTTTTATTTTTTTTATTTTTACTTTTAGTCCTCGAATAACCATTGTTACGGTGCTCTGGCAGGTAGTGTTGGGAACCAGATAAGAGGAAACCAGCGCGGATCCTCAAGCTGTCCTTTTGAAGACTGCTGAGCAGCCAAAACTTTGTTTTTTTAATATTTAAAAATTTAAAATTCAAATACCGAATCCAAACCGTTGATGTTGTTCAATTTCACAGGCGATGTTTTTTCATATAAGTTTTATAAAATTTGGAGTTGATTTGATACTTGATTAAGTGGTCAACAAATAAACGAACATAGTTTGATTAATTCTAATACGTTCATAATTTAAGCACTTAATCAAGTATCAAATCGACTCCAAATTTTATAAAACTTACATGAAAACGCATCGCCCGTAAAATTAAACAATATCAACTGTTTTGATTCGATATTTGAATTTTAAAATTTTTAAATATTAAAAAAAAAAATTTGGCTGCTCAGCAGTCCTTTAAAAGGACTTCTGAGGATCCGGACGCAGGAGGAAACCGGAGCTAAGGTAAGGAATGGGAAGGAGAGAAATGGTATTAACCTTTCTTTAAGATATAGAAAGATGATATTGCCCTTCTATTTTTAATTGGAAGAGAAATAATAAGTTATAAACAAAGGGCATTATAGGTAAAATAATTTGATGGTTTTCTTTGTTACACCCCGATTTTAGATGTAACCAATGTTGTCTTTAAATCAGCTTTTGAGTAAAGTGTGTTTCCTTCCGTTCTCTCCAATATACCCAGTAATATGATTTGGAGCAAGGAACATTGGTTACTCTTCCTTTCCTTAGCTCCCATTACACCATTCTGGAGCTCACGATGGTGTAACGGGGGGCATCCGGATCCTCTGGTCGGCGCGTTAAAAATGACCAGGTGGTCGGCGTCCGGTCTGAACCTGTCCGATTTAATCTCAACGGTTTATTTTTTTTTTGGCCTATCAATCCTGGTATTATGCACGTGGAATCCTTAACCGTTGAGATTAAATCACACGGCCCGGATTGATCCGACCACTTGGTCTGCCGACCAGAGGATCTCGTTCCGTAACGGGGGAGCTGAGGAAAGGAAGAGTAGCGAATGTTCCTCGTTGCAAGTTGTGTTGCTGGGTGAATCGGGGAGAACGGAAGGAAACAGACATATACCATACTATAGAGAATGTAATTTATTATTTTCCTTCCAATTGAAAATAGAAAAGTAATATTGTCTTTCTATATACTAGAGAGAAGATTTTTTTTTTTTTGAAAAAAGTAACCCAACAAGGTCACCTGCATCCGTTAAATCATGCAAAATTAAGTACATAGTTAAGTCACAAAGCTAGTGACTCAAAAAGTTAACTAAAGTCTAAACATAACAAACAACCAAAAGTAGCATATGAACTCTAAAAAACAACACAGCTTAGATCTGAAAAAGATCAATTCCCCAGCAGATCTTCATCTGCTTCAATCTGTGCTATCCCAGCTGGTGTTGTACTTTCCTGAGATGCACCAGCTTGTTGGAAATGAGACTCCAAACCTGCATGAGAACCTGTCCATTGGAAAAACAAACTCAAAATAGAGACAAATATGGAGGAGTTATGAGATCCAATACCAGAATTAAAAATGCACATATTTCTGGTACCCCAAACTGCCCAAATAAAAGCTGCAATTAGTGGTTTTATAAAATTCTGTTGATCAGAATTAATCAGACAGCTATAATGCCAAATTTCGCTAAGACTATTGGTAGTATTAAATAAACACCCCCTTTGAGTTAAACCTATTAACAACTAGGAGGGATAATCGAGCTTCGCTAGATATTTGAGTTACAAATAAATATTAAATATGTTATAATTGTTGAATTTGTAAAGATTAACATACGTAATATTTTTTTTAGTGATGATGGGAATAATTATATATGATGTCTATATTTTTACTTTGTGGGTACTAATCTAAATCAATTTAGTATTAAAATTAAAGTTTACCGTGTGATTTATTTTTTTATATATGTATCTATGTCAATATCTTCTTACATAATGAATATTTTTTGTGAATCAAGTAATTTCACACTAAGAGAGAAAAGAGAGTAAAAAAATATTTGAAATTGAAAAATTTAATTGCAACTTAAATGATAAAATATTGAAATGTACTCGTTAATAGCTCCAGAATTAAAAGTTAAATTTCTATAGTTAATATTCAACATAGTATCAATCATTGATTTGCAATGGAGTCTTTCTCATCGTCTTCATAGTATCAATCATCTTCAATTATGGCTTCATCAAAATCAAATGTATTGTCAGAATGGATAAATGTAGGTAGCAGGTCCTTATAAACTAATTGTAGAATAACAAACACGTCTATAAAAGTTTTAATATCAACTAAAGCTTAACTAAAGCTTTATATTTGATTGAATAATTATATTAAATATGAAATCAGTGAAACAATATAAGGGCCAATTAATAAAAACAATAAAATTTATTTTAATTATAATTATATGATATATTAAATCTTCATGCATATTTTAATTAATTGTGAAAACAACCAACAAAATAAATTAATTTAACTTTATATAAATCAATTATAAAAATTAGTGAAACTTCTAATTGAATTTTAACATCAATGGATATAATGGAAATCATAAACTAAATAAAACCATACTAACAATATGAAATTACAAAACTATCATGATGATAAATGAATTTTAAAACTAATAATTATAATAAGTTAATTATAAAATTAATAAGATGAAAATATTAAAATGACTTAAGTTGTATGGTAAAACATTTTATCAATAGACATATGAAATAAAAATATTTTGGTACAAAAAATATATAGTAATATGACTTTCGTTTCAATTTAATACTAATATATACTAATATGGCGGTACTATAATTAGAATTATAAAATGTTAAATGCATAAATATAAAATTAAAATTGACTAAATAACTAAATGTGAAAAATTTACTTTGGGATTAGAAATATCGGGACTTAGGGCTCGCTCCATAAATTTTTAGGGAGGTAATGGAAAGAAATGGAATGGAATGGAATGGAAGGTGGAGAAAAATGGGAAACAAAAGTTTCCTTGCTCCAAAACCATTCAGTTCCAACCGTTGAAAAAACACAAAAGTTCTCAGTGGGGTCCACTCACATAGAGAAAAGTGTTAGAGTTATGTCATTTGAGCCAATCAGTTAATGGCTATTATGATTAGTTTATGTTAGTGATGATATTTGATCATTTGTTCCTGGATTTTATTATTGACAGTTCATTCAGGTTGAGGATCTGAATTGTGGATCACTGTGTTTCATTTAATGGTAAATGACAATAATAAATTGAAATTGTCCATAGTCTTGATAATTAACAAGGAACATTAATTATCATCTAAGACTAGTATGCAAGTTAAGTGATGATTAAGTTCTGCAAATCATAAGTAAAAAGTTACTAACTTAATTGCATATGTATATGTTACCGGAACATAGTACATGACATGACCCAATGAAATAAATATATGGATTGTATTATGTGTCATTATTTATTTCATTCGTGTTTGATTCTGAGTTTGAGATGGTTCAGTTTTTCCACATGAGGATAGGTTCTATAAATATCGTCTACCGCTGATTCCTGATAAGGGCTGCTATACGGACTTTATTTGTATTCTCTTGAATTGTGCGGGAAAAAATTGTTCATCAAGACAACCGTATGTCCCTCATTAGTACACCTAGTGAGCGATGATATCTACTGGGCCCCTTGATGGAGATAAATTGCTTGCTAGCAACTTGTGCAATCATCTCTAGATCAAGAAACGTATAATCTGCAAGAATGACACACTCCGATCTTAGATTATACAAGGATATCATGTGACATAAGAATCAAAACAATAAGATACATATTTCTTATGCAGGATTGAAGTATTGTATTAGTACAGTATTTATTTATGCGAATTGGAAATCATAACGTGTTGCTAGATACCGCTTGTGATTATTGGAAATAAATGACGATTTATTTTTCATGACCAACATAGCATAAATCCTCAAAGGGTCACACAAATAGGACTTGATCATGAGTGCAGTATTTATTTATTCACAGCAGTTGGTACTGTGGGAATATGATGGGTTGATTAATTAATTATGTACCGTTGCGAACCATTATAATTAATTAAGTCAAATGGATCATATAGAAATAAATTAATGCATATGCTAATCCCAAAATAATTATCAAGGTGTTGGTAATTAATTTTGTTCAACACGAATTAATTAAAGTAATTGATTTGAGCTAACGGGCCTTTATTTAATTGGTAAATTAAAGGTCCAACTTGAGAGCAATTAATTGGGCCACTAATTAATTGAATTAGAGGACCAATTAAACAATTGATGGAGCCCATTTAGGCCCATTTCTTGGGCAGCCAAGAAGGATGGCATAATTGTAAATAGTTACAACTTGTCAAGAAGAGTGGTTGGCTATAAAAGGGGACCATTTGGAGAGATGAAACCCTAATTTTCCCACCTTCTCTCTCTTCCCTCCTTGGCCGTCACTGTTCACGGGTACTGTTCACAGTGGAGAAAAAATTTTTTCTCCATTTTTGAGCTCTTAATTGCTTCTTTAGCTCATGTGTTGAGCACCTCTTCCATTTAATTAAGTAATTAATTGATTGACAAGAAGAGGAAGGAAGAGATTAGCCTTAAACTCTTACTTACTAGCATAGGTTTTGAGTTTTTGGTTAACTCCTTGGTGAACAAGAGGCCAAGCAAGGTGGTGGTGCCGGTGAAAACGTCATCGACTCCGATAGAAGGGATTCGAGCCTTCTAATTACGAAATTAGAAGAGGTAAACCTCCTACACTCTCATTTATGTGTTAAATGGCTTGAATGACTAGATCTACTCCTTTGTTGCTTGTTAATTGTTGTTAAATAGTAATAAAATTAAAATTGCACAAGGAGTGACTTCATTACAAAAAGTTCTCCGTTTCCACTCTATACCCCCCCTCGATTTTGGGGTGCCAAATTGTCTCTCGAAGCCACTGTTTTGTTCCATCTGATTCCATCCATTCACCCCACAAACGATTCTAGAGCAGGTGAGAATTAGTTTCTCCCATTCCATTCCACGGGTTAACTTCATCTGGAGCGCAGCCTTAGTCCCCAGAAGCATGACCACCCCTCAATCCCTCATCGAATTTCAAATCCATTCCTTTCTTCCTCGTTCTGTCCGCCTACCCTTCCTCCCCACTGCTTTTTACCTCTTCCACCATACTGGAATGCAGCTCCTCCCTCCCCCGACCCAACTGCCACCACACCACCTCTCCAGTCTCCACTCCAGCTCGGCCCCACATTTCTCATCTCTTCCCTCCTCGACTGGGCCGCCCCTCTCTCCTCCACCGAACCCTCCCAGTTGGCCACCCCGCCCTCATGCGGCCATGCCATGTCTCCATTCCTCAAAACAGAGCTCCACCTTCATCATTCACCCGTGTGCAATCCAACCCGTCGTACCCTCTTGCAACCCTGTCGTGAGTCTCGCAGCAACAGATTCGAGTTTGACGACGCCTCGCCAACCCCCTCAAGTCGATTACTCACCTTTCACTGCTTATTTTAAAAAAACTCTTACTGAAGCCATTACCCCTTTTGTCAAAACCAAGTCGTTCGCCGAAAACCGTCATTGAGCTTCTCCTATTCTTATTTTTTACATCCACTCCTCTCCTCTGCGGCAAAAGATTTGAACTCACTGGAATTGGAACTTGGAGGCTGAGAAGATAGAAGATTGGCCGGACATCATGGAAAGCAGCGAGATAGGAAGAAGAGGCGGAATTTGGAACAGCGAAGGAGGGGGCAGAGGACAGCAAATACAGGGACGGTGCATAGTGGAGAGGAGCGTACAGAGGATTGAGTGGAAGACTTGGCGAAGGAGAAGAGTGGAGGTAGGTTTGGATGTGAGGGCACGGAGGAGGAGCGTAAATTGAGCGGAAGAAATGGAAAAAAAAAAATAAAAAAGAGGTAAATGAACCGAACGGATCAGAAAGAACAAACCAACGGCGTAGATGCCGTGTCGCGTGAAATTAAACCAAAAATCTAGTTGACACTCACATATATTTATTTATAATTTTGATTTTGATTTTGATGTACCAGAAATTAAAGACTAGTGGGCAAGATAAAAAAAAAAAAGATGATCAATTATCTCCTGTGGACCACAAAAACAGCATGCATTAACCCCTTGCAATCCCCTCCTCTGTAAATTATCCATAGTTAGAATTTTGCCATCTAAAACTAACCATAAAAATTAATGCCATCTAGAAAGAAGATTAATGCCATTAATTTTTATGTATGTTTATTGAAACTTGGAGCAAGGTATTTCCATTATCTTATACTTAGCATTTCTTTTCTTCCCATTTCTTACCTTAGCTCAGGTTTCCTCTTCGTGGAGCAAAACCTTAGACGACGCCCCCAATCCCAATTGACGATTCACTCCAAAATAAAATGTAACTAATTGCATTTGTTATTGGGAAAGTATAGTCAAATATGAAAGTTATTTTTGTGATGTTGCGCAGAGCGACGTGCCCACATACAGACATTAATCAATAATATTGATGTTTATTGTATACAAAATTCAAGATAAAACAGCTTAGCTAAGTATTCTTCCTCCATTACGATCAGAGGTGGAGCCAGAAAAATAAGTTTTTTTTATATATAAATTTGACAGCGGCTGTCAAACAGTAACAAAAAACAGAAAAAGTAAGAAAGCTAAATCCAAGAAACAGAAGCAACTAATTTAGCAGTATTTGAAGGAGCCAGAAAAATAAGTTAAGGGGAGCAAATGTACAATTTTTCATTTTCCTGATTAGGATAAAGTTAGCACCAATTGAATATGGATAAAGACTCAATTAAGTTCTACTTAAAATTTACAATCAGAAATTTCATCAAAATCAAGCCCTAATAGTTTCTAATTTTATCAAAATAAAATCACTTTGGAACTCACTGCAATTAACAAATGTTTTTATGTATTGTTACAGCAAAGGCTGTACATGCCTTCAAAAAACCTGACTGGTTTAGTACCAATGGGCCGCTTCACATTTCATAAATGGGTTTAGCTGATTTGTACCTGCAAGGCAACAGTGGGACACACAATGACTATTGATCCAACAGTAAAAACTGCAGTAACAGCTTGCTGCATGATATCTGGGGCTGAAACTTGTCACACCCCCAGGACACACACAGGGCATGACAGAACTTACCTCAAAGTAGATTGCCTTTATAGTTTTCAAGACTTAACTATTGTTTACATGCAAATGTGATTAACATTCAAATAGATGAATTGTATATAATATTCTAAATAAAAGAAATAAATAAAATGCAAGGATGCATATGATATAACCTTCCTCAAAATACAAGTCACATATAACTAAATATGAAAGTTATGTAAAGTAACGTTGCCTTAGTACAACTCCAATTTCAAGTATGTTCATAGTTTAACAAGGAAGTCTTAAGTGTATAGTCGTACAGGAGTGAAAAGAGAGACGTGTATAACTACATATCTGTACACTATTATCAAAATACATGTACACATGTGACTTAGACAAGAAAAAACACAATTTCTTTATAAAGTAATACCAATGATACTAGCTGGACATAGCATTTGCAATTCTATACTACATGATATAGCAATAATTTTTACAAATTCACAATCCAGAAGTATAGACATCTAGTTTCTAGAGTACATACAGATCCTATATAGTTCTGAAATGCCAACTAAAAACAGAAAGTTACCTCTAACTAGTTAAGAACCAAATTAATTACAAGCCATATATAAATATATGCTTTATCCAAAAGTATAAATGTTCTCACAAGACCTGTACACATATATCTTAGACATGATATTTATAAATATTCATCACAAAAGTAATGATGCTCGAGTACAATTCTAAAATTAAGCTAATATGCATTTTCTAATATCATGTGGTCCACATACAATTTATGAAATTGCAAGTTCTATTTAAATGCGTGCAGCAAGAACCAGAAATGCATAGCTTATAATTAAATTAAATTGTGTGCATATAATTGTAACATTGAGGATCTAGTTGATTGTATGTAACTAAAAGACATAAGAAAACAATGTTGCACGTGCATAGTTTACCCATGAATGGTACATGCATATATAAAGAATGGTAAGCAAGAGTACAAACCCAATGGAACCAACATTTCAGATATACAAAAGCATACAATTACATGTCTGTATATTATCATGAAAGTACAAGGATGCTTTAAATACAAACAAAAAGGTTATAATTAATTATAAAAATAACAACCAGCAGTACCTTCGTCTCAATATTTGTAGACAGAATATGCCATAGTTACATAATATAAACATGCACACAAACTATATCAGCAACAGTTAAGATACGTGTACAGTCTCAAAATATTTATCTCAATTAATCATGAAAGTTACAGATCCACTATAAAATAACCCCATTGACACAAGCATCTCAAGACATAGTTCAGATTTTTCCTAAACACATTTACATGATTTATAGACATGAAATTAATCACCTGAGCATAAACAAGCTGCATAATGATCACAAAGATGCAAGTATTCACACACTTTAATGTGAAGGCACATATAATTTATATTACAAGTATACCAGCTAATTAGATTATTATTTCAAGATATACAGTTATACACAAACAGATACTATTATGTAACTTGGTTCTAAAAATTAAAATGTACAGTACTTGAAGATCATATGCTACTCACCAAATGACAATAAAAAGGCTTAATCCTCTACAGCTCTGACCCCGCTCGCTGAACCTGGAACCCACAAAGTGGATAATGAGATAAAGAAAACTTTATCTCGTACGGTATTTAGTTCCATCCACTTGAATTTTAATTACAAGATTAGGAACTAATTACTTTACTGAGTCAAATCCGAAGTAATAGATCAAATATATAAACATTTCAGTTATAGAACCATACAGATAATCCACGTGATAATATCAGGTGAGAAGACCAAGAATAAAGTACAAATTTATAAGTTTTAGCACAACAGCTTATTAGAAGTTACAATATATCAAATCATGATGTAATGCAATGAGAACGGCTATTATCTCAAAATAGTTCAAATACAACAATATATCAAAATCCATCTCAAGTTTGGCCAATATCTAATGCATAGTCTGGTTTACGATGCAATTAGTCAATTAAACCGCGAATCACCTTCTTTGAGGTTTGCCAATGGTTTACTATCACATCGCGAATCACCTTCTATGAGGGTTGCCAACGGTTGATAGCACAATTCAGACAATCATATATACAAACAATCATGAACACTGTCAGATCCGGATATAGTGAAAGTCAAAAGGGCCGAGCTAGATTTCAAAGGACCGGACTTGACGGGTTTGGCATAAGGGCCGGACCGGACTGGGCTCAAGGAAGGATCCAAGAAGGACCGGGTTTGACGGATTTTTTTTCTAAATAGGTAGCCCGACCCTTTGAAAATCCGGCCCTTCTAAGCCCTTGGTCTTTCAAATGGCCGGGCTCAATTACTCAAAGGACTCAAAGGATTCCATATGATATATTTAGATAATTTTCTCACAATTTCATAGTAATTTTTTTTATATTGCATAAATAATCATTATAACTGAACGGGCATATTTGACAAATAAAATTAATGTTCACTGAAATTATTTGGTCAACACAAAAGCTCTAGCAATTTTTTTATATCGAATGCCAATGTGTATAAGAACTCGTATTAATTCATCAAGAATTTTTGGTGTCTATTTTCCCGTTATATATATATCCAACATATATAGTATGTCAATGTCTCATAATTTATGTTAGTTTTCAACTTCATAATCGTCATACTTTTGTAAAATGTAAGCATTAATTGGTGCGTGGTTTAAGTTGATTGAGTTGGTGAAAAAAATAATAATAAGTATTTTAAAATTTTTGTTCCAGAAAAAAACTTACATTGCTTCAAAATATTTAAACATTATTTCTAAAAAATTATTATAATTTAATTAATTTGTATGTACCCAACGTACCATTCTAAGTATATGTTAGAGTAAAATTAATTTGTATTTCTTCTGTAAACTCCTTATTACTCTACTAAGTTGTATTAAACCGGCCCTTCCAAATAAATCGGGTCGGATTGGGCCGGACCTAGTCCTTCGATACCCGTCCCATCAAAATCCGTCTTCGTTGAAAATTAAATCCGACCCTTCTAAGTCCTTGCCCGTTGTAAATCTTTCGAAGGACCGGTCCGGTCCGGGTTTAAAGACGGTCTTCCGAAGGAGGGGCCAAGGGCCAAGGACTTTTGGCATTTCACTATCCGGATATAAGCGCTTACTCATGGTGATTGGAACGTCGGTTGCGACCCGTACAACCAACCAATTACCAGTGTTATATTCAACTCAACAAGAGTACAGAACAATTCATAGCAATCTCATTTCCAATTGGATAACCATTCAATATGCTCAGATAAGATAATATCAATATAATATAAATGCGTGCAATACTGAACCATTCAAAGATGCTAATACCAATAATTAGTTCTTAACATGCGATTAAAAATCATGTGGAATCCGTACCTGAACCCAAAATAAACTGCAGCAAAACAAGTAATCCTACATATCCTCAGTCGTACCGGCTGCAACCGGCTCGAACACCTGGTCTGACTCTACAGAAATAAATGCTATGCTAAGTCCTTAAATAGGCAAGCAAAATTAAACAAGTAGCAGGCAAACAAGGTATAGCAAGCAATACAATTCATGCTCAGTGACTTGACATTAGAAACATATAGATACTTAATCCTTTATTTACACAAATTAGCAGGTGTAATTTGTAATAGCTAGATAGTAATTAACAATGTTGGACAGCAATACAAAATAGTGCAATAAGGGTAGGAGTAGGTACCAACGTTTAAGAGTTACACCTAAATTAGGGCTGAACACAGTTTTGGTACTTATTCATCAACATCCAACTAGTTTAGCACTTAAGGCACTTTTGGCATGAGTGAGGTTAGTGGGTTTAGTGGTGTAAGGTTAGTACTTTTTGGGATTTTCGAGGTACTTTTTAGAATTTCGAGGTAGAATAGTGAGGGGATGGGATTTTCGAGGTAGCTCCAACTAACCCCAAAATCCCTCTAACCCCTCTAAACTTGGGTTGCCAAAATTAATCAGCAATAAAAAGAAACTATAAAATTAACAAATTGCAATAAAGCAGTGAAATTAGTATAAGAGAACCAGAATAACTTCTATTGATAAGCAGTTTCACAATTCTTATGAAGCTATGTAATTCTTACAGTAAAATTTCAGTTCTAAGTTTTCATCAAAATGGAAAATTTCCATAAACCCTAAAAATCAGACGCACAACAAATTTCATTAAAAGTTCGCAATTGTCTCAAGGAAATACCAAAACACAGTAGTATAACTCTAATCCATGAACTTACTTGCTCAATTTCTGTAACCGATCAGAAGTTTGCAAAAATTGAACTCGACTTCTCAAAATTTCTAATCTCTGTCGCTTAGCTTGTTAGAGAAACACTCTCCTAGAATGGAATCTGATTTTCTTTTGAATTTTTGCTGGAAATTTTTGGACGGAATTTGTGGTACTGGATGAGATGTAGCAGCTCACTTAGAAGAGAAATGAAAATGAAAGAGAAGGTGGATGCGCAAAAACAACAGACCCAAAATCAAGGAGATAAAGTTCTCCAAGGTTCCAAACTTTGAAATTCAATTTAGACATGGTGTACATTGAAAGTTTAGATAATAGTAGAATCATGACAAAAGGATCCCACCTATAATAGACTCTACAAGAGATGAGCCAAGCTCATGCAAAGAATGAGTTTAAGAAAATTACAACTTACATAATTTAAACCAGCTTTAAAAGAAGATATCAATTTCCTTTGTTTCAAATAATAATTCTTAATCAACGTAACTCAAAATATTACTTCTGATGCATTAAAAATTCATAGAAAAAAAATGATAACGACTTGTAAAATACACAATAAAATTTTAGAAATTTCAAATTTTCAAGTTCTGAATCAAGATAAGAACAAAAATAACTTTTATATTTATACAGTAAAAACACTCAAATTGGGAAATCAATTAGATGCATCAAAATTTTCAGAATTCAACAAGAATGTAAATTCTATAGTATCACAAAACTGATGGTGACTTTGTCTTCAGCCCCTTAGTTCGGCTGCTGCTCTGAGGAGTCGCAAAATTACTTTGCTTTTTGGTCTCTGACACCTCTGACAGATAAAGGTTGAGCGCTTCCGTGGCCTTTGAAACTGGATTTTCTGACCACTTGAGCACAAGCCCGCTGCCTTCCTCTGGAGTTTTTGCCTTTCTCTTGCACAGGGTCCTTAAAGACTTTATATGTGCATCCACCTAAATAAATCAGATAGAATATGTCGTCTCACGTCTGTAAGCTGAGGTTTTGGCGCTTCAATCTTCCTTTATTTTTATTTTCTTAGTTTATACAGAGATGCTACTTGAGGGGCATAAAGTGGAAAGGGAATTGTGAGTTCTTAGCAAATGATGCACATGACACCAAGTCCAGTTCTAAGGATTGCTTATTTTTTAGAACTTTTGTGGGTTTTCTTGCTTTCTAGTTATGCAACTGGCTTTAACCCCTTTTTATAAAAATAAATAAAAAAACAAAACAAAAAAGGATGTATCGTGGGTTGGAGTCTACATTAATCAATTTAGATTCTTGTTTTTTTTTTCCTTTTCTTTTTGGAATAGGTAGTTATGGCTTGATGAAAAAAAACATAATTGGCCCTTTCCAATTATCTCATATAAGCTACAAAAGCGATTAAAAACAAAGATATAGTGGATTGGAATAACAGTCCTACCTCACTAAGATGCATGCTAAACTGCTCAATTCGTGAGAGCAAGCTATGTGCCAGCTCAGCAGCTGGCTCACTTGGCAATTCCATGGAAACATTTGATATCGTGTTCAGCAAAGAAACCCTATCCCAGGCTCACAAAACAGCCTCCATTTCACCATCATCACCGCACACTTTCTCTTTTCTCCCAGCATCAGCAAGCAGCTTCCAGTGATGAGAGAGAAACCCCCAGTCGACTGCCCGAGGAGTATACAATGAAACTTCTGCCAGAAGCCACCAGGCTCCTTCTGGGACATGCCGCGTAAGGTTTGAGGCAGTTATTATATTCTGAAGCGAAGTTGCAAAAAAAGGCTTGAGTTTTTTTCTTTTTACCAAGGCTAGTACAAATCTGTTTTATGAAAGGAGCAACTTCTCCATCAGAGACTCCCTGCAGCCTTTTTGGTAACAAGCCACTGTGCCAATCAAACCCATAGCTTTGGTAACAAGCACCAGTGCTGCCTTTCTAACTGCAGCCTTCTCATCTGAGCATCGTCTCCTCACCATGTCACTAAAACCCTCCATTTCAATCTCTTCTCTCCACTCAGACATTTGAACGAACACCTGAGCTATATTCCCTAGAGCCCTTGCACGTATTCCTGCGACTGTGTCAGAACATCTTTCAACCAGAGCTTTCAAGCAGACAACCCTCCATGAGTTGCCTGAATCAACTCTCTTTTTGAAATGTTCAAGAGGCCAAGAATCAAATCAACTGCTAATAACCTCAATTTGGGCTTCACTTTTGCTAATTTGACGACATAATCTACAAAGTCAAGTAATTCCTCTCCATTGAAAACCTTAGTAATCTCTAATATTGTTTCTACAGCACAGGCCCTTAGTTCGGCCTTCGCTGGTGCCTTGTTAGCCAAGAATCGAGGTAAAGACACCAAGGCCTTTTTAACACCATCCTCATTGCCTATAGGTACAATCTCTCTCCCTATGAACCCAATTACACCAAATCTTACAGGAGATTTTATTGATAACACCATTAAACGGTCCCTTCTGCATGCCCTTCAGTAAAATGGGGTCAAAGACAGAGGCGCTAGGCGGGAAATCGAGTCTAAGGGTTCGATCGCCGGTTCATTTTTTTTTTTTTTTACAATTTCCAACCGAGAGAGAGAAAGAGAGAGGGCGATGCCCCAAATTTTTTTTTTTTTTTTTTCTCAGGTGAAACAATTTTGTTCAAATTAGTTTCTCGAAACCAACCAATAATTTGGTAGCTATTTCAGCCCACCTAAAAAAATGTGAATACGAATTACGTGCTGAAAAACAAATAAGCTAATTATAACAGTCATTCCCATAGATACTCAAAAGTTTAACATAAATAAGGTTACAAAATTTCGTGATCGCATAAACTTAAGAAAATCATAAATTATAACTAAAACAATTTCTAGTTAATCTCAATGTCCACATGTGGTAAAGTGGAATGTCCTAATACATGCTTTTATTAAGAGGATGCACATGGCGGTCAAAAACAATTGCACTTGTGCTCTCGTTTAGTATATCTTCACACATCCTCCTCAACCTCTTTAAGGCATACCTATATATTTAAAAAATTAGTCTCAATATTAAAATAGTGCTTTAAATAAGCAATACATAAATAGAAAGAATAAAGAATAGATAAATTGTAAAAGAAAAAAAAGTATATTTACTTTTCTGCAGCAATGAGCAAACGCTGAGTCATTAACCTCAATTTTTCCTTTTCATCGTCATTAATATTTTCACTATTTTTCTCAATTTCTGGGCACCAATCAGAATAGATATAGTCGAGCATGGACTTAAAAATTGGCGCCTCAATATCGTCAACTGTTATGGGGTTTGTCCACCTCTTCTGACCAAAAAGTGTCTTTTTGAAAACATCTGATCGGGCCGCAAGCACAAAGCTGTGTGCCATAAATGTCTCAGTACCTTTCACAAGAAATGTGACATCTGCCCCATCTCCGCTATTTAGTAGGCCAACTAGACATTGGTTCAAGTCTGAGCATGTAACGGGGAGTATAGTGAATTCCTTTTTGGGAATAAGATCATAAGTAATTGTACACTTGATTAAAATTGTATCATTGGCCAGACATTTTGATCCCTCAAACTCATTTCTTTTGACGAATCTAGGAAAACCCCAAATATGATTATAGAGTTTGAGTGTTCTTACCCCTCTCTCATCCACGGAGGGATATCTACCGAATTTGAATGTCTTTGCTTGAGATGCCCTACTCATGTCAATGGAGGGAACACCATTCTGTTGAAGAATAGTGAACCTAAATTTTGCATCCACAAACCCCACCATACCATACTTCCTAAGAAAAACTGATATAAACTCTTGGTTTTCCATTGAGTTTCCGTTGGGATATAACTCAATTTGCCATTCGATACCACCACCTATTGTGAAATTACTGGATAAGATGTACTTCCCAGTTTCAATCTCTTTTATGTGGGAATATCCGATTACCTTAAACACGAACGATCCAGTTGTCTCGGACGAAGACATGTGGGAATATATATCTAGCACTCAGATGATGGGGTGTGCAGATACAGATAACCTTTCTGACAATGTTTAGGGGAAATAGAAGCAGCGGACTTTTTAATTTTGTTGAATTGCAGCGGACTTATGTATATATATATATATATGCAAATCTTACGATACCATATCATAAGGCAATATACGATCCATAAGGACAGAGTACGAATAATAGGAAATAAAATATAAATCTTAAAAACAAAAGGAAATGCTTACATAAAGAAGAAAGCAATATATTTTTGTTTTTGTGTCGAGAAATACTAATAATAAAGATAGAAAAATACTTACCGCCGGATCATTTGTTTTGGGTCAAGAAAGGAAGAAAACTAATCATGATCTAGAAGAATTCAACCCGTAAAATTAAATAATACAGGACAGAGAAGGAATATAAATAAGTCTGTTACGTTGGTTTTTCTACCAGAGTATTGAACGCTTGAAACTGATGAATAAATTTTTTTGTTATCTAATTTAGTATCTAACGTATATAAATATAAATATAACATGTCGGGTACACTATGATATCGGAACAATTAAAAATAAACTCTTAGTTTTCATAGTTTTCATAAGTACATACTATGGTCCACTATTCATCAATGCAATACGTACAACCTAAACCCTATAATCATAGATCATTTGTTTTAAGAGTAGAGATATGAACTTGTTTTATATCTTTAGAGAAAACTTAAATACAACAACTAATTATTTATAATTACTAGAAAAAAAAATTGAGCTACATCAGTACAGATATTTATATTTTATTATATCTATATAAATATATTTACACTTATATAGTACAAATTGTACCAATTCTGTCATTACTCTCACAGATTGTAATTTGGATTAGTTAATCACAATTATATACTTACCACGTCTAGCATAAAAAGACAAAATTAGAATTTAGATTTCTGCACATGCCTTCGGATCAAATAACATACTGCTGACTGTTGAGTAGATAGGCACGCTAAAAAAGGTTTCAAATTTCCGATATTTGGTTTAATATAATCAGAAAGGGAACAAATCATATTAGTTCAATTTAGCAACATATATCTATGACATAAATCAATCAAGGAGGGGGGGGGGGGGGGGGGGGGGGGGGGGAACTTTACCAAAGAATATGACCACTGATTTCTCTCCTTATATATGTCTCTCACTTTAACTAGTCGTGCCCACACATTGCTTTTTTGGAAAAAAAATATTTTTACTTCAAAATGAACATATGAACAAAATATAATTTAATAAATGAAATAAATATATAAATCTCAACTTAAACTTTTTTTTTTTCAAGTGCGCCAGTGAGTTGCATTAGAGAGAGGCACAAATCCTTTTCTTTTCTTTTGTAATCCTTTTATTTATGCTTTTTTATTATACCATAAAATTTAGTTAGTATCATCAATTCATATTAGTTAATTATAATTAGGGTAATTGATTGTTAAAAGCATCTCCTGATAAATCCAATGTGCCTGTCAGGATGTCATGAAGATACGTCGGGATATTTCTTCCCCTCGGATTTTAGTAATTTGCTGATGCATCATGGGACTCTTTTATGGTAAAAGATGTAAAGCATGGTAGGAAATAAAAAGATAGATTGGAAAATTTTCCAAGAAGATGACAGTCTAAATGAAGTATTAATCACCTATATTAATTAATTATATGATTCCCATATATATATAATCTTATCTGAATAAACAAGGAAATAAGGAAATAATATAAATGGTGCGCATGACAGTTGAGCACAATAGGAAATATGGTGGAGCAAAAATCCACGTCAAATGGTTCAAGGAAGATAAGATATAGCAAAGCAGAATATGCAAATATGTGCACCCAAAATATACTTTGAGTTGCAGTATGAGCATTTGATTATTTGACAACATATAATTCCTGACAGTCAAGGTCATCGCTAAACTTTTTTTCCACGGAACAATATCTTAGGTATGTCCCTATTTTGATTATAAGAAAAGAAAAAATATCAGATTATTATCACCAACGATTAGAATTCCATTTTCCATGGAACAATATCTACATTTACCTTATTGGGATTAATGATTATAGGAAAAGGATAAATAACAGGTTATTTTCACCATTACTTGGTATGTCTTATTGCCTCGATCTTATTATTGTATATATTGAGCTCCTAATGTTGCATTGTATATAAATTATAAATTATTAATAAACAAATAAGTCATCGGTGAATATCAAATTATGTTGTCAATTTTGCTCTAACTTTTATATATGAAGTTAGGGATGAACAGAAAACTCATAACCTGTGAGCTACTTGAATTCGACTAGAAAAAAAAAAAAAGTTCAGTTGTAATTCGAGTTGGCAGAATCCGATTTGACGACCTTAGTTGACTGACAAGTTGAGTTTGAGTTAATCTTAACTTAGATTGCAACTCGTGAGCCGACTCGTGACGTAATGAATTTCTATTTCAAATAGTGTTATCAACCTGATTTATGAGTGTTGAAATCTCATAAATTAATTACATATTTTTCTTATATACATTTCTTTTAGATAATTGTAACATATGGTAGAAGATATATTTTACTTCAAAACTAATAGAAAGGATTAAAACTACAACAATTTTATTGTTTATAATATTATATATAATTAATTTTAATATCGAAATAATATATGAATTAAATAAACAAAATGATAAAGTACACATGCTTATTTCAGGTTGGCTCATGACTCGTGAGCCAACTAGAGTTAGAGAAAAATAGCTTTAAAAACTCGAAGGTGTTTCTAATTTGATTCGAACCAACTCAAATTTGAGCTGTCTCCAACTCGCTCGAACTTGACTCGTGTACAATCCTATATGAAGTTAGATTACAATTGGTCCGACAGCCATCTAATTGCATCCTAATGAGAATGTCCACGCATCCGTTTAAGAACACATTTCAAATATGTATTAAAAAATTTCAACAATTCTTGACAAAAATGTTTTTTAGCAAAATAATACAAAGATATATTGCATTTTGAAAAAGAGAAGCTCAAATTTTCCTAATTCGGAAATGAAAGAAGATCAAATAAAAAATAAGTTAAAAAATTATTTAATATGTGGAATTTAGACTTTGATATTACTCCGCTCGATATGGTTAGTCAACTATTATTTTTTCATTAATAAAAAAAATTACAAAATTAAACTGTTTAATTTATAATGGTGATTTATAATATCTTAGTTATGCAATCTATAGTATTAATTAAAAACCGTGACCGTATTTTTTATGGTTAAAAAAAGATTTTTATTTTTGCATTTTCTATAATTAAAAATACTTTTCTCTTTTTTTGGTTAAATATATTAAAAATAATCATACCAATCATTATATAATTTAAAAATTAAATATATTTGGAAATCTAGCTAAGATAATTCATGCCTAATTGAATAATATCATATATTCTAAATTGCAATATAATTATTGCAAATGATAACCAATATTAAAATTTTAAGAATATCTTCGTATAATGAAACTTAGTTTTGTTGCAATGATTACAGAAGGCATACATATATATGGGATAGTCCTTTGTTGTTTTTAAACGTTGATCACGCGTGTCATGCAAATTGGAACACAATGAACAATCGCTTTAATGGCAAAAAAAAATGGAACAACACTGTGAATGTATGCAGTAAGCCAGTAATACATGTTACCGTGCTCCCATACATCTTTGTACTCACTACACATTGGACACATGGTTTCGTCACAGTAAATAAAGAAAATACACAGTAGGCAAACCCTTGGAAAATTGAAATATTTTTTGATGATTTGCAGCATAATCAGAAAAAAAGAAGTGAGCTGAGAGAGACAATAAGTATCAATTAATGTAGTATCGTGTCAACAAATTTAATCTAAAACTAGATTGATATCCAGCTCGCTTGATGCTTGATCTGTGAACCAAAGATATTTAAATTTAAGTGAGATTTGCCACAACTTTTTTTACATATACATATGTACTTAATAAAAAAAAAAGGAGAAAAGAAGATTAAAAAAAATCACATTATTCTCTATTTTGCACCTGCAAAGAAGGGAGGGAAAGAGATACTGAAAATATGAAATTTTAAAATAGATTAAATGATTCTCTACGTAGCAACCAACGAATAAGCGAGGAGAAGAAAGATTTAAAGATGAAATGAAAAATATAAAATTGAAAAGAATTTGACCTAGGCATCAGATAATTTTTGTAATGAAATGGCCATAGGCAGATGATTCTTCAAATTTTCAGTATTATAGTCCATTTTGATTTGAATGTTTTAAGTAGATTCAAAGAAATAAATGAATTAAATTTAAAAACGGTATAATTGGGAAACACATTAATTGCATTACGAACAAATGAAAAAATATGTAACCTAATAACAAAATGAGGAAAACGAATATTTTTTATAGAAATATGCATTAATTAATTACGAACAAATGAAGAAAATTCTTTGTGGTCACGAACGAAGAAAGGATTTCTGTTTTTGTGAGGGAAACAGACCTACTTGAAATATATACTGAATGTTGTAGGATCTTCAATATTTCGTAACAATAGAAAGCAATAAATTTTGCCATCGAATAATATCACACAAACGGTGTACAAAAATTTTCGGTTTCAACAATTTAAACAAACAGAGCTAATATACAGAAAAGAATAAATGATTTGTAATAATCGATTAATGCACACCTGAAATATGATTAGGATTTTCAAAGATGAAATAAATGCTAATCTAAAACGGTATTCTCATTACATGCCATTAAAAGATCATTATGGAATCCAAGACGGGGGAGAAAAATCAAATATCAGAAGTAGAATAATAAAGAAAAAAAAGCAAGAGACGTTATTAAAGACCATTCTAGGCGACGTGTAATTAATTAGAAGGTAAAGCAATCTTAAATGAGGATGGAAAGAAATAATCTCAGGAGAAATGAAAGATGGAAAGAAATCACGCAAAATTAGAGAAATAATTATATATCCTCTTCTTTATGGTAGGTAAATCAAATGTATACCAGTATTGCGTATGGCAAGTAATAATTACTTTAATGCTAAATATATCAAATGTATACCAATATGGCAGTATTGAAAACAAAACTTATGGCAATTTATTTACTTTTTTTTTAAAAAAAAACTGGCAATTATATACATACAATTTGGAAATATTTATTGGTCATTGGTCAGTGCATATAAATATATACATGTAACCCAACCTGCCTCTATCTATTTCCCGTACACACACCCCTTCAACCTGCCTCTATCTATTCCCCGTGCACGCACTCCACCTCATGGCTTCGTCCAACACGATAGAGATTGTTCAAGCCAAGGCTGATACCGGATCACATGTGTTCACAGTCATGGAATATTCCCACGTCAAAAGAATTGGTATTGGAAAATCCATTTCCTCTAATGTTTTCACTGTCGGTGATCTTGACTGGCGAATTAATTTCTTTCCCAACGGGAAGTCCATCGAAACTCAAGATTTCGTATGCTTTGACCTTCAGCTAACAAGTTGTCGGTTCGGTGCTCCCCAAAGCAATCATGTAACATTTACATTCACTATACTTCGAAAGGATGGCCTTCCCACTGAGATGAAATGTGAACCACAATCTGCTACATACACAGTTTCGGGAGATACTTCGGGTTATGATAAATTTGTAGAGAGAAGAATATTTGAGAGATCAGGACATCTAAAAGATGACGCTTTTAAAGTAAAGTGTACGGTTTCTGTACCGAAGGGATTACATCATGAAAGCATTTCTCCTTACACCACTCCTAATGGCGTCCCCGTTCCATCTTCATACTTGAGGCAACAGTTTATTAGCTTGCTGAAAAGTGGAGATGGGGCAGATATCATATTTGAAGTGGATGGTGAGAAATTTAAGGCACATCGAAACCTAGTAGCAGCTCGGTCGGGTTATTTTCGTTCCATGTTTTCCTTTTCCAGTGGCAAGAAAGAGAACAGGTCAAACACCATTAAAGTTAGGGACATAAAACCAGCAGTTTTCAAGTCCATGCTCTATTTCATTTATTCTGATACTTGGGTGGAGAATAGTGATGATATCGATGGTGGAGATATGGCTCAGCAGTTGTTGGCTGCTGCAGATTTGTAAAACTTTTTCTTAATTAATTAATTTATTTATTATTTTCATTTAATTTATTTATTATTTAAAGATAAAGATAAAGAATTGTTCTAATATTAAGATTAATTTCTGAAATATAGGTTTATGGTAGACGGTTTGAAGGAGATCTGTGAAGAAATACTACTTAAGAATCTGGATAGTAGCACAGCCGAGAGTACATTACCATTTGCACAATTATATAATTGCACCAAGCTCGAAGAAAAATGCCAAAAATTGTCCATCGGGGGGAAATGAAGAATAATGCAAACAATTGATCATTGTTGATTATGAAGAGTCTTCATTGAGTGAATTATATTAGTAAAATAGATTACTAGTGAAATGTCTTAGTAATAATGTATTGTTTTTCTTAATTTATGTGGTAATGAAAGCATGTAAGCTTCCTTAACATTTAATTGAATATTTTTCAGAATTGACTGTTATTAGCTAATAAGGAAATTTCTTAATATTCTAAAAAAAAGAAGTCCATTCTTGTCGCCCAGCAAGGGATATTTGGCTGGAAAAATTAAAAATGTTAATAAAACACTAAGCTACATTTTCTATGTCTGCAATTTATTTTTATTTTCTATTTTCTGCATACTGACCAAAAAATCACGATAAGTGATAGTGAAAATAACATTGTAAGTAGGATCAGTCAGTTCATCATAGTTAGTTGACAGCTGAAGTTAAAGAAATTTTTACTAACCATGTAAAATATCATCTCGGCAGTTAGATTGACTGTTGAGATTCAAAGTTTGGGTAACCCTCGAGAGCAGAGACATCACGCACTGTTCTTTTGTATATGCTGAGTAATTAATACGACCCTATTAAATCCGGGAAGTTATGTTTTCACACAACTCAAAAAGCAGCTATTTATTTATATTTAATGTTTAACAACAAATGTAAAAGAAACAAACTTTTATAATTATGAAATGTGACGGGTGTCAGAGAACATGATTGAAAAGTGAAAACTAAATTAATGCGAAGAAGCAATTGTTTCTTAAGGAAAAGAGGACTTAGGTCTCTCTTTTAGATCCAAAAAAAAAAAAAAGAAAAGAAAAAGTGTTGGAACTGAAAAACAAATTAAATTTAAGGAGAAGTTTTGCCAACTCTCTGTTAGGTAAATTATAACAACATAAAAGCATACATATATTAAAGCCGAATGCTGTTATTATTATTATTTTCTTTTTTGAATAAAAGCCGAATGCTGTGGTACCAGTGGCGGATATAGAATTTTTTTAAGCCGGGGCACAATAAAGTTTATATTAAATTAAATAGAAATAATAATAGTAATAATTTAATATAAATATTTTTAAATCATATTGCTACAAAAATATCTTTTTTTTTTCAACATATTTAACTAACAAAAATTAAGGTGTATTAGATAGACAAGATTACCATGTAGATGCAAACAATGGAATGTTGATCAGTTGAACAAATGATAAAACCTGTAATAGTCTTGAGAGTAAAATAAATGTCTGCCTCCTAACAACTTCACACGGATCACGTAAGGACTTTGTCATTCTTGGAATGTAGCTGCAAAATTAGGAAATAATATTAACCTTTCACAGCAAGAATACATCTGAAGGAGCAACATAGGAGAATTCACATACATTAGTCATAAACATCAATTTGAAAATTGCAGCACTGGATTGTTAGTATTCATACAAGGCAGTTATGATACTGGTATTTGTGAGTTCATACCAGGATTTTATGCGGTCAACAATTATGTTAGGCCTTGATCTTGACTGGACATCTGAAATACAATTGAACAGATTCTCTTTAACCAAAAAGGCTTCCAATTTTGAGAAAAGTCACTATCAAATAATTGTAATCCTTTACGCAGTCTAATATAGGAACCGGATCCTCAGCAGCCAAATTTTTTTTTTAATATTTAAAAATTTTAAAATTCAAATACCGAATCCAAACCGTTGATCTTGTTCAATTTTATGGGCGATGCGTTTTCATATAAGTTTTATAAAATTTGGAGTCGATTTGATACTTGATTAAGTGCTTAAATTATGAACGTATTAGAATTAAACAAACCAAGTTCGTTCATTTGTTGACTACTTAATCAAGTATCAAATCAACTCCAAATTTTATAAAACTTATATGAAAACGCATCGCCCGTAAAATTGAACAGGATCAACAGTTTGGATTCGGTATTTGAATTTTAAAATTTTTAAATATTAAAAAAAAAGATTTTGGCTGCTCAGCAAGACTATTGAGGATCCGGACACGTCTAATATATGCTTCCTAGTTATGAACTAAAAACCCCATACCCATCAACTAAAGCGGTGTATCTGACACAAAAATCTGCCATCGCAACCTTTATATTGTTGTGGATGGCAGCCAAGTCACTCCTCTCTAGCTCCTACAAAGACAGAAATGAGATACAGATACTCAATAAAGAGATCTCACTTTCGGCCAGGTCATTAGAGATAATAGGCATGATAAAATGCCAGTTATCAATTACTAAATCCATAAAAAAGCTGTTAAAGCTACATGAGAACCTGAACCAAACCCAAATTAGCATGCAAAAGGCAACAAGTAAAAACAGTCAAAGTAAATAAGACAAAAATTGAAGTGGTCAAACAGGAAAGATGTCTTACATCATGTAAATGGCATAAAAAACACGACATAAAAGCCTTCATTTAAACACCCAAGTAAAACCAAATACCTGAACAAAGAGAGGGATGTATCTCTTGGCAATCTTATCGTCAGCTATACAAATCTTTGCCATGGTGGCCCATGGCTACACGTATAGGGATGGTGCCACAACCTTGAATGACACAGTTGTTGCAGACAACTTTCTCAATCTTGGTTCATTGTTACTTTCCGACGTAATTATAGTGTGCAAAATGGTATTAATCCCTACAAAATTCAAGATAAAACAGCTTAGCTAAGTATTCTTCCTCCATTACGATCAGAGGTGGAGCCAGAAAAAAAAGTTTTTTTTTTTATATAAATTTGATAGCGGCTGTCAAACAGTAACAAAAAACAGAAAAAGTAAGAAAGCTAAATCCAAGAAACAGAAGCAACTAATTTAGCAGTATTTCAAGTAAGGAGCCAGAAAAATAAGTTAAGGGGGTCAAATGTACAATTTTTCATTTTCCTGATTAGGATAAAGTTAGCACCAATTGAATATAGATAAAGACTCAATTAGGTTCTAATTTCAGTTTACAATCAGAAATTTCATCAAAATCAAGCCCTAGTAGTTTCTACTTTTATCAAGATAAAATCACTTTGGAACTCACTGCAATTAACAAATGTTTTTATCTATTGTTACAGCAAAGGCTGTACATGCCTTCAAAAAACCTGACTGATTTAGTACCAATGGGCCGCTTCACATTTCATAAATGGGTTTAGCTGATTTGTACCTGCAAGTCAACAGTGGGACACACAATGACTATTGATCCAACAGTAAAAACTGCAGTAACAGCTTGCTGCATGATATCTGGGGCTGAAACTGATGGTGACTATCTCTTCAGCCCCTTAGTTCTGCTGCTGCTCTGAGGAGTCGCAAAATTACTTTGCTTTTTGGTCTCTGACACCTCTGACAGATAAAGGTTAAGCGCTTCAGTGGCCTTTGAAACTGGATTTTCTGACCACTTGAGCACAAGCCCGCTGCCTTCCTCTGGAGTTTTTGCCTTTCTCTTGCACAGGGTCCTTAGAGACTTTATATGTGCATCCACCTAAATAAATCAGATAGAATATGTCGTCTGTAAGCTGAGGTTTTGGCGCTTCAATCTTCCTTTATTTTTATTTTCTTAGGTTATACAGAGATGCTACTTGAGGGGCATAAAGTGGAAAGGGAATTGTGAGTGCTTAGCAAATGATGCACATGACACCAAGTCCAGTTCTAAGGATTGCTTATTTTTTAGAACTTTTGTGGGTTTTCTTGCTTTCTAGTTATGCAACTGGCTTTAACCCCTTTTTATAAAAATAAATAAAAAAACAAAACAAAAAAGGATGTATCGTGGGTTGGAGTCTACATTAATCAATTTAGATTCTTGTTTTTTTTTTCCTTTTCTTTTTGGAATAGGTAGTTATGGCTTGATGAAAAAAAACATAATTGGCCCTTTCCAATTATCTCATATAAGCTACAAAAGCGATTAAAAACAAAGATATAGTGGATTGGAATAACAGTCCTACCTCACTAAGATGCATGCTAAACTGCTCAATTCGTGAGAGCAAGCTATGTGCCAGCTCAGCAGCTGGCTCACTTGGCAATTCCATGGAAACATTTGATATCGTGTTCAGCAAAGAAACCCTATCCCAGGCTCACAAAACAGCCTCCATTTCACCATCATCACCACACACTTTCTCTTTTCTCCCAGCATCAGCAAGCAGCTTCCAGTGATAAGAGAGAAACCCCCAGTCGACTGCCCGAGGAGTATACAATGAAACTTCTGCCAGAAGCCACCAGGCTCCTTCTGGGGCATGCCGCGTAAGGTTTGAGGCAGTTATTATATTCTGAAGCGAAGTTGCAAAAAAAGGCTTGAGTTTTTTCTTTTTACCAAGGCTGGTACAAATCTGTTTTATGAAAGAAGCAACTTCTCCATCAGAGACTCCCTTCAAAAGATGCAATAAGGATTCAAAAAACAATGGGTCAGAACTAGCGGAGCTCTCAGAAGGTCTCGGGTCTGCGAATTGGCAGATGTGATTCAGCACTAGCTCAAGAAATAAGTTCTCACACTCATCTCGAATGCTTGTTTCATTGTCAACTATTAACGGTGGTACAGCTTGAAGCCACTCGTGTGTGACATTACCATCTACAAGTTTTCTAAACACCTATAAACCAAGGTAAATGATAAAGATTTTAATGGTCAATTATGGGTGTTTGCCTAAAAAACTTAAATTACAAAATTAGATATGCACCTTGCAAAATGACTGATAACCGATAAACGCGCATTAAACATGACAGAAATCTGCATTTCTCCCAATTTACCAATTTCTAGCAGAAACTAACTCATTCCCCACTCATTTATGTTGAGACTTGAGAAAAGAGGGTAATGTTCATGAATTATTTGCACAGTGGCAAAATAAAATATTCAAGATGATAATTGATGTTCTTAGGGGTAGAATATTGTCCCAATTTTTAGCAGGGTGCCAGGGTCATAATTGATATTTTCCAGTATTCATGGTAACGCGTTTTGAGATATAATGCAAGTTACCAAAAAGCAACGTATCTGATACTACAATAATTATTTCCAATAGGGACCTTGACAAGTATAACTTGTATAACAAGAGCAGAAGCAAGTGAGAACTGCAGTTTACCTCTGAAATTGCCAAAAGAGCAGCTTTCCTAATGCTGACAAGTGGGTCTGAGCAAGCCGAACCAAGCACCCCAAGGAGGGACGCATCCACTGTACCAATCAAACCCATAGCTTTGGTAACAAGCACCAGTGCTGCCTTTCTAACTGCAGCCTTCTCATCTAAGCATCGTCTCCTCACCATGTCACTAAAACCCTCCATTCCAATCTCTTCTCTCCTCTCAGACATTTCACCGAACACCTGAGCTATATTCCCTAGAGCCCTTGCACGTATTCCTGCGACTGTGTCGGAACATCTTTCAACCAGAGCTTTCAGGAAGAGAACCCTCCATGAGTTGCCTGAATCACTCTCTTTTGAAATGTTCAAGAGGCCAAGAATCAAATCAGCTGCTAATAACCTCAATTTGGGCTTCCCTTTTGCTAATTTGACCACATAATCTACAAAGTCAAGTAATTCCTCTCCATTGAAAACCTTAGTAATCTCTAATATTGTTTCTACAGCACAGGCCCTTGGTTCGGCCTTCTCTGGTGCCTTATTAGCCAAGAATCGAGGTAAAGACACCAAGGCCTTTTTAACACCTTCATCCTCATTGCCTAAAGGTACAATCTCTCTCCCAATGAACCCAATTACACCAACTCTTACAGGAGATTTTATTGATAAGAGCATCAAAGGAGCCAAGGACCGAAGGATTTCCACTGTAGCCTCTCCCCGGTCGCCATGGCCTGGTTCAGAAACAATAATTCTAAGGATGCGGAAGCATGAATTTGACAGTACTTGATAATGAGTTGAACCCATAATTTCTGAGATTGTGTCAATTAATGACTTACGAGTATCATTGTAGGACTCGAGTTGGATTCGTGTGAGAAGATCCGAGATGAGTCCAAGAACTTTAACAATAAGATGGGAGGTGTCGCCTGATGGTCGGTTCTGATCAGATTTGGAATTGGGCTTGGATTTGGAATGTGCTTTGGTTTTAGGTTTGTGCTTGGTGCTGTCAGGAGAGAAGGTAGCCTGGTTTTTAAGGGACCGGCGAAGGGAACGAAGAATAGAGAGAAAATGGAGAGGAGAAAAGAGAGATACGAGTGGGGCAGAAGGTGAGAGGAGTAGAGAGAGGTAGGCGAAGGAGGCGAGGAGAGATGGCTTCACTGAAGTAGAGTCGATAGAACTGGAGAGTTGGCGGAGGAGGGAAGAGAGGGAGAGATCCACAGAGGCGAGACGAGAGACGAGGCTGGAGGGACCAGTGGAGGTGGAGAGATGGGAGTATAGGCCGGATAGGAGGGAGTCGGAGAGTGGCGGAGGGTCACTGGAGGAGGCGGCGCCACCCGAAACGGAGACAAGGAGTTGGAGCTCCGAGAGGAGAGCGGGGAGCGGCTGATTAGCGTCGTCTGCATCTAGGTCTTCCATGTCCATGTCCATAGCGACTGGGGAGAGAGAGAGGGAGAGAGAGAGAGAGTGGTGGGAGTGAGATTTGGGACACGTGTCAAGACACATTTTGCCAGGCCGAACTGGCGTACTGTGTTCAAGCATGTCGCAGTCAATCATGAAAACCAGGATGTCGGTGAGTATTCTGTATATTTTGATCCTTTGCACTTTCTTAGAGAGTCCGAGCCAACTTTTGCTTATATAATTAACATGTACCAGCAATTAAAGATCATCAAGTACCAATTGTTGTCTGATCCTTGTAGGCCTGTCAAAACGGAAACAAAAAAACGTGGTGCCGTTCCGTTTTCAAAAACGAAACGTAATGTGGCACCAATTTTCGCTGCCGTTTCAGAAAACGAAGCGAAAACGAAATGGATAATTATATCGTTTTATCGAAATGGAACACCGAAATGAGAAATTATAATGGAAAACTGAAACGAAACGGAATGTGGCACTAATTTTCCTTACCGTTTCAAAAACGAAACGGAAACGGAACAGAGATTTCGTTCCGTTTTCCGAAATGGCACGAAAACGGAATGACCCCATTCCGTGTGCGTTTGGCACGTTTGCCAGGTCTAGATCCTTGATTTACAAAAAGGAAGCATTGACAAACAAAAAATTAATAGAAAAGTCTGTACTTCATTCTTTTGAATAACTAAATTCCATAATTACAGAGTACTAATTTATTTTTATTTTTTTGCTCTAATTAGGGGTTTTCTATTGTGCTGACCAAACATTAACGCCTGACCTGAGGAAACTATCACAAGACTTCACGCATAAAACATTTTCAAAGTTTGTCTTCCACAAGGAGAATTTCTAATTATATTGTAATTTGTATAAAAATGACTGGCTTCAATTTTCTTTTCTTTCCACATAATTTCTTGGTTTCAGAAAATCTATTTTGTTTTCATATAGAGGGACTTAGTGTGAAGGTAACAGTCTTACTGTTGGAGTTATGTCCTAGAAGCCAATCATTTTGGTTACTTTTGTGGTTTATGTTATTGATGATATTTTATCATTTGTTCCTTGATTTATTTATTGATAGATCATTCAGGTTGAGGATCTGAATTGTAGATCTCTATAACTCATTTGTTCTTAAATGACAATAATAAATCTAAAGATGTCCATAATCTTGATAATTAACAAGGAACATTAATTATCAAATAAGATTAGTATACTAGTTAAGCGATGATTAAGTTCTACAAATCATAGGTAGGGAGTTACCAACTTAATTGCATATGTATATGTTATTGAACATAGTACAGGACTTGACCCAATGAAATAAACATTTGGATTGTGTTAAGTGTCATTGTTTATTTCATATTAGTTTGATTCTAAGTTTGAGATGTTCACCTTTTTCACATGAGGATGGGTTCAATAAATATCGTCTAACGTTGATTCCTGATAAAGGCTGCTATAAGGACTTTATTTATGTTCTCTTGAATTGTGCGGGGAAAAGTTATTCATCAAGAAAATCGTATGTCCCTCATTAACATACTTAATGAGTGATGATATCTGTTTGGGCCCCTTGATGGAGTTTGGATTGTTTGGCCAACTTGTACAATCAACTCTAGATCAAGAAATGTATAATCTGCAAGAATGACACATTCCTATCTTGGATTATATAAGGATATCATGTGACATAAGAATCAGACAAGGAAATACTAATATTTCTTATGCAGGATTGAGATATTGTAACCGTACACTATTTATGCGAATTGGGAATCATAACGTGTTGCTAGATACCACTTATGATTATTGGAAATAAATAATGATTTATTCTCCATGGCCAACATAGCATAAATCCTCAAAGGGTCACAAAAATAGGACTTTAACCAAACTTGCATTATTTATTTGTATTGGGGAATACAAAACTTGATGAGTTGATTAATTAATTATATACCGTTGCGAACCGTTATAATTAATTATATCAAAAGGATCATGTTAGAATAAATTAATGCATATGCTAATCCATTAATAATTATCAATAAATTGATAATTATTTTGTTCAACAATATTTAATATAATTATAGGAATTATATTGAATATATATATAGACTTTCATTTGAGCCGAAATAAGAAGCAATTTTATTGGCCCATTAAATAATTAGTTTAATGGCTTTAATTAAGAGGAAATGCAAAATAGAAATGGTCCATTTGAGCCCATTTCTTGGCCGGCCACATGATGGCACATTTGTAATTAGTTACAAATGGGGTTAGGTAGAGATAAGCACTATATAAAGACCACTTAAGATGGCCTAAAACCCTAGTTGCTTTTGTTGGAGTTATGTCCTAGAAGTCAATATTTCATGACTTATTTTCTTAGTTTATGTTAATGATGATATTTGATCATTTGTTCCTAGAGTTTATTATTGACAGATCATTCAAGTTGAGGATCTGAATTGTAGATCTCAGTGGATCATTCATTAGAATGACAATAATAAATCTAAATCGTCCATAATCTTGATAATTAACAAGGAACATTAATTATCATAAAAGATTAGTATGCAAGTTAAGTGATGATTAAGTTCTACAAATCATAAGTAAGGAGTTACGAACTTAATTGCATATGTGTATGTTATTGGAACATAGTACAGGACTTGACCCAATGAAATAAACATATGGATTGTGTTATGTGTCATTGTTTATTTCATATGAGTTTGATTCTAAGTTTGAGATGTTCACCTTTTCCACATGAGGATAGGTTCAATAAATATCGTCTAACGTTGATTCCTGATAAAGGCTGCTATAAGGACTTTATTTATGTTCTCTTGAATTGTGCGGGGAAAAGTTGTTCATCAAGAAAACCGTATGTCCCTCATTAGTATACCTAGTGAGTGATGATATCTGTTTGGGCCCCTTGATGGAGTTGGATCGTATGCATGCAAACTAGACGATCAACTCTAGATCAAGAAATGTATAATCTGCAAGAATGACACATTCCTATCTTGGATTATACAAAGATATCGTGTGACATAAGAATCAAACAAAGAAATACTTTTATTTCTTATGCAGGATTGAGATATTGTAACGGTACATTATTTATACGAATTGGGAGTCATAACGTGTTGCTAGATACCGCTTATGATTATTGGAAATAAATAACGATTTATTTCCATGGCCAACATAGTATAAATCCTCAAATAGGGTCGCACAAATAGGATTCTAACCACTTTGTGCATTTATTGTTTATTCACAATAATGTGTATTGTGAAATGTGATAAGTTAATTAATTAATTATATACCGTTATGAACCGTTATAATTAATTAAATTAAAAGGATCATATGGAAACAATATAATGCATTAGCTAATCATAGATTAATTATTAATGAGTTAATAATTAATTATGTTCAACTTATTTTAATTAGTTTGAGCTAATTGGGCTTCTATTTAATTGGTTAATTAAAGGCCCGATTTAAGGAAGAATGAAGAGACAATTAAAGGAGATTCATTAATTGGTGAATTAATGAATAAAGGCCTTTTATTAAGATGGCCCAAGAGAGCCCATTAGGTGGCCTCTTAGGGTGGATGGCATACTTGTAAATAGTATGAAAATTGGATGAGAGTGGTTGGCTATATAAAGGGGTCTCTTTGGGAGAAAACCCTAGCCGTCATCTCTCTTCCTCTCCCCTCCCTTGCGCCTCCACCTAGAAGAGAGATTTTTCTCTCTTCTCCATGGCTCTTCCCTTCCTCTCTTAGCTCATGTGTTGAGCATCCCACCTCTCTTCCTCTCCATTAAATAGTTAATTAAGAGAAGCAAGGTGATTAGCAAGAGGTTCAAGAGAACTAGCATTCTCTTTGAGCTTGGTGGTGGGTCCTTGGTGGGCTAGAGGCGGCCATAGATGGTGGAGATGGTGGAGCACGCACCCCATCGACTCCCATGCCATGGATTCGAGCCTCATGAATACAATTTCATGAGAGGTACAATTTCTCCTACCTTCTCTCTTGATTGGATGTGTGATTGCTTTAGCACTAGATCTATTGATTTGCTTGTTGTTAATGGTGATTAATTAGTTGTAATTAATCTAAAATTAAAATATGAGCATTTCCTAACAGTGGTATCAGAGCTATGGTCGTGCTTAAGGTTTTTCACACTTAATTAAGTGAGAATTCGTAATTAATTAAGTTAATTAGTGATGTGCATGCTTGCTGACCCTGGAAAGGCTGTTTTCTGTCTTGTTGCTTGTTTTTCGTGGTGTAAAGCTCTCTGAAATTTTTTCCTTCTTATTGGAGGTTGTAGCCCTTTGAGTTGTGGTTGTTTTCCCACTGGAATCATTGAAATTCGATGTAAAATGAATTTTTAGTGATTTAAACGGTAACGGTGCGCAGATCTGTTATTCTGCTGCACAGTTCTGTTGTTGTGGTTGGTAACAAATAAGTTTGTATACAAAGTACCTGTAACTTTTAGATAGGATTATTCTAAACTTGATGCTCTTTCTGGATATGTAAATTTTGTTGCATATTTCGGATATTATGTGGGCGTTCAAGGATGAAAAGTGATGAAGTTGTCAGATCTGTTTTTTCAAACAAACTGATTGTTTTGAAAAACTGTACTTATTGAGAAACTTTTATGGAAAAGTGTTGAAATGGAAATGTTCTCCTTTAAGTCTGGAATCTGTGAAAATTAATTTCATAGATTTTCATTGAGATTTGATACCTCAACCGAGTGAAACCTTTTTGGTCGACGGTCTGTTCCAGAACAGGATACCTTGCTTAAATGCTTGTTATCTCGTTGATCTTGAATATAACTTGTGGATTTTCTTTTCATGGAATGATAGCATATTGTATGTAGTATTTTTCTATGTAAATTGTTTGCAGGAAAAATATCAAGGGGATGATCATACAGACCGAAAGATTGAGACCAATAAGAGAATTTTCTCTAATGGTGCTTCGCGCACAATCTGAGGATTTGTCTTTTTTGGTTCTCCCTGATGGTAACTGATCTCTCCTTGAGATTTTTACAGGTAACCACAATCTTTGTAAGGAGTTCTCTGGATTTATTTCGGATTTTTTGGAGACCGAATTATTTTGAATTTTTTCGTGTCCCGAATTTCGTATTTTAATTAGTTAAAATAGTTTCTAATTAATCAATTTATTGAAATGTTAATTAGAAGACTCCTTAAATACCCTCCTTTCTGTTTTGATAGTTGGATTTAATTTAAAAGGGCTTAAACAATTAGTTGTTAAGGTTAAGCCTTCTTTGCATTCGAAAAACTTGAGCAACAAGTATGCACAAAGATTCTAATTAATGAAATTAATTAAGAGCAAGTGAATCATGTATATTGTATATGTGCTAACTTTGTTTTGTAGGAGGATGTGGGTTTGATATGGCTCAAGATGTCAATGTCTTGTGTGTTGTAAAATATTGTGAATGCATGTGATTGCTTGTAAAGTGGCCTAAGGTGCCTTGATAATTAATTGGTTAATTTTTGATGTAACTTGTGAGGCTTGCATGCCCCTAAGGCCTAGGCGGGGTTTTAGGAATTTTATCACATGTATTTATTTCCCTTAATTATTAGATAGGATCTTAGTAATTAGTGGGAGGGCTTGATTAGATTAGTCTCGTTACATGGAGATGCGACGAAGATTAATGCAAGCGGGAGCCATACAAACCCACGGCAATGCTTGAGATGCTTATGTTATGTGATTGTTTGTGAATGCCTTGAATTGTCATAGGTAGGTATGGGTGTATGCTTACACGACCACCAAACAAGAGTCACATATTTTGTCCCAAACTAAATTGATTAAGTCGACCGCCTTCCTTCTCTCTATCCCCTTCACGTCAATAGCCAATCATGGCGCGGTCCGCCATAGCGGACGTCATGGTTGTCAACCTTGATAGTCGGGGTACAAATGAAAAGATTTGTTAGGAGCAAATAGAGAGAGGTTGCTTATCGATGGACCCAACAAGTTTTCTTGGACATCGGGGCGAAGTTTGTAAATATACTTAGATATTCACAAACCAAGAGTCATATGGTTGATATGATTGGTTGGAGAACCTACCTTGTCTAGTTAAGTAGGGTGTCGTGCCATAGCAGGCTCTACTTGACGAAAATGGGGATCTTGGAATCCATTACATTTAGGGACATTAATTAAATGTAGTGGGAGTTTTTGTTTATCATTCCATAAACAAAACATTGCATAAACTAAATGACCTTAAATTGAAATTGTTATAGATATTAAATATGTTAATTTCGTTGCGATCAATCTTTGGAAAACGACAAGCTCGTTTCTAAGGTATTTACTTGGAGAAGAAATACCGATTCCTAAGACATGTTCTTGGAAATGAGAAACTTGAGCAAGTTTAATCCCAAAAACGTTCCTCAACTTCCCGAACATAGCTTCGCAATGATTGATTAGTTTTGACGAAAATTATTCAATAAAGCGAATGCTCATATCCTTTTAGAAGTTCTAGACCTTTGAATTGGAGAATTCATAAGGACTAGACTAGACTTCTATACTCTCATCCACTTACTCAAGAAGACGGTCTTAGAGAAAGTAAAAGATAGACTCAATCATTAATGATCGAGTAATGGAATGTGAGTTAACCAAGAGACTCTTCTTATAAGAAGATAAATATTTCATTAGCTTGTGAACCGAAAGGTTTGAGTAGCTAATTGACAACTAGAGATATTAAGATCTCCAATATCAAGGATTGTTGATATTGTCATACAATCTCTTTCTATGGATAAAGGATATATTGTTCGCACACTTGTTAGTGCTAAAAGTAATTGGTTAAGTATTAAAGGAATACTTTACCAAGATATGAGTTGAAACTTTGAGACCCTCACTAGTGACCGTGTGTCACATGAGATGTTTCATTTGCCATTTATGGGAGGCATTTGAAAGGTTGTCCGAAATATCATGATATTCTAAACCTTAAGATATTTGTCGTTCAAATTATCTCACTATCTCTAATTCACACTAGTAATTAGGTGCTAGTTCATGTGCTCGCATTTAACGAAATGTGTAGGCAATGATGAATAAGAGAAAGTTTGAGATAAGTAAAGTAAACTCCGTTTTTGGAAATGGCTTGTACGTCTAAGCCACTACCATTGAATACGTAGAGTTATCTTTACTAAATAAAGAGTTTGTTTAGGAATTTGAGGTTGTATACCTTATTCCAAACATCTCATAAAACCTTATCTCCGTTTCATATTTGATGATGGATGATCATGTTTTGTAATAGAGAAATGTTGTTCTCTTGTTTTTATAAATTTGTGTATAAGATTTCATGCATCTTAATTGAATTTGCTTGAAATAGATTAACAAATTTTGAATGACAAATATGTAAGACTTCGCATAAAGTATTTGACTTTTATGTAAAATAGTTGCTTAGTCGAATATAAACAAGAATCGCATTATGAGAGTCTACGTAACGTGGAGCTCGTAAATCAATTTGATTGCAAAGAATCGCATTATGAGAGTCTACGTAACGTGGAGCTCGTAAATCAATTCGATTGCAAATCAATTGAAATTCATGCGAATCGTGTTTGTTAAAAGACAAAAGCGCCTTTGACCTACGAAGGTTTAAAGGACAAGTAACCTTATTAAGACTTATACATATTGATGTATATAGACTTATAGGACTTGTGCAATTGAAAGGTTGTTGACACTTTACCACTTGACCAACGATCATTGTAGATATTAACGTATCTATTTGATATGGTATAAGTATGAATCTTTTGACAAGATCAAAAGGATCTCAAGAGTAAAGTTGAAAAACTATTCAATAAAAGCAAAAGTCTTAAGATGGATCATGGTAAATAGTTAAGTCATGTAGTTTGATATATTGCCTAAAGAGTATGAAAGACGTTTCACTACTCGCTCCATGAGGAACATTTGGAAAAATGTATCCAAGGATGAAGGTATCGAACATTGTTTGATATAGTTCGATCGGTAATAAATCAAATTGACTTGTTTGACTCATGTAAGGGATTGTGTTTGAGGACAATATTGTTTACACTAAATAAAAATTCCATTGAAGTCTATTGAGAAAGATATCTTACGAGATTCGATCTCTAGGTATATTGTTTCTCAAGATTTGGTGTTGAGAAGCTTATTTCAAGGTTCGATTGATTGATAAGCTTGGACCCAAATAAGACGCTTATTATTTTGTAGGATATCTTGAATTAGCCAAAAGGTACTACTTCTATGAACATGATAAGAACAAGGTAGTTGTTGCTCATCATAACGTAATCTTAAAGAATGATATTCTCAAGAAGAAGTAGTGGGAGTAAAGTGAGCATTAAAGGAGTTTATGCGTCACTACAAGAAGTACCTTTATAGGAAACTTGTCACTCCATACATGGTGCTTAGTGGGAGTTGAGCGGAACTTGACTCACAAGCAGTTGTGAAAGGAAGAAGTTTATAAGCACGCTCGCTTCTTAAAAGTACTCAAACATCTCACGAATGGATGATGTTAGAGAAACTCGTGCAATACATTAGGATCAAGAATCTATTCTACAAGATGTTGTAGAAGTAGTTCGTAGACCTCAAGCACCAATCCTACAAAGATCAACGAGAGTGAATTGCCTAAACTGAAAAGTACATAGGTTTCACAACATCCTCATACTTGACATGTGAGGATCCGTTGATAAATAAAGAAGCGATGGAAAGACCCGATTCCACAAGTATGGTTTGAATCTATATGATCTTTAAGTGCAATCCATATATATAACAACAAGGTATAGACCTTGATTGATGTTCAAGAAGGAGCGATCCATCTAGAACATTTAGATGTTTAATAAGAAAGATAGATATGGATAGCAAGTCGACTCTGTACAAAGCACAATTTCATGATTGATGCTATGTCTAAGTCGATAACAAGTTGACCATGTACAAAGCACGGCTTCTCGCTTGTAGCTGTGTATAAGTCAATAAAGATCATTCTAGCAATAGTTATATTTCGTATATATAGATATATGAAAAGATACATCAAAACCGCCTTCTTCGATTGAATGAAGGAAGTTGTTGTGAATTTGACACAAACTGAGGATTTGTTGTATTGCTAGAAATGTATATGTGCTTCAAGGATCAATTGATGAATTGAAGCAAGAATTGTGGAAATTGGAATAAACATTTTGACAAAGAAGTCAAGGAGTTGCACTTCGTCAAAAGTATCTTGTATAGACAAGATATTCAGTGGGAGCATTATTATGTTACATGTATTGTACAAGATACAAGACATTAATTGGGAATAAAATTAAAGAAATGAATATTGTCAAGATCTCATTGGAGAATGTTTTCTCAATAGAGAACTTGGGTAAGTCACCTAAATCCAAGGAAACAAAATCTATGGAGATAGATTATGATGGATTTCAGGTTTGAGAAAACGTGCATATAATGACAAAGTGTTCTAGTAACATGAAAAGATAGACTCCTAGAAAGGATGTCTAACCAAGTTGTATGGCATACACTTGAGTTCTACTCGGTGTGTTGTAACTCAATTCGAAAAGAGTGCACGATATATTTCGAGCATCCTTCTGTTATGAGTTTCATAACGGATGCCATATTTATGCACATGCCCCTATGTGTTGTAACCAAGGAGTATGACAAGCAGTTGTCAACTGGATACAAAGAAAAACACGTTTGGACAATAATCGAGAATATCTTCGAGTATCTTATGAGAAAGAATGATATGTTTTTCCATCTGATAAGATAAAAGAAAGCTCATATAAATTGATATATTGATGCTAGTTTTCGAAAGATTGATATAAATACAATTGAGCTACATATTTTGTTTAAATGTGGTGTTGTAAGTTTAGAAGGTGTTCTAAATGGGATATTACAACCGTTTCCGTCACCAAAACAAAATATATAGCAACTTGTGAAGCAATGAAAGAATGTAGTAAGGATCGTGAAGTTCTCAGTCAAGCTAATATGGTTCTATGCATCTCGAACCATAGCTTAAACTTGAAGAACCCAATATTAAATTGGTGATCCAACTAAGATCTATGACGATGTCACTTGATTTCACATGATGATGATCAAGAATACATATATAGGAGTATATATGTATATAGGGTCAAACAAAATTGGATAGGTTCGCGGACACAGCGAACACTCTAACTTAACCTCTACCTTAAGCGGTATACGAGATGCAGTTGCGCATCCATACGTGATGGACGTATGAGTAACTTGCTTTAAGCGTATAATATTTTTGAGGTTCGAACATGTATATACATGGATATATAACATTGTTCTAAATTCTTCACTGGCTAGAAGTCACTATTGATTGACTCTAGGCCAAGTGGGAGATTGTTGGAGTTATGTCCTAGAAGTCAATATTTCATGACTTATTTTCTTAGTTTATGTTAATGATGATATTTGATCATTTGTTCCTAGAGTTTATTATTGACAGATCATTCAGGTTGAGGATCTGAATTGTAGATCTCTGTGGATCATTCATTAGAATGACAATAATAAATCTAAATCGTCCATAATCTTGATAATTAACAAGGAACATTAATTATCATAAAAGATTAGTATGCAAGTTAAGTGATGATTAAGTTCTACAAATCATAAGTAAGGAGTTACGAACTTAATTGCATATGTGTATGTTATTGGAACATAGTACAGGACTTGACCCAATGAAATAAACATATGGATTGTGTTATGTGTCATTGTTTATTTCATATGAGTTTGATTCTAAGTTTGAGATGTTTACCTTTTCCACATGAGGATAGGTTCAATAAATATCGTCTAACGTTGATTCCTGATAAAGGCTGCTATAAGGACTTTATTTATGTTCTCTTGAATTGTGCGGGGAAAAGTTGTTCATCAAGAAAACCGTATGTCCCTCATTAGTATACCTAGTGAGTGATGATATCTGTTTGGGCCCCTTGATGGAGTTGGATCGTATGCATGCAAACTAGACGATCAACTCTAGATCAAGAAATGTATAATCTGCAAGAATGACACATTCCTATCTTGGATTATACAAAGATATCGTGTGACATAAGAATCAAACAAAGAAATACTTTTATTTCTTATGCAGGATTGAGATATTGTAACGGTACATTATTTATACGAATTGGGAGTCATAACGTGTTGCTAGATACCGCTTATGATTATTGGAAATAAATAACGATTTATTTCCATGGCCAACATAGTATAAATCCTCAAATAGGGTCGCACAAATAGGATTCTAACCACTTGGTGCATTTATTGTTTATTCACAATAATGTGTATTGTGAAATGTGATAAGTTAATTAATTAATTATATACCGTTATGAACCGTTATAATTAATTAAATTAAAAGGATCATATGGAAACAATATAATGCATTAGCTAATCATAGATTAATTATTAATGAGTTAATAATTAATTATGTTCAACTTACTTTAATTAGTTTGAGCTAATTGGGCTTCTATTTAATTGGTTAATTAAAGGCCCGATTTAAGGAAGAATGAAGAGACAATTAAAGGAGATTCATTAATTGGTGAATTAATGAATAAAGGCCTTTTATTAAGATGGCCCAAGAGAGCCCATTAGGTGGCCTCTTAGGGTGGATGGCATACTTGTAAATAGTATGAAAATTGGATGAGAGTGGTTGGCTATATAAAGGGGTCTCTTTGGGAGAAAACCCTAGCCGTCATCTCTCTTCCTCTCCCCTCCCTTGCGCCTCCACCTAGAAGAGAGATTTTTCTCTCTTCTCCATGGCTCTTCCCTTCCTCTCTTAGCTCATGTGTTGAGCATCCCACCTCTCTTCCTCTCCATTAAATAGTTAATTAAGAGAAGCAAGGTGATTAGCAAGAGGTTCAAGAGAACTAGCATTCTCTTTGAGCTTGGTGGTGGGTCCTTGGTGGACTAGAGGCGGCCATAGATGGTGGAGATGGTGGAGCACGCACCCCATCGACTCCCATGCCATGGATTCGAGCCTCATGAATACAATTTCATGAGAGGTACAATTTCTCCTACCTTCTCTCTTGATTGGATGTGTGATTGCTTTAGCACTAGATCTATTGATTTGCTTGTTGTTAATGGTGATTAATTAGTTGTAATTAATCTAAAATTAAAATATGAGCATTTCCTAACAGCTTTCTCTCTCTGTCACACCCCGAGTCACTTTTTCACGACTCGAAGCGCACTTTGACAACCCGCCGCGTATAAACGCAAAGCGTACAACATCATATACATTACAAATAATTCACATAAGATAAAAGATGCCACTTCCAATAATTTAAACCGTCAACAATTAATCAAAAAGCAAAGGAAAAGAAAAGACAAAGACTATCAGGGTAAGTTTTAACACGAGATTTCCCTGATCGTTCAATGTTCCAAATCCAATTGAATTCACCCTACAAATAAAAGAAAAATACTACAAAACAAATGTGACATCTCAGATAACCCGCATCCTTGAACCTTACTCTTCCTGAGAAAATTCTAGTTACTGATCTTCAATACCTGGAACCCATGTGACATGGAAAACGGATGAGAGACTGAAATAATCTCTCAGTGCGGTATTCAGTTCCAGCCCGGAGATGTGTGAAATTTCATGAAATCGTAAATGACAATTAAAGCAACAATACTATATGCACATGTTTTCCTACCATAACAGTTATGATATAATAATGATGACAAACTAGCCACTTTCCATATTTAAAATTTAACAGCTTCACAAAAATCTACTAAAAATTTTACATGTTACTTTCCACTTGGTAATCCGTCCCACTTATACCAAGCCCACTTGTTTGACATTAATTCCACTAACCCAGGAAGCCCACTTATCTGTCGCGAACAGATAACTTCTGGGGAGCGCGCTAGTACTAGGGCCCTCAGGCCAAACACTTGGTACAACGGATACCATCCACTTCCACTTTAGCATTTATCACTTCCACTTAACATTTACCACTTAAATATCCACTGTCTTTACTCAATAACATTTACAATATACTTTACATAAAATAAACTCTATGGTCTTTTCTAATTTGTTTAACCTAATATGCACATGCATTCATATATATGATCAAGTCATGCACATACGTATTACTACATATCTTTATATCTTTATGCTCACTTAACTTTTTATCATACAACAAATTATGTAGTCACTGTTAATAGTAATGCATGCACTATATAAAAATAAATGCAAGTAAGATATAAAGGAAACAAGACCTGTACTTCTTACTATTGTATATGTCTATATAATATATATAAGAAAATAATTTCACATCAAACCAAGATCCGCACCTGTCAAGTAATGCGGCACGTCCAGACTTCTATTCTTCGTGTTCTTCCTGACTTGTACCTAAATCAAGCGTAAATACCCCTAATTACTACAGATCCGGAGAGAAAATCATAAATAATTACTAGCAAAGTGTGTAGGTGCGAGGGGAAAAACTACTCGTATGATTCTGGCGAAACTTTAGGTCTTAAGTAAAGTATATGTGTATACAATTAATTAATTAAAAAGGTCAACACAAAAGACAAACATTAACTATATAAAACAAATATATCTTCAACTACGTTCTTTTAGTCAAACAGTAAGGTACTTGTTTAATTTTTTCAACTTTAAAAAAAAGAGTTCGGTGCTACTCACAAACAAACAAACTTACTTTCAATATTTTAATCATAAATCTCAATTGCTTTCAAAAACTTAATCACAAATCCGACTTTTCAAAGAGGCGCATGCCTAAAAGAAATAAGGACATCAAAGATAAATATTAATGGATCAAATTTATTTACTAAGTACCCAAGTCAAACGTGATTGAGAGTATAGAAATTAGTTTGTAAAATCCCACCTAAAGGATTGGTGACCAGAACAAGACAAATCAACATTCAAGGAAAAAGGAGATATAAGAAAAACCACTTTTTACAAACGATATAAAGAAAAGACACTAACCCACTGATCAAATAGCCCAGGATTCTTCAAGTCAAACAGAGACCACGGAGAGGATTTTTTTTTTTCTTTCAGAAAGGAGGCGCTGGTTTAAGAGAAAAGGAATTTACGGATAATAATAACCAACTAGAAACAAGGGATATATGTAGCGCCTCTTTAAACCTAAACATAGTAATAACTACCTCTATTTTAAACCCTCTATTGATAAAGGAGTGAAAAACTACAAACAATACACGTAACTGACCAACAATAATTATGTTGGCTCTGGAAGGAAAAAGATACAACAATTAGTGCCTCTAAAAATAAAAACCGACTTAATACTCAGAAACAAGCAAAATAAGATTCCAAGTACCTTAATTAAATAATCAAGAAAATTAAATTTTGGTTTCTATTTAAAATACCGTTAAATAAATAAAATATAAAGAAACCATTAAAATAAAATAAATAAATAAATCTTAAATAACATAATGTTACATCCCTCCCCCCTTAAAAGAAAGTTCAGTCCTCTGAACTATACGTTCTCTATGCGCATGGAACAATTCTGGATACTTTTCGTGGATCTACTTTCCAATTCCCAGGTAGCTTTTCACCCTACCACCATCACCAAAAATCCAGAACACCGAAATTCTTCAGTAGTGAATTGGTTGGTGGGCGTTCCAATTTGGAGGACTCTCCCAGTACTCTTTGTTGGCACTTGGTATCTTTCTACCCAATTTCTAGTAAGATTGAATGACTATATCCAGTGTCAACCAACACAAAAGCAAGATACCCAGATAATTCTAGCGTACCTGGCATGACCTTTCCAGAAACTTTTGTTACTTCAGTTGGCCCATCAGTCTCTTCTTCCTGAGCTTGGTGTGTGCAGCAACTGTGGAAGTGTACTCCAACTCTACTCCCTGCTCCACTCCCAACTCGACCTCGACCTCCGCGCTGAGGGGCACTAACTCCTCGACCTCCTGTTTGTTGAATCGCTCCACTGCTTGCACCTCCAGTAATGTGACTCGTCATGCTCCTCCTATTAGGGTGAGGGCACTCTTTTGCAAAGTGACCAGCCTCATTACAGTTGTGACACAAGCCATTAAGATAGCGACATTGTGTCTCAATATGGGGCTTCTCACAGCGTCTACACCAAACCGTTGTACCCGATTCGGCAACCATTCTTGCCATAGAGCTACTCTCCTTTGGTATCTCTTGCTTCTGGTCCCCTTCAGTCCTTGGCCTAACGCTCCTTGGATTTCCTGATTGGCCAATACGAATGTCATAAGTCTCCACAGTGGTAGCCCGGAGCATCAGATCAGGGAGATTGTTGATCCCCGGAATATCAATCAGCTGTGCTAAACGAGGGTTCAGTCCACCTAGATATTGCTGCCTCAGACGAAACTCATTGTCGACGATGTCAGGGGCATACCTCATCAGATTTTCAAAATTAGAGTTGTAATCCCCTACAGAGTTGTCTCCTTGTTTGAGGTTGGTGAAGCGTTGTCTGAGCATTTCACGAGACATCACGTCCATGTACCTTCCTTCAAATTGTTGTTCAAACCATTGCCAAGGAATGCGTTCAATTTCACCATCAAACCTCCTCTTGGTCTGTTGCCACCAGAAACGAGCGTGTCCCTCAAGGAAATAGATGGCTAATTCAACTTTGTTTTCCTCTGGAGCTCGAACCAAATTGAATTTGTCCTTGATGTCCGCCAACCAATTCTCAGCAGCTAGGAAATCTCCGGTACCATCAAAATTAGCAGGTCGAAGAGACAAGAATGAACGGTAAAGTTCAAAGAAATCGCTCCCTTCTTGAGGCCTCCTCTGATCGGCCTCCACAGCAACACGAGCGATGCGCTCGATACCATGTAGTACCCTCTCTATGTTGTCAGTTCTGATTTGAGTCCCATTTGCAGCAGTGCCATCGTTGGTACCCTCAGTGTTGCTTGTAGAACCACCTCTACTTGTTCCTCCTCTTGCCATTTCTAAAACGAATAAATCCCGATATACTACTCCGTTAAAATAACTAAAGAAAATTAACTTGAATGAATCAAAAGACAAAACCAACACCTAAGAGAAGATTAAGGATAAGTCACTTTAAGCGCTCTCATAGAGAGTGATTATTTGTATTGTATATGCTATCTCTGATACCAACTAAAGTTGTCACACCCCGAGTCACTTTTTCACGACTCGAAGCGCACTTTGACAACCCGCCGCGTATAAACGCAAAGCGTACAACATCATATACATTACAAATAATTCACATAAGATAAAAGATGCCACTTCCAATAATTTAAACCGTCAACAATTAATCAAAAAGCAAAGGAAAAGAAAAGACAAAGACTATCAGGGTAAGTTTTAACACGAGATTTCCCTGATCGTTCAATGTTCCAAATCCAATTGAATTCACCCTACAAATAAAAGAAAAATACTACAAAACAAATGTGGCATCTCAGATAACCCGCATCCTTGAACCTTACTCTTCCTGAGAAAATTCTAGTTACTGATCTTCAATACCTGGAACCCATGTGACATGGAAAACGGATGAGAGACTGAAATAATCTCTCAGTGCGGTATTCAGTTCCAGCCCGGAGATTTGTGAAATTTCATGAAATCGTAAATGACAATTAAAGCAACAATACTATATGCACATGTTTTCCTACCATAACAGTTATGATATAATAATGATGACAAACTAGCCACTTTCCATATTTAAAATTTAACAGCTTCACAAAAATCTACTAAAAATTTTACATGTTACTTTCCACTTGGTAATCCGTCCCACTTATACCAAGCCCACTTGTTTGACATTAATTCCACTAACCCAGGAAGCTCACTTATCTGTCGCGAACAGATAACTTCTGGGGAGCGCGCTAGTACTAGGGCCCTCAGGCCAAACACTTGGTACAACGGATACCATCCACTTCCACTTTAGCATTTATCACTTCCACTTAACATTTACCACTTAAATATCCACTGTCTTTACTCAATAACATTTACAATATACTTTACATAAAATAAACTCTATGGTCTTTTCTAATTTGTTTAACCTAATATGCACATGCATTCATATATATGATCAAGTCATGCACATACGTATTACTACATATCTTTATATCTTTATGCTCACTTAACTTTTTATCATACAACAAATTATGTAGTCACTGTTAATAGTAATGCATGCACTATATAAAAATAAATGCAAGTAAGATATAAAGGAAACAAGACCTGTACTTCTTACTATTGTATATGTCTATATAATATATATAAGAAAATAATTTCACATCAAACCAAGATCCGCACCTGTCAAGTAATGCGGCACGTCCAGACTTCTATTCTTCGTGTTCTTCCTGACTTGTACCTAAATCAAGCGTAAATACCCCTAATTACTACAGATCCGGAGAGAAAATCATAAATAATTACTAGCAAAGTGTGTAGGTGCGAGGGGAAAAACTACTCGTATGATTCTGGCGAAACTTTAGGTCTTAAGTAAAGTATATGTGTATACAATTAATTAATTAAAAAGGTCAACACAAAAGACAAACATTAACTATATAAAACAAATATATCTTCAACTACGTTCTTTTAGTCAAACAGTAAGGTACTTGTTTAATTTTTTCAACTTTAAAAAAAAGAGTTCGGTGCTACTCACAAACAAACAAACTTACTTTCAATATTTTAATCATAAATCTCAATTGCTTTCAAAAACTTAATCACAAATCCGACTTTTCAAAGAGGCGCATGCCTAAAAGAAATAAGGACATCAAAGATACTTAAATATTAATGGATCAAATTTATTTACTAAGTACCCAAGTCAAACGTGATTGAGAGTATAGAAATTAGTTTGTAAAATCCCACCTAAAGGATTGGTGACCAGAACAAGACAAATCAACATTCAAGGAAAAGCAGATATAAGAAAAACCACTTTTTACAAACGATATAAAGAAAAGACACTAACCCACTGATCAAATAGCCCAGGATTCTTCAAGTCAAACAGAGACCACGGAGAGGATTTTTTTTTTCTTTCAGAAAGGAGGCGCTGGTTTAAGAGAAAAGGAATTTACGGATAATAATAACCAACTAGAAACAAGGGATATATGTAGCGCCTCTTTAAACCTAAACATAGTAATAACTACCTCTATTTTAAACCCTCTATTGATAAAGGAGTGAAAAACTACAAACAATACACGTAACTGACCAACAATAATTATGTTGGCTCTGGAAGGAAAAAGATACAACAATTAGTGCCTCTAAAAATAAAAACCGACTTAATACTCAGAAACAAGCAAAATAAGATTCCAAGTACCTTAATTAAATAATCAAGAAAATTAAATTTTGGTTTCTATTTAAAATACCGTTAAATAAATAAAATATAAAGAAACCATTAAAATAAAATAAATAAATAAATCTTAAATAACATAATGTTACACTCTCTTTGCACCTCTCCTAGCCGCCACCTATCTTTGGAGAAAATTTCAGATTTTCTCCATTGATAAAACCATCCTCTTGCTTCTTAATCTAGTTCATGTGTTGAACAAAAACTCTCTACATAATTACTTAGTTGATTGATTGAAGAGAGACACTAGTTGGATTAGCTTCTCCCTTATCCTTGCTAGCACAAGTTGAAAAGGGATTGGTTAATACTCCTTGGTGAACTCGAGGCCGACCTAGGAGGAGAGGAGAGCACCCCACCGACTCCAAGTGCCGTTGGATTCGTGCCTCATAAGAACATTTGTGAGAGGTATAACTCTTCCTACACTCTCATCTTGAAATGCTTGTGAATGTTGATTGAAACCTAGATCCTTCGTGTTTAGTTGTGATTTCTTGCTATTTGATGGCACAAAAATGGAATTAAACACTTTCTAACACTTACATCTTTGGTGAAACAATTATAAATTATGTCATTATACATTTTGGAGTTATGATTAGGGACAAAGAAAAAGGAAATGTAGATGTTTCATGTGTAAGTATACAATAAAATGATAAAAGAAGATGTTCAGAATAGTTACATTTGTTTATTTACATGACTTGATTAATTTATTCTTCTCTCCTCAAATAGTTACATTTGTATTCGATTGCGCAAAGTTTTTAATTGGTCGTAAATTGGTTTGAAAAAAGCTTGATCCAAACGTACCATAAGTTTCTCTAGCCAAATTCAAGCGCATTTTGTGTTTATTCAGGTATGTAAAATTCAAACATCATGTTAAACAAAAGGCGCATCACAAATTTCCAAAAAGACAAGGCCCTGCATGGCGATGACTGTGGTTTCCAATGTGTAATTCACACATAATCTAAATTTGGTATTTTTTTTTCATTATTCTGTTTAGTTACCTCGTGAAACCAAAATAATATGCAATAATAATAATAATAATAATAATAATAATAATAATAACTGACTGTTTGAATTTTTACCAAATTTTGCTAATCAGTGTCATTCTTTTACTGACTGTTACCAGAATTTGGTTACCTCGTCAGTACATTTTTCCCATTGTTTTTAAAATATTATCTGAATACTGTAAACTAAAATACAGAATACATGAATCTCTCTATATTGTATTTTTTTTTCCCTTCTTATATATATATTCGTGTCATGAGTCTATTAACACAATTCTATTTATAAACTTAATAAAATTGCAAGATGGATTAATTGTTTGAATATTCCAAGGGAAACATGCAATAATTAAACTAAAATAAACAAAGAACAAGCAAAAGGAAGACAACTATATATTACGCGTTGACCAGAATTAACCGATCATATTTGTCAAAAACCATGTATGGATATATCGTTTACAAGTTAATTAAATTTGTGCAGCAATCACGTCGTGCAAATCAATAAACATTTAACGGAGCGCGAAGATATGGTCCAATGATACATGCATATATATATATATATATTTTTCTAGTGACTGCCCGCAGGCAAGATCATCAATTCATCATACAGCAGAAATTATATTAAAAAAAAAAAATACTACAGTAGCGATTCTTCGGCTCTGTTGTAGTGTAAATCTCATGTGTAACGGGTCTATCTGGGTCAAAATTACGTAAGAAACGACACTTGCTGCACAAAATATTGCAAAGTCTTGTGTGTCGAAACTGTCTTCCGGAAAAAAAAAAAAAAAAAAGGCAGGGCCACGTTGATCGCGTCACTCTCCGAACTTTTATCAATTTAGCCCCTTGAATTGTTATATAGAAAATAAGTTAACGCACATTGTATGGATTTTCCTCTTTCATCACTGAAATTATAAAAGTATTGAAAACCCATAATTCCATATTTGAGAATCTGAGGATTCCAAATACCGTCTGAGGTGGTACAAGCACATAATAATTCCTATCGTAATTGCTAGATAACAAGAATTACGTGTGCTGATTGACATGATATATATAACAAAAGATGCTTCAGATTATATTAAGAAACGGTAATTTACATGAAGAAATTAAAATGAGTAAAAATAAAGCTCAACAAACGATGCAATTTTCTAATGACTTCTGCATTACTTTTTTTTTGGCAATTTTAAACGAGTAAAAACGACAGTGCAACAAACCTATAAAATTTTCTAATGCGGATGTCATGAGCTTGAACTTGAAGTTCTTCTACTCAACTGTTTTGTAAGATAAAGACAATTTGATGTGATTCATGTTTAATTATTATTATTATTATTATTATTATTTGAATCCTACCACTTCCATTTATCAAAAGCAAAAAGTTTACAAAAAAAAAAATAAAAGTAAAAAAGCCTAAATTGATGCACTGGTGCGCAAGCTACCTGGTACCAGTGCGATTAATGCTTAATTTAAAACAAGCAAAATGTGTTTTCATGACCCATTTTATAATGTATTTAAGTATAGCTCTACTAATGCATACAAGGTTTCGACGACGGACTGTGTCTAGTTTTATGCAGTTATCCAGACATCTTCTATTGTTTGAATATGAGCCAGTACTAAGGAATTGAGTCTTGATGTATGTTCTTTTCGTAATCCAAAAACTGCTTTGTTGTTGATATATGCAGGGTTGACAAGAACGCATATGGCCAGATCACTAAAAAACGAGATCAAGGAGGGTGTTAACCAACAGTTCTGTACGCTGCTGATCACAGAAGATCTCAGAAGATTGGCATTGCGCTTAGTTTGTTAGCTATACAGTTTTCCTTGACAGTTTCAGTTAGTTAGTGATTAATGATTACTAGACAGTTCAGCTGTAATTAGTTAGAACTATAATTAGTTTGTAACCATTTCTGTTATACAAGCTGAGACTGAAACTGAGACAGTCTATATATATGTACACATTGAACAGAAATCGATCAATGAAACATTCATTCATTTCATTCCTTTCTTCTCAAAATTACATTTTGTATTAGTTTGATTTCATGGTATCAGAGCAATTTGGCTAAGCGCCATTGTTGATCCTTACTTCTTCTCCATCTCTCATGGCACCTGAACCCTCAATTCAATCTCCTTCCTCCGAGATCTTCTCTCCGACGACTTCTGACAATGTCGTCCTCATCAGCCTCCCTATTTCCACCAAATTGACATCCTCCAATTACCTTTCATGGAGATCTCAGATTCTCCCGCTTCTCCATGGCTATCGTCTCGCCAAATACATCGAGTCGCCACCTCCTACTCCGACGATTCAAGGTGCTAATGGAGTTCTTGAAGTTAACCCAGCCTATGTACAGTGGCATCAGCAGGATCAGCTACTGTTAGGTTGGATCCGATCTTCACTCACGGAGCAGATTCAGGCACAAGTTTTCTCTTGCTCGACAACCATGGAGCTGTGGCTCGAGTTACAAAAGCTTCTCGCCTCTAATTCCAAATCGCGAATTATGAATCTTAAGAGGCAGATTCAATCAGCAAATAAAGGTACGCAGTCTTGCTCCGATTATCTTCAATCTCTCAAGCGTGTGTCGGATGAGCTAGCCTCAGCTGGATCTCCTTACCCTGACGATGAGCTTGTCATGGCCACGATCAACGGACTTGGCTCCGACTATCTCCCGGTGGTGGCGGCTGTCAATGCGGCGAGTGTTCATTCTCCCTTCTCCTTTTCTGATCTTCACAACCTCATTCTTAGCCATGAGGCACTGCTTAAGAACCACACTTCATCAGCTACGGCGTTCTATGCTGGTAGAGGAAGCCATGGCCGAGGTCGAGCTCAGTACCCGCATCCGTCTCCATTCGCTACCCGACCCGCAAATCCCAATCAGAGTTATGTTGGGAGAGGTGTTCCGCTTCGTCCAAATTCTCCACAGGCCGTTGTTGGGCCTCAGGCGCAAACACCTTCTGCCAATGCTAAGCCCACATGCCAGATTTGCTCAAAATTGGGTCATGCTGCCAACCTTTGTTACAAGAGATACGACCCAGATCCAAATTGGCAGCCGAACCCCAGGTTTCAAGCATACACAGCTCAAACTCAGCTTCCTCAACCTGCCACAACTGATTGGATCATTGATTCGGGAGCAAACAATCATGTCACTAGTGACATTAACAACTTGTCAACCTTCCTAGCTTATGATGGGGGTGACAAACTTCAAATTGGCAATGGTAAAGGTCTCTCTATACATCATGTTGGTTCTACCACATTTTCTATTGATAGTTATCCCATTAAACTTTGTGATGTGCTTCATGTTCCAAATTTTACCACTAATCTTATTAGTCTTTCTAAATTGCTTCATGACAACCCTTCTCTTGAAATTAACTTCTCTTCTACTCATTGTTTCATAAAGGACCTCCACACCAAGATCCCTCTACTTCAAGTGCATAGTTCTAATGGTCTCTTCATTCTCAAACTCAAGCTTTTCTCTCCAATCGAGTTTCTTCCAATGTTTGGCATGCAAGACTAGGACACCCTTCAAATGCCATTACCTTAGAAGTTTTACATTCCAATAATTTGCCTTGTAATAGGAATAAGCTTTCTTTGTGTCATGATTGTGCACAAGCTAAAGCACATGTTTTACCTTTTTCTCCCTCTTCTAGCACTTCCACTTCTCCTTTACAAATTGTTCATTCCGATGTATGGGGACCCTCTCCAATTTTATCTTCACAAGGCTATAGATATTATATCACCTTTATTGATGACTATTCTCGTTTTACTTGGATTTATTTCATGAAGCAAAAGAGTGATGTGTCTCATATATTTTCCATGTTTAAAGCTCAAGTAGAAAATCTTCTCAACACCACTATCAAAATTCTTAGAACCGATGGAGGAACCGAATACAAACCCATCTCAAAACAATTTCCTCAAATAGTTCATCAAACATCTTGCCCTCATACACCTCAACAAAATGGTCTTGCCGAAAGAAAACATAGACACATTGTTGAGCTTTCTCTAGCAACTATGTCACATGCTTCTATACCTCAAAAATTTTGGGATGAGATTTTCTCAAGTGTGGTATTTCTCATCAATAGACTTCCATCCAATAAAACAATTCCTTTCACCACTCTTTTCAATAAGACTCCCGATTATTCTCTACTTAGAGTTCTTGGTTGCCAATGCTTTCCCCTCACTAGACCATATAATTCTCATAAATTGGAACTAAGATCTCTACCTTGCATTTTTCTTGGGTACTCTTCTTCTCAAAAGGGATATAGATGTTTGCACTTAGAGAGCAACAAAATTTATGTCTCTCGGAATGTTGTTTTTGATGAGAGCTCATTTCCTTTTAAAAATACTGATCTTATGTCTCATGATAAGTGTGACAATAGTTGTATACAGCAATATGTCATGCCTCTGCAAATTGCGCAAACTTCTTCAACTATTCAAAATTCAGGGCCTTCTCTGGCGACACAACATCAAAACACTCAGCCCAATTCATCGCAGCTTTCTTCTCTTCAGCCCACATCTCCAATTCAAACTTCCGCTGCCCAGGTTTGCAACGGCTCTCTTGACCGAGCTGTGATTTCAAATACTGAAGAGCTCCCTTCTGACCATGCTGCCCCATCCCCTTCTATCTCTCCAACTGAGCCACAAAATGAACTGCCATTGATTCCCACTGAATCGGATAGAGCTCAACTTACTCCAGCTCCCACACAACAAACCGCTGCCTCTGTGCATTCCATGACAACTCGCACTAGAGACCAAACCAGAAAAACTCGTGTTTTCACTGATTTTGTTGCTCATCTAGCTTCTCTGGACACTGAGCCTCGCACCTTCCAACAAGCTAACACATTACCTGCTTGGCGTGAAGCCATGGCTGTAGAGCTTCAAGCTTTGGCTTCCAACAAAACTTGGATGTTAGTCCCGCCACCACCTGATCAAAAGGTGATTGGTTCAAAGTGGGTATATAAAATCAAGAGAAAACCCGATGGCACTGTCGACAGATTCAAAGCACGACTTGTGGCCAATGGTTTCCACCAAGAAGAAGGTGTGGATTTTATGGAGACATACAGCCCTGTGGTTCGTCCCACAACTATTAGGGTTGTTTTATCCATTGCCATGACATCAAATTGGTCTATAAAACAGCTAGATGTGCAAAATGCGTTCTTGCACGGTGATTTGTCCGAAACCGTTTATATGGCCCAACCCAGGGGCTTTGTTGATTCTAACTTTCCCAATCACGTTTGCCTATTACACAAATCTCTGTATGGGCTTAAACAAGCGCCCCGTGCTTGGTTTCATAAACTAAGTAGTGCTCTTCTTGCCTTTGGTTTCAAACCATCAAGCTATGACCCGTCTTTGTTTATCTCAATTGCCAATGGACACAAACTGTTTGTTTTAGTTTATGTGGACGATATTATCGTCACAGGAGATGATCATAATTTGGTAACAAACTGCATTTCACAATTGAGTAACCAATTTGCAGTCAAAGATTTGGGCACAATTCATTTCTTCTTGGGAATTGAAGCACAGTTTTCTACAAAAGGCTTGCACCTCACTCAGTCTAAGTACATTGCCGATCTTCTCTCTAGAGTCAACATGCTGAATTCAAAGCCAGTCCTCACACCAATGGCGACAGGAGTCTCACTGTCCAAAGATGATGGACCTCTCTTTGATGACCCACTTTTGTATAGAAGTGTCATAGGGGCATTGCAATATGCAACATTGACAAGGCCGGACATATCATTCGCTGTCAACAAACTTTCACAGTTCATGCATAATCCGACTCTCAATCAATGGATAGCAGCTAAAAGAATCCTCAGGTATCTTTGTGGCACTCTCGATCATGGAATTCTCATTCATTCAAACTCTTCCATGGATATACATGCCTATAGCGATGCGGATTGGGCCGGTAGTGTTGATGATAGACGTTCAACCTCTGGTTTTTGTGTTTACCTGGGTCAAAACTTGGTTTCTTGGTGTGCCAAAAAACAACCCACTGTCTCACGATCGAGTACAGAGGCTGAGTACAGGAGTCTTGCCCTTACTTGTACAGAGATTAAATGGCTCCAGTTTCTATTAAAAGAATTGGGAGTTAACATGATGAATAAACCAAATTTATGGTGTGACAACATCGGTGCAACCTTTTTGGCTTCAAATCCGATGTTTCATGCACGCACCAAGCATATTGAAATCGATTACCACTTTGTTCGAGAACAAGTGGCAGCTAAAGAACTTCAGGTGAGATTTATTTGCTCGGCCGATCAACTAAGTGATGTCATGACCAAGCCATTACCACTGCCCAGATTTCAGTTTTTAAGGAGCAAGCTCAATGTTCAATCTAGAACATTGGCTTGAGGGGGGTGTGTTAACCAACAGTTCTGTACGCTGCTGATCACAGAAGATCTCAGAAGATTGGCATTGCGCTTAGTTTGTTAGCTATACAGTTTTCCTTGACAGTTTCAGTTAGTTAGTGATTAATGATTACTAGACAGTTCAGCTGTAATTAGTTAGAACTATAATTAGTTTGTAACCATTTCTGTTATACAAGCTGAGACTGAAACTGAGACAGTCTATATATATGTACACATTGAACAGAAATCGATCAATGAAACATTCATTCATTTCATTCCTTTCTTCTCAAAATTACATTTTGTATCAGTTTGATTTCAAGGAGGTCAGTCCTGAATTCTCTATTCGAACAATGAGAAAAGTTTCTGAATTTAACTTTGAGGCTGAAATTTGATTTTGATCATTCCGTTTATGGCTATTTGCTTCGAGGGTTTCCTGTTAATGTACCTTTTCTTAGCTCATCGCTGCGAGGGAATCAGTAATTTACTTCAGTGAACCTAGGGGTCACCATATATATTGTTTATTTTTTTATAATTTTATTGCATTAGAGATAAAGTTGCTATCAATCGAAAAAAGACAACTATAACAAATTTAGTACTAAGTACTGACTATGTTTTAATGAATTTGAATTGCTTGCACAGATGTTGCATCTGCCAGCAACTTAACAAGAAAAAAAGAAGAAAAAGTCGATAAAATCAAAACTACAAATCTATCAAATAAACGCATCTATAAGCATAAAATTCTCAGACATGTTCGTCCCACATTTAAAAAAAAAAAAAAAAAAAAAAAAAAACACATTAGCTAACAGGCTTTCCATCTAACCATTTCAAACTAGGATTAACCTTCTCCACCAAAACCCTAAATGGCTCATTGGTAACTGGATTACCCTGCAAGTCCAGTTGCACCAATTGCAAGGATTTCAACAATAAAATAGCCTCCCAAAAGTCCCAAATTTGAATATTCTCCCTTGCAACCTCCTCCATGATTTCAGTTACGTTACAGGTGTTTGACAAGGGAGAGGAACAGAGATACCAAGTAGTATCCACCGGGTGAGACCCGATTTCATTGAAAGATAGATCGAGAACCTTCAGTGATTGTAAACATTTTATGGGCTCAAGTGCTGTGAAACTCATTATTTGGTTGTGACTCAGATTTAGACAAACCAGCAGTTGTAAGGCCTCCAATCCTGGAAACAGGAAGAATTAACTAACCATTATCATATACACACACACTGACACACACACACAAATGACAGATGAGACCAATTTTACAGAAATTTGGCTATAAGTACCCATCCCAAATTTGGGTTAGCCCCAGTTTTATTCGAGTCACACAGATTCAGTTGTAATTTCATCAATCTACACCTTCTGTTAAAGGTGGGAACTCTTATGTAACTATTTAATTGCTCATTAAAAAGCTAAATGAGCTCCTTGATTCTTAATCATCAGAAAGTATCAACAAAAACCTACACCTATCCTAAAATTCAGGTCTGGAACTGATCATGTACCATTATGCAGCTGTAGCAATTAGCTTGGTACAAACTTACCTGATATAGATGTGAGATTGTTGTGGCTAAGATCAAGTATCTGGACCCACAAGAGCCGTCCTACAAACCCGACTCGGCTCAAATTTAGTCCCGAAAAATGTATGCACAATTGTGGATTAATATAGCTGTAGCTGGAATTTTCACATCTATTGCAACACTTCACCAGTGAAACTTTGCTAGAAGTTAACTGTGCATAAGATAGAAAATACTTTCAACTCTTATATAGTACTTTCGCCACATACAACTGGTTAGTTTACCATATTTATAACAATAAAAGTGGAGTCATTTCAAAACAACACCCAAAGTTGGTCTTAGAGATAACTATATCGTAATATAAAGGGGTAATTGCAACTCAAATAATGTGATTTTAAATAATTAGGGATTAAATTGAAGTTTTACACATTTGAAGGAAAAAAGAAAGAAAGACAAAATATACACTATTGAAGTAGGGATCGTAACAGCTAAAGTGTAGCTTACCAATTTTTTGTAATGACAAAAATCATATTTAATTGTTTATATACAAAACCACACGGGAAATTTAGAACGTACATCATTTTAATACTAAACACATTAATAGTACAAATTATTAACATAAACAATTTGTTCAAAATTTGACAATTTTATTTGACTAAAATATTTGCAGCAATAGGTATATGCTACCTGATCCAATAAAACAAGGCTTCTTTCCTCTCTGTAGTAATTACTGTGGGGTGCATCCAGCTTAATTAAGTCATCATATAGCTTTAATGTCTCCTCAAAATAAGACCTCCCTCCAGATTTTACAGAATTTTGTGCACCCAATAGTCTAGCCAATGTCAGCTTCCCAAATTTACTAAAAATAGAAAACAGGAAAAAATAATTAAGATGCCAGATCCATTTATAGTTGACTATTTCCTATTCTTGAATTGTTCATAAATATAACAGCTTACTGATTGAAGGTTAATTCAAGCACCCTACAGGAAGTTCTAATTTTGTTGTTGAGAAATTCGTAATATTCTGGTTTGGACTGGCATATCCCATTTAGGGAGCACATATTGTGCAATAGCAGATACTGAATGCTGCATCTAAGGGAAATGTTGGCACTTCGGTACATTTAGCATGAAAACATTAAAACTTAAAAAAACAAAAACATGTGGTAGTAATATGAACCTTTCGTCCCATTCCAACAACAACTCCTTAATATGTTTAATCTCAGCAGAAAGAGTAACCAAATGACACTTTGCATCCTCTTCCACATCCTCATAGCTCACCCTCCACCGATCAAAATAAACAAAATCTGGACTGGTTTCTTGTAAATTTCGACATTTCTCTGGGCAGTCCCACGAAAACAGCTGCTCAAGACCATCTCCATTCTTCCCTTGATGATCCGTATAACTTAATTTAATAACAAAGTTCAAATGCACAATATTCTGTACACTAATTTCAACAGAAAGAGGTTCTGAGTTCTCATAATTTTCATTGAAAATTTCCAAAAATGCTAGCCAAATTTTCGACTTTCTGGAATTATTTGCTGAGAGAGGTTTCCAAGTGATGTGTTGACCAGACACTAACTTTGAATTAACTGTCACCGTGGCCAAGCTTACACCATCAACTTTTTGGTTGAAGCAGAAGATGATTGGGAACTTTTCACACTTCTCCTTGAATTGTGAAGAAATTTCAATAGTTGATTTGTCAAAAGGCCATGAAGAAACTACATATGGTTTAGGAGGGGTTGAGGTCTGTTGGAGAAGACATAAATGGTAAAACCAGCCACTTTGGTCACTTGGGTCAGTAAAAAGAGCATCTCTGACTTTTTCAAACTCGCCTGGAACAATATTTCCTTCTTCCTGGAAGCCCTTTGCCTTTTTCCTTAGTAGTTTGGAAAGAAGCACGCTGTGTTTTAAAAAAACATAACAAATTATATGAAGTTTTTTGGGGCTTGCAAAATGCAAAAAAAAAAAAAAAAAAAGGAAAAAAAATCATCTAATACGACAAAAGAAAAGGAAAAAAAATGGTTCTTAGAAGTGTATTAATAGATTGCTCCTTCTTATTAACTAACTGTGGGAAATAGAGATGCGAAATTTGCAGGTGTTTCTCTGTTTGAATATTCAGTAAGAGGTTAAGGTAAATGGAGGTTACTCATTTAATTTCTTGCAATAACCTCCTAAATCTTCAAGTTTAGGAAAAATCATCTGCCCTTCAATTCTTCTTCAATCAGCTATATACCCTTCTTTTCTTTGATATTAGTCATATATCCCTCTAATCATAACTAATATAAATAAAATTTTAATTTATAGAAATCAATTTAAAAAATTTAGGACAAAAATGTCCTGACCCTTTCCATCGTAGATTTGTCGTTCAAAAAAGAAAGGAATTAATAGCCTGTTAACTTTGCCACTCCTCTTGACAGCTGCTGTCAAGTTTTCAAAAAAAAAAAAACTTTGCCATTCAGAAAGAAAAGACAAAAGCATCGCATCAAAATTACTTTTAGAAAAAAAGTATCAAAATAGCATCATCAAGTCAATGGTACCAATTGCGTTTCTATAATCACCTTGATTGAAAATTCTGAGAAAATAGCATTACCAGCATTCAATTTCTCTCTTTCTTGAGAATCTAAAATATTTTGAAATTTGATTCTAAAGAGAAAGAACTCCTAGGGATTCTGACTATTAATTCAGTCTTAAAAAGGAATTACCAGCGTTCACTTTCTCTCTTTTTTTGCATGTGATCTAGTAGCTCAAGTGGTAAGAGCACTGGGCTGACTTCTAAGAGGTCCAGGGTTCAAGCCCACATGCTTGCGATAGGCTTGGCGAGCCAGCGTAAAAACTTAGCCATATATATAAGAAATGACCAGGGTCGGGATGTCATTTCTAGCCTACCCCGACTTGTTTGGGATAAAAGGCTCCGAAATTCAGTCTTAATTTCTTTCCATATCGCATTTGTATTTTTTTTTTTTGCATATAATCTTTTATATTTGTTTAGCAGAATATGGATTTTTTTTTTTCCCTTTCTTGTCTGAACGGCAGAGGTAAGAGAGAAAAGCCAAGCTTATTTTTGTCCTAAATTTTTAATTTAAAGTTTCATGTAAATTATTAAAAAGGGTAAATTACAATGCTAATTAACATTATAGGGGTATATGGCCAATATCAATAAATAGAAGGGTATATTGTTGATTGAGAAAGAATTGAGGGGTATATGACTAATTTTGCGTTGTTACAACTCAAATAGAGGTGCAACAGAGGGAAACAAAATGAAGCAAACATGAGGATACAAAATTATAATACTCTCCCTTCTGATCCCCTCCTACAGTCCTACTCTTCAACTCCCTTCCCCTTCCTGTCCCGTGAACCAAACAGGGTTTCAGGGCTATCTTTAAGACCAATCTATGCATACAATTTGCTGCCTCAGATGAATTTACAGTTTACATGCAATTTCAACAACAAAAGTGCAACCTAAAAATATTGATATAAAAACTTCTGATGTATAATCTCTGACCTTCTATTGTGCCATGCTGAATAATTACTAAAATCACTCTTAATCTTTTTCCACGTAAATTCAAGCTCCTCTTCCTCTGACACATCCTTCAATCTTGCAATAAACCTGAACAGAAAAAAGGAACTATCATACAAAGGAAGATCTTTGTTTATCCTTGAAACACCTCAAAATAGAGGTAAAAAATCAGGAACGGCTTGGCCATCTCTTTGGGAAAAACAGATAAGGGCACAGGAGCATTTTACAGTGCAACATACAGAATATATTGCACAAGTATGTGGGGACATTTTGGAATAAAACAAGAATACCTACTGCTGACCAAACGATCAGAACCATAAAGAGCAAGTACCTATAATAAAGAGATACAAAAATCACATCTGCATATATAGGGTTTAGATGTGAAATATCAATTGATGGAAATTTTAGGTACTTCTCACAAAACATTCCCAGATAACACAAGCATAAAACTCCCAAATACAATCACGCTTAAGAATTAGTAAGAAGCAAGTTACCTACGGTAATTCCATCCATGAAAATTTCTGGCATCACCTTCAAGAAGCTTATCTAATAACCGAAATTCATGATCAAAATTAGCTGGTACAAGTTTTTGCCCTAAGATCCATTTCCTGTGGTACCATGCCCCATATGACTTTGTGTTTATTTCCAATGCCACTTGTACCTTAAAATTGAAAACAAGTTAAGGATACACATGTTGTGAGAATATATGTCTGAATACAACAAAGTAAAACTTGCTCTACATAATGTACTAGAAACTATGTTATAAAAAATGTGCAGAATTACGAGAATGAAGTATGAATTACAGAATGAAGTATAAATTACGAACAAGAATCATTTCATCTTTTTTGTTTTCTTCGTAATGATTTTATACTATCAGTAGAGGTACACATAAAGAATATGAAGGGAATCTTTAATCAGTTTCCTAATGGCAACAAAGAAAAAGAGAAAAGAAGCTCACCATTCTGAGCTCATCTTCTACTGCAGATTTGATGGTGTCAGTATCAGAAACCTCCTTTAAATTATGCTGGAACGCAAGCTTTCTATAGTTCCATCCAGTGTACATCTCTGGATTTATCTTCAATAACTCGGAGCTAACTGAAACAGCCTCCTTTGTGTATCTATGCATGTCACAGGAACACAATTCTAATCAGAATAGGTCAACGAGCAATTATTACTTGAAAAAAAATGTCAACTAAATACATCAATGAAGCGTCTAGTTCAGATCTTTTTGGTTGAATTAATTTAAAGCTCACTGTTAGGTGAAGCATAAAACCTGACAGATACAGTCAGGTGAACAAAAGAAAAGGAAAAAGAAGAGATTAGTACATGCGATTATGGTGGAAATGGAGGAGCTGAGGTAGGAGCTCGCGAAGCCGAGCTGACTTGGCGGCGAGGGCGGCGGCGGCGATCGGATCCTCTTGCATCGTCGATTTTCTCGGCCGCCCGTGCATCGTCGCTACTCTCTCCCTCTCCCCCTCTCACAATTGGTCTACCGAACGAGAACGAGATGTGTAAATCGATGAAGCGATTCCAGCGCGATTGCGCGAATTACTCTTTCGTCGACCAGCTGATCGTTTTTGGATATGGGCCGTCCAATTTAATCTCAACGGTTAAGACCCCGTACATAATACCAGGATTGATAGGTCCGAAAAAAGATTAACCGTTGTGATTAAATTGGACAGCCAGAAATAAGGTAATTGTTTCTTATCATCCATTCAAATGTCATCCATGTCATCCAAAATTTTATTTATCCTTTTTTCGGCGTGATTTGTCCCTTCCTTCCTTCCGCGTCTCATCTCCCTCCCTCCCCTCCCTTTCATTAGCACTCTTGCCTCTCTCCCTCTCCTACCTCCTTCCGTTTAGTCAGGTTCTTCTTTATCTCTATTTTTTCTGTGTGCTTCTTACTACCTGAATGTTCAGTTTGTTTTAATAAGTAAACATCTAATATGCGTAAGTGTTCAGTTAGTTATAACAAATATCTAGTATATATTCAGTCAGTAATACTAAACAGTATCCAATAAGTGTATTGGTTCACTTTGTTTATTATATATGTTTAATTTGTATTCGTATATGTTCAATTTATTTTTTTTGGATGGCTTGGATGATATTTTGTTGGATGACACTTATCATTCCTGCAGAAATAACGACCAAAGGATCCGAATGCTGCAGTGTTGATACTTGGTTCGGTGTAGTGAATTTGTACTAAACGGGATTCCATCAGAAGCCCACTTACAGCAAGCCCAGTTAAAACAACACTAATCTTCCTATGTATTTACGTACCAAATCCGGGTTTGTCATTCCATAATATTACACAGAACTATCCGAGAGAAGATGACTTTCAATTTTTAAAGGCATCAGTAGGCGAATGTATCACCTTTACAAGAGTCAGCGGAGCATGAAACATTTTCTTAATTATTTTCAAGTCGATATACAAGATATTTCTTACAAGTTAAACACTATTATAGTATAGAAAGTACATATTAAATAATTAAAAAACCACTTGGCAAAGAACCTATAGAAACATTTTCTCTTTTTGACTTGCATAGGTCTCGACACGTAGAAGCGTATACTTTAGAAAACACGAGAAAACAACTGTAAATTCTATCAAAAAGAATTGAACTGAGATAGAATCCAGATATTCATCAATCCTACATGGGGGAATTCCAGCAATATGAACTGTTCCTGCAAGGGTGAAAAAGATTTAGGTTTTTGTCACAATAGACCAAAGTACCATTACTATTATACCTGCCAGGTATAATTTAAGATTTAAGGTGAGCCTAAAGTGCTTGAAGTGTGGGACCTAGTTGCAAAGGAAATGATCAAATTGTGGTTCCAAAAGCTAAAATGATTAATTGAGGCTTGATTCAATAACTTATGAAAGCTTAATTGGACTTCTGAGAATTCAATATTAGGATCCAATACTTCTTATTCTCTTATCGCTAATACAGTACCAGTGAACAATTGATTGATTTTGAAATGTTACAATATAAAGCATACTGATGTTTTTGTGATTACCTGTTTTAATGATAGATCAGTTGTCTTGTCCTGGCAAGGTGTTCTTCCTCTTAGAACTGCTCCTGGACTTGGGTCTTGTGAACCGCCTGTCATCTTGCTCTAGCTTGCTCCCGGCAAGATCATCAGTTTCCTGCCATGGGGTCCGCTTGGACGGTACCACAATCTCCAAAGGGGGGTCAATAATCCACCTATACATCATGAGCCAAAAAACAATGAATCAGACAAGTGGATTGCAAGTGTGTGGTGCCAAACTACCTTACAGTAACACATCCATCAGCAATAGCAGATAAACTATCAATTAGAACTCTATTACAGTACTTGCCATCCAGCAAAGTATTGTCAATTTGAGTTAGCTTGTGCCATGCTTGTATGTTTGACAAAATCAATCTTTCTGCTTGTGTTTGATGGATTCAAAGCAACTTAGGCTTTCGGTGTTCAATGGAGGCTTTTTCTTCTTTTTGGCACAATGGCTTGATTGATGATGGACAACTTAGGTTTAATTGAACTGGTTATTATGGCACAATCGAGAATTTTTTCCACCATACCACACATGTTAATTCAAATACTATTTTTCGTGCCACCATAAGATTCTAGTACCCAGAGAAATTGGTGCCTCCCAGCCAAAACTAACAACTCATCAGAAGTCCAACTCTAATTAAAGAGCAAGGAGAACGCATCCAAACTAATAAAGAATAATGCACTTAAAAGAACATTCACCCAGCGAAAGCTCATAAATTCCGTAAAAAACAAGAAGCCATGAAAGGATTAAAATGTAAGGCTCCTTACCCTGGAGGGAACTTGCTATCAGCTCTGGCCTCTACACGCATCCACCAGAGCATCACTTTCTTCCCACAATCACCAAGTGGCTCTACAAAAGAGGCATCATTTACCAAGGCAAGCGGGCTCTCTATCTCCTCACCATTCTCACCGATCTTATCCAAGTCCTTAACCCACTCTGGCCGACCCTCCTCAGCCTCCTTCCAAATCATCCTTGCATTGAATACAAAACCCGACCACTCCATCTTCCCTGGCAATACTGTAGCACTCTCACCCACAAAAGTGGCAGATTTCTCAGAGTAGGGGATGGAGTTGAAGGTGTGCCAGCCTATCAGATGGCCAGAGGAATTACATGCTGGGCCCTGGACTGGAATTGGGGGGTTAAGTTTCTCATCCTCGGTAAGAAGAGTTCGGTCAGGCCCCCCAGAGTGGGCCAGGATGCCAACAGAGACAGAGCCCATCCATTGCACTTTCTGGATCTCGTCAAAGAGATCCAGGCTGTGTACGTTACTATCATCGGCAAAGAGAACAATGCCATCCATATTTCTCTCCCGTATCACCCTACAATAGTAGTGAAATGAACAACAGAGTTAACCAACATGCTATTATTTGATTAAAAAATGACATCCTGGAAGTAGAATATAGAGCGAACAGGTTTGCATTTCTTAACCAAAATAACCAACTGACAAGCTCAAATAATAATCTCCACCCAAAATTTACCAAAATTGGGCCAAGAGAACTTAAAATATGTTATATTTTGGTATATATCAAATGAAAGCAAGTTATGGAACAAACTTGAGGCAATTGACAAAAGAAAATAACTCAAAATTCTTTTATACAGTAATTCACCATTCTGATGAGGGATTCTTTGATTGCAAATAAGACACTACTTGTTTGGCATCAAAGGAATATATGAGAGAGAGAAAAAGCCAACTTCAAGCTTTTCAAAAATTGGGAACATGTTGTGAATGGAAATGTGCAAAACATAGGCCCATCTGTCATAATCTCATCTCTTATTTTAAGCTGATACTCAGTTATGCTGCAACGATTAAAGATTTTAGCCAGATGCACAGCCTATATTCCTCTTAATTCAGATAACTGAAACCCTTTTCCATTCCTAGAAATAAAAACAGATATTCCTAAATTTTGGTGTCTCAAAATGGTATTCAAATTTAATTTCCCAAAATTGGCTCAATTTTCCCTCTCCAACTGAACAAAAGACAGTAAAATGCTTCCAGCAAGAGCAAATTTGAAAATTATGAACAAAGAACAGTCATACCTCAATCCATGCAGCCGCATGCGATTCTCAGTAAGATGCCTCTCAGCCCACTCGACGGGCATTTTCTCATGAAACGGTATGTGCAAAAACTGAACCCTTGACCGTGCCAAAAGACTAGCCGTCTCATTAGTCACACCTCCTGCCTCCACCACAATCCAGGTTACCGGGTATGGTACATTTCGCAGACAATGTATCAACCCAGTAAGATGCAGTGCCTGAAAGGTTCTAGCATAGGTTGGAGTGATTACAATTAGAGGTCTAGGGCTTTTCACACCGTACCACTTTCTCTGTTCCTGTTGTACTCTTTCTATAATCCGATGGGCTCGCATCACCTCAGTCGGATCGGGGTGCGGCCACGGTCGGATCCGGATCCCGTGCCGCCCAACCACAACCTGACTATGAGATGAACCCTGATTCGACATCTTATCAGACAATTCAATCGCCGAATTGTTTGGTTTGACCGCGGTTTCAATTGGCGGCGTGTGAGTCAGAGGGAAAGAGACCGTTAGGGTTTCCGTTCGGGTCGAAGTAATGGTGGTAGTGGTGGTGGTGGTGTAGGTGTAGATAGTGTTGGAAAACAGAAGTACAAAAATTAGGCGAGAGAAACGAAATCCTAGAAAGAGACTTATGAGGCAGCAGAGACCGTGGAGGAGAAGCCAAAAGGTGGAGGCGGAAGGTCTGAAACTGGAGCCATCGGAGGCAGAGGAGGCCGCCGGAGATCCAACGCCGCCGCCTTCTAAGCCGCCAGAGGCGGAGGAGCGCGCGGCGGCGGTCGACCGCCTCGTGCCATGATTATTGTGAAACATTGCTCGCCACGAAGCTTTCCAGTCGATCCTTTCCTCTCCGTTTGCTTTCGTTTGTCAAATGGGAGAGGAAGGAGAAAGGTAAAACAAAAATGAGAGAATTGGAAATGGGAGAATTAATCGGAGGAGAAATTTTGAGGAAGAGGTCGTGGATTAGTAGGTGGGAGGTAATATGGGATGAAGTGTGTTTAAAGCATTAATTAAGAGTGATGTTTTCCGTGAGCGTGGTGTACCTTGTACGGTGCCGTAGTGCTCGACTTAAGAGGTGTTAAGTTGGTGTATTTGTTGTGTACGATATGGTCTATGTGCAGGGAATTTGGAAGCGGATGGACTGGTTGATTCTTTGGAAACACGGGAGAGAGACATGCTGCTGGTTTGGAGAGGTCTATTTTTTCTGGTGAGCCGTCAAAAGAAAAATAGCGGGAAAAAAAAATGAAAATGCGATTCATGCGGTCGTCAAAATCGCCATACACATGAAACAGAAGGTATTTTAGAATTTTTATAATATTTAACTAATATTATTTTATGGGATGGTTCTCGTAAAGTCGTACCCATAACAAAACAATTTTGTGCAAAAATTTATAAGAAACTCCTCATTTTAAGCGGATTTTGGGCTTTTTTTTTTTTAAAAAAAAAATTAAGCTTGATGTAATCTAAAATGTTCACAATTCAAAATGAAGCTAAAATAATTTGCTGAATTTAGGATTCTGATAAGTAACGGGTACCTACATGACTAAATTATCTTTGATTAATAAAAAAAATTTGCTTCCTGCAAAATATATGTTCCAACTCTTGAGAAACCCGCAGAAGGCACCGTTACTGGCACTAGCGGTCACTATCTGTTATAAATTTTTCTCTTTCTTAAAGATATGTTTATCATATTGGTTAGAAAGTAAAGTCATCAGGTATATAAACACATTATTATTTTTCGAACGAATAATAGTGCCTTTCGTGCCGTTAAATGATTTTAATAAAAGTACCTTTATTCGACTGCGACATAATGTTTTAAAATTAATTAATAAGATATCAATTATTTTATTGTTTTTGTAAAATTTTACTTGGAAAAATATTTGTTCACGCTTTGGTCTCCTACTGCGCAGCGTTAGAAAAGTCGACCTATTCCAAATATTATACCAACCCTTATTTATTGTCATTAACTAAAGAAGAAGAAGAACAAGTAATCAAATCATAAATGACCAAACAATGTTTTGGAGGAGGGGGAGGTTTGGGGTCTATTGACTGTTGCTGAAGGGTATGTGCCATTAGTTAACATGGCATTATCCCAGAATACATGGCATGTCCGTTTCTATCAACAGCGGAGAAATCTAAATTCTTGGGCCCAAGACTGTGACTGCTTGGACTTGGCAAAACGAGGTAAAATAAAATATCAGATCAATTATTCACAAAAAAAAAAAATCAGGTCAATTTGGGGTTCAGTCGTGTCAAAGTTCATAAACAGCGTTGTTGGTTAGCACAATTATTAAAAATAAAAGAAGTGCGGCGAATTCATCATTCAGTGTGCACAACCAGGCTTAGAATGATTCTTTCTTGTGTGCTATATGAATTTATTTGACTTTAGCAATTCCTTAATCTTGCTGTCAATTTTAAAAGAAAATTGACAAAACAATACGCACGCACGCACACTGACAAGTGACATTCATAGACAAATCCCTCAATTTAACATGGAACGGCATTATATGATACCAAGCTACAACCTTCTTGGTGGATAGGTTAATAGGTAATGCCACCATAGTTTCTGAAAGACTCCATTATTTAATTTTTTATTTTTCCTCGCTCAAACGAATGAAGTTATTTGTCTATCGACTCTTCTAAAAGAATAACCGTAATACTTCAGATATTTTTCTTTTTTTTTTTTATTTCGTCTTGTACTTACTGAACTTTCTCTAACATTTTTAATGCACGAGATAAATCAAATTCACCAGATGTATGTGTTCTATTTTAGGCATAGTCTAATGAAAATATTTAATCCATATGTACTGTTTATTTTTACAAACGCGGGACAGACAAATAAAAAGTTTCAATTATGATATCATCCAGTCCATTTGACAGGGCCGATATAGTGCAACCTTGAACTTCAATGAGATTCGTTCGTTCAAAACCTCTTATGAATCCAGGATGAAGCCCCGATTACACAACTCCTATCAACAATTGACGCGTCCGGAGTTATTATATTTATATACGACAACCTAATGTCCAAATCCAAAATCACAACCAAAACCACAAAACGACCCACAGAGATTATTTACTTTTAATAATATTACTGAATCTTTTACAATAAATTTAGTTTTACTATTAATTACTCTACAAAAAGAACAACAACAATAAAATCGATGATTTACACTAAGCGCTCTGGGCAGCAATCTGTGTAGGCGGCCTCTTGAGTAAATCAGAAATAACTTTTCTCAAGGCAGAGAACGACTGTTGGAAATCCTCCGCTAAAGACCATGTTGGGTTATTTAGTGCACGGATCGAATTTAAACACACCAGAAGCGTTCCTCCTTCGTGTAACAGTACCTGGAATTGAACCAATCGCACATTCAAAACTTCCATTACTGCCATATAACTAAGGCTAATAAAAACAGTAGAATCTTAAACTTCAAGTAAATGAAATGATCAAAATTTTTTTTAAAAAAAATACATACAGTCAACCAAAGAGGAAGGAACCCCAGCACCGAAGGAAGAGCAGCAAAGACTATACAAGTCAATGCAAGGCCAACACTTTGCTTGACCTTCAAATATTAAAACAAAAATACATTGCTATGAATCAAACACAAAAAGGGTAAAAAAAAAATTAAGCAGACAAGTGTTGAAAGCGAACCAGGGAGGTAGTCTGACGAGCCTTGGCAATGCAAAAAGGAACAGCCAAAATGTTGTCTTGCAACAACAGCACATCGGCTACTGCAACTGCAGTGGCACTGGCACGCTGTGCCAATACCATGCCGACAGTTGAAGCTGCCAGTGCTGGTGCATCGTTAATGCCATCCCCAACCATAATCAACCCACCTCCTGTCAACATTACTTAACAAATTACTTGACTACATAAAGCTGTTGGTACAATATTCTGCTAGCTTAGTTAACAGACAATTACCTCTATCTCTAGAAGCAGTTTTGACTTTGTTAAGTTTATCTTCTGGCTTGAGAGAACTATACACCTCATCTATGCCAACAGCTTTTGCAACTCGCCACGCACTTGATTCATGGTCCCCAGTTAGCATCATAATGCGAAGCTTGGCCTTGTCTCGTAGTGTTGATATAACCTCAGGAACACCTGTCCGTGGGTTATCTTCAAAGTGGAACAGTGTCACCTTACATAAAGAAACCAAAACAATGTAGCTTTAGACCAAAAATTTTTTCTTCAATTTTAGTTTAAAATAATTAGTACAGACTATACCTTCTTATTTACAGAGAGAGCCGCTTGTATGAAATCAGGGCCATAGACTGATCCTTTTGCAGCTTGCTTGATTCTTTCAGACTCATCAGTGGTTTTATACAAGGAAGCAATGTACTCAATTGAACCAAGAGATGCCTTTGAAAGATTGTTCTCGCTGCGTGCCGACTATTAAATGCGAAGTAAAAGAGAAAATCATATGCATCAAATTTAATACAGAAAATTAAGACTTTTCTATAATCAAGTTATACCTTTATGCCGCTCAGAGTTGCATAAAGACCTTGGCCTGGTAAGCACTCAAAACTCTCCACTCCAACCTCCGGGAGATCTTTTCCTAGACTGTGGTCCAAAACTGCTCTGTGCATTAGCCATGTAGTTGATTAAAACATAGTCAAGTTAAGAGTTACACAGGCAAAATAACAAAAGCTTCCACCAGCCAAAATTAGAAAATTAATGTACCTTCCAATAGGATGAGTAGTTCCCTTCTCCATTGCTGCAGCCACAGCTAGTGCCTCAGTTTCACAGTTTGGAAAACAACAAGGCAAATCTTCAGATCCAAGCCCAATACCGGAGTGGCCATGAATAGGCTCTATTGCTTTACACATGAGTTTTCCGGTTGTTAGAGTGCCGGTTTTATCAAATGCAATGGATTGACAGGAAGCAAGGGCATCTAGTACATGCCCTCCTTTAAGCAAAATCCCCTAAAAGAATGAACACTATCTTTAATTATTTAGTTTGATTGACGCATCTCCCAAAAGAAAGAAAATTTCTAGAATTATAAAGATTATTACCTTACTAGCACAGGAACTGATTGCAGTGGCATAGGCCAAAGGGGCTACTGCCAATGCACAGGGAGATGCTGCCACCATAAGCCCTAAACCACGATAAATTGACCCTCTAACAGCTACATGCAAAATTAAAAAGAAAAGAAAAATTCATTACTCAATACAATCACCCATATATACCAACTAACCAACAAAAAATGAAAAAGGTTTTGGTCATTTTAGCTAGATCACATAGACCAGAATGAAATAAACATAATCATAATGAATAAAAAGTCACAGAGATCGGAATCAACACATACCAAGTTGCCAGAAAAAAAAATAAAAGAAAAGGAAAATAGCCCACAATAAAAACATAATACTGAGCTTACATTGCAACAGAACGGGCATTCTATGAACCATTGCATTTACTTTAAACATTTCATAATAATAAGAAAATGAGCTTTGGAATTACCTGAGTTGCCAATAAAAGGCCACTTAAACATGAATGGTCCAAAGAGAGCAACAACCAAAGATACGGCAACAACCACCTTACTATACTGTTCTCCAAACTCATCTAGCCATCTTTGTAACTTCGGCTTGTTTAATTGGCCTTCTTCAGTCAACTGCACTATCTTATTTAATGTCGAGTCCTCCCATGACTTTGTCACCTAAACAAGTAAGTTGGGTTAATGCACATACATTTGTAAAAGGTTTCAGAATAAATTAACCTAAAAGTAGCAAAAGTCCTAAACATCCTTTGTACTAAACCAGCAGGACCTGCTTTTGTAAATGACAATGGTATCTCACAAACCAACAAAACCTGACATCCTTTTGTTAATCTGGGTCAGATGTCTGGTCATGCAGTGTCTTATTATGGCTGAAGTAGGGTTTTATCAAGAACTTGTGTAAGTTTTATTCTGAAAAAATATAGCACATCTTATAATGCGTAATTGAAATGCAAATCAACCTTGACAATCATCATGCCTTCTAGGTTTCTTGCACCACCTGGAATGGTATCACCGACTCTTCTTTCTAGTGGCTTTGTCTCGCCGGTTAGATGCTCAATTGTAACAGTAGATGAACCTTGGAAAACTTCCCCATCAACTGGTACCGCCTAATGAAGACATCATTGTAAGTTGTAATTTATTGAAAGCAAACTGAGTATATTTTGGTTCTTTGTAAATACAACCAACATGTAAAACAACATTGAGCAACACACTCAGAAGATTTAAAATCAACTTGAACTTGGAAGGAAAATACCATTACCATAAGGACTAAACCTGTTGGAAGTTCATAACTTATACCTTTCATAATGCTAACATGACAGTCAAAAGTCATTTACATTGCATCAGAAAAGCATCAAGGATTAATGCATCTAAAATGTCAGTGTTTTGTCAAAAATAATGATAATAAAATTACTGAGTGCTGAACTGAAAATAAAAGAAAGTAAAAGAAACAATGTCTACGAACCTCACCAGCCCTTACTAAGATGTACGAGTCAACTTGAAGATCTTGCACAGGGATCCTTTTATAATCCAATTTTGAAAAATGAGGTGGCCTGTTACCATCATTTTCTAATAACAAAGCAAAATCAGGGTGGTTCTCCTTCAGTTCTTTCACATCAATCATCGACCGGCTTGTAAAATATTCTTCAGCTGTTCAAGTCAGTTCTAGTTATTAATTGGTGAAAATTTAATGAAGACATACTTGCTTTGGGGCTTTGCCTAAGCTCTTGTAAAACCTAGGCTGATTAATCCATTTAAAAAGACAACATAAATACAAATAATGATAAAAACATTGACACACAAAGAATGAGTTCATTACCAGTTGATTTAATTTGCACATTGTATAAAGAAACTGAGAGGAACAATACTACTCTAATGAACACACAATAGGGGGAGCATGGGTTTGTCAAAGGGCTGGCTAACATTGAAGTACACAAGTAACTTTTTACTTCGGGATGTTTTTTTTTCACCATTTGACCTAAAAGAATATCATAGTAAAGTGATATATAATATATTATAAAAATGAAGTACCAATATGGGCTAGGTTAAACATAGCGAGAAGCAGACCGCCCTCCAAGGAGTTTCCCATAAATACAGAAGCAAAGGCTGCGAGAGCCATCAGGACATGGATGTTAATTTTGCCTCCGGCAATATCTACAAGGGCATCAAGTGCGGCTGAAACCTATAAAAACATGTAAAGGGAAAAAATTCATATTATTTTAATTTGAATTACAAAAATTTATTATATGATTATTCCTGCATTCTACCTTATAACAATCCATAGGCCAATCCACTATTTTTAAAGGAAGCTGGTAATAATTCCTGAACAGACTTTACTAATTTTAATTCTGATTCCTAAATCCTAATCCAATCTAAATACAATTAATTCCACACAATTCACGTTAACTGGAAGTCTGAATCGATCTTCATATCCAAAATAAGAACTAAAACAAACTCCATTTAGCTCTCACACTTTACGCATGCTAAACTGTACTTATGCCAATTGTAAAATTCACCATCGCTCCCCTCCCAAATCCCAATCATAATCAATTATTCTGAAAATTCGAAATCACACTTCAATTTGTGCACACTTACTCCAACAAGAGGAAAAGCTATGGCAATGAACAAATTCTGAAGCGGCTTTACATTCCGAGCTGGCGCCACATAAGGACACAACGCTGCCAACAGGAGAAGCGCCATAGAGACACAGCACAACACCAAGTGCTCTCTTAACACATCCGCCAGTCGAGCCCATCCCGTAAACCTAGCAAATCGAAGCACCAAGCCTTCGTACCCTTGGTGCTCGTGGTCGTGGTCATGGTCGTGGTCATGGCCATGATGGTGGTGGTGGTGGTCATGGCCATGGCCATGATGATGGTGATGGTGATGGCCATGCGCGAAAGGGGTTAGCAAATTGTGGCGGGAGAGAGTGAGTTTGGGGCTTGGAGGAGTGAATTGAAGAGGTTTGAATTTGGGAGCGAGATATAGGCGTGATGCCTTGTTATGGTACTGGAAATGGAGGTTTATGACGCCTGAGACAGCCAAGGCTGCCATTGTTGGAGCTCAAATGGAGCGCTTCTACTGGCCGATCTAGACTTGATCTAGTCCGAAAAGGCAAGAAATGGGTATTGTCAGATTGATTGTGCCGGTTTTTATACATGTTTTTGTGTAACACATCCTCAGCAGCTGTATGAGGTTGTGAACACTTCTATTCGGTGGAAAAGACTTGTTGTACAAACTGATACAGAGGAGAAGACTCAGGAGACTTGGAAGAAAAAGGAAAGAAGGAAACGAACGCGGATCACGTTTGGGTTCCGATTACGGTTCCCGAGCCACACCATGTGTTCATTATGTCACGCATTGAAAGTTTTTTGTGTTAATGCCAAAAAAAAAAAAGTTTTTTGTGTTGATAACAAAAACAAAAGAAAAGAAAAGTCTTTTCCCATTTTTTTTTTTTTTCCAATCCTAATCATTCGCGACTTTCTAGACAGCAGTACATGTTTTGTCATTTTACTTGCCATAATGGTCAAACGACGGCACATCTCTACTTAATAAAGCATGTATGCAAAGACGTATGCAAGGGTTTAAAAATTAAGCGAATGGAGTAATTGTTTCTATGCAATCTTAATCATTGACTAAACGATCAATGGTTACATATTATTGGTGGATATAAATTTACCGGCTCTTCACTTTTAATAGAAAGAAATATGACGTTAGATTGATTGTAAACTCATCAAAATAGAAAAAAAATTATCGCTGGATTCGTTATACATTGTGTTTGAAAAGATAACACAACACATATGAAAATTTTTATTAAAATGTTAACTTTTTTTTCATATTGGATACGCTTTGCTAGTTTTATTTTTAAAAAATCACAAATGGAATACTAATGGAGAATATAAAGTTTATGAATTTATGATCGTTCTACCATATGAAGAGAATCTTAATTATATATATAAAAAAATCATCGGAATGAGTATCGTAATGAAGCAACAAAACACAATATTTATTGGAATGAGATATGTTCTGATGCTATATTTAAAAATGTTTCATTCGCCAATTTGTTGTTCATAGAAGTAAAAAGTTTCTTTTTCAAATAAAAGAATTCTGCTAGTTAGTTTATTATCACTCACTTTATCACCGATAAACTCGAAATAAATTTTCTACCGTTAATAGTTGTTTTGATTTATTTGTTAAAAAAAATTACCCACTATAAAAAGTAATCAGGCGAAAACAAAATTGTCTATGGAAAAGAAAATATCATCCCTATCCCTACTATTTGTAAAAGCATCCATAAAAAATATCAAAATAATTTCACCTATGAACCATTAATTTGTGTATTTTGATCTGATGCATGTCTAACTCTTTATTTCAGATAAAAAATTAGACCTTCTTAATAAAGGCGCCAAGTCGCTTGATTAAGATAATTATAGATCTATAACTATATAATTACAAAACACAAATTAATGGCTATTACAAAATATATTATTTGAATATGTTATTGATAATATTTTTGTAATTTAAATTTTTATAATGGCATAAAACTAACTTTTTCATTTAGTAATGGCATTTTTCTTATTTCAACATTTTGTAATGGCTTATTTAAAAGGGTAAAATTGGTAAATCTATTTGTCGATGGCAAAAAACTAATTTTTATGATTTTATAATGACATAAAACTAACTTGTTATTTAGTGATGGCATTTTACTAATTTTAAATTTTCACAGTGGCATAAATCTAATTAACCCTTAATTTTTTAAACCCGGATCATTTCCATATTCAATACAAGGAACGCTATAAAAATAAACAAGAAAATCACCAATAAACAGTTACTGCCTTACTGGCTATTTATATCGCCAATAAAATCTTATCAATGATTCACAACATAAAGTTTATATTTCGAGACAAATGAAATAATCAACGCGTTGTCTCAATTAGAATTCACAAATGATCGTGGTATATGCTTTTCTGGAATTACAATGTAAAATAGTACAACAGTAAATTACTAAATTGTTATTTTCTACCATGGAGGTGACACATAATTAGTCAAGTTCATATTGCATTGACAGGTTTAATAGCAATATATAATTGTGGACCATATCTCTACTACTTATAAACCATTATAGACCATTGATCTGTATAATGTGTGGTTCAGATTGATAACATTTGTTAACATCATTATAGACCATTGATCTGTATAATGTGTGGTTCAGATTGATACTTGAAATAAAAACCTGACCCCTTAACAGTAAGGGGTCAAGTCGCTGGATGGGAGGTGCTTTTGACACGCCAAAATTCACTGGGAACATTCCATTTAATATTTTTTGACACATATACCCTTTCAAAATAAAGCAATAAGCTGCAATTAATTTTTGCCATTTTCTCCCAGCAATTATATCACGCAAAACTTACCTAATTGAATCATCTCTTAAACATAATAAAAATATTTTTAAGTCAATTTCTTAGCTGCCACTTGAATTAGTTGATGTACCATGAAAAATACGATTTTTTTTTTGTTAACGATATGAATTGAGCTTTTTATAATAATTGCACTTTCTTATTTATACAAATATTTCATACTTGTTATAATGTTTAAATAAATAGCACTTATATATTCATTTATTTATAATTTTAGATGAAAATTCTTGAAGGGTACGAATGTGTTCAATTTTTTTTTCTCTACTACTTATAAATGCACCCTGCAACAGGTTAAAACAATTTTGCCCAAAAAGGGGTTCAAACATTTGTTAACATCATTATAGACCATTGATCTGTATAATGTGTGGTTCAGATTGATACTTGAAATAAAAACCTGACCCCTTAACAGTAAGGGGTCAAGTCGCTGGATGGGAGGTGCTTTTGACACGCCAAAATTCACTGGGAACATTCCATTTAATATTTTTTGACACATATACCCTTTCAAAATAAAGCAATAAGCTGCAATTAATTTTTGCCATTTTCTCCCAGCAATTATATCACGCAAAACTTACCTAATTGAATCATCTCTTAAACATAATAAAAATATTTTTAAGTCAATTTCTTAGCTGCCACTTGAATTAGTTGATGTACCATGAAAAATACGATTTTTTTTTTGTTAACGATATGAATTGAGCTTTTTATAATAATTGCACTTTCTTATTTATACAAATATTTCATACTTGTTATAATGTTTAAATAAATAGCACTTATATATTCATTTATTTATAATTTTAGATGAAAATTCTTGAAGGGTACGAATGTGTTCAATTTTTTTTTCTCTACTACTTATAAATGCACCCTGCAACAGGTTAAAACAATTTTGCCCAAAAGGGTGTTCAAACATTTGTTAACATCATTATAGACTATTGATCTGTATAATGTGTGGTTCAGATTGATACTTGAAATAAAAACCTGACCCCTTAACAGTAAGGGGTCAAGTCGCTGGATGGGAGGTGCTTTTGACACGCCAAAATTCACTGGGAACATTCCATTTAATATTTTTTGACACATATACCCTTTCAAAATAAAGCAATAAGCTGCAATTAATTTTTGCCATTTTCTCCCAGCAATTATATCACGCAAAACTTACCTAATTGAATCATCTCTTAAACATAATAAAAATATTTTTAAGTCAATTTCTTAGCTGCCACTTGAATTAGTTGATGTACCATGAAAAATACGATTTTTTTTTTGTTAACGATATGAATTGAGCTTTTTATTATAATATTTGCACTTTCTTCTCTACTACTTATAAATGCACCCTGCAACAGGTTAAAACAATTTTGCCCAAAAGGGGGTTCAAACATTTGTTAACATCATTATAGACCATTGATCTGTATAATGTGTGGTTCAGATTGATACTTGAAATAAAAACCTGACCCCTTAACAGTAAGGGGTCAAGTCGCTGGATGGGAGGTGCTTTTGACACGCCAAAATTCACTGGGAACATTCCATTTAATATTTTTTGACACATATACCCTTTCAAAATAAAGCAATAAGCTGCAATTAATTTTTGCCATTTTCTCCCAGCAATTATATCACGCAAAACTTACCTAATTGAATCATCTCTTAAACATAATAAAAATATTTTTAAGTCAATTTCTTAGCTGCCACTTGAATTAGTTGATGTACCATGAAAAATACGATTTTTTTTTTAACGATATGAATTGAGCTTTTTATAATAATTGCACTTTCTTATTTATACAAATATTTCATACTTGTTATAATGTTTAAATAAATAGCACTTATATATTCATTTATTTATAATTTTAGATGAAAATTCTTGAAGGGTACGAATGTGTTTAATTTTTTTTTTCAAAATTATAGAAAATTATGCACGTCACATATTTTCAGAATTTGTATTATTATTGTAATTATTATTATAATTACTATCATTTTAGCTATAAAATAATGATGATTTTTTATTATAATTATAATTAGGATTATTATATGCATTATAATTATAGTCATTATTATTGTTCTCTATTACTCATTATAATTATCCATAATATAATTATTAGTACAAGTATTATAATTATATTGATAATCTTCTTCATTTAATTTCTGTCATCATCACTCCTCTAGGAAAGATGTAAAGAAATAGTAAAAAAAAGGAAGGGAGTAATATCTTATATTTCTTTCTTCTGTATGTGAATTTGAAATGGAAACTAATAATTAGAAATATATGAGACTATCTCGTGCTTCCTTTGGCATTTAATGAGCTGCGGAATCCATTTGAAGTGTTTCCAAAATAGGGTTGGGAGAGCAAAGGACAAATTTGTCACTTAGAAAATATCAGAATGTCCCCAGTTAATTTTTACGTGTCCAAAGCACCTCCCCGCTGGATGGTCGGTAGACAATTGTTAAGACTTTATAGATTATACAATGTTTGCTAGAGCAAGTTCGATTCCTGCGTTGCACTCCAAATAAATTTGATTTGAGATGCATTTAGGATAGTTTTTAATTTACTTTCTATATTTGTATGTAATGAAGGATTTTATTCCACATTCGCGTTCTGGCTCGTAATTAGCATTAACTAAGTGAAATCTCCTGGAATTGGAATTACTTATGGCATGTTCACATTTTTTTTAAGTAAAAGATATGGTTGTTTACCATATGCGTCTATATATTGAACCATTTCAATGTTTACTTATTCTCATTGATACGATCTCTTTTTCAAAATTATAGTAACATATTCTTAAAAGGTAATTAACGATAATTGCTCATTAGATCTCATGCAAATCTTATTATTAATAAATAAATTCAAATGAATGTCAAGTTATATTATGAAAAAAATCAACTAAATTAAGTTGATTCGACATCAGCAGAGTGGTTTTAGCCATATATTAAATTAAAGAAAGTGGAGGGATCATCTTGTATCGATCTTAGATGAATTCAAAATCATAATTGTATTGCTGTACTTACGGCCAACCTGCGGATGATTTCTTTCCCTTTTGTGAAAATCTATTTTTTCAATCAACATAAATATTTTTCTTTTTTGAAAAAATATTTCTTTTAGTGAGACAATAATTAGGCAAATAATCTTAAAAATTGAAACTCCATTTCAAGAGATATAATATGATGTGCAGCATGCTATTTCCTATTTCTATATGATGCATAGATTCCTTTCAATCACTAGCGCCATTTTCTACTTGTGTTAAGATCTCATTAATTATGCTCACCAAAATTTTTTTTCTAAATAAATCGTAAATATGAAATAATAAAACATATTTTATTAATACCATATATATTTATTGTATCAAAACAAAACATAATTCTCATATGAAATTTGAAATTTTTGTGATTTATAGAAAATATAAACAAGGGAAGAAAATGATCATGTAATGGAATATTAAGGTTTCTCTATCAAATGAATACATAGTGAGGCTTGACTTCGAGAATTATTCAACTGTACCTGAGCTAGGATTCCATTAGGTTGTGAATTAAATTGACTGGTTTGTGCCGAGTCCATTCTAAATAGATATTTTATAGAAGAAATAGTAATATTGTATTTTTTTTCTTTTGTTTTGTCTTGATTTTGCAATATTTAGCATATCGAAAATAAAAATATGTTAATATTGATTTTGGAGAGTTTCATTTTTCACATATCACATTTTAAAGTCCGCCCGCACATTGAGCGGGCATTGCTGCTAGTGTGATATAAAAGAGAAATATTTTTTATTAAGACATTTAGTTTCTTATAAGAGAAACTTTTCACATCGAATATTTTCTTGCTTATCAACCTATAATATTTTTCTATTTGAAATTTGAATACAGCTGGGCCTAGGAGAGCAGACCACCAATCTTTTAATTTCGCTACTTTTCCAATCCTAGCCTTATCTCACTTGATTTCTATTCTGGTTGGATATGAAATGTTAGGAAACTTTGGGGACAAATTTTTTAAATTGTTTCAATTAGGCATCATTTTTGTCCATATATACAGATCTAGCATGATACACGGCCGAAAATATTATCAGGCCACACATAATTATCAGGACCTTCATTTTTTTTTTTTGGTTTTTGAATACGAGGAGTCGACGATCGATCTCCCAATGTAGTGTGATTTGCACTTAACGATACATTAATTAGTATTTAGTGGTTGCCTCTCTATTTGCTATGCTTATGATTTACATTTTGGTTCCTAAATTCACAATATATGACAATTTTTTCATTGTGAAGATATACCGGGAGCTTGTAAATAATCTATATATGTTGTTGTATAGGTGTTATGTAGGAAAATAAAAATGAAGTTGGGAATAATGATTGTAACAGTTACACTAGCTAGCCTACAAATAAATTTATGTGTTCTTAATTTAAATAATACAAGGTAAATATAAATTTCATTTTTAGACCGACCAAATTAATTTCTTTTTTCTTTATTTTTTTTCCTTTTACTTTGTCAAAACCAGTCCCCCTTGACCCTTGTTATAATGAAAAACAAAACTTTAAAATTATCCAACTTAAATTAAATTTCTAGGCATAGTGAACCTATTCTTGCTGATTGCCATGCCTCCAAGAAAAGAAAGTCCTTATATATGGTGATACAATTAAGCATTGGCTGCTCCCAATTTATTCCTCCTTTTGGAGTAATACCAATTATTTAAGCGTTTGCCACGCTTTCACGGTTTTTTCAGACTCCGCTCAACTTCTTCTAGCTCCAGCTAGCCCTCCAAAAGATAAACAATATAGTAAAAGGAGAAGAAAAAACACGTGCTCCTTTACTAAATTCCCAAAGAAAAACGAGAGAGACGAGAAAAGAAAAAAAAAAAAAATCAGCATCACAAACACCATTAACCATGGTTCAGACACTTGCAGGCCGAGAAAACAACGATACCTTCAACAAACCATTTCTTCACAAAACCGAAAATAACGAGGATGCAATTAATTGTGATTGGTATGATTGTCAAATTCTCTTTCTACTCTTCATCTTTGGTGTCACACCCCGAACCAAAATATCGTTTGAGGAGGGCAACCTCACCACGCATGCATATTAACTCTACACACGAAAGGCTAAATAAAAGTATCCAAGCAATAAGTAAATCACGCAATTCACAAGAATAATGCCACAAAATAATATCAGGTTCTCATGAATAAGGACTCATGAATAAGGACAGTTGGTTCTAAAAGTTCTCAACAAAATGGTCCAGCCATAAACACAAAATAAAAGACACACTGATATCTAAACATGATCATGAAATGTGGTGTCATCATGTGGTAACTGGGTCTGGGTCTCTAACGTTGGATCTTCACCTTCAGTCAGACCTGTACCTATCTCCACAAATTAAAGTATTGTGGGATGAGTACGCAAATACTCAGTGTGGTAATAAAGTAAGCCTATTCAAATTATCAAAACTCTAAACTAGAATATAAAATCATGCAAAGTGAAACAAGTGTGTGAAAGTAATTAAACTTGCAATCTTTTGAAAGACTTAACGTAAATCCAATGTAAAGTACTAATTATAAGACATGCTTATATAATCAGCTACCTATCATGCAATCATGCCAAATAAAAAGAAAAATTTGTGGAATATCATATATCATACTTATACGAGATATAAACCCCCAACACTCGTGTATATCCACTTTTTAGGTAATCACTGTACCACTGACAGGTACTATGCTTTCCGCACCACTGACAGGCGCATAAGCTAATAAGTAGAATCTTAACCTCACAACCCCATGATATGGACAAGGCCTATTTATATACACTTAGACATCTACCAATCCCACCCACTACCTGCGCGACGGCGTGGGCCTACTATTCACGGATCCGGAACAAGGTGGTTACCAGGGGAGCTGACACGGGGCAATGTCTAAAGAAACTAGGCGAACAACCCAACACATCCAAGTCATTCTGATAAATTGTAATCCTAACAATCATACATATAAATATACGTAAATCCTTGTGACCGCAAAGCCACCTGATGGTTGGTCTGCAGAGTGGTCATCAGATTGCGTTACCCGTGATCGCTATTATAAGTAGACCACCGGCACTAGCTTGGGTGCAATCTCCCGATAATGGAAACCCCATGCAAAACGAACTTATCCCACTCGGTCTCTTTGTCTTGAACCATACCATATGCTATGCTAAGTACCGTCCCAAGAAGGGATACGCTAGTCTTTGCAAACTGTGCGATCAGTACTTAATATTTAAATACAACTTTAAAATAAATACAGTATCACTAATCAAGTTTCACAAGAATAAATATTTATGATGCAAGAGTAAGGATTTCTATTTTAAAGAGCAAGTAACGCAAATATGCATGTTTGATTTTTAAATTAATTGTGCATGCAAAAATGTTTCTAATCTAAAGAATCTCAAATCTGAAAGGCATCCACACCTGAAATGACGGGCTAGGAGATACTACTCCTCATGGACGTCGAAAAAATCCTCGCCTCCGTCTAATGCCTCGTCCACAGGATAGTAGTCCTCTACTGATCCCTGATAGTCTGACTGATCACTTGACCAACGAAACTCACACGTTAAAAACTACGCTAACGACTAACCCTTATTTAAAATTCAAGTTCTGGTTGAAAATGTGTTAAACCAACTTATATACAAAACAAATTGAAAGGATTTTATTTTAAAATATATTCATGTTTAATAGGTACAAGGACGTTTTGTTCAAAAATAATGTGCTGTGATTATTTGCATATTACTTTGAAATCAAGCTCGCTCAGTACTTAACAAACCGAAACAATATAGGTTTGTTTAAGTTAAAAAGGTAAAACATTGGGGATAATATAAGTAAATTACAAGCAATATAATAGTTCACCGGCTTTTCAAGATCCGCAAGATTCTTCTCCCCGGCCTACTATGGAGGCCACTTGGGCTGAGTTAAGGCGCGGCCCATACCTTGTCCCCACCCCGGAGCGTAACCGTCGTAGCGATTTGGTTAGACGTTTTGGTATGGGATCTCCAGTTAGTTCCTTCTCGAGATCTCCCTCCCACTCACAGCTACCTTCTCCGTTAGCCTCAAAAAAGGAGAGCTATGAGGGAAGTCTAAAGGCGCCGTTGGAGAATGGGCCAAGGCAATCAGATCTGTTCCCTCTAGCAGGACGATCTAATACGGTTAAGAAGGTTCCAGATGAATTTCTAAGAGGCTCTCTTAGCCGTTCATCTGTCTTTGCAGGTAACGTGGCAAAGGATCAGAGCAGGAATAGGTTTCGCTTAAACGGCGAAGGCAGTGCTACTGATCCCTTTCAGGCAGATTCCCTCCCTCAGAGTCTTTCAAAGGTCGCATCCCAACACTGTAGACACTCTTCCCATTCCCTCTCTCTTCCTTCTCCCTCCTCCTCCTCTCCTTCACGCTCAGCCATGGACAACCTAGAGCCGCATAGAATTGAGGAAGACGATGCTTTGGCAATCGCTAGTGCAGAAATTACCAGATGTGTCGTCATTCAAGCCGATGAAAGAATCTCTCTTGTTGATGTTACTGTTGAAGTCAGTAGAAGATGGCCGCCGGTTGGTCAAGTCCGAGCGATTACCATGATAGAGAACCGCTTTCTCCTCATTGGTCCCTCAGTCCAGTGGAGAGATTCTCTCTTCAACATCGGTTTCATATCAGTGGTTAATGGCAATGGTTACAGATTAGATTGTCAAGTTCTCAAGCAAGCCCCGAAGGATCTTGACCCCAGAGCCAACAATGTCAGACTTTGGTTCAGGATAGTCAATCTCCCCTTTGGCTGGAACTCTTGGCATGGCGCAAGACTCTTCTTTCTCTTTGGTCGTCTTCTGGGTGCAGATGCTACCTCAAATCTTGGCATAGACCATAGATTCTTTCGAGTTGAGGTCCTAGTTGAGCACAGAGATCTCATTCCTACCTCTCGCCTGTTTGAGATTGTTAGGAAATCTGGCGGTACTGATCTGGTAAGGATTCACTTTGTAGTGGAAGAACCACAGAGAAGATCTGATTTTCATGAGTATGTTAAGTCACTCCCAAGAATTGATTGGACTGAAGAGAATCAGGCCAGAGTGCTAGGTTTAGCTAGGGCCCCACCTGATCTGGCAAATCCCCTCCCTGGGTCTGGCTTTGTTATGGGAAGCAGTTCTGGGACACAAAACTTCATCTCTGCTCTTCCTGCCAACAACACTAATGTCACCAAGCGTAAGAAGAAGAATAGACCTAAAAAGAAGAAGCCTGTGAAAGTCACTCCAAAGAACACTGCCAAAAAGAGAAAAGTAGATGAAGTGAGTCCTGGGGTAGTTACCAGGTCACAAGTGAAAGCTGGTCAGAGACCCCCTGAAGTAGGAATTCTAATTGGAGATAGGAAGGTTGTAGCTGCTTCCCCTTCCAATAAGAAAGGCAAAGAGGTTGCTGTAGACCTGGAGGAAGAGTTTAGGAGAGCTATGAAGAAGGCCAAATTGGACAGCCGAAGGCAACAGCATGAAGGTCCAGGACAGACCAGTGGAGCTGCTGCCCCAACCGTCCCATCTGCTCCCTCTACTATCAGAGCACCTCCTTTTGCTCCACCACCACCTCAAGCTGCTACTATAGTCCAGCCTGATGCAGCTGGTGCCTCTAGGGACCCTCCACCACAGCCACTGGTTGAGGGTCTTTGCACCATCAAGGATATTCCTGACATTATAATGCAGTTGGTGAACAAGGGCCTCATTTTCACTTCCAAGGACCTAAATGTAGTTCTTCAGGACACCAGGATTCCTACCAGAGCCTCAATTGTCCCCAATGCTGACAACCAAGAAGAGGTAAACAGGTTCAAGTATGAGGAAATGGAGGCTAGGAACAGAGCTCTCAAAGCTCAAATCTTCAAACTCAGGGAGAACATCAGACTCAAAGAAGCTGGAATTACTGAAGTTATTAACTTGAGTTCCCAAGACACCCACACTGAAGAAGAGACTGTCAACACAGACTCTGACTCCTTCCAGTCTGAAAGTTTCCTGAAGAAGAAAGTAAGTGAAGATGAAGTGAAGAGAGCCCCTGCAGCTCCCACAGGTACTATCTTCCCTCCTGATTTCATTTCCTTTATTGAGGATGTAGGTATTAGCAGTAGTTTCACTGATCATTCTTTGGACTCTCGTCCACAAGATACTGGTAATCTTAATAGAGTTAGTAGCAGTAATATTAGTAATTCTTCTTCTTCCTTGACCAATAATGTTTCCAGGAGCTCTCCCTCCTTAAAAGTTCTAGTTTGGAACTGTAGGGGGATGAAGAGCTCCAGTAAAAGGGAGCATCTTTTGGACATGATTAAAGATGAACATATTGATCTGATAGGTTTGCAGGAAACTAAAAAACACTCTTTTAATAGAACCATTCTAAGAACTCTAAGTAGTTCCCATAGCTGGAACTACATTCCATCTATAGGAACAGCTGGAGGTCTTCTAATAGGTGTCAATAACAATAGTTTTACAGTCAAGAGTTGGGATGTTAGAACTTACTCCATCACTGCTCATCTCACTCACAACTTAAGTGGGACCCCTATAGCGTTTTTCAACGTTTATGAACCCTCAACTGGTCAGAAAGTAGACTTCTGGAGGAAACTCAATTCCCTAGCAACCTCCATTAGTTCTTGCTGGACCATAGGGGGGACTTCAACATTATTAGAAGACGTGTTGAAAGAAAAGGCATCTCCTTTGATGTCAAAAATATGAATGCCTTTAATAATTGGATTGATAAATTCAATATTCTAGACATGAAGTGCCCAGACCGAAAGTACACTTGGGCCAGAGGAGGGCAAAGTCAGCAATTCGCCTGTCTAGATAGATTTTTTGTCAATCGAGATTGGAACGATCTCTTCCCCAATTCTTATACTTATAGTTTACCTAGAACCTTCTCTGATCACAATCCACTTGTACTGGATTCAGCCATCATTCAACAAGCAATCTCACCTCCCTTTAGGTTTGAGAAAGTTTGGCTTGAACACCAGGAGATCTTTGATAGAATGCCTGGATGGTGGAACCAGATAAGTTTAGGTTATGACAAGGCCCTTAACTGGGATACCAAAATGGCTGTCATGAAAAATAAGTTAAGAGGTTGGGGAAGAAACATAGAAAAGGAAGTTAAGCTTAAGAAGAGGAACATCATTAGTTGCATTAAGCAGCTTGAGGACTCTTCTGAAGACAATCTCTTAGAGGAAAAAGAGTTGAATGACTTGATTGAAGCCAAAAAAAAACTGTATGACTTACATCACAATGAGGAAACTTATTGGAAACAAAGGTCAAGAGTTCAATGGCTTAAAGATGGTGATTGTAACACTAGATTCTTCCATATGGTGGCCAACATACACAGGAAGAAGAACTTAATCACCTCTTTAACTATTAATGATATAGTGACTAGAGGTTCAGTTACTATCCAAAATCACATTCAAACCTTCTACAAAAACCTTTTTGGGATTGAAGACCTCACTAAAGGACACTTCCTTAATAGTGCTTGCTCCCAAATGAAAAGGTCACTCAGGAGGATAATGACACTCTTACTCTCCCATTTACTGAAGAGGAGATAAAAGCTGCTGTCTTTCAATTGAACCCAAACAAGGCCCCTGGCCCTGATGGATTCCCTATCCTCTTTTACCAGACCTTCTGGAATATCATTAAGCAGGATCTCTTAGACCTATTTATTGATTTCCATGCTGGAAATTTGGATCTGAGCAAGTTTAATAGAGCTATTATTTGTTTGATCCCAAAAGTAGACAAGGCTGAAAAAGTCAAGGACTTTAGACCTATTAGTCTGCTGAACTGCAGCTACAAGATCTTTACCAAAGTCCTTACTAATAGGTTTAACTTAATCCTTCCAAAGCTCATTAGTCCCAATCAGTCTGCATACCTGAAAGAAAATTACATCCTAGATGGAGTAGCAGCTGCTCATGAAATCCTCCATCATGTCCACTCCTCTAAAGAGAAAGGGATCCTTCTCAAACTTGATTTTGAAAAGGCCTTTGACAGTGTTAATTGGGATTACCTGATTAATACTCTTCACCAAAGAGGTTTTAACTCCAAGTGGATTCTCTGGATCAAGCAAGTTCTTAGAGGAGGTAGAGTTGCTATAAAAATTAATGATAAGGTAGGCATCTCTTTTCAGTGCAAAAGAGGACTCAAGCAAGGTGATCCCTTATCTTCCTATCTTTTCATCCTTGCAGCTGAGGGATTAACCAAAATTTTTAATGAAGGTTGTGAGAAAGGACATTTCCATGGCCTTGGCCCATTCCTACCTTCAGGCAACAAGGTTATCCATCTGCAATATGCAATGACACCTTGTTGTTTCTAAAGTTTGATAGTCTTTGTCTTCAGAAGATCCTTTGGGCTCTTAAAGCCTTTGAAGGAATTTCTGGTCTCAAAATTAACTACTTTAAGTCTGAACTAATTCCCCTCAATTTAAACAATTCTGAGATTGAGATAGCTACCTCCATCTTTAAGTGCAAGATAGCAAGTCTTCCTATTACTTATTTGGGGGTGCCTCTGCACTGGACAGTTCCCAGGAAGCATGATTGGAATGTTCTCATAGATAAGATAGCTAATAAACTTACCAGATGGAAAGAAAATTTTCTGTCCCTGGGAGGTAGGCTGGTTTTACTGAACTCAGTTTTAACAGCCTCACCTCTTTACTACTTCTCCATCTTTAGATGTCCTAAATGGGCCTTAATTAAGATGGACAGAATTAGGAGAAACTTCCTCTGGGGAAGTTACCAAAGTACTAATAGGAAGAAGCTGTGTCTTGTTAGTTGGAATACCCTGTGCAAACAAAAATAATATGGAGGCTAGGGTATTTTAAACTTACAGCAAATGAACATAGCCTTACTTGGAAAGTGGGCTTGGAAGTTCTTTTACAAAGACCACAGTTCCATCTGAAAAAACATAGTTCAAGCTAAATACAAATCTATCAATAGTAACCCTAGATCCTCACCTCTCTGGAGAACCATCTCTAAGATCCTTTCCATTTTCAAAATTGGAACTAAGAACTTTTTAGGAGATAGTAAGAACATTAAATTCTGGAAAGACATTTGGTTAGATAATGCTCCTCTTAGCATTACCTTCCCTAAGTCTTTTGAGAAAACTAATAATCCTGAAGCTACTATTCATCAGGTCTGGAATAATGGAAACATCAAGCTTTCTCTGACAAGGGGTGTTTCCAACATTGTCAGAAAGGAAAAGTTAGATATACAAAACATTTTAAGTAATTGTAACTTTAGTGATCACTCTGATTCCATCAGTTGGAGTTTAGATAGTAGAGGTAGTTATACTGTTAGATCCTTGTATAGTTTGTTAAACAACCCTGGAAAACTTGCAATCTTAATGAAACTGTCTGGCCAATTAAGATTTCCCTTAAGGTGAAGCTCTTTCTTTGGCTGACACTAAATAACAAAATCCTTACTTACGATAACCTTCAAAAAAAAGGGTGGCATGGTCCTTCCAAGTGCCCTTTCTGTTGCAGTGCTGAAACAGTTGATCACTTAAAGGTTGATTGTCATATTGCTAAAAATTTTTGGAATGGTTTTAATCTCTTCAACAGCAAGCACATCACTCTTAATTGTAACTCTCTTAATAATATTTGGGTAGGCATCAACAAGTTAAGTTCTAACAATCGAGCTTATACCAAGGCCATTCTGGCTGCTTGGTGCTGGGCAGTCTGGACTGAACGAAACAGTATAATCTTTAGAGATATTACTATAGATGCTAACTCAATTATCTTTAAGGCCTTAAATCTTTTCTTCAACTGGACAGGTACCAACAGTGGACTGGCTGCCAACTTTAGAGATTTGACTGCCTTTCAGAATGCAGCAAAGAAGAATGAGCAGGATGATAGCAGAAGAGATGGACACCTCACAGATGATACCTCTTCTGCGCATAACTAGCTCTTTACTAGCTTTCTTCTTTTTTGTTATTCTTAGCTTGATCTAGTAGACTGTTTCTTGTTGTTCCCAGGTGGTTTCCACATACTGTTTTAGTGGCATCTGGTTTATTTCGTTGTGTGACTTTTGTATGAATCTTACCTTGCTTATTGAAAGCTGGCTCCCTTGCTTGGGGTGCTCTTAGTTCAAAAAAAAAAAAAAGGTAAAACATTTTATATTATAAAATAAATTACGCAATCCTCCTTTTTGAGAATTTTAAAGGAAAAGAAAATAAAGTTGTTTTAAATCTTTGTTTAGATCATATCATGTACAAAAGTAGTATCCTATATGTTTTCGAAAATTTATTTTAATACAATTCTAGTTATCTCTTATCTAAAGACCAACAACATTATTTTAATTACCCAACTTGATAATCTCGGTCTGTAACTTTTATAAATCTTAAGTAACCAACAAAATAATAAGTGCAAACAAAGTTGTGCCACCAATAATTAAATTTCTATTTTATATTAATGTTACCAACAAAGTAAACTTGGTTGGAAAAGAAAAAGGTTCACAATACGGAATAAGGAAAAAGTATAGGAAGCCAGCGCCCAGAAACAAGTACATCTTTAGACCTTTATATAGATTAAGGGGGCGTTTGGATCGTTTAAGAATAAAAATAGGATTAGTTATTCGGAGTAAAAAATACTAATCCTAAACGATCAAGAATAAATTTTTTTGGATCTAGAGTGCTATATTTAAGTGGTCTAACATCCGAATTAAATTTTTATTCCTAGGGTGTTTGGATCATCTTCTTAGTGTGGATTAAGAAATTATTGGGACCATATTTTAATCCGGATTAAAAAGATGATCCACACACCCTAGGAATAAAAATTTAATCCGGATTTTGGACAACTTAAAAATAACACTCTAAATCCCAAAAAACTTATTCTTGATTGTTTAGGATTAATATTTTTTACTTCGAATAACTAATCCTAATTTTATTCTTAGATGATCCAAACGCCCCATAAAAGAATATGATATTTTCATGTAAGAAACAATTGGGTAGGAAGAAAATGAGTCCAGTGAATAAATTGACTCATTAAATTAAACAAGCAGAAGACAATCCTTAGTAAACTAAAGCTATCGAATAGTCAAGTTTTCATTTTATTTTCATAAAATGTCATGATACAAATTGGTACACAACAACTCAACTAGCAAGGAAAATTTTAATAAGAGAAACATGCCACGCATTGTACCAGCACAAGCAAAATAATGAGCTGGCCAAGCCAAGAGTAATTATCATTTATTTTTCACGCAAACAAAGAGAGAAGGAGTAACATGTTTTTGAAATTTAATAGAAACAACTTCTACCCAGTCAAGGCAAAACAAATCCGAACCCAAATTGGAAGTGATTCATGCAAACTAGTCCCTCCATCAGAATAAAATCACAGCTTTAAGTTTCAGTCTCAAATACCAGAAATTATTGCGGTAAGGTTTTCAATGTAGTTAAAAAAAATAAGCAAAAAGGTCCTTGTTACCAGAAAATTCCTAAAAGAGGCCCCTGGACTAAGGGATATGTACCAGTACGAAAATGAGAAGTGGTACAACCTTGATATCAATTCTTAGCGAAATCTGAACTCATATTTGCACAACCTCAAGTCAAGCACGGTAGAAAATAACCCAAGCAATGAAGAACTTGAAGTGTATGAACTAGCACAAACTTGATACAGTTAGAAAATTTAACAACAAGATTGCAAGCACCAACAGATTACTAAAATAGAGAGAAGCCACAACATAAAGAACTTAATTCCCAACAGCACATAGCAATTACAAATGTTACATCTCTCAATCAGACAAGCATTCCAACATATCAAAGAAATCAAGTGAAGTAAGCAGGGACGGAGCCAGGAATATTTTAAGCATAGGCACACTAACAATATAATTAATTCAACATTTAAAAGGAAAAACAATAAAGCAAACAATAACTTCAACAAAAAGAGTCAATTGATATATATAACTGTATCATTACAGAATACATAATTTTTTCACAAATGTAGCTATATCTTTCACCAAAAAGTATTAAAAAAGAGCAAAATGTAATTTTAGTTTTCTAATGCAATCAACAATCATTTTCGTGGCCTCATAATTTGGAATCGCTGCATAATAACTTCATTGGGAACCTCTCGAAACTTATCCTTTTCAATAAAAGTAACCAAATTGTCATTCAAAAAGTCATCTCCCATTCGATTTCTTAAACGGGTCTTAATAATATTCATAGCAGAAAATGCCCTTTCAACGGTCGCTGTTGCAACCGGCAAAATTAAAGCTAACTTAATCAATTTATACACCAAAGGATAAACAATGTCTTTTCTCCTTGCAACCAATTTTTGAGCAAGAACACCCATCTCATTCAATTGAGAAAAGTCTTGATCAGCACGCAAATCATGTATGTAGCAATCAAGTTGTGACTCCAAAATACAAAGCTCACTGTTTGAGAAGTCATTTGGATAGTAATGAGCCAACTCAATTAATTTTACCTTATCAAATGCAGAAAAGTTACTACGAGGATGTAGACATGACATACATCGAAGTAACTCTGTGTTAATTTCTGTGAATCGATCATTAAGCTCTTGAAGTATCAAGTCAATCACCGAATTAAATAAGTCAATGCGGTAATAATGACCATTTGTCATTCCACTAGCTGCACATTCTGACCTTTTAAGTACTTTTTCAGCCTCCATATTTAACACATCAATATTGTGCTTCACACAAAAAGAGTGGACTTCACCCAACAATGAGCCCCAACCGTTATCTCGCATATCTTGCAAACGATTTTTAGCTACCATGACCAAATCAATAGCATTTATGATCTCTTGCTCTTTTTTTTGCAATGCATCTGATAACTCATTAGTTATGGCTAATACATTCTTCATGAACAAACAACTAAAAACAAATTCAAAAGAAGCAAGAGAATCTAACAAGTCTGAAGCACTACCTCTATGGCGTGAGTCCTTTGCATTCTCCATAATATCATCCAGTACAACCATAACAGTCCCAAAGAGAATAGTTAAGTTAGTTAGGGACTTGTAATGTGAACTCCACCTTGTGTCACTCGCTCGTGCAAGACTAACCTCTTGATGTAAACCAGTCCCACTTGAAATATCACCCTCTACAAGAGCCTTTTTTACCTCAGCAGCACGCTCCTCACGTAGCTTGTCACGTCTTTGACAAGAAGCCCCAACAGTATTTTGAGCAGTTGAAATGATATTAAAAAGAGTAGCTATGCGCTTGTGCCTTTCTGCAACAGCCACTAGAACTAATTGAAGTTGATGTGCAAAGCAATGAACATAATATGCAGAGCTATTCTCTTTTAAAATTAATGCCTTCAACCCATTGAACTCGCCTCGCATATTACTAGCCCCGTCATAGCCTTGTCCACGAAGACGAGAAAAACTCAACTTGTGCTTGCAAAAGAGCTCCTCAAGTGATGTTTTAAGTGACAATGATGTTGTCTCCTTGACATGCACGACAGCTAGAAACCTCTCAACAATGCTTCCTTGCTTGTTAACAAATCTCAAAATAACGGCCATTTGCTCCTTGCAAGAGACATCACGGGACTCGTCGACCAACACAGAGAATAACTCATCTCCAAGTTCTTCCATAATTTTATTAGTAGTCTCAGCAGCAGCAGCAGCAATAATATCCTTTTGGATTTCAGGTGCCACTAATTTCATGTTCTTAGGAGCATTTTGTAATACAACACCCTCAATCATTGCATTATGGTCAGCCAAGAATCTAAGCAACTCCAGAAAATTACCTCGGTTACTCGAACCCTCTGATTCATCATTTCCACGAAAAGCTAAACCTTGCCTCAAGAGGAACCGAATGCAATCGAGTGAAGCAGTCAATCTAAGTCGGTATGCATTTTGAGAATGCTTACTTTGTCCTTCTAAAACAGTTTGGATGCTTTGTTCTTGCTTCATGAGGTTTTGGCATTTACTTACAGCAACATTATGAGCACTATTCAATCCACCGACATGCTCATCAAGACTTTTCTTACTCTTCCAATTTTTAAACCCAGCACTTGTGAAAGCATCTCCGCCACCCTCTCGATTTTCAGTTTTGAAAAGATAGCAACATAAGCAATATGCAGCATCCTTTTGTATGCTGTACTCTAACCAATAAGGATATTGATTGTACCATGCCTTATTGAATCTCCTTTGTTTGTCGCCAAAGAGTGTTTGGGGAAAATCTTGCAACATGGGTTGTCTCGGGCCAGCTAGTAGATATTGTCTTCTTACAAAATCATGATCATTAGGATCATAATTACTAATTGGCGGTCGAAGGCCTGGATCAGGAGGGACCTCAAAGTTTGAGTTCCGATCCAAACGTGCTCGCTTACGGTTTGTTTCTTATCCTTAAGTTCCAAGTAATGGTGTGGCTGCTTTCTTGAAATACCTCTCCATAACTACAAATTAAATCATAAGAGGTCTGTTAAACTAAAATTCAAATTTATTAATTTATAGGCACACTAATTTGTGATCAATTTCAATCACTGGTCGTCTGGTCTTTGGATCATATACAAGAAATCACAAATATATTTACCATTATGGAGAATTAACATACACTTAATAATCAACATAAACAAAAATGTATTTATGAAATTAATAAGAGCACAAATTTATTGGAAAGTCAAGGTAATTGTTTATTTACCAGTACTGGTACGGATTGAAATTATAACCTAGAATAAGAACACAAATTGTTTATTTACTAATACATCAATAGACCAATAGAATTAATCTTCTAAATGAATAAATTCGTCCCTGACCCATAACAATTACAAATTGATTTTCTTGGAATTAGTTCAAATTTGTATGAATAAAAGGAAATTTTTTATAATAAATTTACCTTGGTTCTGTGAGGGGAAGGGGGCAATCAAATAGCTTTTAAGCTTTGGAGTGCATATGAGAAGAATTGAAGAAAGGAGCCTCAGGAGACCTTCGTGCCAAATGCCAATGGTGCAGGGACGATTTCAGAGCCCCTTTAGGGGTTACGAAAGAAGACAAAAAAAAAACCTATATTTCTCACAAGTGGGCAGCAAGCCAGCGACATCATGAGCTTTTCCATTTTTCACAAATAAGTCACGAAGGAAGGGACTAAGTAAGAATTGAACAGGCCAGCAGGTCACCACAGGCACAATATAAATTTTACCCTGGGCACATCCATAAATATATATAATTGGGCTCTAGTTTTCAGAAAATAAGCCCAGGCAAGTGCCTGGGCTTGCCTCTACATAACTCCGTCGCTGGAAGTAAGGTAGTTGGAAATTTGGAACTCAAAGAAGGGAAATGACAAAGAGATAGAAGCAAAGTCAATGTCAGACCACTGCCACCACCTTGCTTTGTTGCTGCCACCACCTCGCCTCACCGTGGCCACCACCTGCTCCACCACCGGCCAAGCTCAGCTTTCTCTCCTCTCACTCTCCTCTTTTCTTTTTGTTCTTTTTTTTTTTGGAGATTAAAAGCCCGTAGGCAAGGAGTTCTCCATTTCATTTTCTCCTTTTCGTTTTGTTCTTATCAGTATTTTCTCAAGGAGAGATGGCCCAGATGGGGGTCCAGGAGATGAGAGAGATAGAGATAGCTTAAGTAGGCACAGAGGGAAAAGTCTCGAGTGGGGTCCACAAGCTGAGATGACAATCAGAAGTTGGGCAAGGTGGGCGGTTGGTTTTGACTTTTGACGACAAAAAGAAAGTATAAGATTTGTAGTATCTAAATCCAGGAGCAAGGATTGTGCATGACAGAGCCATAATAGTACCCTCAATAGTTATTGGTTCAAAAGCTATGCTTGGCAATTTCCCAAGGTCAAACAAGGGACAGGAAAGTGGCGTGGTCAGCAGAAAAAGGGGAAATGGAGGTGTGTAGTACATGTAGGAATTAAGAGAGAGTGATGATCAAACGGTCCAGAAAATTCAGAAAGTTAAATAACAGATCCTAAGGCCATAAATCAAGGAATTTAAAAGTTAAGTTATACCAACAACAGTAATCAGATTTTGTCTCAAAATTTAGGTATAGATACTTTATAAAAAAGCTAATTTAATAATTTGTGATAACAAATACATTATTCAATACTATTTTAAACTAATTTCTTCTCAAAAGTTCAGTAAATTGGCAAAGATTATTCAAGTACATAGAATTTAAATAAAGTTGTCAATCAAAATATTTATTAATTAATTCTGAAATTAAAAGTTTGGTTACTCAAAATACCAGGTTTCACATTTGGATTATCTGGATTCGTTCTATTCTCTCTCACATATTCCGCAATTTCCTTGGATACCTGGCCCAAATTCTCACTCGCTGTAGCCTCAGTTGACGGCTTGTCGCCTTAGGGCACTTTTGGCATGGGTGAGTTTAGTGGGTTTAGTGGTGTAAGGTTAGTACTTTTTTGGATTTTCGAGGTACTTTTTGGAATTTCGAGGTAGAATAGTGAGGGGATGGGATTTTCGAGGTAGCTCCAACTAACCCCAAAAATCCCTCTAACCCCTCTAAACTCTCATGCCAAACACACCCTTATAGTGCACCATCGGCCACACTCTCACCTGTGTTCAATCTCACCCTCCATGTGGATTACAGAAACAGACCTCTAGCTCGAAATTACTGTGTCGAGAAGGGGAAGACAAAGGTGCTTTATCAGCAGGTCCAGGTCGCTGCGGCACCAACCCTGAATGAATCCAACAGTAGGGTTTTGCATTGGTGGCTTTTCAGATGAGAAAAACGTGACCATACACACATGGCACATGGAGTTGGTTCTACCTATGTTTCTTCGCGACAAATTGTATGAGGAGGTCAAGGAGGGCAAGGCAGTTTTCGGTGTGCAGTTGCTGTTCGACGGAGTCAGAGGGCACGACTCTTCATATCGCTCTTTCATATATTGTCATATGGTTGTTGCAAGCAGAGCGATGTTTCAGTGCGAACACTCAGTTAGTTCTGTTAGATCGAAAAAAAATACTGGTTTTGATTCCTTTGATACTCCGCATGCGAACTAGCAGTAAATAATGGACAGGGTAGTTAATATGTCGCGGTTCATGTAATTTTGTTCTCTTTTCGCTGTTTTATTTTAGTGCTGAAACTTTGAGATACATAACTAATGAAAAAATGGTTGATTTTAAAAATGTAATCTAGGCGCATTATCACATTTCTATCTTAGTTCTCCTTTCTCTTTCTATTAGTCAATCTAAAAGTTCTCTACAATTTCTAAGAAATTAAGAAACATTACATAATTATATATAATATCCAGGATGTAATAACGTGCAGTCAAATTTTGTTTGGTCCAGTCGTGTAGAGTTTTTTGTAATCTCACCGCTCAGTTTATTCTGGTTCGGTCTTAATTCCATTTTCGTATGAACTTCATACTAAATTTTAGTTTTCATATCCATCTTTTTCAACATGCAACAGGATGCTCATGAGGGTAGATGTTGGAACCACATATAGAATATTTGCCTCTTGTTTGCTCTCCTCATGATTTAACATTTTTTTTTTTTTTTTTTTTTGTTCTTTCAAAGATGCTGCAAATTTATCCATGGCCGCGGCATATTGTGAAGATCTAATTATTGTAAATTACCCTATAAATTATATTGGTAATGATCAATATGAGATTCATTTCTGCTCAGACCTATTTTTTCCCCCTTTTTTCCCTTATATTTCCTGTTATTTCGGCCTTGGCATAAGCATAAATCCGCGTTCTAATTAAAAATGTCAAAAGCCGAACTAAAAAAGGATCTTTCTAAAAATTGAATTTTATCTAAGTATAGTAAACCTATATTTGCTAATTTCCATGCATCAAAATAAAAAAGGAAGTTCTCACATGGTGATCCTAATTAAAGCATAGGGTTCTCCCTTTCTTTCATTCCCCCTTTTCTATTATTTTTGTTGGAGTCATACCCATTATTCCAAAACTATGTTACCTCGGTACTTGGAAACATCAGCCGTACCCGGGTCTGGTACCGTACGGTCAATGGTCAACCGTCAACGGTCAACGTGTTGATATTAGTGTTTATGTCATTTATTTGTGTAAATTCCAAATTTATGTCATTTATTTGTGCAAACTCTAATTATGTTATACATATTATATTTTGTAATATAATATAATTATAGATCAATAACATATTCAAATAATATATATATATCATCGTACCGGAGATTTTTGAAAATTTTCGTACCACCGTCGTACCCGTACCAATGCAACATAGTTCAAAAAAAAAAAAGAAGAAAATCGTAAAGAGAAAGGATAGTAACTAATACCATGGCTAACGATCTTGATCGAGAAAACAGCAATTCCTTGAACGAAAAAACTAATAACAAAACTAACCGTAGTAAGCACAGTATAGCAGTAGAACTACTCATCCTCATGCTACTGTTGTTGGGAGGCGGGTAGGGCTATTTGTAGCCACATTAGACTCAGTTTATTTTGATACCTGGCCCAAATTCTCCCTCGCAGTTAGCCTCAATTGAGGGCCTTGTCGCCTTCTTCCAACCATCAACCACGATCTCACCTGTGTTCAACTTCACCCTCCACGTGAATAATAGAAGAATTTACCATGCTGATTACTGTGTCAAGAAGGGGGAAACAAAGGTAATTTATCAACAGGTCCAGGTTGCAGCGGCACCAACTATAAGGTTTTGCATGGCTGGTTTTCAGGTGAGAAGGACGTGACTGTGCACACATGGAGCATGGAGTTGGTGCTACCTCCATTTCTTCACAACCAATTGTTCGAGGAGGTCAAGGAGGGCAAGGCAGTTTTTTGATGTGCTGTTGCGGTTCGACATTATGTCGCATCACTATTCATATTGCTCTTTCATAGATTGTGACATGGTGGTTGCCAATGGAGTGATGTTCCAGTGCAAACATTTTGCAGGAAAAGAACGCTGATGCTGCATTACTCCATATAGGATGGTGTTGCCTTGTGCGTTGCTGGTGCAAAGAGTATAAGAACTGCCAAGAATTTTTTTTTTTTTAGATTACATTGACAGCGGCTGTCAATTGACAAGAACTGCCAAGAACTATCAGGAAATAATGGAGAAGAGAATTACTGTTGTGGTCCAGGTGCAAGAGAGTAATCTATTTACTTGATTATAGTGGTCATTTCTGTTTTATCTTTTACCGCTGGAATTATTTGAGATATTATATAAATATAATGGAAAAAATTGGATAAATAAATAAATAAAACAAAAGCAAATAGTATAGACTATAGAATGAATTAATTTAATTGCTTACTGAAACAGCCATATATTCTACTGTGATAAACATTTACTGGCACAGTTATTGCTAATACTTTTCAATAATCTTTTAGTCTCTTCATCCATACTAACCCTATCCCTTGCCATCCTTTCCTTAATATTCATTGGCATCTTGCCAGCCTTCTCATACACCTGAAGCAACAAATTATATACCTCTGTTGTAACATAACCCGCTTCACGAAGAATTAGCAGAACCTCCTCACAAGCCTCTATATCACCGATTTCTTCAATCAGAGCATAGATCTGTTGCACAAGTTTCACATTTGGGTCCCACTTTTTTACACTTGATAAAGCTTTTTTAAAGTATTCCAGAACTTTTAGAATGTTTTTCTTATTTAGGTAACCTTTACATAGTAACTCCCAAGTGCCATAGCGCGGCATTATTGCTTGTTGTAGTATGTGTTCTATGAATTTTTCCGCATTGATAATCATACCTGCAACAAGTAAAAGCAATGTTCAGTGTCATTAATATCACTCAAATACACACAAACAAAAAATCACTTATCAAGCCCTACATGACAATCTTGGTAATTAGTACAAGCTGACATTTGACGGGAAATGCCAATAGATCACCTTTCAATCCAATAAGCAATGATTCCAACTGTTATATCATCTAAAACTCAGCATCTGACTGGTAAGATTAAGAAGCAGTTAGAAATTACAAACAACAACCAGGATACCATACCATTTATTAGTTAAGAATGACACATCATACCTGTCCTGGTACAACATACCAAAATAATCAATCAATAATAATGTACATCAAAATGGTACCACAGCAGCAAGCTACTAATTTACATTAAATTACCATTATTGATGTAAGATGAAAGGATATTGTTCATAACTGCTGAATCATGTGTGCCAGAAACCAACTCCCACTCAATATACAATCGTTCGGCGTCTTTTATATCCCCCAATTTTGTCAAAGAAGTCAGCATGCATTTATACTCCTCATCACTCAGCTTCCTATATAAAGACCTCATTTGACTCCATATCCTATCGACATTTTCTCTATCCAACAAACTTGCATAAAGACTAATCAAAGATCTATATGCCACCCTCTGCTTTCTGCAACACTGTTTCTCCATCTCTACTAAAGCTTCTCGCCCCTTACTTTCATTTCCTAATTTGATATACATACTGGCAAGTAGACTGAAGGTATACCAGTGAGGAATTATTCTATCCTGTTTCATTTCAAGATATGCTTTCTCTGCTCCTTTATAATCATCCTTCCTGGAACAGGATGTGAGCCATAGGTTATACGTTATCACATCTGGCAAGACATATCGTCTCATATTGTTGACCAATTTAGGTACTTTATCAAAGTCTCCAGTTGAGAGGTAAAGAGTTAACATATGATTGAACGGGATAGGGCAAGTCACGAATCCATTGTGCAGCATTTCTTTCATTAGGGCTTCGGCCTTTTCTTGCAACTGAAATTGAACATAAGTGTGGAGCAAAGCAGTGCAAGTAAAAGGTCCTTTCATTCTCTCAGGCATATCTTCAAAGAATTTCTCAGCACTAGCAAGGCCACGTATTTTTGCAACCAAGTCCAGATGTACTGCATAATCTCCTTGTACTAGTTTCACGTCTGGTTGTACAGTCATCCATTCACATATCTACATTGAGCATATAACAAAATGTGTTAAAAAATTAAAGAAAAATAATTTGGAATGTGGGAGGCAGTGGATCCTAGAATTACACTGTTTATTTCCATAACACATAAGGAAAAGACAAATTGGCAAACTATAACATAGTCTTTAATATAAAATAGCCGGATGGAGTGAATAATATTTTATTTGTCGACATTTCCAGGTCCAAGAGAAAAAAATCCAATGGATGTATAAATAAAAGCTCAAGATTTTGGCCTAAAGAGGCATATAGCATTTATAGAAAAAGGGTAAACAGTAGTTTCTTAGTTTCCTTTGAAATATTAAGAGCTCAAGTTATTGCTGCAGTATTTTTACAACATAGATTATGAGAGACCTTGGAAAATAGAAGGGCACTCCTGTAAACAACCTGCTAAATATTAACATAGGACAAAACTTGCTAAATCAAACCCAGAAATAAGTTTCATTTACATGATCCAAACAAGACTGTAATCTCATTAGAAATTCCAATTTATAAATTCAGACAAGAACTACCAGTCTACCAGCTTTGAATCCAGTTTCATACCACTCAGGTGATTACAATTACATTTCAACCTTAACTCTTACGCAAAAATTTAATTTTCATACGAAAATGAGCTCCAAACATGCCATTTTCTTCTCATTGACAAGAGCTCAAACACCTTGTGTGCATGCAACACAACAACTATTCACCAACCAGACTATCACACCCCCACTACTCACCTCAAGAGCATGCTTATAGCGTTTGTACTTGCGAAGCTCTCTGACAACACGATTGAGCTGGTATTTCTGTACCCTCTTCCCCTCTTTCGACCACTGGGTAAGCACCACCACGGCGCTTCTCTTGTCGTATGTGAGGTCGAGCAGCCGCCTCCTAAGCGTGCCCCTCCCGCCGCCGCCTACTCCGCCGTTGTTAGTTTGGTATGTGTTTGCTGAGGTGACAGTGGTGGTGTGAGGTAAATACGACGACAGTGCTCTGGCGCCAGTGGAAAGGGCGGGGTGAATTCGACGAACTAACATTTTTTTTTTTTTTTTTTTTTTTTGGGAAGTGTAGACTGTAGAGAGAGGATTTTTCAAATAAAGTGAGTCCAAACTCAGGTACGATGGAGGTCCGGAAAGGAGTCGACCGATCCGAACCCGTTAAGGCAACCTGTTCGTGGGAACTGGGAAGGGAAACCAAAACGTGCCGTGCCATTAGAACCAATATGGCACGTCAAATAAAATAGTAATTGTAAATAATATTTGTAGTTATTTTTTACTTTTGAGAAGCTTGTCCTTTTTCTTTCGAATTATTTCAAGAAATAGTGAATTATTAGAAAAATTTAGAATAACACTGTAGGGGCATAATTGGTGTTATACCTCATATTTGAAATTTTATATTTCCTAATAAAGTTACAAAAAAAAAAATCAAAATATCTTATTTCTTGAGTCAAATAAACAATTTTTAATTTTCTCTTTCTTCATTTATCCGAATATATATATTTTTTAAAAAAATAGCCACCCGATATAAGTGAACTACATTAACTCAAATGTCAAAAATATAAAATAGTAAATTATCCAAACATAAAGCCTTAGTATTTAACATTTAATGCAGGTTTCTGTTTATTCCAAAATTAATTAAAATAATTGTAAGCTATGTTACCCCGGTACGTGGAAACATCAGCCGTACCCGTACCAGATACGAACCGGGTACTAGTATCGTACGATCAATGGTCAATAGTCAACGGTCAACGTGTTGATATTAGTGTTTATGTCATTTATTTTTGTAAATTTCAAGTTTATGTCATTTATTTGTGCAAACTCTAAGCCTTAGCTAAACAAAATTATGTTATATATACACTTTATATTTTGTAATATAATATAATTATAGATCAATAACATATTCAAATAATGTATATATACCGTCGTATCTGTACCGGAGATTTTTGAAAATTTTCGTACCGCCATACCCGAATTGTACCGGGTATAGTACCCGTACCTATGCAACATAGATTGTAAGTTTGTTACCAAAATAGCCCTCAAAATAAATTTTCCAGCCTATATTAAATGAAAAAGTAAAATTGATTTGCTAGTTTATTTGAATCAGTTACATAACATCGGTCAATTAATCATATTGTTTCAATTCTCAATTACCAAAATTCAAACAATAGTATCAAACATTTGTTCAATGTGCATATTGAAATCATTTTAAGAAATAGAAACTATATCCACATATAATTATATATAGAGGAGTGTATGGCCCTGATTAGAAACATATTTTTTTTAAAGTTGGATTTCATTCCATTTGATTTTTCTTTCTTTTTTTTTATCAAAACGGATGAATTTGATATCATTTGATCTGAATTTTCATGTTATTAGGTCCAACGAAATCTCGAGAAATCAATTCTAATGAAACAAAATGAAATCCCGTGTGATAACCATTCGATCAAAGCCTTTATATATTACATGACTTACTTTACTGTTTTTTATATTATAAAATCAATACTTCACTTCCTATTAAAATACTTAAAAAAATAAATATGTTTTTTATTATGATATTTTTGTACATAAATTAAAAATCGAGCCACTCAAAATCGACTATTCAATGTAAAATACCAAGACTTGAAGCTGTAATACCAATGGTTCAATGATATGTTTAGCGTCATAAACTTACTCTTTGTCATTGGCCTGTTATTAATATTTTGTTATTATTAATTTTTGTACTTTCTCATCGTTAGTTTTGAACTTATTTATACAGACGATTATTTTGGTTTTTTAATTTAGACAGTTTTTTTTTTTGTTTTTTGTTTTTGTCAACTGGAACTTGTTTTCTTAACAAAGATGAGGTCAAAGTCATTCGATTTTTTAACTAAAATAAAATTGTATTAATTTATGTACTTGTCCTGTTAGTTTTGAATTTCTTTATAAAGAGAAGTATTTTGGTTTTTTAAGACAGACATTTTTTATTTTCAATTGGAACTTTTATTTTCAACAAATATGACTATATGAGGTCAAAGTCATTCAATTTTTTTTTTTACTAAATTAAACATATACAAGTTTTGAACCCTTAATTTATGGGATATCAGTCTAATGCTCTTATATTGCAATACTAAGCCACAGTGGCGAAGCCAAAAAAAAAAAATTAAATGGGGTCACTCAAATAAATATACATTTAAATAATTTTGTATCAATACAAATAGAATTATCATATAAAAAATTTGAATTTTTAACTATGGGAGTCGACAATGGTTTTAGGTTTGCATTTTTGTGGGATTCAAATATATAGTGCTTTTCTTAAGAAAATTATCCATATAACAATAGAAATGTATATTAAAATATTTGCTTGGAAAAAAAAGGGGGTGACATTGCACTCCATTTAGACCGTTTAGACACATACTTATTGAAACTTTTAATTAACACATCAGGTATCATGTAAAAATATCAATCTAAGGACAGTAACTAGTTTGAGATATAAGTGAAACAAATTAACTAAGAAAGATAATTAACTAAAAAGTTAATAAGCTAATGTATTTAAAATTTCTCGTCTTTTAGGGAGGTTTTGCAAACTGAAAATACTAATTCTATTATTACTTAGTCTAGTTATGTATTTCTTTTTCATTCAAGCAATACAAAATCAACATAGTCCAAAATTCCAAAAACATGCATGGAACTCGTAAATTTCATAATATATCATTTTTCCATAAAATTCCTAATTTGATAATAAGCATCGTGGAGAAAGGGATGGTTCATTCCGTGCATTGTCCTTCCTGGATCTCTATTCTCTTGTTACCAAAGTCAAATTAAATGATGGTTTAAGCGTGTAGTTTTCCTACATTGACTATGCAACTACACGAAATACTTCTGAAAGGTGCATATCAAGTAATTATTACAAAGAGTATTAATACGTACTAAAAAAGTAAGGACAGTGCGACCCTAATCCGTATGGTTGAACTTCATATTCCTCTCTTACCTAATTTAGGTGAACAACATTTAAATAGTCCATTTTAGATTTTAAAGTTGATTAATTATTACAGAACTCTCATCTAGCGATTCGAGTGCTATTTACTCGAATAGATATTTGCTGAGATATGAATTGTTTATTCAAAATCCTAACTATCATTGTGTAGAATTGTAAAGAAGTTCAAATTTGAAGCCATGTGTGCTATATATCTATTTATACTGTATTAAAAATTTTATGCTGAACCTTGTTTTGAAAAGAGAAACAATATTTTTGGTTTCAGAATGATTTTGCTCTTTCTGATGAACATTCGAAGCTTAGCAATATATTTTTTTTAAGCAAAGTATCGGTGTTGCGCAATTATATTTGTGAACTTTACATAATTTACCAATACTACAATCGTCTCATGAATGATCAAATTGATTTATTTGATAATTCATCTATTCGGAGAATATACACGCAAATATAGATAAGACAATAATTTTTCATAAAAAGAAGTACAACAAGCAACATCCATTAGCGGAGAGCCGGAGATATAATATCTCTTCTGGTTCTGGAAAAATATTTGTTGGCAATTCGTGACAACAACCAAGAGAGTTTATGGAATATCTTTTCTTTATAAAAAATGTGACTATTGAGATATTCATTTAGAAAATAAATAAATTAAATAAATCAATGCAGTTTTCTTCGTATTACTTACAAAACGACTCGCTAGTATCCACATTTTCCATAGATGCTGCTTCGTATTTATCGCAATGATAATTTATAGGGTGTGGACTTAATTAATTAAAACTACATTTTATTTTCCTTTGAAATAAAAAATCTTTAGTTATATTTTTAATGTTGTTGTTGTTATTGCTAGTTTGGTCTATAAAGTCAATCTTCTACTGATGTAACAATGCTAAAATTTGAACCAATAATTTATCAATAAATATCCTGCCGCATTTCAAGGATCGAGCTACTACATATCAAGATTATTTACTAGTATTGTTTATTATCGCCAATGTGATATGCTCATGTCCTACAATGTTCACAGATCGTTCATCAGACTAAAGTTTAGACTACTGACTTATTGGTTGGTATTCACAATTTAATTTACAAGCCAGAACAAAATCTTACAGAATTAGTAGTTCGATAAAATTTAATTTTCGTGAAGATGCTTTCCATTTAAATTTTTTTTTGATCTTTTATCAAGGAATCGTTTAATCCAAATATTAAGTAGACATTGCCTAAAACGCCCTTCTGAATATCACCACTTGAGCATTTTCTTCTCCGAAAAAGCAACCACAAATCATCTGACTTCTCTCATCATAAGGAGGCATCTTAAGTTTTATTATTTTCATTTTTATGATGGGAATCTTTTTGGCATTTAATTATTTAATAAGCTTGTACGGCAACCTACAATTTCATCCTCTGTTTGTCGTTTTAAATCACGCAATATAATATAGTTGAGATCGATCTGCTTAAAATACCCAAATTCCAATGGCTATCATCAATGCACAAATTTTTCATACGTCAAAATTGGAAAACCTATACAAATATTTTATTATCTATTCAGAATTAAACAAAAAAGAGCACAAATAATTCGCACAATGAAAATATCATTTTGTTAACTCTTTTTTCTTTTACAAATTTCAACAACGTAAAATTCATATTTAACAAAAAAATCATATATATAATTCATTTTTAATATAAACTGTCGAGTTGTTATGTAGTATTATATTTTATGATATGATTAACTGCGATGCATTATCAACATTCATATGGACATTTCGTGCTACTATAGGGCATGCTTCTATATAAAAAAAAAATTAGTCAACTAACAATGTGCTTTTGGATTTTTCAAAATAAAAAAAATGATTTTATGGGGGTCCACCTGCCACTGAGAGAAGCAGAGATTTTAGGATAACTTTTTAGAGTTTCAAATAATAATTCGAAAACAATACTTAAAACGTCAGAAATATCTCAGTTCCCTCTATAAGACCAAGGCAATGTCTCCTCTCCTCTCTCAAATCAGAGCCCAAAAATGGCTACCGCTAAGCAATCTCTCTCCCTTCTACTCCTCTGCTTCTTCCTCTCTTTATCTTCTCTCTCTTCAGCTCAACTGCGATCTGAAGAGGAGGTGCGACGCCTCCATGACTCATGGGTCGCAGAGCACGGTCGCTCTTACAACAGTGCTGAAGAAAGAGAATTGAGACTCAGCGTGTTCAGAGATAACCTCCAATTTATTGACCAGCACAATGCCGAGGCCGACGCCGGTATGCACACATTTCGTCTAGGGCTCAACCGGTTTGCTGATCTGACGAATGAGGAGTACCGAAAGAGATTCCTCGGTACAAGGCCTTCGCAGAGACTTAGAAAGGAGAGCGGGAGGTATAGTTTGTTGGAAGATAGCAGCATTCCTGATTCCATTGACTGGAGAGAGAAGGGTGCAGTTAATGCAGTCAAAGATCAAGGAAGTTGTGGTATATTTTGAGATCTCTCTCTTTGCCTTTTTACAATTTTTCATTGAACTTTTGCCAGTTTACAGGAAGTTGAACCTCTTTCTTGCTTATTAATCTTAAGATTTATTTGAAAAACAGAGAGCTTCATAGCCCTCTTTCTTTGCCAATACTTGTGTTTTAGGTCTTCCCATTGATCACATTACATACAAGTTTTACCAAGGTTATATTTGCATACATTCCACGCTGTCAAGGTACAAAAATTAATGTAACCACATGTATCAGCACTCGGGATGTTTATGCGTATTGTAGTTCTATCAATATGATATATGATAGCTTGTTTGATTTGGATGTACTGGTAAAGACTATCCACATGGCACAAGCACAAACATGTCTTTCAATTGGTAATTTGGTAATCTAAATACACCTAGACTTGGACCATAGGAATTATATATAGCTGGTAAAGCACAATTATTTAATTAACATCTTCTTAAAACGGCATTGGTTCACACGTTTGCTCCAGGTCCAACAACAAAAGCCTCTGTATTTTATTATAATTATTTAATTAAGTCAATGATTTTATTGCCATTATTAAAGTCGGAAGCACGTTATCCATTCTGGTACGCAACATTTCCAGTCGCAAATACTAGAGAGGACCTCTTATCAATTTTTAATCCAATTATATATGCATTGTCTATTTTTCTTTCTTTAGCATATTCTTTAGTAATTAATTAATTTTTCTTTCTTCCAGGAAGTTGCTGGGCTTTCTCAACAATTGCTGCAGTCGAGGGGATAAACCAGATCGTCACTGGCGAACTCATATCATTGTCAGAGCAAGAACTGGTCGACTGTGACAAATCTGATTCCGGATGCAATGGAGGCCTCATGGATTATGCTTTCGAGTTCATCATAAAGAATGGTGGAATAGATACCGAGAGTGACTACCCATATACTGCTAAAGATGGAAAATGCAACACAGCAAAGGTATAATAGGTTTTTTGTCAATCATGTCTACAAAAAATAGGACATATGTTTGACTGCCATTTTTTTTTTTTTTTAACTATTTTTGCCTTAATTTGAAACCATACAAATTTCCTTCTGATCTTCATAGGAAAACAAGAAGGTAGTGAGTATAGATTCATATGAGGATGTCACGCCAAACAGTGAGAGTGCTTTGAAGAAGGCAGTAGCAAATCAACCCGTCAGTGTTGCAATCGACGCTGGTGGCAATGCATTCCAGTTTTATTCATCGGTGAGTGTCTCTCCAGATGAACTTTTTTTTTTTTTTTTTTTTTTTTTTGATAAAGTTTGGATAGTAGCTTAATTTCGTCAGAAAGATCAATATGTTCTTCAATTGTGGTAATCCATCCTAATTCTTCCATGGAAAAAACTGAATAAAGGTAAAAGAGTTATCATAATTTTCACTTGTATATATATAATTTAATTCAGTACGTCTTAGTTAAAAACGACGAACAGCTTCTGCTTGGTGCTTTAATATCATATCTAATTGTTTGTGGTTTAATTTGCTTCATTCCAAGAAATAGTTGAGAAATATATGGACACTTGGTGTCTGTATACATTTGACTTCGCCGATTCCACCAAAAGTTGAATGCATATCCTCTACATCAGATCTGTATAAAAATTATTGGCTAATAAAGAAAAAAATGCTCTATTTCTTTATTAATGAATCTCCAGCAGTCCAGCAAGAACATGATTATTGCAGGACTCGCTTGGAATGACATACATTGACCAATAAGCATGCTTCACGCGCGAGCCTTGAGGCCTTTGACTTGAAAATTAAGATTCCTTTTGTTGTTAATTGTAATGAAAGAGCATTTGCATATTTTTATATTAACAGCAATTTATTTTTCTTGACACTATCTGATTTTGTATAATTGACGAAAAAAAAATAAAAAAAAATAAAACAACAGAATTGCAAGTCCGCAAATGACAATATCGATGACGATAATAATACAATACTAAATTTAAGCAAATATAATTTGATTTAAAAACAAATAAAATACTCACAATCACAGCACTGATCTGTATTCACCTGATTATTATAGGCGACAAATGTTGCGTTTACTTACGAATGTTTCATTTTGGTTTTAACAGGGAATTTTTGATGGCTCATGTGGAACCGATCTAGACCACGGTGTTGCCGTAGTAGGCTACGGCACTTCTAACAGTGTCGACTATTGGATAGTGAGAAATTCATGGGGTAGCTCATGGGGTGAGTCAGGCTACATTCGCATGAAACGCAACATTAATGCTTCCCAAGGCAAGTGCGGTATTGCCATGGAACCTTCATACCCCATCAAGAAAGGCAGCAACCCACCACCTACCCCACCGGCACCATACTCACCACCCCCACCTCCTACAGCACCACCTCCGCCATCACCATCAAATATCTGTGATGAAACATACTCGTGCCCTTCAGGACACACTTGTTGTTGTATATACTCTTGGGGCGGCGAGTGCTATTACTGGGGGTGCTGCCCTCTGCCAAATGCGTCATGCTGTGACGACCATTATAGTTGCTGCCCGCATGACTATCCCGTGTGCCATGTTCGTGAGGGCACTTGCTCCAAGGTACAAACTCTGATATGATGCGCTATCATATGATATTATGAAAGTTAGTTGCTTCTATATATATAATTGTTATGTTTTATTAATTTTGTTGTTAACTTTGTCAAACAGACCAAAGATAGCACATTGAAGGTGAAGGCGCAGAAGAAGATCCCTGCTAAGGCTTTCATGTCATTTACCGACTCTTAGGAGGATTATTGTTTACCATTTGATAAGATTTGGGCTCCTATTGATTAAAATGCGCTCCTTATTTTCTTTTTATTTGATGATTCTTGTAAAGAACTGCTCAATTCCATAATTTGTTTCAACTTTTATTGTACCGTATAAATTGCTTGATTTGAAATTCATGTATTTATTTCTAAAGACCAGCAAAATGCAATCGACGATTTCCCCAATTGAAACTTCTGAATATTTTAACAGCCCTTGAATAAGTTGATCATTATATGGATGTTTCATGAAAGCCTTAGCAGGGACGTATGACACATTAGAAAAGAACAATGTAAAAATAATTGCTAAGAACATAAGAAAACGCATTTAGGCCCTGATCAAAATGATTTAGTACTCGTGATTCCATTTTATTTCATTTCATTTGAATTGATTCTTTAGGATTTCGTTATATCTAATTACATGGAAATTCCAACCAAATGACACCAAATTTGCTCATTTTGATAAAAAATTTTCCAATGAAATGAAATGAATTGAAATCCCACGTTAAAAAATAAAATTCTGATCAGGGCCTTATTTAGTAACCATTATCAGTTGTTTGCTTAAGCTTGTATTATATTTAGTGAACCGTAAAGGTGGTACTTTTATAATAAAAGTTTTATTGTAAAGGACTAAAGGGCTATTAAGGTTGTATCTTTAATTTGGATAATGCAACACTGCAAGGGTATAATAGGTTTTCTCAACCATGTCTACAAAAGATAGGGTGTTTAATTGTCATGTTTACCCATTTTTTCTTGAACATAATTTGCCTTCATTATAGAGCCATAACAATTTCCTTCTGAGCTTTATAGGAAAAGAACGTTGCGAGTATAGATTCGTATGAGGATGTCCAGGAAATTATTTACTATCTAAATAATTTCTCTTAATTTAATCGGGATCAAACAAAGCACCTTCTTCTCATAATACTGTCTTAATTATATTGTTCACATTACAAAAATTTCAGCAAGGTCTTGCTGCAACAGCAACAATTGTAATATATGCAAGAATAACAGCAATTGACAATACCCATAATGATTATAAACAATACCAAACTTAAGCAAATATTATTTTGAACGATATAAAAATTAAATGCTCACTATCACAGCATTGATGTGTTCTCCTGTATAATACAGGCAACAAATTATGTTTTTAGTAATGAATGTTTCATTTTTTTTTTCTTTTTTTTTTGGGGGTTTTTTAAATTTTAACAGGGAGTTTCAGATAGCACATGCTGAGCTGACCTAGACCATAGGGTTACCGCAGTAAGCCACGACACTTCTAACAATGCAGACTACAGGTTAGTGAGATTTTGATGGAATAACAGGTGGGGCGAGTCATTATGCAGCATGAAGCGCAACATTAATTGCCGCTTCCCATGGTAGGTGCGGCATTGCCATGGAGGCCTCAGATCCTATCAAGAAAGATGGAAATCCACCGCCTACCCACCTTCAGCATGCTCGCCGCTGCCGTCACCATCGAATGTCTGTGATGAAATAGACCAAGGATAGCACATTGAAGATGAAGGCGCAGAGTTTGCTGACTCTTGTCTGAGGAGGAACATATCTTTTACCATTTGAAATGGTTTGGTGAAATTAATTGATTGCTCTCCTTATTTTCTTGTTAATTGATGTAAAGACTAAAGAACTGTCCATTTCCATAATTGTTTCAACTTTTACATTAAACCATATATGAATTTCCTTGTCTTAAATTCATGTATTAATTTCCAAAGACCTGATAAGCAGCAAAATGCTACCGACGATTACCTCAGTTAAAATTTCCATTTTAAATGACCCTAGCTAATAAGTAGATATTTAGATGAGATGTTTCATAAACCCTGTCGGTACCAACTCATGTACCACAGTACCAGTGTACGGTGGTTCCACCAAATCAGGCTGACGCAATTTAAACCGATTTCACCATTGAACCCCTCTCTCTCTTACGACGCTAACAAGCTAAAGCTTGTGGATTGCGATGGCCAAAATGTTTAGCGGGTTCGAATCCGTTTGTCACAGGAGTCCGCTAACAGAAAAGAACGAAACGCGTTTCCATTCTTTGAATCCATACGATCCAATCCAATCCAATAAGGCGTGGAGCGGAGAGAAAGGATTTGAGGCCGTTGGATTTGACGAGCGATCCAGATCCTGTGCGCTATACGCGTGCCGCGCGACACAGGATCTGGATCCGAGAAAAGAAGCTAGAAGCGAGAGAAGGGTACTCGTGAGGGACCCGGCGGCTCATTATTTTTCCCTTCCGATTTTTTTTCTCTTCTTTCTCTTCCAACACTTTCCCTCTTTCCCGCCGCCGCCTCCTCCTCCTCCTCCTCGAGCTCCGATACCTCATCCCTGGTATGCGCTCTTCCTCGCCTTTGCCTAAATCCCTGCTGCAAGCATCCTCTCTCTCTCTCTCTCTCTCTCTCTCTCAATTTCGAACTAACTCGGAGGGATTGCTGAGGTTTGTAGGTGTCCTTGTGGGTTTTCAACTTTCAAACCAAATTAGTTTTGATTACTATTAGCTCTGATTAAAAGAACTTATTATTTTATACAGAGAGCAGGCGAGTGTTTGTCCCTTTGTCTCTTCCGCTCTAAGCTCCATAGAGTCGAACAAAGTCACGTGGCGTCATTTGGCCGCTATCAAACGAGAATCAAACTCTCTAATAGAGGCTTTTACTTTTGATAGATTCTGATGGGATCCGATTTCAAGACAATCCCAATTATCGGTATGATCAATTTCTTATTTCGATTGCTCTTTCTTTCCCAATTAGGCTTATGCTCTGAAAAAATCTAAGGTTGCTTGGAGCTGTTTTTCATAATTTAAACCAATCATCTAGGCTTACTAGTTCGGAAAGATAAGAGATTTTAGCTGTATAACTTCAAAATGAAGTCGGTCTCGTTCGGTTGGCATTTGAGATTTTTGTTTGTTTTGATCATTTTGGTGGTAGCTCCTTTCACCTAAAATTGGTGATTTTTGCAAATACTACCCAATTTATTTCATCAATTATTTTTTACATCTGCATGATATAATTTTTAAGTAACAGTGCAACACCGGTGGAGAGTTCGTTGGAATATGATAGTATCATGCAAAATGTTTATATTGTTTCAAGTTGATATGAACCAGTTATATATTAGATCTAATTGGTGAGTAAATACTAAATACAAAACCCTCTGTGGCAGTGCTAAGGATCATTTGCATGAGCCAATGATAATGTGTATATTTTGAAACTATCCATAAACTTATGTATAAGAGTTTAAATATGAATCTTGAGTTTCATTGTCAAAAAAGAAAAAGAAGGATGTTTAGTTGTAGTTTGCATATATGATAAATTACTGCTGTTATTTGGCATGGTGCTTTGGTTACCTTCAAGTTTCTAAAATTCATCATATGTTCTTCACCAGATATTAGTCCACTTGTGGCTAAGATTGATGATCCCAAACTGGCAGCAAGTAATGATGTGCTGGAAGTTGTTAGACAGTTGGATGAGGCTTGCAAAGAGGCTGGATTCTTCTATGTGGTAAAATTTGATCATTTTCATTGATTGCTGGCATAGCCTGAAAAGAAATGGCTCATCTCCTCATAGCAAACACAATAAATATCACCAAAATGGTACAAAATCAGGAATGTTTAAAGATTTAGATGCATACTTTAGAATGCAGGGAAAATAGGAAACTAGGTGTATTAAGTAAACAAAAACTGAACCAAAACAACTTTCTAAGGAAGAGTTGAAAAACAATCTGAATCTTGTGTAGTTTAAAGTTTGTCTGTTTGTGCTTGTGCTTGACAGAAAGGTCATGGAGTGCCTGATTCCATGATAAAAGAAGTGAGAGAGATAACTCGCAGTTTCTTTGCACTTCCTACAGAGGAGAAATTAAAGATTAAAATGACCCCAAAGACTGGATACAGGTATTTTGCATTAGCTTACTACTATTATACATTTTAAAAGCTTAGTTTTTGGTCTTATTCAATATCAAGAAGTTTCTGATACAGGGGTTACCAAAAAGTTGGAGAAAATATTACAAAGGGAAAGCCTGACATGCATGAAGCTATTGATGTGAGTCAAAACTTTATTATGTAGTACTTAGGAGCTGGGTTCAGTTTTAAATTCCTTTCTGTTATTTATAGTTTTGGTGTAATTTATAGTGTTATAGGCCTATTTTACCTGGGCAGTATGGAGATCTAGCAAAGCCTCTTGAAGGAAATAATTTGTGGTATGCTTACTTTGCAGCATTACTCTCTTATAAGTAACAATGAAATTGGTAACGTGACATCTTAAAGTTGCTTTTATGACTATGCAGTCTTTTAAGATGGTGAATTATAAAAATGGGCTCTTTAATTTAGTAAATATGTTTTTCTGAGTTCAATTTTGTTGGTTGTTTTTTAGGCCAGAAACCCCATTAAATTTCAAGGCATTGTTGGAGGATTATCTCTCTCTTGTCAAAGGTTCCAATAATTTAAATTATTGTGGTTTTTCTTCTTTAATTTTACTGTTATATGCTACTATACTATCTTACATTAAATTGCAAATTTGACTCTTTGACATGGTTACAGATCTATCTAGAAAGATTATGAGGGGAATAGCCTTAGCACTAGGTGCACCAATTGATGCATTTGAAGGCGACTGTGCTGGTGATGTATTTTGGGTACTTAGGTTAATTGGTTACCCTGTTTCAACTGATATTCCTGAATCTGAACGCACTGATACTGGATGGTATAATTCTCTTCTTTTGTTGATAAAAAAAATATATGTTTCAGGTTATTAAGTATTTAATTTGAAATTTAGATGCTAATTAATTTTTTGTTTTGTGTGTTGTTTGTTGAATGAAGTGGTGCTCATACTGACTATGGTGAGTACTACTCTGTGATGCTATTCAAGTTTCAAGACATTAGTCTTCAATATAGTTTAGCATCTGTTAGAGTACGCTTCCAAAATAAAAGACATTTTATTTTTTTTTTGACTTTGGTCTGTATTTGCGAATACCCAGGTCTACTGACACTGGTTAACCAAGATGATGAAATTCAAGCACTTGAGGTAGTTTTACCTACCGGCATCTTCCATGCTATATTTTATTAAGACCGTCCCAACTTTCAAAATAACCTTATACCTAATTTATGATTATTAATCAAAATTGCAGGTTCAAAATCGGTCTGGGGAGTGGGTCTATGCAGTACCACTACCTGGTACATTTGTCTGTAACATTGGCGATATGCTGAAGGTACTAAGAATACAGCTTATTAAGACAACTTGTATACTTGCATCACCTAAATTTAATTATTGATTGTATAGACAAAAATGTATTAGGTCTGGTCGAATGGCATCTACGAGCCAACGCTCCATAGGGTAACAAACAAATCCCCATTCTATCGTGTATCTGCTGCGTTCTTTTATGAGGTAAATTATCATCATCTCTCTCTTCCTCCCTCCCTCTCTACTCTCTATTTCTCTATATCTGAGAAGTTCATATTATGATATTGTGCAGTCAAACTTTGACGCTTGCATAGAGCCAGTTGAATGCTGCAAGCAAAGAACAGGTGGTATTGCGAAGTATGATAATATTGTATATGGAGAGCATTTAGTAAAGAAGGTTCAAACCAACTTCGTCGAGGGTAGGTACTAGATATATAACGTAACTAGCTGGAATTTGTTTGGTTGTTAGCTTGTAGTGATCTTTTATCTGGTTTATCTGTATCTGAACTTCAAATAAAATTTCAGTAAAAGAAAAGTTTTACTGAAACTGCTGCAGCATTTACTGAGTTGAAAGTCTTTTTTTTTGTGGCAGTTTGAGCAGTCAAAAGTGTTTATTTATGAGTGTTTAATTTTGGTGTTTGATCATTATATCCGGTTTACCTTATTTTTTGGTCTAATATTGAATGATTGGTAAATTTTATAGATTAATTGATACGTATGGCAGAGACGAGAAACGATGGCATATATAGACATCATTTCATAATTCATAGCGAATAAAATGCTGCGCAGCAAATATTGTCAGTGTGGCCTTGCACAATAAAATCTATTCACGCCTATTCAAAAACATAAATAACTGTGGGAAGTTTGTATTCCTCATATATATGCGTCTAGAGCAGTGCGAAAGGTTTCGAGTCACGTATTGAAAATATACACAAACTTTTATGCGAATGCATAAGCTAAAAATGTCATTTCAGTGGCTCAGTGCATTTTGCGTCTATTGATATCCTACTTGATTGAATCTTAACCTCACGTTAGTAATAAAAGTATAAAACTAATAATTATTCTCTAAATATTTTATAAAAATATTGACAAATAAGTGCAGATACATCGGTTTTGACACAAAACTGCGGTACCGAAATGCTTCTCCAATCACCTGCACGGCATGGGCAGAGTTGAATCCCATATTCAGAGTATTTTATTTTCAAATTTCAACCCTGATGGAAATATAAAGATCAATTGCGATACATCTCATCAATTAAAATAAATTATCATCTTTGATATAAAATACAATCATTAGATAGGCAACATTTAGAGAGACGTTGGGATAATGTTAAAATACAATCAGGGGCAGAGTGACTCCATATTTCGAGTATTTATTTCAATTCCCTTATTTTTAACTCCATGGCATTGTCAGATTGTCTCTCCCTCTCTCGGTCTTAGCTCCAGACAGTCGGACAAAGCCATGTCCCATGTGGCTGCTAAGTCACCAGCTATCACCTAATCCATTGTATAAGACCTTAACCACTTTCTGGCTGAATCAGTCAAGCTCTGTTATCTGACAATAACTGATACCCCTATAAATTCACCCAATCTTAGTTGCTCCATGAGGCCATCAAAGCATCATTCCTCAACAATCGAGGCGACACTTGTGGAGAAACAAGAATCAAACTCTCAAATAGAGGTTTTTGCTTTCCATTCATCTTGATGGGATCCGACTTCAAGACAATCCCAATTATCGGTAGGTTTGGTTTCTGATTTTTTTTTTTTATTGTTTTTGGATTTATTCGTCTAGTCATATTAAGTTCAAAACTTGTCATGGTGTTTTCATTACGTACAAGTGTTTCAATACTTAGCTTCTGTTCTTTATCAGATATTAGTCCACTTGTAGCTAAGATTGATGATCCCAAATTGGCAACAAGTAATGATTTGATGGAAGTAGTTAGACAGTTGGATGAGGCCTGCAAGGAGGCTGGATTTTTCTATGTGGTAAAATTTGAACATTTTCTATCATTTCTGTAAATAGATTTTAAAGAAATGGCTGGTTCATTATCTTATAGCAGCATCTCATATTAGTACCATATGTATTACCAAATGTTAGGGGTTTGAAATGTTGATAAAATGCAGACTTCATCAGTACATGGGGAAAAAAAGAAACTAGCTATATTTTGGTACAATTCTTCATCCAAAAACAGTTACTTGTGAAACTCCTGGTGAATTAATGTATCTATTAAGTAAAGAAAAACTTAACCAAAGAAATTTGTAAAACAATCTGAATGTATTGGTAGTTCAAGATTTGTGCTTGTGCTTAGGCCTGTCAAACGTGGCCCAATAGCACGGAATGGGCCCAAATCGTTTCCGTTCCGTTTAAAGAAACGAAACACCAACCTATTTCGTTAACCGTTACGTTTACGAAATGGCACAGAAATCTGTTTCGTTTACCGTTCCACTTCATAAATAACACATGAAACGGTTTGAAACTAGATTGAAACGGTAAGAATTGGTATTTTGTTTGCCGTTTCGTTTATTAAACGGTCGAAATTAGGCTGCCGTTAATCGTTTCGTTTCGTATAAACGAACGGCACCACATGGTGGTTTGTTTCGTTGACAGGCCTACTTGTGCTTGACAGAAAGGTCACGGAGTGCCTGATTCCATGATTAGAGAAGTTAGAGAAATAAGTCGCAGTTTCTTTGCACTTCCAACTGAGGAAAAATTAAAGATTAAAATGACCCCAAAGAGTGGATACAGGTACTGCACATTAGTCTATCGCCATTTTACGGATTAAATGCTTTCTTGTTGGATCTTATCCAATATCAAGATGTTTCTGACACAGGGGCTACCAAAAGGTTGGAGTAAATATAACAAAAGGAAAGCCTGACATGCATGAAGCAATTGATGTAAGTCAAAATTTATCATGTATTATATTGCAGTATTTGGTTTCATTCTTTAACTCATGTCTATTGTTTAAAATATGTTGTCATAAAATTAATTTTGTAGAATTTGTAGTATTATAGGCCTATTTTACCAGGGCAGTATGGAGATCTAGCAAACCCTCTTGAAGGGAATAATTTGTGGTATGCTTACTGTGCACCTTTCATTTTTTTATTTCCATTTTTATTTTGTTTTCCTTCTGGAGCTAAACACTAAAATGAAGTTCGTAGCATGACAATCTCAAAGATGCTTTGTTTAATATGCAGTTTTTTGAGACAATGTCTTTTTCAAAGTGAGCTCTTTATTACAAAAATATTTCTCTAAGCTCAATTTTGTTGGTCATTCTCAGGCCAAAAACCCCATTTAATTTCAAGGCATTGATGGAGGATTATCTCTTTCTTGTCAAAGGTTCTGAAATTTAAAATTATGATGGTCTTACGTCTTTAATTTTACTGTTATATGCTGCTACTATTTTACATTTACTTTCAAGTTTGTTCCTTGGATTTGGTTGTAGATACATCTCGAAAGATAATGAGGGGAATAGCTTTAGCACTAGGTACACCAATTGATGCATTTGAAGGCGACTGTGCTGGAGATCCATTTTGGGCATTTAGATTAATGTGTTACCCTGTTTTAACTGATATTCCTGAATCTGTACGCACTGATACTGGAATGTATAATTCTCCCCTCTTTTATTGATAAAATATATGTTCCAACTTTTTTTTTATAAAAATTAAATGCTGATTTTTCCCCCTTTTGTGTGTTGCAAAATGGATGAAGTGGTGCTCACACTGACTATGGTGAGTACCGCTCTGTGATATTAAATTTCTATATGCTTGCCTTCAATATAGATCGGCTTCCAAAGTAAAAGACAATTCATTGTTTGACTGTGGTCTTAATGTGTGAATACACAGGTCTATTGACATTGGTTAACCAAGATGATGAAATTCAAGCACTTGAGGTAGTTTTTCCAAGTAGTATCTTCTACATACGCTAAGACAGTCACAATTTTCAATAAAACCTTATACCTAATATATATTTACTAATCGGAATTTCAGGTTCAAAATCGATCTGGGGAGTGGATCTCTGCAGCACCAATACCCGGTACATTTGTCTGTAACATTGGAGATATGCTGAAGGTATTTTTTTTTTGAAAAAAAGGCCATTGGGCCCATTTCTATTACTAGAAATCAATATCCATCATACAACTAGCAAACATAATAAAATAAAAACCCACAACTCACTAAAATCTACTAAAGCCCGACATTATTACCATCGACTTCCCTGGGACCCAAGACTAATTAGATTCGGTACCCAACACAAAACAAATTTACACTCAAATTAACAATCCTCAACGATCAACTTATAAACCCAATAGTGGCATACAGCTTAGTTCAAACAGAAAAGTAACTAATAAATAATGTCTCTGTGCATCTGGTCCTACTCCTTTCTTGTTAATTCAGCGTGATTTGAGCAATGTTCCAGCCGACCCATTCATCTCCTCCAGTGATAGCAGCTCCCACTGCATCAGGAGCTTGCATTTGAATAGGGATTATTAACCAATCGTCAGGTAGCCAATGAAAGAGACACCCTTTGATGTTTGGTGTTGCTATGCCTGCCCAATACATCACAAAAGAATATATCGTTAGTAAAAGATTTTTAGTCGTTTTAACCCTCTTATTATTGAAAATCACATCATTCCTCATATTCCAAACACTCCAGCATAAAGCACTAAAACATATCAGGAAAGCCTCCCTATCCCCATGCGGTAGATCAAAAGCAAAATTCATCATATCAGATAAAGAATGCCAATCAGAGTAGTGCTGGCTTTGACCCAACCAAAACCAAGCTGCTCTTGTACAGGGGCAAAAAAGAAATAAATGAGAACAAGTTTCTTCAACAGTACCACAACAGTTACAAACATCATTTCCTAGCCAACCCCTTTTGCATAAATTTTATTTAGTCAAAAGCTTATTATGCATTACCATCCACATGAAGATTTGAATTTTCAGAGGTAATCTAATTTGCCACCAAACCTGAGCATTGCTTATGTGGACACCACCAAAATTCAAAAAAATATACATGGACTAAGAATTGTACTGCCCATCAGTTTCCCACCTCCACGTTAGCTGATCATCTTCATTTTTCAAATGAACATTCAGTACTATCCCCAACAGTTCAGACCACTCTTGTATCAACACCCCATTAAGGTTTCTATGAAAGTTCAGTACCCCTTGAGACAGTACCACTTCTTGGAGGGTACATCTTTTATTAGAACATAAGTCATATAAGAAAGGATACATAGTTGCCAAAGAACACTCCTGGTACCAAATGTCAGTCCAAAACTGTATTCTAGAACAACCCCCTATTTTAAAACTAGTGGAAATACTACCTAAACCATCCAAAGTAGTCCAAACCTACAATATCTTTCCAAAATGGAGAAAAATCAAGTGGGTGATTGTTCCTACTATATTTTGCTATAACCATATCTTTTCACAGTCTATGAAATTGGACATTATTATATCTCCACCACCACTTTATCAGAAGGGCAGCGTTCATGTTTTGCATATTTAAAATTCCTAAACCATCATGTTTTTTCAAATGACAAACTTTCACCCAATTTACTAATGCAAATCTTTTCTTGTTACCTATGTTCCTCTGCCAAAGAAAGCTACTCCTATAAGAATCAATCTGTTTCCTAACTTTTACAGGAACTTTATAAATACATGAATACATTATTTTAAGACTTGTATCCTTCATCACTTGTATTTACTTACTGATATTGATTGTATCAACTAAAATGTATAAGGTCTGGAGCAATGGCATCTACGAGCCAACGCTTCATAGGGTAATCAACAGAACCCCATTCTATCGTGTATCTGTTGCGTTCTTTTACGAGGTAAAATGGTAAATAATTATTAGTCTCTTTGTCTCTTCCTCCCTCTCTACTCTCTATTTCTCTCTATCTTAAACATTTTTGTTATTATATTGTGCAGTCAAACTTTGACGCTTGCATAGAGCCGGTTGAATGCTGCAAGCAAAAAACGGGTGGTGTTGCGAAGTATGATAACATTGTATATGGAAAGCATTTAGTTAAGAAGGTTCAAAATAACTTCGTCAAGGGTCGCTACTAGTTTTATGATGTAACAATATGGCATTGCCACTATCTTAGTTAGCTTGTATTTTGCTTTTCTGGCTTAAGGCGCTTAACTGTATTCGAACTTCAAATAAAATTTAATGGAAGGCTGGCTAAGGCAGGTAAAATAAATGTTCTATTTGAACTACTGCATCACTAATGTATGCTCTTCCATTTTATCGCTACATTGGACAATAAATGTTATTCATGATTATTCAAAGACATAAATAACTGTGGTAATTTTATATTGCTGAAATGCATTTAGAGCACATTACAAGTCTAGTGGTATAATCCAATTTGAGAGATTTCAGTCATTATAATAACAAACAGGGTCTTTAAATATAATCGAATACATGTCTATTTTTTTTTTTTTTTTTGACAAAGTGTCATGTATAAATAATCTATTTGAGATAATTAAAAAATATACACATTCATGTAAGTTCAAGAAATTTTGTGTCTATTGGTGATACTTTTTTTATTGGAATCTCAATTTTAAGTCATAACTAACAAAAAAAAAAATAGTTATTCTCCATATAACAAAATGCATTTAACAGCAAGTTGTACACGTCTATTGAAACTTTTACTCAACCCGGCCTTATTTCATATCATACATTCAATTTTATTTTATTTTATTTATTTATTTATTTTTTTGAGAAACAAAGTAACAAACACTCAATACTAATTGTGACTAGGCCTAATAAGGCTGCATAACATTAATTGAGTTATAAAAAAAAGGTAACAATCACTCAATTATTTAGCCTTATTAGGCCTAGTCCATAATAATCGTACTAAGCTCAGATAATCAGCCCAACACTGCTTGTTTCAGATCCAGTCGAAAACTGATAGTTTTTTTTTTTTGTTTGTCACTGAACGAAACCAAATCAACCAAACCAAACCTGATGGAAATATAAATATCAATTGCAATACATCTCATCAATTAAAATAAATTATCATCTTTGATACAAAATACAATCATTAGATGGGCAACATTTAGAGAGACGTTGGAATAATATTAAAATACAATCAGGGGCAGAGTGACTCCATATTTTGAGCATTTATTTCAATTCCCTTATTTTTAACTCCATAGCCTTGTCACATTATCTCTCCCTCTCTCAGTCTCAGCTCCAGACAGTCGGACAAAGCCATGTGGCTGCTAAGTCACCAGCTATCACCTAAAATCATTGTATAAGACCTTGACAACTGTTCCGGCAGAATAGGCCATGCTTTGTTATCTGACAAGAACTGACACCCAAAAATCATTTCCCTATAAATTCACCCAATTTAAATTGCTCCATGCAGCCATCAAGGCATCATCCCTTCACACTCCAGGTGCTCCCACGGACACTTGGGAGAATCAAGAATCAAACTCTCCATTCATCCTGATGGGATCCGACTTCAAGACAATTCCAATTATCGGTAGGTTCAGTTCCTGATTTTTTTTATTGTTTTTGGATTTATTTGTCTAGTCATATTTAAGTTCAAAACTTGTCATGGTGTTTTGATGCGTACAAGTGTTTCAATACTTAGCTTCTGCTCTTTATCAGATATTAGTCCACTTGTGGCCAAGATTGATGATCCCAAATTGGCAACAAATGATGATTTGTTGGAAGTAGTTAGACAGTTGGATGAGGCTTGCAAGGAGGCTGGATTTTTCTATGTGGTAAAATTTGATCATTTTCCATCATTTCTGTAAATAGCTTTAAAAGGAATGGTTGGCTCATTATCTTATAGCAGCATCTCATATTAGTACTATATATATTACCAAAATGTTAGGAGTTTGAAATGTTTAAAGATAAAATCAGACTTCATAAGTACATGGGGAAAATAGGAAACTACCTATATTTTGGTACGGTTCTTCATCCAAAAATAGTTACTTGAGAAACTCCTGGTGAATTAATGTATCTATTAAGTAAATAAAAAGTTAACCAAAACAACCCATTTGGAAAAAAATTGTAAAACAATCTGAAGGTATTGGTAGTTCAAGATTTGTGCTTGTGCTTTACAGAAAGGTCATGGAGTGCCTGATTCCATGATTAGAGAAGTTAGAGAAATAAGTCGCAGTTTCTTTGCACTTCCAACTGAGGAGAAATTAAAGATTAAAATGACCCAAAAGAGTGGATACAGGTACTGGCATACTGCACAATAGTCTATTGCTATTTTACGGATTAAATGCTTTCTTGTTGGATCTTATCCAATTTCAAGATGTTTCTGACGCAGGGGATACCAAAAGGTTGGAGTAAATATAACGATGGGAAAGCCTGACATGCATGAAGCGATTGATGTGAGTTAAAATTTATCATGTATTATTTAGCAGTTGTTGGGTTCATTCTTTTACTCATGTCTATTGCTTAAAATTTTGTTGCCATAAAATTAATTTTGTAGAATTTGTAGTATTTTAGGCCTATTTTACCGGGGCAGTATGGAGATCTAGCAAATCCTCTTGAAGGGAGTAATTTGTGGTATGCTTACTGTGCAGCTTTCATTTTTTATTTTTTATTTTCTTTTGTTTTTCATCTGGAACGAAACACTATATAAAATGAGGTTCGTAGCATGACAATCTCAAAGATGCATTGTTAATATGCAGGGTCTTGAGACAATGACTTTTTCAAAGTGAGCTCTTTAATTTAGTAAAAATATTACTCTAAGTTCAATATTGTTGGTCGTTTTCAGGCCAAAAACCCCATCAAATTTCAAGGCATTGTTGGAGGATTATCTCTCTCTTGTCAAAGGTCCCAATAATTTAAATTATTGTGGTTTTGCTTCTTTAATTTTATTGTTATATGCTACTATACTATAATACATTATATTGCAAGTTTGACTCTTTGACATGGTTACAGATCTATCTAGAAAGATTATGAGGGGAATAGCTTTAGCACTAGGTGCACCAATTGATGCTTTTGAAGGTGACTGTGCCGGTGATGTATTTTGGTTTCTTAGATTAATTGGTTACCCTGTTTCAACTGATATTCCTGAATCTGAACGCACTGAAACTGGAATGTATAATCTCTCTTCTTTTATTGATAAAATATATGTTCTATTTTTTTTTATAAATGTTTTAGTATACAAAATTAAATGCTAATTTATTTTTTCTTTTGCGTGTTGCAAAATGATTGAAGTGGTGCTCATACTGACTATGGTGAGTACTGCTTTGTGATGCTAAATTTCTATAAATCGGCATCTATTTGACTAAGCTTCCAAAGTAAAAGATATTTCATTGTTTCACTACGGTCTTAATTTGTGAATACACAGGTCTATTGACATTGGTTAACCAAGATGATGAAATTCAAGCACTTGAGGTAGTTTTTCCGAGTAGTATCTTCTATATGCGCTAAGTAAGACGGTCACAGTTTTCAATATAACATTATTAATCGAAATTTCAGGTTAAAAATCGATCTGGGGAGTGGATCTCTGCAGTACCAATACCCGGTACATTTGTCTGTAACATTGGAGATATGCTGAAGGTATAATGAATACATCATTTTAAGACTTGTATCCTTCATCACTTGTATTTACTTATTGATATTGATTGTATCAACTAAAATGTATAAGGTCTGGACCAATGGCATCTACAAGCCAACTCTCCATAGGGTAATAAACAAAACCCCATTCTATCGTGTATCTCTTGCGTTCTTTTATGAGGTAAATTTTTATCTTTCTCTCTCCCTTCCTCTCTCCTTCTATTTCTCTTTATCTTAAACATTTTTGTTGTTATAATGTGCAGTCAAACTTTGACGCTTGCATAGAGCCGGTTGAATGCTGCAAGCAAAAAACGGGTGGTCTTGCGAAGTATGATAGCATTGTATATGGAGAGTATTTAGTTAAGAAGGTTCAAAACAACTTTGTCGATGGTCGTTACTAGTTTTATGATGTAAAAAGATGGGGTTTGCTTCTATCATTGTTAGTTTGTATCTTATTTTTCTGGCTTAAGTGTATTGGAACTTCAAATAAAATTTAATGGAATGTTGGCAATGTCAGGTAAAAGAAAAGTTTTATTTGAACTACTGCAGCAGCACAGAGGGGCGGAGCCAATAGGGTGACTACCTGGGGCTGTTGACCCCCTGTGCTCCAAAAAAAAAGAAAAATTAATTTTTTATGTATATTTTTCTTTATTTTTTTAGAAATTTCCTATAATTTGCCCCCCTAATTAATCCTGAATTGTTCAATTGTTAAAATTTTGTCCCCCTACCATAAATTTTCTGGCTCCGCCCCTGAGCACGGGGCAGCACAGCAGTCTGCAGCACTAATATTTGTTCTTCCATGTTACGTTGATATTTTCCCTTCTTCAGTACCGGTGTTTTAGTTATAAGTGTTTACATTTGGTTTGTCCTTTTTTTTGGATATGATTTTAAAGGGTTGTTTATTTCATATGTTAATTATTTGAAGTGCATTTAGAGCAAATTAATTACAATTCTATTATTATATAACAAAAAGGTTCTTCAAATATTAACAGAAACATGTATAAATAATTTATTTGAGATAATTGAATGCGTATATCTATGTAATTTCAAGAATTTTTATATCTATTGGCGATTTTTTTTAATTGGAAATTCAATTTAAGTCATAACTAACAAAAAAACAGTTGTTCTCCGAATATATAATGCATTAATTAAGCAGCAAGTTATACACTTCTGTTGAAATTTTTATTGAACTGGGTCTTATTTCAAATAATGCATTCAGAAGACATAAAAATTTTATTATGAGCAACGAAAAATCGTAAATAAATGTTTTCATGCCTCTATCTTCCCAGTCCCACCAAGTCCCTTCCACGGAATAAAATAAAATTCTCTCTGGACTCTACCAAACCCATCAATTCGATTCCATTTTATTTATTTTCCATGAAAATGTATCTTCATGCTTTGCCAAAAAAAATGTATATATATTTTACAGATAACTGCAGCATCTTGCTGAGTGGCTATCAAGCGAACATAATTCAGTCCTGATATGGGACATCCTAATATTCTGCCATCCTGACATCTCAATTAACCAAGCGCACTATTATGGGCTGAAAGATGGGCCTACACGCTGCATTCTGCATGTTCAGCGAAATGATGACGTCATCACACGCATTTCTGACGCCATCACACACTTTTCAGTTATTGGCGTCACCTTCACATCCCGTAAGTATAAATAATTACTCCCTTGTTTATATATAGATACTCCCTTACATAAAAAAATATACTCTGTTATGTTACAATGTAATAAATTACTCCCTTACGTAAATTTAATTACTCTTGAGAGACAAATTAAATACTCCTTTAAAATAAATTGATAATTGAAAACATATTTGACACTTAATGAATCTTACATACTCCCTTAAAAATTATTAGTTACTCCCTTAACAAAAATTACGTACTTCCATAATAAAAGGTAAATGAAATCATATTTGGCACTCACTTAATGAATCTTACATACTCCCTTAAAAAATAGTTAGTTACTCCCTTATCAGAAATTATGTACTTCCATAAGAAAAGATAAATGAAAACATAAGAGAGTATATATTTCTACACAAGGAATTAAATTATCAATATTAATAGAGCACTTATTTTCTCAATAATTAGTCTTCAAAGAATGGTTAACTGTTTATTAGATGATAAAGATATAAACTAGGGAAGTATATACTTCAACATAAACATGCATAATATAAAGATTTGTATATACAACAATTGAAAATTGACATTCACACAAAGACACCAGCAAACATGCCTAACAATAAGCTAACATTAAAACCAAATTAACTATATCATTCCTAGCAATAAACTGACCACCTTTTCAAACATTACAACCAAGTTCAAATTAACTATTGAATCAAACTAACCATAAAATAATTCCAACCAAGTTCAAAAATACTAGCAAACTTAATAGTATAACTATAACAAAAAGCATCAATCATGGAAATCAAAATAAGAATGGATCATCTCAGGCAAGAAGAATACAATCTGTTGTTTACTTCTTTTTTGACAACCTTCATAATAAATGACATCGCCTGAAATAAACAAAAAAAGAAGGTATCAGCGTATTATATACTCCCATTCCAGTTTATATTTACTCCTTTAATTGAAGTTAATTATACTTCTACAAGAAAATACTTAGCATAGATTAGTTAAAATGCATAATCTGATATATACTCCCTCACCTGAAATAAAAAAAGAAGATATCAGCTTATTATATACTCCCCGTCCAGTTTATATTTACTCCTTTATTTGACGTTAATTACACTTCTACAAAAAAAATACTTAGCATAGATTAATTAAAATGCATCATCTGATATATACTCCCTTTATCATGTAATTACTCCCTTAAACAAACATAACTACACTGTGAAAACAAATGGTACTATCAGATAAAAATTATTATTTATCTTTATTATAAACTCCTTTGCATTTATATAATTACTCCCTTATTCTAAAATAACTACACTTCTACGTAAAAAGTACAAAAAACAATTCTGATACGGTGAACCTGTACAATTCAAGTTTAGATTCATCGATTAAATATATGATCTACAATGGTGATATGCTAAACTTTAGCATCAACACAAATCAACTAGTTTGAAACATTCATTAAAAATCTAGATCTGATCTACAATATTGACATGTTGAACTTACATTAGCACAAATCAACTAGTTTCAAATCGAGTAAATTAGACTCCACATTACACTGGTAGATAAAATTTCATGATTGAGGAATGACAATTAACCAATGAATTATGAATAACATCACTAAAAGACATTCAATACCATTTCATAAACGAATTAAACACAAAAGTATCTCCAATTGCCTCAGATAAAAAACTGATTTGAACTACTCCCTATCAGAGCATACGTACGTTTTACATTTTCACCTAAATCAAACCATCCAAGCTTCGTATTCAATTTCGAAACAAAGATACACAATAAACTCACAACTGTAGTTGTCCGACTCCGATTTTGAGATCGAGAGGCCTCATTCCAGCCTCCACTGTGGTCGTCTGACTCCGATTAGAGATCGAGATACCTCATTCTAGTCTCTTCAGTCTTCATCGTTCAACCCCTGGTCTTGAGAAGACATACAACGGAGATGGCGGAGGTGCCTTCCGGCGAGTTCGTACTGTCAAGATGGCCTAGCGACGGTGGGAGGAGGAGGAGATCAGTCGTGGTGGTGTGAGAGAAGGAGAGATTGGAATAGTGAATGGGTTAAGAGAGAATATGTCGAAGAAACAAAGATCGGAGAGAAAGAAAAGAGATTGATTTCAGTGTGCATGTCACGTGCATATATGGAGAGATAAATGGGCTTTCTAGCGCAACAGCCCAGGGATGGCAAGATGTCAAAATCTTATGATGGTAGTAAGGATATCTGAACATAATTTATTTATTCTTTCCGAAACAGTTGGTGGCCACTAGCCCACTACCATCAAAAGGTGAAAAATGTGCGAATATAATTATTCGTATTATTTACAGGCCCACAATTACAATTTACATAGATTGCTTTATGCATCGTTGTAATATATAAATCTCCGAGAGAATTGTCACAGGTAAGCTCCGTTTATTGTATATATACACCAAGCACCGTCTCAAGCTAAAGATCATATATTGCGGTCACCTATCCTACATTCCAAAACAAGTACACGGCACAACTCCTCCATTTTGTTTCAATGGAACCTGATAATTCAATTAATCTGATTCCCAAACGGATAACTTGTATATTGAACAACGTTGCGAATACTGAAGAGGAACATGAAAATTTATGGCACATGATGAAGAACCCTGCAAAAATCACTCGAGATGAACATGACACTTTTCCGAACAACCCTCCTTCTAACGACCCTGGTTCCATCACTGATGATGAATCAGACAAGTTGTTTAACTTGGATGACCTTCCTCTAATTAAAGAAGGTGAGCAAAATAATTTATTGAACTTCAATTACTGTCCATTCTGCGGTGATGTTCAACCAATGGACAATCGACTGCTTAAAGCAGCCATATATCTGGCAAAACCAGTGAAATGAAGCACATGGTTTTGCAGGATCCAAAGGTTCTGCTCGGAACAACTCAACAAGGGAGTACGTGCCTTCACATATCCTCCATCTTTGGCCACAAAGAATTCTCCATGGCCGTGTTAGCACTAAATCAGTCTCTTCTCTCCAGTATCAACTCATATGGAGAGACTCCATTACTTGTTGCTGTCACAAGCGGTCATGTATATCTGGCATCTTCTATGCTGAAACTCTATCAACAACTAAAAGTAAGTGAGATGATCTTGAAACAAGACAAAAACATAGATAATGCATTACACCATGCCATTCGCAACAACCACAGACACCTTGCTTTGGAGTTGATAGCCGCAGAGCCTGACTTATCAAGAGGAGTGAACAAATATAATGAGTCACCTTTGTACATTGCAGTCTTGAGAGGTTTTAATGATGTTTTGGAGAGATTGTTGGAAGTTCTACAATCAAGTCACGTAGGGCCCAACAATGAAAATGCTCTGCATGCTGCTGTGAGTAATGGAAAGCAAGGTTAGCACTGAATTAAGTAAAAACATGCAAATGAATCAAAATCTTACTTTCTGTTGAAATTATATCTATACATGTGAAATCAATTCTGGCATAGTACGTGATCCTAGTCCATAATAGCTTGGTAATGAGCTTCAACAAAATAATATTATTTTAATATATTGACAAATAATACATGTGCTATATAGGTATTGTTAAAAAACTTGTGGTGACACGTCCTTGGCTAGCAAGAGAAGAAGAGAAGAATGGGAATACTCCAGTGCAACATGGTGTGCTCTTTGACAAGCTTGATGTGATTCAAGTATTACTGGAACATGATCGCTCTTTAGGCTATCAAGTCAGCACAAAGGATAATGACCCACTCCTTAAATCAGCAGCATACCGAGGTCATGTTAAGGTTGCCCGAAAGATTCTCAATTATTGCCCAGATGCTCCTTATTGCGGACCAGATGGTTGGACAATACTTCATGAAGCCGCACAGCAAGGTCATGAACGTTTTGTTGAATTCATCCTTAAGACCCCTCAACTCCATAATCTTATAAACATGCGTGATAAAATGGGAGAAACTGCTTTGCATATTGCAGTTCGAAATTGCAACCCAAAAATTGTCCGTCTTCTACTAGCTCACAAAGCTATAGACTTCACAGCTGTTAACAATAAAGGCGATCCACCAGAATGGCAACTGGGAGATGCAACAGAGCAGGCAAAAACTTTAAATTGGGTATGCTAAATTTATCACATGTAAATCAATGCTTCTAGTTCTCATTTCAAATTGAAACAGAGTAAAACATATTATTTTTCCGTCAAAAATCAAAACAGAAGCATTGGAAAAATGGGAAGTAGATTTACTGAATGAAACCAAGATGAAAGTCAACATCATAACATTGAAACAAGTAAACAACTGTAGGAAATTAAACGATTAGGCCTCTCAGATACTCCCAGTGCCTTAACTTGTTTTTTTAAATGAATAAAATTAAAGTTAAAGGTGAAGAAGAGAAATTTTTTAAAAAATAATAAGGACTCTTTAGTTTTCTGTCCTTATTATATCATATCGACATATCCTCTTCCTACCCAATTCCAGAATATGTTTTTCTTTTTTAAAAAAATGGTTTATTCATTGTAGATAAGCTTGCTTAAAAAGACATAATAAACCTATTACCTATACTAATAATTTTCTTTGTTATTCAAACAGAATGAAGTGATGATGATGATGTCAAAAGCTAATCCGCAAGCTTTAACAACCATTTCAAGTCAAATAGCCAAAAAAGAAATGACTGATAAATCGATCCAAGAAATCAAGTCACTGACCACAACATACACAAGCAACACTTCTTTAGTGGCAATTTTCATTGCCACTATTACATTTGCGGCAGCTTTCACATTGCCTGGAGGATACAGCAATGATAAAGGAACTGAAGGACTTCCAGTTATGGCAACAAAGCCTACATTCAAGGCCTTCCTTGTTTCCAACACATTAGCAATGTGCTCCTCTCTTGTTGTTTCCTTCATATGCATCTTAGCAAGGTGGGAGGATTTGAAATTCTTACTTTACTACAGATCTATAACTAAGAAGCTTATGTGGTTTGCATACATGGCAACTACTGTGGCATTTGCAGCTGGCTTATACACAGTATTAGCACCTCGCATCATGTGGCTGGCTATCTTAATATGCGTTCTTTCTATTGGCCTTCCCTTCCTTACGTATCTGCTCGGTAAATGGCCTGTATTGAAACTTCGGTACCGGTTTGGTCCTGCTTTTAAATTTAAGACCGATCTTCTTGATATGGTATAAGCTCCTTAGTTAGTCTTATAATCTTATGTAATTATACTTTGTGTCAATATTCTTTCTCTAACGTGCTTTTCATTCTTCGGAGTGCATGAATTTATGTAATTGGTATGTCATATGAATACCTCCTCAATTTCATGTAATATCTGTGATTTGTGCTTAAAATGTTACTGAAATGTTGGGTTGGTGTAATTGACTGATTGAACAAATTTTTTACGTGAGTAGGTTTCATGAAATTTGATTGGCACGATACATTGGTTATTCTGGGTAAACTATACATATATCCAAATTATTGGCACAACTAGATGCTGTCGTTGCAGCTACCCCACGACTTTGCCATGACCAATAAGACTGAATTGACTTCTTCATATATATTTTTTTCAACTGCTACAGATATCTGAATGCATATTTCATACATGTACACACTGTACAGGACTACAGGTAGAAACATGTGCTTCACTATTCTTTCCAACTACATGCATAGCTTGCAGTGTAGCCGCAACTATGACTGTTTCATTTAATTGTTTCGTTCTTTCAACTGCATACACTTCTTCACTGATGCATGGTTCATCAGCAAATATCAACGACCGTCGGCTGGACACATATATATTGACACCATTTCATCTGCCTATTCAAGACATATGTTCTTTCAACTACATGCACAGCTTGCGGTATAGCCGCAAGCTATGATTGCTTCATTTAATTGTTTCATTCTTTCAATTACACAAACTTCTTTGTTGATGAATGGTGGCACCATTCATCAGCAAAGAAGCACAATCAACGGCCACCAGTCGAACACATGGTGGCATCATTCATCTGCCTATTCAGGATATATATTCTTTCAACTACATGCACAACTTGCGGTGTAGCTGCAACTATGATTGTTTCATTTAATTGACTCTGCAACTATAATTTTTGCATTACATTTTTGTTAATTGATGTTATTTAATTTAATGGTAACCTTAATGGACAAACATGTACGAAATATATATATATATATCCTGAATAAGCAGATGAATCGTACCACTATGTCTGGCCGGCGGCCGTTGATTGCTCTTCTTTGCTGATAGAAAACAAACCAAATCAAAGGGGAGGAAAAGTTAAAAGGCGAACAAAGAGTTTTAATTGCAATCAAAAAAGAAAAAAAAATGTGCACATCAGTCATAAGATGACCTATCACAACAACACTGGTATATTCTAATTTAGTGATGAGCATAAGATCAAAACAAAAAAAAAGAAAAATTTAAAGAGGTTATTATATTTCAATGTGTTAAAATTAATAATCCGCAAATTAGATTTGGCATTCGATCTAGAATGAAACTCAATTCAAAGCATCTTAGACCAAAATTATTAAAAAGAAATCGGTTATTGTGGAGTGCAAAATTGCAATATTCTTTGTTCCTGCCAGTATTCAACAGAATAATAAAAAAAAAAAACAAATGTAAAGCTCTGGTAACCTAAGCTTTTCGTTTGGTTTCGATGTTACTGAGGTTGTTCATACCAGACAGAGTCGGCACCTATCTAGATCACTGCTTTCCTAGGTCTGCATAGGAGTACAGGTCTTCAGTTGGAGTACATGTGTGAGAAAGTGCTGCATAAGATCGTGCTCTGGATCGAATGCGTGTCACTAAACAATTAAGAGCAAAAGTTTATCAAAGTGAGACACTAAGGAAAAGAACCGATCACGGATACCAAGCCCAACGAGTAATTTGGCAAGTTGACATTTCCAAATGTGTACATGTCAACTTGAGGGGGAGTGTTGAAATATATGAGGTCTACATGTGTGTGTATGGACCGAACGGTATAGCGTGAAGTTAGTGTGAAGACGACGAATCAACACAAATTCTGTTCGGACCGAACAAGGATGGATTCGGACCGAACAGAGAAGACAATATCACTGCAGTCATGTAATTCGGACCGAATTGGTATCAATTCGGACCGAATTGAGAACTCAGAGGATGAGATATAATGTAATTCAGACCGAATTGGTGAGAATTCGGACCGAATTCCTAAGCCGACCTAGCATATTTGGCAGGATAAATGCAATATTGTGTCAAATTTTTCCATAGAAGATGGATAAAAATTATGGGATGTTTTCCTAATGATGTCACACCCCGAGTCACTTTTAGACGACTCGCGAGTGCATCTCGACAACCCGCCGCGTATTTCTACGCAAGGCGAAACGAACATCACATATATACCAATAATTCATACATATAATGCCACAAAAATTTATTTAATCAATAAGAAAAGAATTAGACAAACGACAAGGATTAACATGGTGAGATGAACACGAGACTCCCATGCTAGTTCAATGTATCAGAATATTTAAACAAAATAGAACATACAATTAGTGGCATTTATTTGATCCGTTTATTTTTCTCTCTTTTCTTGCGAAAGTTCGAACTCATCGTCTTCAATACCTGGAACCCATATTAAAATGGAAACGGGTGAGAGATCGGACACTCTCTCAGTGCGGTATTCAGCTCCAGCCCGGATATTTGTAAAACTTTACCAAATACATACTGACGACATGATTAAGTATCTCTATCTCATAATTATATACAGTGTTAGAGGTATTACATTTCATGGTGCATCACTTATGCAAATCACTAAATGCACTACATATTTTAACAGAGTGCAAAAACTATTCATTGTATAATAATTAAAATGCAATTAAATCTCATATGCAACCTTTATTAAATATTTAACTTTCTAATGCATGATCCAATATAGCATTTTTCAAGTTTCATTAATAATGGGTAGCAAGTAGTTCCTTCGTTAGCTAACCCAAAGAAATCAATTGTTATTTTATTATTTCCACTAGGTAAACCGTCCCACTTATACCAAGCCCACTTGTTTGACACTAATTCCACTAACCCAGAAAGCCCACTTATCTGTCGCGAACAAATAACTTCTGGGGAGCGCGCTAGTACTAGGGCCCTCAGGCCAAACACTTGGTACAACGGATAACATCCACTTCCACTTTAACATTTATCACTTCCACTTAACATATACCACTTTAATATCCACTGTCTTAACTTAACAATTATGAGATGCGCATGCATTCATACATTCTAAGTCATGTATATTAATGATGCAATTTCATGCTCACTAAACTTTATCCCATCAAGCAGATTTTCAACAATTAAAAAGGATATTAATCACTATCCAAAACGTGTCCGATTCAATATGCGATGCGATAATAATTTATGAAAATAATATGCACAACAAAATAGATAACAACTTTACAAATAAGTCCAGGAACCCGCACCTGTCACATAGCGCACGCTCACATGGTCTCTAATCCGCTTGTATCTCATGACTCGAATCTAATTTACAGAAACTATTTCTAATTACTAAGTAATCAAAAACAAATTAAATAAAAGAAAATGAAGAACAACATTTTGGACCGAGAACTAGCACTAGTACTTTAGATTAAATATTCAGAATACTCTTTTCGAACTCAAATAATTCTCATCAAAACAACAGAGATCAACTTACAATATTTTATTACAACCTTTCAAAATAATAAAAGAACAAAGCAGTAGCGAGTGTTATGCAAAATCTGAAAATAAACCAAGAAGTTTGTCTTCAAATCAAATTTAAAATTTTTAAAGATTTCGTAAACAACCTTTTCGTAATCCCAAATACTCATTAGACACATTGACAATATATTGTGTAAAAGAAAGCTTTGTGTCAAAAGATATTTAAACAGAAGAGGTTTTCAGTGCTTTAATTGGTCTAACCCAAACTAATAATATAGAAAGTAACAAAATTCGTACAATAGAATAAAACTATTATTATATTTCATCCAACTTTAAAAATAACTGTCTCTAATTAATTTTAAACTATTTTATGGTGTATTAAAGAACTAAAATAACTAGAAGCAATAAAATAAAACTAAGAAGCGATAACAACTATAAAGTATTAACAAAAATTGCAAATCCAACTTTTATTTAAATAACCGAATATTAAAATCATAACTCAAATCTAAATATGATGACGATCACAACAATAAAAAGATTTTTCATAAAATAAAATGAGAAAGATCAATTACCAAAATAGGTTCAAGGATTAAATTGAGGAACCTTAATTTTCTTCACACCAGACATCAAAACTCTTGGAATAGACACAACAAGAGCAAGGGGTGGCAGACTAATGTTTCAATTAAATCGTCCAATCATTCTTTACAAGGATCAAGTGGGCCATCTTTGACATTGAGAGATTAATGGGAACGAATAGTGGGACAACAACAATTATCAAAAGAAAGAGAGTCAATACGTATATATAGCGATTAGGAAATAAAAGGATTCTTGGAATTAAAATATGACACGGGAGACATAAACGAAACGGTTATTGGTACCCATTCACAAACACCTTTAGTTCAGTTATTGTTCCCACTAATAAAATTTCTAAACAAAATAAACGGTTATTGGTTCCAGCTCACAAGCACCTTTAAGTCGGCCAACACGAAAGATTATTAGTGACACCAATTGGAAGTTAAATATCATGGTTCAATGGATACGACATGTGCACCACACTTGAACTTCTCAATTTTGCTATTTATGTCAAAGGTCAAAATGATGTCTTTAATGTTACGTAAAAAAACACTCATAAAATTCTAAACACTCTAAAATAAAATAAAGACCATTAAAATAATAAATAAATAAATATTTTAAATAAAATATAGGTTTACATGATTTGGTAAAAATTTAGGTTGTTACAAATGAAGAGGATCTTATTTGTGTCAGAAGAGAATGAAATTATGGAGAATAAAGACAAGATTGTGTGAATTAATTTTATTACCAAAAAGACTAATTGTCTTATGTAATTTTAATGTCTATTTATTTCTCCCTTCTCCCTCAAACAATGTATACAGAAAATAAATAAAAAGAGTGTGCATGTGTGTGGAGGACGTAGGCACCAAGTTGGTGTTGAACCTCGTTAAATCTCGTGTTCTCTTTGTATTTTAATTGTTATTGTTTATTCTGATATCCTCGTGCTGAGCAACCCTAAGGGCCACGGTTCTTGTGCAGTTGCACTTGGATCGTGCCTCCTCGAACCTGAAACTCAACTTCCGCTGCGTAGACTCTCGAATTCTTAACAACATGTTATGGCGCTTCCTGTGTGTATCAGTCACTCCCTAATTAGTTGCCAGTACGGTACCTCTGGCTTCCCTGTACCAATTTTATTTGTGACAGGTTATTACTGAAGTAAATATTTGTTCGCTATAACTTAAACTACTGATAGAAATTATTGTCAGCATTTATGTGTGTTTTTCTTTCTCTTAACTTTTCCTACATTTTATTTTAAGCAATATCTAAGCAATGCCTCATCAACAAAGACCTATGCTGGCACTGGCAGCAGCCGACTGCTCCATTCTCTGCATGTCTCTACCTATGTTGACAGTTAATAAAATACGCCCTCCAAAAGTTAAGAATGTTATAGATATCAAGCCGTTCTTTTAGCTTCGCCTTGTTCCAAGGTAGCCTCACTTACCTAGAATATTTCAAGTTATGCATTCATTTTATCACATAATTTGGCAACTATATTGGAAATTCCATTTATTCCGTTTCAGCAGTAAAGATTTATTCCGCACTTTTGGGGTATTATTATTTTATAAAATTGATTCAAACGCTAACAAGTGAGCATTTTTTCTGCAAAGAAACTTATATTATATGGACCTCTATATTATCAAATGAAATGAAATACATCTTAATTTTGTACATAATTAAACAATATATACATCTAGAAATGAACATATTTGAATTATAATTAAATAATCATAATTCATTTAATACAATTTTTTATATCGAGCAAAAATTTATAAATTATTCCCATCTTAAATACAACAAATTTGGACTTTGATCGTTACAAATTTTAAATGTATAATATTTTTTAAATTTATTAGAAAGTCAAATATCGAGCGAAGCTCGATTGGCCCCCTAGTTTGAATTAATAAGAGTAACAGACAATCTGAATATCTGATATTAACAAATTTGTAATCATGAGCTATATACAACACATAAATCATGAACTCTTGCATAGAGCAATGCATATTCATAATAACAGATGCCCCTGAGAAAAGAAAATCTCAAATCCAGGTGATAAAAATTCAATATATGCTTTTAATATTAGTGCTTGCAGTAAAAGAAATTCAATGCATTTAAAAGATCCATTAATTAGTCATTTCCTCACAACAAAGGCCTATTTTTTATACTTAATCCAGTTGATTATTTAGAACTTCTGAATTAGGACCCTCAAAAAAAAATTTTCTGAATTAGAAGATTATTTTCTTTATTCTACAACTTTTCAATATTTAAATTGTAATGTTATCCACCGACCACAAAAGCACACTATTAGTTGTAACGTTGGGTCATTTTATCAGTCCGAAGTACCACTCACAATTAAAAAAAGATAAAGAGATGACAATCATAGCGTTGCTTACTTATTTTCCATGGTGGAGCATATAACTCAATTATTAATTTATTACTTACTAACCTGAATCTCGAGAATATACGTGTTTCTTTTGATGGTCAATTTTATTTATGTGCTTATTTTTCTGACTGGATGAAAATTAAAATGAAAGAAAAAGTAAATTTTAACCTATTATGTCCTCACAAATTTTATATGTCACAATTTTCTTATAATAATAACAAATTTGAAAAATAAGAGAAAAAATAAAGATGTGTAAATTTTACTATCTAATTTGGCGATGATAATTGATAATAGTCAATTCAATATTTTGATCAAGGTATTTGTTATCAATTATCAGGAGAAAGTTTAATATGCACTATAGTGCATAGGACTTTCTATGCACCGCGGTCTTTTTCATCGGAATTTTTACAAATTGACAGGTCTAATTTAACCAATCTATTTTATATTGAAATCTCCTATCAAACCAATTTTTATAATTTTTGAAATTTTATTACTATTTTTTCGAATTTTTAAACCTGCCATTTTTGGAATATTCTAAATAGTATTTTGCTTCCAAAAATGGCAGGTTTTAAAAAATTCGAAAAAAATAGTAATAAAATTTCAAAAATTATAAAATTTGGTTTGTTAGGAGATTTCAATATGTAGATTAGATAAGTTAAATCCGATTTGTCAATTTGTAAAAATTTTGACGAAAAAAATCGTGGTGCATAGAAAACCCTATGCACTAGAATGCATATTAAACTTTCTCCAATTATCAATGCTTTACTATCTAAAAGCACTAAGAGCTGAACAAAAAAATAAGCAAAAACTAAGGACATTTCAGTCATGTCCCTCGAAAAATGGGAGTGTTTTGCAAATGAGGCGTGCCCTGAGCAATTCCCTTAGGGGACGTTTGGTTGTGTCGTAGAGAGTTGCATAAGTATTATATAGTGTTATGTAATGGATGTTGATTGTGTAGTAAGGATGAGTAATTTAATGCATGCGTATATTCATGCCAAAAGATTAAATTGTCCTTAAATTTGAATTATTGTGTATTAATAGTACGTTGTGACATAATTATTATTATTATGTATTAATAATAATTAAATATTATTAATTATTAATTATTGTTAATTATTAATTATAATAAAATTAATTATTAATGATAATAATAAATCATTGTATTATTATGAAATATTAATAATTATTTTAAATTAAATATCATAAATATTATTATTTATTTAATAATAAAAAATTATTTTTAATTAATTAACTATTATTAATAATAATAAATATTACTTGTTAAATATTGTTAATTATTATTTAATAATTAATTATAATAATTAATCTTTATTATTAGATGTTATTTATTAAATATTATTATTAATTATTTTTAAGGGATATTGTTGAAAAAAAAAAATTAAAGAGACCGGTGCACAACTTTATGTAACAGGTGTTGCATCCTTAGTCAGGAACAAACGGTCCTAGCTTCATTTGTTATAGACTTGCAGCACTGAAAGAAGCCAAATCAACCAAATCAAACCTTTTTCAAACTCCATCCATGGCGGATCTCACCCCTTCCACCAACGGCGACTTAACCCCTTCCGAAAACCCCAACTCCGGCTCTCCTCCTTCTCCCCACTCTCCTTCCAACCAGAACCAGTCTCCCTACGCTACCCCGTCCCAGCCCGCCGCCTCTCGCAAGAGCGAGAGAAAGCGCAAGCTCCGCGAATTTCCCGAGATGTCGAGCCCCAGTAAGGTGACCTCTCCGCACAAGACCTGGTCTGAAGCCGATGAGGTGACCTTGCTCAGAGCCGCCAACGATTTTCGCGGGCGAACTGGATCTGAGCCTAAAATTGCGACTGTAAGAGAGTTCTTTGACAAGATCAAGGATTCGATGGCGCCGCACCTCGATCCTGATAAGGTGTACTACAAGCTCAAGCGGCTCAAGAGCAAGTTTTTGTTGAATGGGGATACGGCGCCGAGTGGGGCCCATGAGAGGGTTTTGTACAACCTTTCGAAGGATGTGTGGCGTGGTGTGGTTGGAGATAACAAGAAGAAGAAGAAGAAGAAGAATGCTGATGCTGGTATGGTTTACTGGTTTGTTAATTTTCATTTTTGGTTATGTTATTAAATGGTAGTGGTAAAATTAAGGGTTAAGTGCCTTTAATAATACTAATTGGGAGTTGGGTCTTTATCTAAGGAGAATTATATTGGAAATATAGCAACCGGTGAATATGGTAGCTGGCTAGCTGCAAAGAAAAATATCACGAGCTGCTTTTGGGTGGGTCTCTCTCTAGAATTGGGAAATATTAGACTATCAGTTGAGAGCTTTAATTTGCAAATTTAGAGGAAGACATAGGCTAGAAATTGACGAATTCTAACTTTATCGTAATGAATTTCTGGTATGAGTAGAACAATGAGAACTTTATGTAGAATGAAAAGAATTTTTTACAGAAAGCAGTTAGGAAATCTTCTTAATTTTGAAAAGAAAAATATAGAGATAGGAAATAGGCTTTCAAAAGAAAGTGAGCTTAAAGATTAACTTGATAATTTTCTGAGTGCTTTGCTGTGTTCATCTAATTCTTCGTCATCTTGAAAAGGGATCGTTTACTGCATTGCAACTATGGACCTTTATTTCTCTTTCTTTTTCTTTTTTTGTATGAAGTTTTGAGATTTCCACACCCCCTTATAAATCCATGTGAAAATTATAAGGACTACCGTAAAAGTGTTTTTGCAGAGGAGAGTTGATCAAGGCTGTTTCATTTTATTGATCTCATAGTCTTAACTCTCCTCTATTTCAGGATTCCAAGTTATATTCTCTGACATCATCTATTTTCTTGATCAGGCAATAAGGATGAAGTAAGAGATTATGAGGAGGATGAGGATGAATATGCTATTGTGGCAGTGGAAAGAACTCAGAGAGAGGTAGGATCGTTTCCATTTTTAAGTGAGGCATTAAGGGAGCACTGGAAGTCAAATGGAGATAAGTTTTCATCTGTCTCGCTAGAGAATGGTCTGATGCAATTGGATGCCACCCGGGCAAGGGAACTAGAGAAGAAGTGGAAGAAGCAATTGGAGGCAGATATTAGATCCCGCATGAAACAAAATGAGATTTTTAAAGAGGTCTATGGATTGCTTATAGATGGTGTAAAGGGTCAGGGGTAGAGGTAAATATTTGTATCAAAATTCAAATGTAGTACTACCTTGCTTTCTATGGTCTAGTTTGTCAAAGTTCTCTAGTCTCCGTCCTGATTCCTCTGATGTAGTGTCTGTAGTGTTATGTACAGTTGCAGCGTGAATTAATTAGTTAGCTAATAAATCAGTGGTTTTCCCAGTAGTATGGATGTACATCTTTCTTTTTTTTTTTCCCCTTTCAGTTTGGTTTGGTTTTGATATTAAAATTCTATGCTTAATTGTTGAAAGAAAGTTCTACCCTTAATTTGCTCTTTCATTCAATTCCTCATTTATATTGGGAATTTGGCTCGTCTTTCTTTAATATTGTTCTAAATTTCTGGTTGTCGTCAGCCTTCCAGGATTTCTAGTTTTGTACTACGGTCAGTTTTTACCAACAGCACATGCATAAAGTTCAGATCACAATAAAATTTCACGATATTTTGGTAAAACCCACTAAAGTTTATTTGTTACATAGATACTAGCAAGCACCTTGCAAACGACGGACAGTGATACGGTAATGAATAGACCTACTTCTTGCTACCCTATAGATAGGTTTTCTTATCAAGATCGAAAGCGGGTCAATTGAGACAGCAAAATGCTGCCATCAGCAGCACTTTTTTCGACGTCATTAATACGACGGACTTAATTTTGTATGCGCACTTGGAGCTTTTTCCAGTTTCTTGTGGTATGCTTGTATTTTATTCTCTTCTTTTTTTCCCCCCTAATTCTTCTTGTAACTTCTTTTTGTTTGTTAATTTAATAATCATAATATGTTTCTTGCTTACTGCTTTAAAACAAGTATAAATTGTAAATTTTGGAGGAAACTCTGCATTAATTTAAAACAAGTATAAATTGTAAATGTTGGACCAACAAGCATCATAAGTTCTCCATTTCAGAAAACTACTATTTCAATTATTTTTACTACATAGCTGGTAACATCATGGATTATTTTTATGGGTCCAAACAAAGCACCTTTATTCATCTTTATTTCTTAATAAGGACGATTGATTTCTTATGCCTTACCTCATGCCTAAGTTCTTCAAGCCCTGCAAAACAAGCACCTTTGATTAGTTATGCAGACTTTTTTCTATAAATTAGTTTTATTATATTTTGGCAGAAAAAATATTAACGCCACATGCAGTGGAGTAAACAGTCAAATTTTACTGCAATTTAAGTATGGTTTGTCAATGTTCCAAAGATCATTAATTTCATACCATGTCACTTCAAACTTCAAACTTCAAAGGTAACTTCACTAAATTAGAAAATGAAGAAGATGTTCTCTCTTTTCAAAACCCATTACCGAAATCATAGTTTTCTATAAAAGACCGAGCTTACGGATTGTAATCAATCTTGATTTTGCCAGCGTCTGTGTTGGCGATGGTGGCAAATGCTTCCTTCGAGAGGTCCAAGGTGCCCTGGCAACCCGATGGGCAGTAATCAACGATCTTCACAGTAACTGTTTGTCCGGTGCAGGGCTGGGGAATACCTTGGTTGGTTGGCCCGGTGCATTTGACAGTATACTTCTTCCCACAGGCACCACCATTATTCCAGAGGACATCACTTGCAGCTGCGATCATCGTGCCCTGGTCAGCATACCCATAGCATGCAGAGGCTGCAAAAAAAGAAGTAATTAAATTTTCTTTCAGTAATCTGTACTATATCTCAATCTAGATTACTTTGCTAAAGGTAGGTTTATTGAATGGCAATGTTAGCCTGACGTTCCCGTGATGTAAACCAGTTGAAGGCTTGAAAAACAATTGTCCACATTAGTTGCATTTGGTATCTACGAATTAATTGAACAAAATTACTTCTGATGAACTGAAATGCAAAATTTGGTAGCTTGTAAAATCGTATTAAAAATATAGTATGGATCTTTGTTAACAAAAAAAAAGACATCAATTTTTATGCAAGGAAAGCTCATGTGATTAAGATTCTTCCAAATTTGACATGAACAAGAAAAAAAATACTACACAGAGGACTAATTTTGTAGTTAATTGCCTTAATGAAATAATTTAGAAGAAAAGAATTGTAATAAGATGCTTTAAATGTACATAAGAAAGAGGTTGAATGAAAAATATTCCCTAACAAACCAATTATGTTAAGAAACTTGATATAGTTAAAAGAAGTATATAAGGCATAATATACGTGTATACTGATCGTAGTACGTTGCCGTGCCAGCAGTTGCCACCGTGACTGACACAAGGCCAAGTAATGTAGCAAGAATAAGAAAGCCTTTCTCCATGCGAGCTGTGCTTTAGATAAGCAAAACTGTTTTGAATTAATTGTGACTTTGGCAAAATGGAAGATGAAAAGCAACCAATTTATAGAAGAGAGACTGGAAAATATGCCAAGTATATGCTGCATACGAGGAAAGCGGCTTAACAAGGGACGTCACCAAAGTTAGTCAACTCTTAAGTCTGAATTTAATGTAACTGGGATGTATCATCCAATAATAATATCTTATCCATGCACTATTACAGTGTGATTTACAATATACATGTGGTTATCCACTGTTCAGTGCATAACAGCATGAGTGATATACGATGAACTATGTGGATTTGTGTTCCACAAAAATAGTTCAAAAGTTGCTACTAAATAGAAACTTTTCTATATTTTTCGTCAGCAAATAAAAAATACGACAAAAGGCAAGTTAATTTTAATATATTTATTAATTGATTGAGTGTTCTTTTTAGTTTTAGAATATGGATACTTATTCTCCGGAAAAGTATAGATCCAATGGTGCTCGCTTGCTCAGTCTCACTGCTGATAGCAGGGCTGTCAATGGTACCCTTTTAATCGTTTACCCTACCCGTATCGTATTTGATAAGACGGGTATGGGTAAAGTTTTATTTTCGTTAAGCTATCGGGTATGGGTATGGGTATGGATAGAAAAAAATTTTCGTTAATTTATTGGGTAAGAGTATGGGTAAGGCTATTTCGTATTCGTTAATTACCCGTACCGTTATATATATAGCTTATAATCTAAATCATAATAAAAAAGATATAATTGTAAGATTCAATTATACGTTAATAACAAATAAAATCATAACGATATGATTGTAAGATTTAATTGATGCGTTAATAATTAAATTGTTAGATTTGATTGAGATAATAATGCATTAAATTGGAAAGATATGATGATAAGATTCAATTGATATATTAATTCACACGCTACATTAAAAAAATACTAAACTTTTCAAAAGATCCCTTCGATTGAGAAAATATTGTATAATTAGTAATTAATAACTAATTATGTATATTTTTTATAATTAGAATGAAAAAATATTGTATGATATTTTTTTTACAATTAAAATAGTGCACTTTATTGATATATTTATATGATATTTTTTATTTATTCATATTGTACAATTTTTTTTCATAAAATTATTAACATTATTATCTATTTTCTACTGTTATCCTACCCTTACCGTTAATTCTTAACAAATAAGGGTAGGGTATGGATAAAGAAAATTTTAACGGGTACGGGTATAGAAAATGTCTCTATCGTATTGTATCCTACCCGTTGATAGCTCTAGCTGAATAGCTGATAGCTCAAATTTCAAACTTCAAATGATCAATCCAAATTATCCGATTTATTTTTATATTGAATTAACATTACGAAACTAAGTTTTTCTTTTTTTTTTTTCTTTTACTATTTGAAATAGTCAATCATAACAATTCACAGCTACACGAAACCGGACTATCGTAACATTAGTAGATTACTATAAAACAGGAGAAAATCTAGGCAAACGCAGGTGAGGCCCTTGCCAAGAGGCTTAAGGTAGAAATATTAATTGTTAATAACTTAGTAGATTTTTCCAAAATATATAAAAACTAAAATTCAATGTTTATATGTGTTTGGATTTGACTGGAGAATATATCGGACTAAAATAGAAGTTGCAGTATTTCTTTTTTCTTTTGTTTTTCTTTTTTTTTTTTTTTTTTTTGAAACAAGTAGGTTCAAGACCTAAGTATTACAAGACCACTATTTTACAGACCCTTATTCCCCGCACTGGTACCATACCTGATGCCAGTGCACCAATGCTATCTAAAACCAAAGAAATGTAATATGGTCAGCATGACAACCAAAAGGCTGGGTAGCAACCAATTAACATTTGCCCCCAACAATCAAACCCCAAACTTTATTAGAACCATATTGAAAATACACTTCTGAACCTCAGCTTTATTATCTATTAAACTCCAACTTATTTCTTATATATTAAGCCCACAATTTAGGCGCGCACTCTGGACCAGCCACTGGTATGTATAAAATTATTTTTTTTTTTTTTAAGAAAAGAAAAAGCAAAACTTTTAACTCTACAATTTTCATTAAATAAAAAGAAGTAAAGAACAAACTTAAAATATGTAATATAGAAACAAAACAAATTAGATTTACATGGTACAACTGATTCGTGGTAGAGATACTAATAATATATGATTTTGATACGTAGAACGGTAGAAGTCTAGAAGACCTCGTGCGAGTTCTCAAATCTAAATATAATTATAATCGCCTTGTTAGACTTTTCCATCCTCCGTTAATTGTGGTGCGAGTGCGACTTCAAACTTCCACAGTTAACTGTTAATAGCCATCCCTCTCAATTTGCAATTCCATTCGGAAGAATAATTGGTTATCTTACTAGCTTGATAGATGACTAATTAAGGCAAGTCTGTTAAGAAACAGTGCTATGTTATGGATTCTTATCTCTCTTTTATTGATATTTCTCATACATATCTTTGGTACAAATACAAGGGATATATATATACTAGTTTTTCCTAAGGAACCGTTACAGTAACATAACGTTACAATGTACGGTATAACGTTCTAATGTCTAATCAACTTATTTGTCATTTTTACAATTTTACCCCTGACCTTCATTTTTATTTTCAACACTCCCCCTCAAACTAGGATTATATAGATCTATTAATCCTAGTTTGCTAATTATGTCTTCAAATATTTTTGGAATGAGCCCCTTAGTGAAGATGTCGGCTAATTGATCTTCACTTTTCACATATGGAGTTTCAATTTCTTTTGCTTGAACTTTCTCTCTTATATAATGACAATCGACTTCAATGTGTTTGGTTCTTTCATGAAACACCGGATTTGAAGCGATGTGTCGTGCCGAGTTGTTGTCGCAAAACATCTTCATTGGCCTATGAATTGGAACATGCAAGTCTTTGAGTACTTGTTTGATCCAAGTAAGCTCACTTGCGGTGGATGCCATGGCCCGATACTCCGCTTCCGCACTTGATCGCGCCACGACATTTTGTTTCTTGCTTTTCCATGTGACTAAATTTCCGCCTACAAATGTGCAATAGCCGGTTGTCGATTTCCTATCGAAACTCCCGGCCCAATCTGCATCGGAATAGCCACATACATCATTAGATTTATTGTTTTTCATCCATATACCTTTTCCGGGTGAATTTTTTAAATATCTCAAAATCCTATCAATAGCATCCAAATGTGGTTTTCTTGGAGCATGCATAAATTTACTTATTTGGCTTACCGCGTAGGAAATGTCCGGCCTAGTTACCGTTAAGTAAATTAATTTACCTACAAGTCGTTGGAATTGGTTGATGTTTTTCAACGGTTCACCATCTTCATTATTCAATTTAGTATTGCTATCAATTGGGGTAGAGGCCGGTTTTGAACCAAGTTTACCGGTTTCTTTCAAAAGGTCTAAGGTATATTTCCGTTGGCAAATAAATAAACCTTTGGTAGAATAAGCTATCTCAATGCCTAAAAAATATTTAAGTACACCTAAATCTTTTATTTCAAATTTTTCTCTCAATTGTTTTTTCACATAATTAATTTTTTCTAAATTATTCCCGGTAACAATTATGTCATCCACATATACAAGAACAACGGTAGTGTCATTATTTTCATGTTTTGAAAAAAGAGACATATCGGAATGGCTTACTTTAAAACCGCAAGAAATTAAATAATGAGACAATTTTCCATACCATGCCCTTGGAGATTGTTTAAGTCCATAAATGGATTTCTTTAACCTACAAACAAGGTTAGTATTTTTTTCTTTTACGTGACCCGGTGGTAGAGTCATGTAAACTTCTTCTTCAAGAGTTCCTTGAAGAAAGGTATTTTTTACGTCCATTTGATATAGTTTCCAACCATTATTAACCGCTATTGAAAGCAATATTCTAACGGTATTCATTTTTGCAACGGGTGCAAAGGTCTCTTTGTAATCAATACCATAGGTTTGGGTATACCCTTTGGCAACCAATCTAGCCTTATACCGTTCTATGGTACCATCACTATTATATTTAATTTTGTAAACCCATTTGCAACCAACGGGTTTTTTATTTTTAGGTAACGCTACTATTGTCCAAGTATTATTTTTTTCCATGGCTTGAAGCTCTTCCTTCATAGCCTTGCACCATACCGGTTGGTTTATAGCTTCTTCAAAATTTTTTTGTTCTTCATTTTGGGATATTGCACTCAAAAAAGTGCGATGGTTATTGGTTATTTTATCATATGAAATATAATTTTGGATAGGATATTGAACCTCATAGGTTACAAAATCTTGTAACCTTGCCGGTGGATGGGTAGGCCGAGTAGACCTTCGTAGAGGCGCTTCTTCTTCTTCTTCTTCTTCTTCTTCTTCGGTAATTGTATTTTCTTGTTCTTCGGTTTCTTCTTGAGTGACATGATCCACTTCCTCTTCTTGTACACTTTGCTCATTTCCTACAATTTCTTGCTCGCAACTTTGGTTAGGAATAATAGGAAGAATAAACTCATTTGTGGATGTATGGTTATCAAGTTCTTTATTATTACCTTTTTGAAAATATGGTTCATCTTCTAAAAAAGTAACATCTCTAGAAATATAAAATTTTTTCTCTATAGGATCATAACATTTATAACCTTTCTTTTGTGAAGAATATCCGAGGAAAATAGTTTTTATAGAAGTATGATCTAATTTATCCGACCTATTTTTATGAATAAAACAAGTGCAACCAAAAACACGTAAATGGTTGAGATTAAATTTTCTTTGATACAAAATTTCTAAAGGGCTTTTATATCCTAAAATAATACTAGGGAGTCTATTTATTAGATATGTGGCGGTGAGAACGGCATCCGACCAAAAAATTTTGGGAACATTATTTTGAAAAAGAAGGGCCCTTGTTACTTCAAGAAGGTGACGGTTTTTTCTTTCGGAAACTCCGTTTTGTTGAGGCGTGTACACACAAGTTGTTTGATGTAAAATTCCTTTTGTACTTAAAAAATTTGAGAAAGAATGATTTATAAATTCGGTACCATTATCGGTTCTAAGAGTTTTAATTTTTGTACTAAATTGATTTTCTATCATATAGAAGAATTCTTGAAATTTTAAAAAAACATCACTTTTATTTTTCAAGAGATATAACCAAGTTACTCTAGAAAAATCGTCTATAAAAATAACAAAATATCTAAAACCATTAAAGGAATCAGTGGGTGCGGGACCCCAAACATCGGAGTGAATAAGATCGAAACATTTTTCACTTCTTGAATTTGAAATATAAAAAGGAAGTCTTGTGTGCTTTGCTAACTTACACACCTCACAACTACTACAATTAATATTAGGAAAATCAAAAATACATTTCAAGATTTTATCGGAAGGATGCCCAATTCTCTTGTGCCAAAGTTTTCCAAAATCTTGAGCTTTCGTATGCAAAGTATATTTTTTGTCATCCAAAATATAGACTCCATTATATAAAAAACCTTCACCAATCCTCATCTTGGACTTCAAGTCCTGAAAATAAACATTTTTAAGAGAGAAAATAATTTCACATTCAAATTCTTTTGAAAGCTTTCCTATAGATAATAAATTAGAAGTGCAATTTTTGACATGAAGAACATTATTGATTTCTTTAGAAAATAACTTGATAGACCCATATCCACAAATGCTCATTTTGTCACCGTTAGCAACTACCACAAAATCTTGATTTTCTAGTGGATGATAATTGTAAAGGAGATATTTATTCCCCGTCATATGGTTGGTAGCACCAGAGTCTAAAATCCAAGTGTTATCAATTTTTTCGGTATTATGGTAACCAAGAAAAGTATATGGTTTTTTATTTGAACGGTTAGTTCTTTTATTTGGTATAACATATTTCATCGAGGTCTGGTTTGGTTCGACCTGATTTTGGTTTGAACTTAATTCAGTTTGGGAATTGCTTTGATCAGGTTTTGTATTAAAACATAACAGATCAAAAATGTTACCTGTGCCCTTTTTGGGCTTAAGCAGTTCAGATAATTGGGCTAGCAGGGAGCCCAAGTCTGTACGGGTCAGGGACGGATCGGATCCCATTTTTTGCGCACCCGGTTCATTTACGGACCCAGATTGAGTCTGTTTTCTAGACTCTTCTTCTCCGCTGCGCACAGAAGCACCGAATCCCCTTTTTCTCTCCGCCTTAGGGTTTTCCGCCATCCCGGTTTTCCCGTCTGCCTTTTCCTTCCACCACTTAGGCCGGAGATGCGGGTATAGGAACCAACACTTATCTCTCGGATGCCCCTCTTTCTTGCAGTTGTCGCACCAGCTCGACCCTTTCCCAGATCTAGGGTTAGAGTTTCTTACTGCCATAGCTTGAGCTTCCGGCTTCTCCTGGTTGGCCGAGCTACTCGCCATGAGAAGACGTCTGGTTTCCTCCCCCTCAATGGTGGCCATGACATCATCAAGGTGGGGAAGCTCGGCTGATAGGAGGATTTGTGCACGAACAGCTTCATAGCTGTCATCAAGGCCACTCAAGAACTGATAGACTTGTGTGTTTTCTCTCTCGTTTAGCATATTTGGGTCTGAGGTAGGCAACTGATAAACTTTCAATTCCTCCCAAGCTCTTCTGAGGTCAGTGCTGTACTCTAAAATCGATCTTTGATTTTGGCTGATTCTTCTAATTTTTTCGTTGAGATGATAAATGTGGGAGTGATTTCTTCTTTTTCCATAATGTTTTTCTATGGCATCCCACAATTCTTTTGAGGTTCTGTGATTGAAAAACACTTCTCCTATTTTGGGTTCTATGGAATTTTGAAGGAGACACAAGACTTGACAGTCTAGTCTCCTCCACTGCTTGTATTCTGCTAGTTTGGTGAGTTGATCGGGTTTTTGATACTCCCCGGTGATGAACTCAAGAAGCCCTCTCCCTTCGAGGGAGATGGCAACAGCATTGGCCCACTGTTGGTAGTTAAGACCATTGAGAAGTATAGTGGTGAGTTTGATATTGCTGGTATCAATGTTTTGCAGACTGCTCCAAGGAGGGATGGTCTCAACTGTGGTGCCAGTGGTATCTGTGTCTCCACTCATTCTGGTTTAGTTGGTTTTTTGCTGTTTATGATTGCTGTTGAGATCTGAGGGGAAAGAAACAATTACTGCTCTGATACCATGTTAAGAAACAGTGCTATGTTATGGATTCTTATCTCTCTTTTATTGATACTAGCAGCAGTGCCCGCTCAATGTGCGGGCGGACTTTAATGTGTGAACATATTATTTGACATGGATATGTTGTCTTTTCTCAATATCTAAGATCAATGTTGTCATGATTAGTGTTGAAGGTAGCAGTATTCAAGACAGAGAAAGATTTTGATGTAAAAATTAAAATAATTTTATACATTGAGTGCATGTGTGAGTCTGATATGAGAGCAATTAATATTTTTGAAATGAAATTTTGTTATCTTAATCATTTCGCAACACTTCAATATATATCATTTTTTGTGCATGTTTCGTCTTCCGGGTTTATCAGCATCTTAGTTGTTTGTCAGGATATACCATAAAAAAAAACTGACCTTCAAAAAAAAAAAAATTAAGTCGCTAAAATTTGTGGCAAGTGACGGTATACCATTTCTAATTAATAATTAAAATTTAATTTATATTTAATAATTAAAATTTTAAAATAAAATAAATTATAAGACAATACCAATTACATAGCGCAAATAATGTTAATTAATTGAATGGCAACTCTCCATTTTTACTAACTGAAGGTACACCTTATGCCTCTCAGTTTATAGGGTTCGTTCGTATTTAATAATCACCCAAAAAAATTGTTGCGACTTTGCAAAAAGGAGTACATGCGCGACATATTATCTTGTATCTTTTCATAGAAAGATGTCAAATCTGAAGATACAACTCTAAATAGAAACGGCTCTAATGATTTTCATTATTAATTAAGCCTTGTTTTAATTCCATAGCATCTTTCCATAGAAAAATGGATTTTCATCTTCTGAAAAGGTTAAGGCTAATCACATATTCACAAAAAAAAAATTATATATAGTGATCGATAGCAAATATTATATTGTTATAATGTCAAAATAGAATCCGAATTATCTTTTGTATGGGAGTGGGTCTCCTTGAAGTGTCCTGATTTTAAAACAAATCCTATTATTCTCATCAATGTTTACTGGTTATTCTATGCAATAATATTAAGTGATATATAGATTTCTTTTTTTATTAATATCTTTCCCTTTTTTTTTAGCCAATTCAAATCGAGAGAGGCAAGTTATGGAAAAAAATTAGTGGAGATCTCATATATCTAAAATTAGTACTTGTCTCACTTAATATCAAATATGAGAAGTCCAAATTTATTAGAAATCGCAAATGGTTATTGAATTTGAGATTACTTTCCCTTGTATATCCTATGTTAAATTTGTAATTAAAACATACAACAGCAATTACATTTTTTATTTTCCCTTCTAAAAAAACGCACAAAATTCATCGCATCCTGAATATCAGTAATGCCATATATTGCTCGATAATATTAATCACATCCCTGAATATTAGGCAATCAATTAATTGTACAGTAAGTTGAACATATCTTGATAATCAGCAAGGAAGGCATCTTAACGTATATGAGCATTCAAAATATATGGTAGCATATTTCATACAAATATAGTTGTCGAAAAAAAATTAGTTACCATTAATTAAAGGTCACGTCATTTCAGAACCATGGCTGGAAATTTTAAAAATGATGAGTTGTTAAATTTGTGGGCAAATTCAGTATGGATTAACTTTTTAACATAATATAAGAAAGATTGAAATAATATTGCTGTAAATGAATCTCAATCCATACACATGATTTCCTAAAATTGGTCCGAAAGAATCAGGAATTGGAGAACACAAGGAATTGGTGTTGGTTATATGAATATCCCTAAAATACCACATACACGATTTCCTTCTTTTTCAATCACATACATAATTAAGAGAGAAGCATTGTCAAACCAATGCGTAAATTACCAAGTGAATTCAAATTTACAATCTCAGAACTAAAGACACTTGTCCAACTAAGTCAATTTACAATCTCAGAACTCAAGACACTTGTCCAACTAAGTCAATTGAGCTGTATGTGTGTTTAATAGTTAGTTTGAAGTTGAATTTATGTGCACTCATATGCTCAAATCACAAAAGATATGCATTATTCCAAATTATAAAAGAGCTCATTGAATCTTTATAACTTCAATAAAAGGAGGTAAATCGAAAAAATAACTTGTTTAAAAAAACTATATGAATATAACGTGTTGAAATTCCATGAAACTACGAAGCATTTCTAATTAAACTTTTCCCAACAACTTCAGACATCAGAATCATAGTTAAACTGAGAACACCCGAAATACATAACTCAAAAGGTAAAAAGTCAGAAAATAAATAATAGTGACATGAGCCTCTGTCATCGCCTGGCACCATGATTCTCTGGCGACCACTTGCAAATCGTGGAACTTCCCCAACAATGGTCTGAACCATTTATCTTCGTATCATATTTTCCTAAAACGCCATGTCGTCTTGTTGTTTGCAGTTGAGGTTGTGAGAAGTTGAACTCTGGAGTATTGGTGGTTTCTTCTTCTTGAATTTCATGTGATGGAGTTGATCTCCTAGCATTAGCTTCTATGTGGCATGAGCCCTGAATAAGAAAATTTACTGGTAATATTGAGAATAAAAGCTAGAAAAAAAGATTAGAGAGAGAGAGAGAGTAGAATCAGTTCTTACTTTTATGTGTTCCCTCATTGTTCTTTGACTGAGTCTAATACCCTTGTTGAATGATATATTAGTTCTTGTACTTGATATGGTATATTAGTAAAAATTCCCTTTTTCTTGAAGCTAAAAGTATCAACGAAATTAAGAAAAATAAATTATTTAGTCAGTAAGCTTTTACTACTCACATAGATAAGATGTCGTTCCAGTAAATATTTTCAGCAAGGTATCCAACAACTCGGCAATTATCCCTGAGAATCTTGAGCTATCCTTCATCGAAGAAACAATCTGCTGAAGAAATCAACAAACAATCAAACAACTAAAATTAAAACGAATGACAGAATGAATACCTGAGAAGATCCCTGACCTAATTGGATTCTCACCTACCAAACCAAACCAAACCAAAACCAAAACAAATTCAATCAAATGTAACCACGATCTGAACAGATCTGATCGATCTAACAAACAAATCTTCAATCAAAGAGAAAAATCAACAGCTACCTTGACCATATCGATGGGTTGAATGGCGCAAGTGGCGAGCATACCAGAGGCGCCGCCATTGACGAAGGGTTTGACAGTGGACCACACGCTGAGGACTAATTAGAGAGAAGAGGATTTTTTTGGCGAGGAGAAAACCTAGAATCACCTCTTACCTTTTTACGGCTTTGTCTAGGAGGAGGCAACGCAAGCTAGGAGAAATAAGTTGAGGACCTTGAGGCAGCTGGTTTACAAATGAGTTGATCTGACGAGAGCGGCGGATCCAATTTCTGTGAAATATTGAAGAAGAGGCGGTAACCTAGGGTTTGATGTTTTCATTTCTGGCTTCGAGATCGATGGTGGTGATTAAATTTGCATTTAAGAGACCCCTTGCGCACGGAACAAAAAGGGAAAAAAAACGTAGCGCAGGAGAATCGAACCCTTACGCTTGAACGAACAAAACAACAGATTTACCGCCAGCGACACTGCCCCTTTCAGTCCAAAAGCCAGCTTTTTGTCTGATATTTAGATCTGAACCGTAGATCAATAAAATCAACGAACCATATTTGATTTTAGAATGTTTAACGGCTTTTAATCTGAATGTTTAACTCTTTTTATCTGAAATGTTTACACCCTTTGTATGCGTGCATTTATAAGTAGTAGAGATTTCTCATACATATCTTTGGTACAAATACAAGGGATATATATATACTAGTTTTTCCTAAGGAACCGTTACAGTAACATAACGTTACAATGTACGGTATAACGTTCTAATGTCTAATCAACTTATTTGTCATTTTTACAATTTTACCCCTGACCTTCATTTTTATTTTCAACAAAGTCAATTCCTCCATCCCGCGCAACAAGGTTGATATGTATTGCACTGTACGAAGTATTACTGTATTAGTCTTTGAGGCCAGTTCTTCGCCAATTAAATTGCCATGATTGGTAGGCCGTTTGGATTATCGTCGACCAAATAGTCTGCTTTTGGCAAATTTAATTAGTTATTAGTTGTTGTCCTTGTGGATTTGTAGTCAACTTACACAACAAATGGATTGTGGCGTTTAAGAGAGGATGTAATTAAGGGAGTATAAACGGGGATTTGTTTCAGCGGTCAGTCAATCCATAAAATGCAATAAACTGATTAGTTCACATAAAAAGAAAGAAAGTCTCTCTAGGAGACACCATTGTAAACCACTGTCAAGTTTTGAGGGGGAAAAAGGCATCTCTAAATGATATCATTTGATCTATTTAGTTTATTTTAAATCAGACTTTTCAAAAATATAAAAGTTTGGATTCTTATTTAAAAAAAAATAAATAAAAGTTTGGATTCTCCTTTTCTGCTATTAGTAACAGTAGATGTCCATCCATACAAACGATATGGAACGTGGAATTTAATTTGTCAATTTATTGCTTTTTATAGACAGGTTACAGCATTTAAAAATTTCGTAATCAATCAATTGGAAGATGAAAATCATCTGCTAGGTTGGCTCTCGCCAACTAACCTTCAAAAAAAAATAAATAAAATAAAAACTCATCAGACTAGCAGTTGCTTTTTCCCTAATGAAAAACACATGCGTCGAAAAACGAAAAAAATCTATCGGCCTTCCTCAAGGCATGAACATACTAGATCGATTATTGTCAGACCCGTTGAACTGCAACTGGCAGCTGACCAAAGACAAGACAACCACCTAATTTTCAATGCTGATGCAGATGTTATATAATGGAATTTCTCTGACGGCTGCTCCTCCTCCTCAAAAACATTCCAGTTTTTCGCCTTATTAGGAATATTCAATCATGGATCTCTCAAATGTGGAATTTTAACATAACACCTACACTGAATATCTTCACCTAGCAGAATACTGACATGAGACATGTTTCTGCCTATATCATAACATTCAGATTCAACAAGGCTGCTCCCTGTGTGCAAATTGGGATTGCATTCCACTTAGTTTCAGATGCCCTTACTCGGTCCAGGTCTGAGCAGGCTAAAAGTTTTTACTGGCATCTCTTTACCAGTACTGCAATCTTTTGTTGGGGACTGCTGCTTCACATCAGTCAGATCCTTCTAACATTCTAAGGAAAGGATGGATTGGTTGCTACACTTTGACCGTCTGGCTTTTGTAGACTGTAAACAGTACTATGATTTTCTGAAATAGCTTGAGAGACTTTAATGCCATGGCTGTACGTACTCCAGATGTTCAAAGTAGAGGGCCACAATTAGGGAGATTAGGTGGCAAATAATGTTGAGAGAGAAGAGAGATGATAGTCTAGGTGAAGAATTCATTTCATATTTTTCAAATTCTGTCATCTCAAAATTGGGGCATAGCCTAAGGTTTTTTCAAACTAGACAGCTAGCTACATAGTTCTGTTGAATTTTTTTTTTTTTTTGCAAATTTTGTTAGCTGCTGCAACGTTCTTGGGGCAAAAAAAAATATTAATAATAAAATAAAAATATAAGTCCAAAATTTCGATTATTGAGAACAAGTCGAAAACTCAATTATAATAGGATTTTTAAAAATTATTGGGATATATTAACATGTTCAGCGCGGAAGAGCAGAGAAAATCAACGCCTCAGCAGTTCAATATCTAAACTTCTAAATTGATCTAAAACGGAGCAAACGCAGTTGAGCCATTGATCCCACTAGTTACCAAGTACCAACGCTGATGTTTGAATAAGAAAATGATTGATCGTCTCAAACCGAATCTCTAAAAGGCCATAACTGAAAGTAGTCTAGTTAGTTTCGAGTGAGTCGCCGTGTCGGCGTGTGACAATTAGCCAGTGACGCAGGTGCGTTCACTGAATTGAATGGGCTCTACAACAGATCTACGAGACTACGATCTTCTACATTCAAAACTATATACCCAGATCTAAGATCTTCTACATTCAAAGCTACAACAGATCTTTTCCAAGTCTAAAGTCAGGTTAAATATTAAATAAATGAAAATCAGCTATTGAATTCCAATTATATTGTTTGGGAATTAGTTATGAGTTACTAGTTAAACACTAAACTGTATTGGCAGGCTTCTTGTATTAACATATTGTTTAATTATTGTATTGTGCATCAGTGCATGTGAATCCTCGATCAATTAATTATAAATAGCCTTGAACTATTCTGATTAGGAATTTATACATGATTGAATTTAAAATATCTGCAAACAACCAACGATGAGAATAGCAATTTACTTTATCACATACTTTTTGAAGTTTTGTTGAGATGCATCGATTCAATTTTTGTGTTTACCAATCAGAGATTTTGCTATAAAAATAAGAAACAAGAAAATGTTTAAATTTTAATTTGATGCTCTTATTAATGAAAAAATCGTTACATATTCATGCTACCTTCATTTACATTAACAGTTATTACAAATTAGCAGCTTAAGAATTATACACTTACATTGCATTGGTATCTTAAATCAGTACAAAAATCAAGTGTACATTTTGAATCATTCGAAAGATCACGATAGTCATTTGACAGCTGTTAAAATGTATTTTGACAATTTGACTTCATCAAAATCGCATGAAAGCCGTCAACAATTATATTTTAGTAAAAATTGACAAGTGTAACAATGTAAAAAATTAGCGTGTATCTACAAAATAGGGAAAAAAATGTATTGAAAATTGAAATAATAGATTTGTAAATTTAATAAGTTACACCAAAAATTGATAGGAAGCGTTTAAATAATGATGGTTATCAAACCTGTTTTTTTTTTAAATTAATTCGAATTAATAATTCAATTTGAAAAGCACTACGTAAGTACGTATCTATCTATCTATCTATAATTCTATATATAATAATCATAGATCTTAAAATATTTAATGTGTCGACAGACAAACGGTTGGCATTGGCATATCTATGGCTCCAGTACACAAAATTGGAAACAGTGAGCCTCAAATTCTTTCCTTCCCTCCCCCGTTTCTTCCTTCCCCATTCCTTCCACCCCTCAATGGAAAAAATGCTACCTCAAATCTCAATCAATCAATAAATAATCAACAAACCAACTGAGGCATTTCGTCGAACACAACCCAACATGGGCTCTCTCTCTCTTCCTCCCGCCAAGATCAACGCTTCCGATCTCGCCCGCCTCTTCGAGTCCCAGCGCCGCCACCTCAACCACTTCTTCGACCGCCTCGATCTCTCTCAAGCTGTCTCCTTTGCTCAGACCCTTCTCGCCGCACCCGGCGCAATTTTCTTCTCTGGTGTTGGGAAATCAGGCGCTGTCGCCATGAAATTGGCCCAGACCTTGGCTTCTCTTGGTCTTGCTCGGTCGTCCTTTCTCTGTCCGGTCAATGCTTTGCATGGTGATCTTGGTGCATTGTTCCCGTCTGATATTCTTGTATTGCTGTCGAAATCAGGCGCATCTCAGGTAATAGCACTATTTCGCAGATATTGTTGATTTAAGCAAAAAAGTTGGCAAGTTGCTTATTGCATTTAATACAGTCTAGACGACCACATAATATTATATCGAGTTTACAAATTAGAATGTGGTTTGTCATTATATCAGTTCAACCACGGGAACGAGTTTAGTAGTTCACAAATAAAAATTTGGGCTCCTACTGACCCAATTTTGCTCATTTTGTTCTAGTAATAGGAAAGGAAATAATGTATATATTATCCATTTTGATTTATTAATTAATTAGCCAAATCAGACGAGGTTAAAGATAAGCAGCTCAAATGTAGTGTCTATTCAATTCGCCGGTGTAGTTTGGCTCCAGAAGACTGATTTGATGGCTGCAAAATTCATAAGTCATAACCCTTGTTCAAAGTTGTGTATATTTGAATAAAGAAGTTGTACATAAATTAGATCGGATAAAAAGGGCAGTTCATTATACTCCTTTAAAGAAAACATTAATGTGAACAAAAACCAGTATGTCAAGTCATTAACTCATAACAGTACTATATACCTTACAGGAATTGCTGTCACTGGCACCATGTGCAAAGGCAAAAGGTGCTTACCTTGTGGCGGTGACATCAGCAGAGGATGGCAAAGGAGGAATGCTTGGAAGAGTGTGCGACATGAGTGTGCATCTACCATTGAGCGGAGAAGTGTGCCCCTTCGGTCTGGCACCAGTAACGTCAGCATCAGTACAGATGGTGTTTGGGGATACAGTTGTGGCTGCATTGATGGAGGCAAAGCGTGTCAGCCGAGAGCAGTATGCTGCCAATCATCCTGCTGGGCGGATTGGCAAGAGCCTCATTTTTAAGGTTTTTTTCTTAATTCATCATCTTCTTCTTTTCTTTAAAATATATATATATAGAGAGAGAGAATATCTATTGTGAACCATGGTTCATTTAGGGCTTCGTGAACCATGATCGTTTGATCGGTGATTTTGTAAATCGACAAAACTAAATTAACCAATCCAATCTATATATTGAAATCTCATAGAAAACCAAATTTTACAATTTTTGTAATTTTTTTACTATTTTTTTCGAATTTTTTAAAGCTTGCCATTTTGGACGATAATTAGTGAATTATTGTCCAAAAATGGAAAGTTTTAAAAAAATAAAAAAAATAGTAAAAAATTTTCAAAAATTGTAAAATTTTGTTTGCTATGAGATTTCAATATATAGATTGGATTGGTTAATTTAAATTTGTCAGTTTACAAAATCACCGATCAAACGGTCATGGTTCACGGAAGGCTCTATGAACCATGGTTCACAATAGATCTTCTCTATATATATATCCCCGCAAGACTCAAAATGTCATTTGCTATTCAGGGGATGAATATCTCAAAATTTCACCAAGACATGAAAAAAAAAAAAAACAGATTGCTACTTCCTCCCCTATTTTATCCTTAGTTTGTTCAAATAAATAGCAAGGAATGAAAGATATTTGGGCATTTTTGGAGTAATAGGTTGTAGTTAGCGTTGTTTTTTCTTGTTTTGTAATTATACACAATGTTTCCATGTGTAAGGGTTCACGTGATGTTTCTAATCTTGCAGATCTGTATCAGTTACGCATGACATGTTATATTCTCCTTATGGGAACTGACATCTCTTAATTTATGTATTTCTTTTCACCGCATCTTTTTTTGCTTTTCTTCGTCTTAGCAACTTTTGTATCTCTTTTTCCTGTTGCAGTTGTTTGTTATTATTGTAGATGTATGTTTTTGTAATCAGTGTAATCACATTTCTGTAGCCTTCATATTTGACCTGAATTCTACTGTCTGAAGTTTGTGTTTTTTTTTTTCTAATTTTGTGTTCAAAATTGAACTAAACTCTGGTACATCAGCATATTGATAAGAGTTTTAATTTACTACTGCCTTGTGGACATGAGAACAGGTAAGCACCAACCTTTTGTGCATTTGTGTAAAGCATGAAGAAAATTGGGCTGAGGACACTCGTGTTGTAGTTTCAAACAGAAACTCCCACCTATGACTGTTGGTTGTTGTTCTTTCGATTTTTATCATGTTAGGATTTTTGCTACTGTATGCACCGTCAGTAAGGTCTTTGGTACAACCTGCCTACCTAGAACATTGACCCCTTCTTTAGTTCCCAAAAGAATTGAATTTTGATCTGGAAAAGTACTATGTATAGGTGAAGGATGTCATGAAAAAGCAAAATGAACTACCTCTGTGCAAGGAAGGCGACATGATAATGGATCAGCTAACAGAACTTACAAGTAAAGGATGTGGATGTCTCCTTGTAGTAGACGATGCATACCGCCTAATTGGTACATTCACTGATGGCGATCTCAGGAGAACACTGAAGACCAGCGGAGCTGCCATTTTCAACCTGACAGTTGGTCAGATGTGCAACAGGTTCGAAACACCTTCATTTGATATCTCCAGGGTTTTTATATTTCGCAATTCGCATTGTTATGCTTGCCATTATCCATGCTTTTTTTGGTATGCATTATAATTATTATTCTGTTTTCAGAGAATACACATAATACTGTGATATTTGTCATGGGTATACCAAATTAAAATTGTCCCAGTATGTACGTATTGTGGTAACAACTGCTTTTGGTATACTGAGCAGCAAAATCCTGATCCTAGCTTCAAATAGCATTGAAAAGGAATCATAATGTCAAACATCAAGCTAAGATAGCAATTTTGTATAAAGGGGAGTTCTGCATGTGTTAGGAACTTTTTAGTTTGATCCAGAGCAAATGTGAACCATTGATCTTAGATTGAAGAGTCTAGAGTAAGCCAGATTAGTTTATCAGAATTTGGATATGTCAGGCAGGTATTCGGTCAGGTTTGATTATTATGTGATTTTAAATGAATGGTCCAAAGTTGTTAACGACCATCTAATGAAAATCAGCATAGAGCTGAACCCAGTGTAGGTGCTAGTTTCTGAGTTCTTCTGAGAGCTAACCAATTATATTGTGCAACTTCTATTTACCAGAGGCTGATGGGCTGTGTGCCAATTCTTATCTATATATGTTTTTTTTTTTTTTTGCATGTCAGAAATCCAAGAACAATAACAGCAGATGCAATGGCAGTGGAGGCAATGGAGAAGATGGAGGCACCGCCTTCTCCTGTGCAATTCTTGCCTGTTGTAGATGAAAAGGGAACTGTGATTGGAATTGTGACTCTTCATGGATTAGTGGCTGCTGGTTTATAAACACTAGTAAACTACATTTTCATTTTGTTTAATTCCATCAATTCTTTCATTTGTAAGTTGTAACATTGATGTAATTTTTCATGAGGAATGACCATAAGGTAGAAACCACAGTTCAGTATTTTTATAATCTATAAGTTTTAAACATTTTTTTTTCCCATGCATACTTATTGTTCTCTTTTATGGTTTGAAGAATGATCTTATAGTTCTCCAAAAATGGCACAAATCATATCAACATTTTGAACACGGTAGTTCTGTACCGTCTTAGATGATCTTAATAGAAATTACTCTTTGAGGAAGTTTCTGGCAAGAAATCAAATATTTAAGAAGGTCATATTAGCAAGTTATTGTAAACTATGTTGGCCAATCATATATTATTTTTTAGACAGGAGAGTTTGGCGCAAGTGCATAGTAGCAAATAACTTGGTCTTAAAACAATATATATTTCTATATAAGATAAACTGACGTTCACTAAAAAATGTTCAATTGTAATATCAGGCTGACAGGCTCAAAGACAAAATCTACTGAGCTGCCCATTACATAACATAAGAAAACTGAGCCGAAAAATAACATACATGTCAAAACTTTTAATGCGACAAAAAAAAAAAAACATATGCTAAGATTGCTACCTCGTCAGTACGGCTGCATAACGCGGAAAACGATCACGGAAAAAAAAAAAGTTTTTTCGTTTTGTTTATGGCACAAAATAAAAATTTATTTGCGTTAACCGTTTCGTTTAAAATGTTAGGAAATGCTCATATTTTAATTTTAGATTAATTACAACTAATTAATCACCATTAACAACAAGCAAATCAATAGATCTAGTGCTAAAGCAATCACACATCCAATCAAGAGAGAAGGTAGGAGAAATTGTACCTCTCATGAAATCGCATTCATGAGGCTCGAATCCATGGCATGGGAATCGATGGGGTGCACTCCGCGCCTTCTTCTCCTTCCTCTAATCCACCAAGAAGCTTCACCACCTCTCAAGAGCTTGTGCTAGCAAGCTTTTAGAGCAACCAACACTTAATCACAATTAACACCTTAATTATGTGGCTAATCCCAACACATGGGCCCTAACAAACAAAGGATGAGAGCTCCTCTAATGGAGATTTCGAAAATCTCCAAAGGAGGAGATAGGTGGCGGCTAGGAGAAGAGGGAAGAGAGGAGAGAGAAAGTTGGATGAGAGGCCACCCCTTGGGGTCTATTTATAGAGCTCTCATTCCTCTTCCAAACTTCAAACAAATTACAAGCATGCCACCATGCCCTAGGCGCCACCTATATGGGCTTTTAGCCCAATTTACCAAATGGCAAATTCATCTCTCATTAGCTCATTAATTCTATTAACTAATAGGCCTTTTAATTATTTGTTAATTGGGCTTAATTAGACTTAGCTATTTAAAGCCTATATATTCAATATAATTCTAACAATTATATTAAATGTAGTTGAGACTATTAATTATCAAATTGATGATAATTAACAATAGGTTGGTTTATGCATTAATTTATTCTAACATGATCTCCTTGATATAATTAATTATAACGGTTCATAACGGTATATAATTAATTAATCAACCCATCATGTTTTGTATTCTCCAATACAAATAAATAATACACGTGTGGTTCAGGTTCTATTTGTGCGACCCTTTGAGGATTTATACTATGTTGGCCATGGAATTAAATCGCTTATTTAATTCCAATAATCATAAGCGGTATCTAGCAACACGTTATGATTCCCAATTCGTATAAATAGTGTACCGTTACAATATCTCAATCCTGCATAAGAAATAAAAGTATTTCTTTGTCTGATTCTTATGTCACATGATATCTTTGTATAATCCAAGATAGGAATGTGTCATTCTTGCAGATTATACATTTCTTGATCTAGAGTTGATTGTACATGTTGGCCAACCAATCCAACTCCATCAAGGGGCCCAAACAGATATCATCACTCATTAAGTATATTAATGAGGGACATACGGTTTTCTTGATGAACAACTTTTCCCCGCACAATTCAAGAGAACATAAATAAAGTCCTTATAGCAGCCTTTATCAGGAATCAACGTTAGACGATATTTATTGAACCTATCCTCATGTGGAAAAGGTGAACATCTCAAACTTAGAATCAAACTGATATGAAATAAACAATGACACATAACACAATCCATATGTTTATTTCACTGGGTCAAGTCCTGTACTATGTTCCAATAACATACACATATGCAATTAAGTTGGTAACTCCTTACCTATGATTTGTAGAACTTAATCATCACTTAACTTGCATACTAATCTTTTATGATAATTAATGTTCCTTGTTAATTATCAAGATTATGGACGATTTAGATTTATTATTGTCATTCTAATGAATGATCCACAGAGATCTACAATTCAGATCCTCAACCTGAATGATATGTCAATAATAAACTCTAGGAACAAATGATCAAATATCATCATTAACATAAACTAAGAAAATAAGTCATTAAATATTGACTTCTAGGACATAACTCCAACAATCTCCCACTTGGCCTAGAATCAATCAATAGTGACTTCTAGCCAGTGAAGAACTTAGAACAATGTCATATATCTATATATATACATGTCTCGAACCTCAAAAGATGTAATACACTTAAAGCAAGTTACTCATACGTCCATCACGCATGGATGCACAATTGCATCTCGTATACCGCTTAAGGTAGAGGTTAAGTTAGAGTGTTCGCTGTGTCCGCGAACCTATCCAATTTTATTTGACCCTATATACATATATACTCCTATATATGTGTTCTTGATCATCATCATGTGAGATCAAGTGACATCGTCATAGATCTTAGTTGGATCACCAATTAATTATTGGGTTCTTCAAGTTTAAGCTATGGTTCGAGATGCATAGAACCATATTAGCTTGACTGAGAACTTCACGATCCATACTACATTCTTTCATTGCTTGACAAGTTGCTATATATATATTTTGTTTTTGGTGACGGAAACGGTTGTAATATCCCATTTAGAACACCTTCTAAATTTACAACACCACATTTAAACAAAATATGTAGCTCAATTGTATTTATATCAATCTTTCGAAAACTAGCATCAATATAACAATTTATATGAGCTTTCTTTCATCTTACCAGATGAAAATTATATCATTCTTTCTCATAAGATACTCAAAGATATTCTTGATTATTGTCCAAATGTATTTTTCTTTGTATCCAGTTGACAACTGCTTGTCATACTCCTTGGGTACAATACATAGGGGCATGTGCATAAGTATGGCGTACGTAATGAAACTCATGACAGAAGGATGCTCGAATTGTATCGTGCACTCTTCTTGAATTGAGTTGCAATACACCGAGTAGAACTCAAGTGTATGCCATACAACATGGTTAGACATCCTTTCTAGGAGTCTATCTTTTCGTGTAACTATAACACTTTGTCATTATATGCACATTTTCTCAAACCTGACATCCATCATAATCTATCTCCATAGATTTTGTTTCCTTGGATTTAGGTGATTTTTCCAAGTTCTCTATTGAGAAAAACATTCTCCAATGAGTTCTTGACAATATTCCTTTCTTTAATTTTATTCCCAATTAATGTCTTGTATCTTGTACAATACATGTAACATAATAATGCTCCCACTGAATATCTTGTCTATACAAGATACTTTTGACGAAGTTCAACTCCTTGACTTACTTGTCAAAAAGTTTATTCCAGTTTCCACAGTACTTGCTTCAATCTATTAATGGATCATTGAAGCATATATACGTTTCTAACAATACAACAAAATCTTCGGTTTGTGTCAAATACACAACAACTTCCTTCATTCAATCGAAGAAGGCGGTTTTGATGTATTTTTCCATATATCTATATATACGAAATATAATTATTGTTAGAATGATCTTTATTGACTTAGACACAGCTACAAGCGAGAAGCCGTGCTTTGTACATGGTCAACTGGTTATCGACTTAGACATAGCATCAATCATGAAATTGTGCTTTGTATATAGTCGACTTGCTATCCATATCTATCTTTCCTTTTAAAGATCTAAATGTTCTAGATAGATCGCTCCTTCTTGAACATCAATCAAGGTCTATACCTTGTTGTTATATATATGGATTGCACTTAAAGATCATACAAATTCAAACCATACTTGTGGAATCGGGTCTTTCCATCGCTTCTTTATTTATCAACGGATCCTTATATATCAAGTACGAGGATGTTGTGAAGCCTATGTACCTTTCAGTTTAGGCAATTCACTCTCGTTGATCTTTGTAGGATTGGTGCTTGAGGTCAGTAAACTACTTCTACAACATCTTGTAGAGTAAGTTCTTGATCCTAATATATTGCATGAGTTTCTCGAACATCATCCATTCGTGAGATGTTTGAGCACTCTTTAGAAATGAGCGTGTTTATAAACTTCTTCCTTTCACAACTACTTGTGAATAAAGTTCCGCTCAACTCCCACTAAGCACCATGTATGGAGTGACAAGTTTCCTATAAATGTACTTCTTGTAGTGACGCATAAACTCCTTTAATGCTCACTTTACTCCCACTACTTCTTCTTGAGAATATCATTCTTCAAGATTACGTTATGATGAGCAACAACTACTTTGTTCTTATCATGTTCGTTGAAGTAGTACCTTTCGGTTAGTTCAAGATATCCTACATCATATTAAGCGTCTTATTTGGGTTCAAGCTTATCAATCAATCGAACTTTGAAATAAGCTTCTCATTACCAAATCTTGAGAAACAATATACCTAGAGATCGAATCTCGTAAGATATCTTTCTCAATAGACTTCGATGGAATTTTTATTCAGTGTAAACAATATTGTCCTCAAACACAAATCCCTTACATGAGTCGAACAAGTCAATTTGATTTATTACCGATCGAACTATATCAAACTATGTTCGATACCTTCATCCTTGGATACATTTTTCAATGTTCCTCATGGAGCGAGTAGTGAAACGTCTTTCATACTCTTTAGGCAATGTATCAAACTATATGACTTAACTATTTACCATGATCCTTCTTAAGACTTTTGCTATTATTGAATGGTTTTTCAACTTTACTCTTGAAATCCTTTTGATCTTGTCAAAAGATTCATACTTATACCATATCAAATAGATACGTTAATATCTACAATGATTGTTGGTCAAGTGGTAAAGTTTCAACAACCTTTCAATTGCACAAGTACCTGTAGGTCTATATACATCAATATGTATAAGTCTTAATAAGGTTACTTGTCCTTTAAACCTTCGTAGTTCAAAGGCGCTTTTGTCATTTAACAAACACGATTCGCATGAATTTCAATTGATTTTGCAATCAAATTGATTTACGAGCTCCACATTACGTAGACTCTCATAATGCGATTCTTGTTTATATTCAACTAAGCGACTATCTTATATAAAAGTCAAATACTTTATGTGAAGTCTTACATATTTGTCATTCGAAATTTATTTATCTATTTCAAGCAAATTCAATCAAGATGCGTGAAATCTTATACACAAATTCATAACAATAAGAGAACGACATTTCTCTATTACAAAACATAATCATCCATCATCAAATATGAAATGGAGATAAGGTTTTATGAGATGTTTGGAATAAGGTATATAACCTCAAATTCCTAAACAAATTCTTTATTTAGTAAAGATAACTCTACGTATTCAATGGTAGCGGCTTAGACGTATAAGCCATTTCCAAAACGGAGTTTACTTTACTTATCTCGAACTTTCTCTTATTCATCATTGCCTACACATTTCGTTAAATGCGAGCACATGAACTAGCACCTAATTACTAGTGTGAATTAGAGATAGTGAGATAATTTGAACGACAAATATCTTAAGGTTTAGAACATCATGGTATTTTGGACATCTTTTCAAATGTCTTCCATAAATGGTAAATGAAACATCTCATGTGACACACGGTCACTAGTGAGGGTCTCGAAGTCTCAACTCATATATTGGTAGAGTATTCCTTTAATACTTAACCAATCATTTTAAGCACTAACAAGTGTGCGAACAACATATCCTTTATCCATAGAAAGAGATTGTATGACAATATCAACAATCCTTGATATTGGAGATCTTAATATCTCTAGTTGTCAATTAGCTACTCAAACCTTTCGGTTCACAAGCTAATGAAATATTTATCTTCTTATAAGAAGAGTCTCTTGGTTAACTCACATTCCATTACTCGATCATAAATGATTGAGTCTATCTTTTACTTTCTCTAAGAACGTCTTCTTGAGTAAGTGGATGAGAGTATAGAAGTCTAGTCTAGTCCTTATGAATTCTCCAATTCAAAAGCCTATAACTTCTAAAAGGATATAAGCATTCGCTTTATTGAATAATTTTCGTCAAAACTAATCAATCATTGCGAAGCTATTTTCGGGAAGTTGAGGAACGTTTTTGGGATTAAACTTGCTCAAGTTTCTCATTTCCAAGAACATGTCTTAGGAATCGGTATTTCTTCTCCAAGTAAATACCTTAGAAACGAGCTTGTCGTTTTCCAAAGATTGATCGCAACGAAATTAACATATTTAACATCTATAACAATTTCAATTTAAGGTCATTTAGTTTATGCAATGTTTTGTTTATGGAATAATAAACAAAACTCCCACTACATTTAATTAATGTCCCTAAATGTAATGGATTCCAAGATCCTCATTTTCGTTGAAATAGGGGCCAGCGTCGGCATGACACCTAAAACAACTAGATAAGGTAGGTTCTCCAACCAATCATATCTTGTCCATATGATTCTTGGTTTGTGAGATATCATAAGTATATCTACAAACTTCGTCCCAACGTCCAATCCGAGTGGGTCCGTTGTAAAGCAACTTCTCTCTATTTGCTCCTAGTAAATCCGATTTACACCCCGACTACAATGATGGACTACGATGTCCGCGTCGGCAGGAAAGCATCAATAGACAATCAATTGTATTGAAGGGGATAGAGAGAAGGAGGACGATTTGGCTAAATCAAGTTAATTTGGGACATAAGCAATTACGTGACTTTGTTTGGTGGTCGTGTAAGCATACACCCATACCTACCTATGACAATTCAAGGCATTCACAAACAATCACATAATAATAAGCATCTCAAACATTGCCGTGGGTTTGTATGGCTCCCGCTTGCATTAGTCTTCGTCGCATCTCCATGTAACGAAACTAATCTAATCAAGCCCTCCCACTAATTACTAAGATCCTATCTAATAATTAAGGGAAATAAATACATGTGATAAAATCTTAAAACCCGCCTAGGCCTTAGGGGCATGCAAGCCTCACAAGTTACATCAAGAATTAATCAATTATTAATTATCAAGGCACCTTAGGCCACATTACAAGCAATCACATGCATTCACAACATTTTACAACACACAAGGCATTGACATCTTGAGCCATATCAAACCCACATCCTCCTACAAAACAAAATTAGCACATATACAATATACATGATTCACTTGCTCTTAATTAATTTCATTAATTAGAATCTTTGTGCATACTTGTTGCTCAAGTTTTTCGAATGCAAAGAAGGCTTAACCTTAACAACTAATTGTTTAAGCCCTTTTAAATTAAATCCAACTATCAAAACAGAAAGGAGGGTATTTAAGGAGTCTTCTAATTAACATTTCAATAAATTGATTAATTAGAAACTATTTTAACTAATTAAAATACGAAATTCGGGACCCGAAAAAATTCAAAATAATTCGGTCTCCAAAAAATCTGAAATAAATCCAGAGAACTCCTTACAAAGATTATGATTACCTGTAAAAATCTCAAGGAGAGATCAATTACCATCAGGGAGAACCAAAAAAGACAAATCCTCAGATTGTGCGCGAAGCACCGTTAGAGAAAATTCTGTTATGGGTCTCAACCTTTTGATCTGTATGATAATCTCCTTGATATTTTTCAGCAAACAATTTACATAGAAAAATACTACATACAATAGGCTATCATTCCATGAAAAGAAAATCCACAAGTTATATTCAAGATCAACGAGATAACAAGCATTTAAGCAAGGTATCCTGTTCTGGAACAGACCGTCGACCAAAAAGGTTTCACTCGGTTGAGGTATCAAATCTCAATGAAAATCTATGAAATTAATTTTCACAGATTCCAGACTTAAAGGAGAACATTTCCATTTCAACACTTTTCCATAAAAGTTTCTCAATAAGTACAGTTTTTCAAAACAATCAGTTTGTTTGAAAAAACAGATCTGATAACTTCATCACTTTTCATCCTTGAACGCCCACAAAATATCCGAAATATGCAACAAAATTTACATATCCAGAAAGAGAATCAAGTTTAGAATAATCCTATCTAAAAGTTACAGGTACTTTGTATACAAACTTATTTGTTACCAACCACAACAACAGAACTGTGCAGCAGAATAACAGATCTGCGCACCGTTACCGTTTAAATCACTAAAAATTCATTTTACTTCGAATTTCAATGATTCCAGTGGGAAAACAACCACAACTCAAAGGGCTACAACCTCCAATAAGAAGGAAAAAATTTCAGAGAGCTTTACACCACGAAAAACAAGCAACAAGACAGAAAACAGCCTTTCCAGGGCCAGCAAGCATGCACATCACTAATTAACTTAATTAATTACGAATTCTCACTTAATTAAATGTGAAAAACCTTAAGCACGACCATAGCTCTGATACCACTGTTAGGAAATGCTCATATTTTAATTTTAGATTAATTACAACTAATTAATCACCATTAACAACAAGCAAATCAATAGATCTAGTGCTAAAGCAATCACACATCCAATCAAGAGAGAAGGTAGGAGAAATTGTACCTCTCATGAAATCGCATTCATGAGGCTCGAATCCATGGCATGGGAATCGATGGAGTGCACTCCGCGCCTTCTTCTCCTTCCTCTAATCCACCAAGAAGCTTCACCACCTCTCAAGAGCTTGTGCTAGCAAGCTTTTAGAGCAACCAACACTTAATCACAATTAACACCTTAATTATGTGGCTAATCCCAACACATGGGCCCTAACAAACAAAGGATGAGAGCTCCTCTAATGGAGATTTCGAAAATCTCCAAAGGAGGAGATAGGTGGCGGCTAGGAGAAGAGGGAAGAGAGGAGAGAGAAAGTTGGATGAGAGGCCACCCCTTGGGGTCTATTTATAGAGCTCTCATTCCTCTTCCAAACTTCAAACAAATTACAAGCATGCCACCATGCCCTAGGCGCCACCTATATGGGCTTTTAGCCCAATTTACCAAATGGCAAATTCATCTCTCATTAGCTCATTAATTCTATTAACTAATGGGCCTTTTAATTATTTGTTAATTGGGCTTAATTAGACTTAGCTATTTAAAGCCTATATATTCAATATAATTCTAACAATTATATTAAATGTAGTTGAGACTATTAATTATCAAATTGATGATAATTAACAATAGGTTGGTTTATGCATTAATTTATTCTAACATGATCTCCTTGATATAATTAATTATAACGGTTCATAACGGTATATAATTAATTAATCAACCCATCATGTTTTGTATTCTCCAATACAAATAAATAATACACGTGTGGTTCAGGTTCTATTTGTGCGACCCTTTGAGGATTTATACTATGTTGGCCATGGAATTAAATCGCTTATTTAATTCCAATAATCATAAGCGGTATCTAGCAACACGTTATGATTCCCAATTCGTATAAATAGTGTACCGTTACAATATCTCAATCCTGCATAAGAAATAAAAGTATTTCTTTGTCTGATTCTTATGTCACATGATATCTTTGTATAATCCAAGATAGGAATGTGTCATTCTTGCAGATTATACATTTCTTGATCTAGAGTTGATTGTACATGTTGGCCAACCAATCCAACTCCATCAAGGGGCCCAAACAGATATCATCACTCATTAAGTATATTAATGAGGGACATACGGTTTTCTTGATGAACAACTTTTCCCCGCACAATTCAAGAGAACATAAATAAAGTCCTTATAGCAGCCTTTATCAGGAATCAACGTTAGACGATATTTATTGAACCTATCCTCATGTGGAAAAGGTGAACATCTCAAACTTAGAATCAAACTGATATGAAATAAACAATGACACATAACACAATCCATATGTTTATTTCACTGGGTCAAGTCCTGTACTATGTTCCAATAACATACACATATGCAATTAAGTTGGTAACTCCTTACCTATGATTTGTAGAACTTAATCATCACTTAACTTGCATACTAATCTTTTATGATAATTAATGTTCCTTGTTAATTATCAAGATTATGGACGATTTAGATTTATTATTGTCATTCTAATGAATGATCCACAGAGATCTACAATTCAGATCCTCAACCTGAATGATATGTCAATAATAAACTCTAGGAACAAATGATCAAATATCATCATTAACATAAACTAAGAAAATAAGTCATTAAATATTGACTTCTAGGACATAACTCCAACATAAAATGACGATTAAAACGATCAAAATGATCATTTAACTTGACAATTAATTTTTATACATGTTTTCCTATTTCGCATATATAACTGATTGGTTTAATATTGCAATATTTTCGGCTCATCAAAATTTCTTCATAAATTCCTTAAAATACATTAAATATACATAAAAATGTCATAAAATGGTTAAACGAAACGAAAGAGACTAGTTTCGTTAACCGTTTCGTTTAAGAAACGGAACAAAAAGAATAGTTTCGTTAACCGTTTTGAAGGAATGAAACGAAACGATCAAACAGTTAAAATGAGTTACGTTTGCACCACTACTCTGGTCCACTCTGTGTTCCAAATTCTTGGCACGGGTTATTACGGGTCAACTGGCTCCACAGGCATTTTAAAAAAAAACAAAAAATGTGAGTTTCTGGTGGAAATATAGACACTGAAAGGTTTGAATCCCAATCAAGCTTCCTTAAATCCTAACTGGTACTACAAACAACTAGAAGTCTAGGACAGCAATACTTTCTTCATAGGCGACAAAGGTGCACTACAGACACAGCCACCCAATTAATTAGAAAGAGACCGGATTGGATATTTAGGTAATTTTTAAACGAGGATTTATACACCACATTTCTTATGTGACACTTATTCTCTTGCCTTTTATGCGACTACCACAGTAATTCTGTAAGTAGAACAAATACTAATTTTTTCCTTCAACGAAAGAAGAGGAAACAATTATTAGTATTCATTTAAATAAACACAAAAGACATTATTAAGGAATAACAAAAGGATATCCCAAATTTTAAACGACAGCCACTATAGACTTATTGTGTATGTTGTTTTTAAACGACGGCCACTATAGACTTATTGTGTATGTTGTTTTTAATTTGGAGGATGATTTTGCTCTCTTATGCAATGATTTCAATTTCCTACCGGCACCCTTACCGGCCAGATGGCCGAAATCCAAAATTTTCTGGTATTTTTCGAAAATTTCCGGTATTTTGTCTGACAATACCGAAAACTGCCGTTTCGGTCACTGTTCCGGTATCCGGTATTACCGGAATTTTTCGGTAAGGGGTAGGAATTTGAAAACACTGCTCTTATGTCACGTGTAAAGTCTAAACAATTTTGACAAGTGTGATCTGTACACAAATACTTCCATTTAAGAAAAGTGATGTGGCGCAATATGATTTGTTGGATGAGCCTAGGATGCAATTTATTTAGGCGAATATTTGCTGGGCTCTTGTATTTTCTATTTAAATTTGTTGAGCTATTCATAAAAAAAAAAACAAAAAAATATATATATAACTCCTTTTTAATAGTACATCATGCTCTAGAGCTTTATACACACGAGGAACGGCCACAATAAATTGAAAAATGTAGTTAGGCAAGTGTGTTGGAATATTTTGTTCCTCTGTCATGCCATAAGAATAGGGTGTTGGATAAGAATAAGCTTCAAATTCTTTATTTTTGTGAAATTCAAACAACACAAGAATAAGAAATTTGGACTTATTCGGACCCTTATTCTTATATAAATCATGACATAAGAATAAGGAATATGACTAAACACTCATTATTCTTATCCCTTATTATTTGCCTCATCTAAACACACATTATGCCATCCTTTTTACGGGATAAGAATCATAAGATGCCAAATCTTTCTTGACTTGTGAGCCTCAGCTCTTTCATTCAGCTTAATATTATAAGCTCACTAGAAAGACAGCATTTTAAATTATTTTATACGGGCAGTTGACTCTATTAATTTAAATTCTAAGCAGAATTTTGGAAACTTTAAATTTTTTATTTAACTGTAGCTGAGTGTTGGAAAAGAAACGGATTATTCACCAAATAAAAAGAGTCTATGCTCCAACAAACAAGGAATATTAAATTTTAACTTTTATCTATTAAAAATGGTTCAAGTTGTTTGTATCATTTTTTTTTAATTGTACTAACTTAAAGGCCTAGCGAGTCCCATCAGATTATTTATTATATTTCCTTCAAGCTGTGCAAAATCAAACTTCATCCAATCGGAATTTGGAATTAGATTACTTGTTCCCATCTCATGACATGCCTTGTTTGTTTTAAAAAATAAAATAAAATAATAATAATAATAATATTGCCTGTCTTGTTGGAATTGCTAATTGTCCAGTTCCCACGCTCTCGCCCTCGTGATGTTAATAATAAGTGAAAGCGTTACCGGGCACACCAGCTGCGAAAATGCCAAAAATGTTGGAAGTAGCTCGAAATTAATTGAAAATGAATGCTGAATTTTCAAATTGTACCTTTGCTGCTTTGCAGACTCAAAATTTTAAAGCATAATTGCTCACATATCAGTCCAATTTTTTTTTTACTTGTCAGTATTTGATTTTCTGTATTTATCTTATTTTCTTGTAAAAGCTTAACACTTTTGTGATAATTATATTTCTTCATTTAATCAAGTTAATTTTCTATTATTAACATTTTTTAAATAAAAAAGACTTGATGACCTTTTTATGCTCTTCTTCACTTAAGTTATCAGCCATAAAAAATTTCGGTCACTGTAGTAAATGAATATTAAATAATTGATATTATATTAACATCAATTAAAACATTATATCAGAAATTATTGATTTCTTCAGCCTTGAAAGGCAGTTAACACTGTAATATCCCATTTTTAAAATTTATACAATTTCGTACGAAATTTGTCTATATAATTAAAATTTATATGCTTTGACGGTGGGAAAAAAAATATAAGGAACATTACAATCCGCCCCTTTAAGTAAGACTATTATTGTGAAAAAAAAATTAGATAGTTAATATGTCATTATCAATGATTCCCAAAAAGTTTTTCATTTGATAGATATAATCGGCTTTTTGTAAGAAGTGAATAACAACAATTAATGTGATTTGGGCAACTTCGTATCTACGAAAAGCCCAGAATTAAGATTAATATTATATGATAGTTATTACCTAGGATAAAATTTGTGACTTTGTCGCTATCTAGTATGTCTAAAAAAAAAAAAATTGACTTTGACAACTCAGTAACTATATTTTGTCATAGAGAAAATTCAAATATTTTACAAAAATGAGGTCTATAGAAAATTTAAATCTTCGAACAAATCTTTTGTGCAAGAAAACAAGAGTCAAAAGTTTCCCGTCATTAATGCCATTAATATTATATAAAAATATCGGCATCGTTTTTCATAATTCAGATTCCAAATAAAATTTGTCTTGCCAATAACTGAATTAGACTTTTAATTTCAAGTGTGCGCATACAACCTAGAAAAAAAAATTATAAAATATCAGCTCATTAAAAAGATACATCTATTTTTACCATTGCTTGGTGTCTACATGACTCCTTCAATTATATAAGCAAACTTAACAAGTGTCGGTTGGCTTAGAGAAATAATGAAAACTAGACAACAGTCATTACGAATGCCTTTTCTCTAACCTCCTTAAAAGTATCTTTTTAAAAAGAACAATAATAAATATATATGCGGTCCCATTTTGCAAGTTAGAAGACAAATCTTTATGGCATATTTTCCACCAGAAAAACGCAATTCCCAGTTAACCAGCTTGAACAGCCCCAAACAATTCAAAGAACAATAAGAAAAAGTAAGAAAAAGAATCAGGGAAATTGAAATATTTATAACTATATTTCACTCTATTTTCCAAAAAACACAACAATTTTTCTTTCCAGTTAACACCAGCTGTGATATACAACTAAAAACTCTGTTATACCTCCACCTCCACTTCCTCCCCCGTTTTTACATTGGAGCAAAATGTGTCCCGGCGTGCCGCATTTCCTCCATTGATAACATAATGTGCGAGATAAGGCGTACCGGTCTCCTCCCTGAAGTTCTCCAAGCACAAAAACTCCTCACTACACATCCGCTCGACCTCTCTGTCATAGTCATGTACCATAACATCGGTGGTGCCGTCTCTCTTCGCTGAGCGTGCCAGGACAGAGGCAGTGAAGATAGCAGCCATTCGGCCGGGAGATTTAGGCGAGTAGCCCCTGGGCCCATCGACCAGTATAACATCCCAGTTGACGTCGTATAGCTGGTTCGGGAGGTCGTTGAGTGCCAAGCGGCATTCAGAGAAGAGGAGGTTTTGGACGGGACGGCAGTCAGAATTTCTAGATTCTCTGGCAGACGCTAGCAGATCATGAAGATCGCGAACCTGAACAATTTTGGTCATAGAATTTGAATTATTATTATTCTAGATATTATATTGTTTATGCTTTTTAAGTATATAAGGTAGGTTAGGGAGGATCAACAATCAAATACTTTTAGGTGAAATTTATAGAATTGTGGATTGTGATACAATTATCATTAGGTTAATTTTTTTATAATATGTGAAATAAAATCTGTGCTCTTCTATTTTTGTAAATAAACACACTTAATGCCCAATTAAGTTCCTGCCATATGCCAAGCATAATGTAAGAGCAAGAATTTAAACAAAATTTGTTCAATTCAAACCTGAGTAGTGTAGGAAACATCATAGGTCTCGAGGCCGGGATGCTGTCCTTCCATATATTCAGCATAATATGAATTTTCATCGAGAAAAACAGTGCGGCCGCCATGATTAAGCGCCCGCCATAACGGGCTCTCGGCCCCGAGACCAAAAACCAACATGTTACACGGTGCACGGCGCCTCAACACGGCTGCAATGGCGAGCATATCAGGCTCTGGCATGTGAGTAGAGGAATTCACCAGAGCAGCATAGTGTAGAAGAGTATCAAAAATGTGCGAAGGAAGACGGGTTGCTTCGGTTGCAAGAGTAGGAGAGAAAGAGAGAGACTGGGAGTGGTTGGAGGCGGTGGAAAGAAGAGTAAGGAGGGAGGCGAGAGTGAAGAGGGAGAGGAAGAGGAGAAGCCACAGGCGGTGGTGGGAAGAGATGATCGGAGATGGTGGCGGAGAGGCGGCGGAGGGTTTGGTGGTAGGAAGAGAGGAGGGTTGGAGAAGGATGAATCTTGTGTTGTTTAGGCCTTTCATTTTGTGAAAATGGGAAGAGTGTTTACTGTTTGGCTCTCTCTTTCTCTCTCTCTCTGTTTTTCTTTGTTTCTTCTCTTGAGAGAGAGGATGAGCGGTGGAGAGAGAGCAGGGGTAGATGATAGTAAAAGGACGAGGTAGAGACTTCTCTATGTGGACATTTTAGAGTGTCAATTTGTGTTGCGGGTTTAGGATGGATATGCTACCTTTCTCGATCTCGATCCTTTTATTTGTAAAGGATGCACGGTACACCTTTTGTCGTGGTGACATAAACAACTCTAATTCCAATTACTCCTTCATTTATTCTATACCATTTTTATCATTGTAATTTCCCTTGTGGATCTATATACAATAAGGAGTGCAGAACGAGATGGTAAAATAAAATTGTAATTGCCATATTAATATTTGCAGTTGCTTTTGCAAGTGGGGTGAAAATATTTTTATCGTAGAATTGGTAACGCTTATAACATTTTAGAGTAAGCATAAACCGGAGGCAATTTAGTATTACAAATATTACTAACTTTTTTAAAGTTGTTTCAATAAAAATTACAAAAAATTGTTCATCAAGCGAGAGTCAGATTAAAAAAAATAATTGTTTATTCTTAACAACACTAGAGAGTTAAATTAAAATGATCTCAACATAAAATAAAGGTGTGTCAAAGTCATCTAAAACTTCAGTGCACTAAACATCGTATTCTGAAAATATTAAGATAGAATAGGTAAATCAAAATTATAAGTTCAATAAACTAATGTTTATGAAACAATTCAATAAATATAAGTACTAGATAAGTCAGCATTACTGATACATTGTGTTCAATTTATGACTTTCTTATGAATAAAATCTGTTATTAGTCCTTGATGTTCATATTTTGATAAAAATAATCTCATGTATCACATAATAATAAGTTGAAATAAAAAGGCTTGACGTATAACCATTATAATATATTCAAGAGTTTCTGTTAGAATTTTTTTATAAAATAAATTTCTCTTCATCATTATTTTGTCAAAAAAACATACCTCTTTTAGAAAGAAAGCAAAAAATAGTGATCATTTTAATAAATAATAATAATTGTATAAGATTCTTTTACAAGCTCATATACAAAGAATAATTTTTATAAGTATTTGATATTTTGGAATTTTAAATAACTAATATAATTACCGAACGTTAAATCAGTAGTTCTGCAGCACAACACGAGGCCTTATGAAAACATGAACGACTACACGAATGGTTACAACGTAAAAAATGCAACTTTGTAACGGGAGGATGGTGACGATTGCGACCCCATTCAAAATCTCCGATTATCAACCTTATTTATTGTTCGCTTATTAGGTATTACGAAATGGCGTTTCAGCTAAAAAAAAAAAAAAAAAAGAAATAGCCAAATAGGGTTACAATATAATTAATAAAAATGGGAAAGTTATTAATTACAGCCAGTTACCTTTTTCATAAGAATTATTTACATTATTGTATAGATAATCAAAGTTTTCTGAGTATAGAGCGGATATTTCTAATTAATTCTGGATTATTCTTTTCTTATTAATTCTCAAGGCCAGAGTCTGAAGTTTGAATTCAAATTTTTATCAAAAAATTCCAAAATGTACTGTGCTAACTTGGCCGGCTCCTTTCCAGCTATTACATATCTGAGCCTCTTGTACCAGATTTGACGGTGCAGAAAGACGCTCCCCTGTTACTAGTATTTTGTAAAAAGAACCGTTTGCAGACAATTGTTGGATTTAGTCTATTTGGAATGTCAAGGCATTAATAACGTATGGAGGGTCGAAGTATTGTTGGGACCATTAATAAATTGCGTACAGTTGGTGCGACGCAAAAACTGTGCTAGGCATGGTGTGCAGCGTGCAAATTCTGACTAACCATAGAATATTGGCATGTTTCACACTACTAATTGCATGTCCAAAGATTTCGAAGTTGTTCATTTAAAATAGTTGGCTCGACATTCGACAATCTATTGGCAAAATATCTAACTATAAACCAACCAATTTAAATAAAGTATATTATATTTATATTTATATTATATACATTGAAAAATGATAAATTTGAATCTGAATTTAGTATCATAAGACTAGTTGAATTTATATTTAATTATCTCCCGTAGTACATCACAATTATATTTATCAAACTATAAATTAAACTGTGTCAAGATCTAGATATACAATTTCAATTTTTATTGTTTTACTCAGTTTAAAAATATTACTAGTTGAAAAATGATGTTTGTTTGTTTTTTTTTTTTTTTTTTTTTGTAGTAACTATTATTTTGATTTATGAATGGACCCATGCTCTAAACAAATCAGGGAAACGAAACGTCAGAAAAGCTTAACTTTGTTCTTATAAAATTAGAAACTTAAAAAGCGGATATAGTAAGGGAAATGGTTCGTGAATAGTACAGAATTTCTCTGACAAGTGAGAGCCATGAAGTGAAGGTCAAGAATGAGAGATGAAAATTACAGTTTTTCCTGTTCAAAGATGTGAAGTTTAGAAGAAAATGGAAAATGATGGCAAGAAAAAAGAACGTAGTACACTATATGCCAAAAAAAGGGGCCAAACGTGACACTTCCAAGGGTGATTACAGACATTTGCTGAAAGGTATTCCACAACTCTATATTTTTGCTTTTTTCTACTTCAAAAACAAATTTTTTTAAAGTTTTATGTGGCACCTAATGAAATTTGAATTATTGCTGTTACCTTTTAGTTACGACATTGTTTTATATAATTATAGAGTGATTTAGGTTTATGCCATTGTAAATATTTGAAATTAGAGATATGCCATCACTAAATGAAAAATTACTTTTTTGCCACTATAAAATAATAGAAATTAGTTTTTTGCCATCGAATAATTATATGACAATTTTACCCTTTTAAATATGCCACTGTAAAACTAAAAAGTTAGTAATATGCCATCACAAAAGATTTAATTAGTTTTATGCCATTATAAATCATTAACAATTAGTTTTATGCCACTGCAAGATAATAAAATTATTTTATGCTACAGGAGCATAAAAATAGTGGCATAGATCTAATTAATCATCTAACAACGAAATAATTCTAATTTCAAATAAAAAAGATTAAAATTAAACTTAATATATACCCTTCTATAAATGCTCACGGAAAAAAAAATATATTTTTTTGCTGAATACATTGAATTAAGTGATCACGATGAAGAAAAGAATGAACATTTTCTTATGTACATGAGTAAATCACCGAATTGTGGAGGAGAAAAATATAATATATTCCAATATTGTAGTAATTCCATAAATGTTATACGAGTAACATTTCCTGAGTGCGCGGTTTGTTTCTTTTTTTGTTAAAGTTTGTCTTTAATGAGGGATAATTTGGTCATTAAAGAATTTAATGACAAATTTGGTAATGGTATTTTTAGAATTTAGTATGTTTTTGGAAAAGTAGTGGCATAAAACTAATTTTAACAATTCTATAATTGTATAAATTTAATTAGTAATTTAAGAATGGCATTTCCCTAATTAAAAAAATTCACGGTGGCATAAAACTAATTAATGTAAATTTGCACTACAGGTGTTTTCAACTTCATAATTATTGTCGTTCCCTCATCATTGATGGACATTATGATTACCGAACTTTTACTATTCACTCAACTAATGCTTTAACCGAAAGAACGATTGAAATCATGTTTAGAGAAATTAAGAAGAAGAAGAATTAACCGGCCTTTTATTTAAAGTAAAAAGTTTGCGCTGCATACAAAAAACGACATAATGTTTGCTTTTTGTCTAGATCATTTTGAGAAAATACTCGGTATAATCACTCAATCGGGTGACTCTAAAATTTTAAATTAGAAATGTCGACCTTTTAGGCTTCCAATGATGATAATTCACTATCACACTTTTGCTGGTGAGCTTGACAAGAAACGGAAGCACCGCAAAATAGAAAAATAAAAGGTGGGGGAATTGGGTAGGAATTTCCATCATCACCAAATTAAACGCAGAGCTAATAAAATTTGATTAGATATGAAGTGAGCATCAATCAACACTTAGAATTTAAGTCATACCTTGACAAAGAATAGAATTGGATAGAAAGTGCCTATCAGTGCACACACTTTTGGTGACTGAGAACCTGTAGTCAACAAATATAAAGCCATATTGTCAATGCATTTTCTTTTTTTTCTTTTTTTTTTTTCTTGCCGAAATCCTTTTGAATTAGACCTTCCTAATGGTTAGATGTGTTTTTGTGTGGCCTTCTTTTTCCGTTTTATTTATTTATTTAATTTTTGTTGCTTGAAGGCATGGCCAATTGGCGGTGGTACATGAAGGTACTGAAAACAATTGATCAATCAACTTTAGCTTTGATTAAAGCAAACACTACTGTTAATTAATATATTCGAAAAAATATTATTATAATTTTTCTAGAACAATTCTATGCACGAGTCTCTATATTTCTTGTAATAACAAAAATTGCAACTGACATAAAAAAAGGAAATCAGCGATATTATTGAAAGATTGTTATTCTACTATAATTGCAAATATTATTATGAAAATCATGAAATTTACTAGAGAAAAAACAACTCAATCGTTAATTTAGAAAATTCATTAACTTAATTAATAGTTTTGCTCAAATAGTTCTATCAAAATTACAATTAATCTGCAAGATCAAACTGGAGGGATGTAAGAATAAAATTTTAACAATAATTAAATTAATCTCAGAATGGGTTGCGAACATCAAAGCTTAAAACTAAATTGATGTTTTAAGATAGATGATTGTTGAAGTTGTTGAAGAAGAGGAATGTGCTATGCAAATGGACCGAAAAACTACCTTTACGTTTGGATAAGAGGAAAAAAAATAATGTACTATAATTTTGCAGCGTTAAAAACCACCTTGTTCTATATTAATTCAAACTAACTCTTAGATACGTTATATTATTATATTTTATTTATACTTTGTTTATTTGATAAGTTGAGTAAAATTTGAAACATTTATCTATAATTGTTGTTTGGTACAAGACTACAAGGGCATGATCCTGATCAGAAACATCATAAAAAATAAAATGGGAGTAAATTTATTCAACATTTGTCCAAAATGACGTGGGAGTTGGTTAACATGCTTTTCGCATTTCCAACTTTCGGATGCTCCTATATTTTCCTTTTTACGAATGATGAAAGATACCTTTGGTCTAGTCTTCAGGTTTAATTCATTTTACTTTCCTTTCCTTTTCACGTAAATCTATCATAAAAGATTTGGAGATTCATGATTGTATTAGAGACTTTATATTAATAATAGAAAAGTGGTGGGTGTTTTACCCACTGGTACTAGGGGAAAAAAATTCTATCATAATAGATTCTTTTTATTATTTCTTATTGTGCTGGTCAATACTCCAAGCACAAACATTCTTATTTAACACCTATAAGTAATCACTTAGACACTTACCGACATTCTGCGGATCTTTGACCTTTGCTACTATGTATGTGTTCATTGCCGTTGTTTTGCCCTCTCAACAAACTTAATTTACAAGTTAACCATCATGTGATTAGTGAGAAATAGATAATACATCTGTGTGTTGTGTATTGCCTGTTTAGTACAACACTAGTAATTTATTGCTCAAATTCTATGGACCATTTTGTTTTAGAGAAAAAGACCCTAATTTATTAGGTGGGGTCCACAACAGTTAGGTAGGAACAGACGAGTTGGTTGTGTTGTGTGTTTGGATATTTGGAACTTCATTATTATATAAAAATGTCTAAGGCTCCACTCTAGAGGGGAGTACTCGGAGCGAAAGGAAGGGAGAGAGAGCGCGATTACCTTGCTTCAGAGGGGAAGAATCAACGGAAACTAAGGGTACTAGAAAGACAAAGAGAGAGATCGGTTACTCTCCAATTTGGAATGTAGCGAGTCCATTTCCTCATCTCCCGAATCTCTTCGTCTGGAGCGGACCCTAAAAGGACCATGGTGATAAACTTGAATCACTCTCGGCATCTTTGGTATTATGGGTCAGGCGCTCAGGCCCATGTCTGTTCTAATTTTGTATGAACTTTATAAAAAGAATCAAAGGCCTATGGTCCCTAACCTGGCTAGGGTAGCTTATATGGTTCGATCCGACCCACATGATTTGATCAGTTTTGTCTTTTCGTCTAGGTTCCATCAACTCATTGTGGCATTGGAGATATTTTCGTGTCCAGATAAGAACTATCTTACAAATTCACCATGTCTTGATAAATAGTTTGATACGATCAATTATTATGAATATCAATACTCTTTGTTAACTAATCTTAACTTCTTTGATTTGATACGTTTTCTTGACATAAAATTGTGAATTTCACATTTAAAACAACGAGGAAAAAGACTAGCATATGATTAAACTATAATAATAATAATAATAATAATAATAATTAGTTGTTTCGAGCTATAACCATAGTATTTTGGTTGCAACAGCTCTACCTAATATAGTATCGTACCGCTTTCTGAATCAACAGTCAAGTAGCTATCACCAAACAGACAATGGAATAAACACACTCATTTTTTTTTTAATCGGTTTCACTTTTGAAAAATGCATATGGTGTTTCCATCAGAAATTGAATGGTGCCTTTGTTCGTCATGAAAAAAAAATCAATAATGCACGGATGAGCTTTAAGAATCTCGTGCCCCCCTCATAATTGGATCTCTATCACATAAGGAAAGTTCTTTTAAAAAGAAATGGATATGAGATAAGCTATTGTATTCGGTTTCACACATATTCCACAGTACTTTCAAAATTATTTTATTTATTCAAACCGTTTTGTTCAACATTATTACCATGTTAATTTAAATTGAAAGGAAAAAAAACAGATTAGATTATGCTGTTCAAGTTTATTGAGGAGGCTCACGAAATTCGAAAAAACGCTTAACCGAGATCTATGACGAAGCTGAAAGCAAGAATCTAGATATATTTTGTTCTAGTCACTTTCTTAGTGACTTTAGTTTGTAAGAACTTTTGCATGCAGTTAATGGATGCAGGCGCCACTTTTGTGGGTGCTTTTATCAAAAAAAAAAAAAAAAAAAAAAAAAGAATCTAGATATATTTGAGGAGCCAAACAATTTTTTAGAGCAAGCATTTTGACATTATTTTTGTGAAAGGTTGAATTGTCAAGGAAATCGAGATAGAATGTCAAAATTTCTTGTACTTGGAAACCACTTTTTGAGTTCCACCACCTACTGGCTTTACATATAAAAGGAACTGATGTGCAAGTCATAGTAACTAAATATTTGATGACCTTACTAAATATTATCACGTTTAGTAATTAGGAAAAAGCAAATGACACGGTGAGATAAAAATAACTAAATATTTGATGATCAAATTCAACAAAATAGAGGTCAAGGAGCCAAGTGGACAATTAATTTAGGAGTTTTGGACAAAAGTTGCTAGTCACGTTTAAAGTCGATTTAGTATCCGAATTTTGAATAGGCTAAACATTTGCAAGGTTAGGCTAGCATCTTCTAGAAATACCTTCTTTTTTTGGTCTTAAATCTACCTTTTGATGAACTCACCAAGTTCTATGCAATACAATAATAAAAAATCTTTCCATAATGAGAAGATATTGAGATACGAAGGTTCTTTACCAGAAGGAAGAGGCTTCTCAAAGATATATCATAGGACAATTTTGTGAGGAACTGAATACTCAACTGCATCTCCAAATAGTATGGTTTGTGAGTTTTCCAATCGCAAATTGTATGTCTGTAAGGTACTAATTTCAATGATTTTCAACAATCAAGGAGAAACTATTGGACTAAATTCACAAAGGTGCAAAGAATTCTGATAGAGAGTGCAACACAATTCTGATACTCTGAGAACCCTAATATAAAATTATAAATCAATATGTTACATGTCAGTTAAAGTCATATTAATTAAAGGTAAAGACTTAACAAACAGAATACCATTTTCATCCTTTGTTTTAACAAGTATCCGCCCTCAGAAGTGTACAAAAGATATAATTACCAGTTGTAAGAGTTACAGTTTGAAGCACACATTCCACAAACAAACAAAGGCTAGACTTCTACACAGCCATTACAAATATCCTTGCGGCACCACACAAGAACACACGAAAATCCGCAAGTGTACATTACAAATCAGGTTCTACTGGCACCAATTGGCCAGATGCGCATCCTTGCGAGAGCTGCTGAAAAGACCGCCACATTTCAGACAAATGAAACTGCTTCCATCAGCAAATGCATCCAAGATCACTTGCTTCCTACCAGACTCTGCTAAAATGGCATCAGGAGAAGTGAGCAGCTCGGATGGATTGTGCCCTGGGCCACAGTAAGGATTTGACATTGCTGTAGGGCCTGACGCTGATGCCTCATCAATGGCACACTGAGCGAGAAGGGCAGTGAGCTCACCCATGTCAGCATCTGACTGAGCCCGCTGTCGATACATCTCACGGGCACGGCTCATGGCACGCAGGACTGCCTGTTCGCCCCCTTCCGATCTGATGGCCGATAGTACCTGAAAGGAAAAATAAATATGGCTTTCAGTTTGATTGGCACAGGGAAAAAAAATACAGAAAAAGCAATTGTTAAAAATCTGGTACACATCCAGAAAATAATAACAAAAAAGATACTAGTTTTAGCATATCAACATTACTATCATCACTCTAATAGGGTACATGGAATACACAATAAACCACGAAGAAGCCTAACTGCCTAAGAACATGACCGAGACTTACAAAAGCATAATGCATTTCTATGTCACAACAAATGTATGGATGCATTTATTAGCCCTTGTAACAGAATATTGATGTTTTTTCTTCTAATTATTTCAATAACACAACCAGCATAAAATTCTCTAAAAATGTTGTCTTTAAAAAAATCCCTAGCATGACCACTGGAGCTAAAAGAATTTTCGGAGTAACGGAATTATGCTATCTTTATCCTTTTTTACTTCATGAATCTTGGAACAGACAAGTACTTTTGATTTCAAAGAAAGATACTACAAATTGCAATCATCATCATGGTGTGAGGAGCAGCTTAGTGCAAACCAGTCTTTGGCGACATCTAAAATAAAATACTTAGGATTGTTTACAACAACGTATTCTTATTTCTTCAATCTTTCATCTGATCCACCTAAGTTAAGTATGATACCAGAAAATGGTCCTGCACCAATTGTACTGATTTCTATGTTATGCTCCATACTAGTAGAAAATCATGCCCAAATATATAACCCCAGAATTAATCAGACAAACTGAATTGGAGGCATTTTGCCAAAGATTATAATTATCATAAACAGAACTATACAAATTTACTGGCATTTGAGCTAATTTTTGGTATATGATGGTGTACAGATCAAAACAAGACTACAAGAATCAGTAAATGGAGGAATAACAATACAAAAGAGCTCAAAACCCCAAGCTCAATCTCTCATTCTATCTCAAGAAAACATTCTCAGCTTAGAAATTGCATAGATAAAGAATAAGAGAGGAGAGAAAATTACAGATTGAAGAGCGAGAGTGGGGTTTCCTTCGGCGAGGAGTTGGCGAGCTCTAGAGAGAAAGCCCCAAGCATTCTCCAATTGGCTGTTTGCTCCGGCAGCGGGTGTCTCCGGCGCCGGCGCTGGCGCGGATTCCATGTCTACATCCGACGTTTCCATCGCGTTTGGGGAGGTATCCATTTGCATTATAAACATTTCTAACCTCTTTTAACTTCGCACTGGGATCGGTCTCTACTCTCTCGTTTCTCCGCAATATTCTCTTCTTTATAATGTCTGAGGCTCGTTTGCGCCAATCAAATATGTGGCGAGTCAATAGTGGTGTGAGCAAGGTCTCAGATGTCGGAGACTCAGAACACCAACATAACAACATAAGATCCCGCGGATCCCACTCTTTCTTTGGTTGGGCCACACCAGATCGTTTCGTTCGTCTTTGCTTCTCTGTGTGTTTTCTCAACTCTCCACTTCTCCAGGGATTTCAGTAATAATCTGGAGAGTTCTCCAGTGCCGCCATTATTTCCACAATATCATTAGATGCTGCAAAATAATAAAATAAAAATAAAATCATTAGAGGCATTTCTGGATCAGTTTTATGATACGATTTTCTTCCTTTTTAATTAAATAAATTTATATTCAAAATAAATAATTTGTATGACAGTCCGTATAAGATAATTGATCTTATCATATAATAACTCTAATAATTACTACTATACTGAATAATAATAAATCCGTCGAGCATAGAATAATTACTAATTAGCTTATTGATAGTTTTAATATTAACAGCTTGCTTCATCAACAAACCGGCAAATTTGAATAAATAAAAAGTGTTAACTGTTTTGTTTTGGTTCCATATAATATACTAATAGAGTGCTAAAAGAAATCACCTATTAGAGATTATACAATGTTTTATTTCGGTTTTTGTAATTATACTTAATTAAATAATGGATACGATCCGGCAAATTGTTTATTAGCGGATTATAAATTGAAAATGACGATATATCTATCACTTTTTATAGACAGAGAATACTGCAATTTCGTTTTATTATTATTATTCATATTTTATTGAAATATGTAGCTATCCCCTTTTAATCAACTATATAGCCTCCTAATTTAATTGTCCCAAAGAGTTGAATTGACTTGCAGTCCAGCAGGCATACCCGTAGCATCACTGCAAGACAGGCTCTAAAAAGATAACCCGCACAAAGCTCAAAACCCATTAAGACAATAAGCGAGTACACCTATCTATTACCTAAATCAAAGTTTTCGTTATAATCATTACAAAAATCAACCTCACTAAAAAAATCAGTAGCACCAACAGTAATTATATGTTGCAGACAGGTTGTCAAGGTAACAAACTAACAACTCATCAGCCAAATCTAATGCTGCAGTTAAATATATTGACGGATTAAGTATATACATACACTAAATTAAACCTTATTGTTTGCAATGCTGCATAACTAAGTTTACAACAGACAATTAATTATTTAACAACTACCAATAATCAATGAGCCCACATTTACCGTCTGTTGTGTTTGCGTGTCCCCATCCTTGATTTTGCATATCTAACAGCCATGTCAAGGCGACATCTCATATAAAAAGCAAGAATTCAGTTCTATTAAAACATAAAAGCATTCTAACAAGATACACAACAGAAAAGGATAAATTGATAAACAAATGAGAAAAGTAGATGCAAGGATACTCTATACGCATTCCTTCACTTGAAGAATGTAGAAATGTTCCTTGCAAATTAATCAGGGCTGCAGTAGCACTCTCCTCATCCTGTTCAAAAAGTAAATAACAGTAAATATTCGAGCTTCGAACATTATCATCATCAAGAACAAATGAACTGAACTTACACTAAAGTCAACAAATGCAGCTGAAGGTCCATGTCGCCTTTGCAACTTAAGTTTTAGAAACCCAGGCCACCTATAATAATGTGATATCTCATGTGAAACCAAACAATTAGGAGCAAATACAAATAGAGAATAATTTGGAATAAATTTCAGATATTAAAAAACTATCTATCACGTGCAATGTATTGGGGTAATTATACTTTAATTTGTTCTTCATTGGCTAGGTTCTGAACAATATAAGGTGAGTTCTAAGATCTTGTGCTCAAGAATACCAAAGAGTGAATCCTGATACTAAAGAGCTAGGTTGAGGGCTCATTGCCAGTATAGATGGAATTGTGTCACTCTGTAGGTTCTTTTGCTCCGTTTGGACAATTATCTAGTTAAGGAGCATTTTGTGGCACGATCTTCAAGGTTTTATTTATGGTGCTCACTTGAGCTTGCGGAAAAATTGTGGATGGGTGGTTGGGTAATCTTGGGCTGGTCATTTAGCCAATGGTATTATAATGCATGTGAAAACCATTAAGGGGGTTACCTGTGAGGTGTGCTGGTTCATGCTACATTCTTATTAGTAATGCCTAGTGGCTTCTGCTGCTAGTTTTAACAAAAGAAACTAACACACAGACAGGCCTATATAAAAAGATAGATTTCAGCCACTGCCAAGGATTTCAAGACAAAGAGGGAGGAAGAACCTCGAGAAAACTTGATTTAGCTCATCTTCTGTACAAGTTGGACCCAGATTAGCCACATAGAGTGTTGGGCAAGGAGGATTCTCTTGAGGAACACCTGTTGATCTCAATTCCTTCAAGCAAACAAAAGTTACTCAGAATCACCTATCTAGCAAGAGAAAAGGAGCCAATTCTCTAGCAACTGTTGAATCAAATACTATGTGTTGCATCAAAAAGAAGGAAATAAAGCATGCTCACCGATTTGTTATAATCAGTTCCAGGTGGAGGAGGCTCCAGGGTTGAAAACCTGAAAAGTACATTGATATTAAGCATTATAGACTCCAAAAAAGTAGTTGACAATTCTTCCATCAGTCCTAGGTAAACTTCTTAAAACTATATTACAGATTTATTTCTCTTGTTCATCTGTGGCAATTGGTGCATAACAAAGCATTGTGCTAGTGGTGCCATAACCTTGGTGAAGAAGAATAACCACTCAAGCTGTGAAGTGCGTGTCCTGATGTGTGCATATTGCTTCCGGCACCTGTTAGAGTGTGCAAAGTGGGGGCCATATATGTGGTAGAGTGAGCTTGTTTCAAAAGTGCAGTATTGTAAATGTATTGCAAAAGAAAGTTGTCACTGCCAGTGATTTCTGCAGCAATTTATGTTCTCAAGCATGTGTAAATTATAAAGGTATTCATTAACCATTATATCATGTCTGTACTTTTTAATGTTTGTAAATAATAAATATTAACTTACAAGACCAAAAACAAATGCAATGCAAAATATTTGTCTAAACTATAACAAGAAAAAAAGTCTGAAGGTGCAGCACAACAAGCAAAACATTTTGTACCCATGTACTTCATTCCAATAGCACTTCAAAAAATAATAGAACATGTTTTGCAACATTTTATGAAACTTTGATAATTTACAAATTAAAAAAAAAAGATCAAAAAGATGGGACAAGCATAAATTTGTCAAATATTTTCAGAAGGATCGATTAAGTCAAAATTTCTCAGTAAAATATCTCCTATCACGATTTTGAAAACTGTTAATAACATAAAAAGGTGGGCTCAAATGCGGTGACCCATTAGACTCATTATTTATTTTGTGTTATAATTCAAAAAAAAATCCAAAAAAAAAGCCAAGATAGTAATTACCGAAATCTTCCTCTACTTTCGAATATTTTGTCCCATGATGTGGAAATGAGCTATCATCATCTGACCAAGGCAAAAAAAAATCGCTAAATTTCAAAATTTTAATGAGAAAATAAAAGCCTGGAAAAGAAGAAAAGGATAAGAAACATTTTAATCTAACAAAACCTGACAATCAACTAATGCAAGATTCCTAGCAGAAGAAAGATTCTGCATACACAGTAAACAAATGTACTGATGCAAGATGACATACATTCTGGGGTTAAAACTCATGGATACAATTATAAATTTCATGAGCTCAACCAATCCTAAGCAAAACTGCCCATGAGAACAAGTATTCCTAGCAGAGGAATCTAATGTCTAAAAGTAAATAGCCGGCATAAAGCGTCAAACATTATTTAAATTCTATCATTATTCCTTGGATTAACTAAGAATATAAATAAGGTTTGTAGCACACAGGAATTAATTGAGCGTTGTTGATAACTAAGATCAAATATGAAATCAGAAAATTCAAGCTTCACTTGTCAAGAACACAACAGCTACTGTTTTGCTATTATATCAGCAGCAGCAGCTTTTACAGTAGAAACCGCTAAAAGTGCAAAGTTATTTGCAGAAATCATGCAGCTATAATGCTACTATAGCCGCTGGAATAGCAGTAATTTGAAGCTATCATGCACATAGTGAGTTCCAAAGATGTGAATAAAAATAAGAAACCAGAAAGCCAAGGAATAGAGCAAAGAATATACCCCCTCTGGTGCGTTTTCCTCTGGAATTAGACTTGGCAAGCTCAATATGAAGAGTTGAATCCCTTTCAAGATCAAATTTCATTCCCTGCATGCAGAAAAATATTAGAGAAAGTTCAGTCTAATCTGACCATGCGAACTCAATTAATAAGCAATAAAAAACTGTTTTAACTTTGAAATGACACAGAATGCCAAAATGCAAGGATATAAAGTTATGATAATACTTATGTTTTGTACTGCATTTCAAGGAAAAAAAAAAAACATTTTTTTATTTTTTATACTAATTCACATCTGCTTTTAAGAAAAATCCTGATCACCTCACCAGTGCCATCACACTCACTTCCATTGCATAAGGTACGAGACAGAATTTATGAGTATGACAGTACACTAGTTAAATGCAGTTAAAGTTTGTGTACCTTTTTTTCACTTGCATTTACAAAGTTCATTAACCAAAAAGAAAGCATTATAAGAGTTCAATTGATTATAGTACCATACATTTACGCTATGCAGTGCAGTCATTGCAGATTGCTGATCTGAAAACACAGCAAACGCATAGGCCTACAAAATCAACAGACCAAACATGAGATAAAAGTAACTAAAACAAAAAAAGCAAAAAACATCAAAGAAAGACTGTTACAAGTCTTACAACCTGAGCTGAACCTCTATTAACGCGAACACTAGAAGATTCGTACCCAGGAAACTCCCTGAAAAGGTTGTAAATCTCGCGAGGCTTGGTGTCATCAGGGAGGCCAGCGACGAAGAGAGTGCGGAGCTGATTATGGGCCGGAGGAGGGAGAGGCGAGGGGAGGGCGTAACTGAAGGTGACGACAGTGGGAGGAGCGGGGTCGAGAGGCGGATGCTGGATGTGGTACGAGTGGGGGTTGTGGGGGTGGGAGTAGGGTTGGGAAGGCGGAGCGAGAGGCGGGGGAGGGTTCGTGGAGTAGTGCGCGTGGGAAGAGGAGGTTGTGGGGGTGGTGGTGTAGGAGTAGGGATCTGCGGCGGAGGGAGGCGGAGCGTGGTGGTAGTAGGAGGCGCACATGGTTGGGTTTGGTCGGTGAGGCGAGACGGTTGGTGATTCGAGTTTTCGGAATGGATCGATTTCGACTCGACTGCGAAAGGGACAGATAGTGGAAGTTGGATTCTTTTTAGCGTTTATTAACATGGCTCATTGTGTGGGGGTCCGGATCCTCTTGTCGGCGCGATAAAAACGACCATGTGGTCGACGTTCGATCCGAGCCACCCGATTTAATCTGAACGGTTCATTTTTTTCGGGCCAATATTTTTTTCGGGAGTGGTAGAATTCACGGAACTTCCTTTTAGCCGTTGAGATTAAATCAGACGGTCCGGATCGTGCCGACCAGAGGATCTGGTTCCCATTGTGTGGCGAGTCTGGCGACTGGTAATTTGTTTTCATTTTTTTTTCTGGATCGGTTCTTCATTTAGTGAGGTAGAAAATGACGGCTCTAGTCGTTGTTGTAATTATTTAATTAAATATAACCTCTTACGATAATTGGGTATAATGGTTTTATAATTATTGAAGGCATATTTCAAATAAAGCAAATAATTTTTAAATATTACTCATAGTTATTGTGCGTAGAACAATATCTAATGCAGAGATAAGCAGTAAGGATGGAGATTCAAATTTTACTTAAAATTTAAGGAAGAGTGTGGCACCTTGGACAAATTTCTCATGAAGGGCATCAAAATAAAAGAGAGTGATATAAAAGCATCAATGAAATGAAAAGGATTATGGACTTATGAGATGGAGTCATGAAGTGCTATGAATAAGTCGTGGTATTACTGCAATGCAATATTTTGATGTTTGAAACTCTCGGAATAAGCTCTTATTTAGAATTGTTAATCTTTAGTGGTACCGAACACATTTGAGAATAAGCCGAATTGTTTATTCGGACTCTTATTCTAGTTCCAACAAAATTTTGGAACTAACATAGAATTAAATGGAACTAAGCACTCATGACCGTTATTTTTGTTCTTATTCTTAACCAACCATCCAAACAACATCTCTCAATTCATGAATAAACAATTCTTCACCACCTTTGTTTTAGAATAAGCTATTCATTCCTTGTTCTAGTACAATTGGCAATTAGGGTCGGGATATATCATTGATGTTATGAGTATCTTTCATGTTTTTTATATTTGATCATATCCATACGCAATAAAATGGTCAATGGTATTTCTATATGAAAGAAGACAAAAAAACTCTACAACCGGCCCGTCACAATTTCTAACAACAAGTATATATGCAATATCAATTACTTTATGGCTAATATTTTATTTCTTTTTATTGTATTTCTTACATGATATAATGCACTCTACAATGCACTCTTTTTATTATCTAATATTTATATGTTATTATCTGGCGATAAGTATATATGTACTCTTTTATTTTATTATGTAATATCCAAAATTGTACTAGTTTTATATTTTATTTAATTTTATGTTTTCAATTTTTGATTTTGTAATTTATTTTCTGTAAAAATTCAAATTTTTTATTCATCCAATTCGATTGTTTGGACCGACAGTCTGAGTTCAAGTCCGATTTTAATTTAACCATGCTCAGCTGGGGAGTGGTTCCTGACAGATTGGAGATTATTCGTTACAGGATTTTTCCACGGATGCTCCGGATTTGCTGTGATAACAGATAAAGTTCGATGGATCTTTGTTTTTGGGCCTCTTTAACAGATAATATCCTCTTCACACTGTACAGCAATTTCCGCGTCATTAGACAGGTCACGAGTAAGTTTGGTAAATACCTTCATATGAGGTAGATTTAAAAATTACCACTCCATTGTCAAAGGATTCTCTCTTTTTTTTTTTTTTCTTATGAAGGAAAAAATTCTTTATCTTTTTTTCCCTTCAGAATCATTCCGTAGGAGAAAAATTCTTTCATTTCTTATGATTTCTTTGGTAATTAAATATATTTGTGAACTTTTGTTTGTTGCGATTTCTTCCATTCAAGTTAGGTAAATATCTTCGTAGGAGGCAGATTCAAAAATTACCACTCCATTGTCAAAGAATTCTCTTTCTTTCTTTTGAAGGAAAAAATCCTTTATTTGTTTTATTTTATTTATTTATATATTTTTTTTAGAATCAAATTCTTTATTTCTTATGATTTCTTTGGTAAATATATTTGTGAATTTTTGTTTGGTCTGATTCCTCCTATTCAAGGAATGGTTCTGTTTGTAAGAGAAAAAATGAATAAGGTAACAAGACTCTTTTGCTTTTGCTTTACAAAAAAAAACAAGCAAAAATAACGAATAGCTTGTGCATAATTTTCCACGATTAAGGCATCAAAGGGACACCAGTAAGGCAGTAACACCACTGACTTTTATATATAAAAATATACAACATTTTTGCATATATCTTTTCACAAGCAGACAGCAAACACAGACCGTCTCCTAGACCAGAGAGTGCAACTAATAAAACAAGACAAAACTAAAATAACAAAAGAATCGCTATTACTATATTTCTATTATCATCTCTCATCCTGGACCTCAGGTATACTCTGCAACCGGGGCTTCCAGTGGCCTTCCCTATTATGCTCATGAGAAACCTCTTTTCTGCTTAAAAGCTCCTCTAAAACCTTTTCTGCTGACAATTTCTTATTCCTTAGCAACTCCTCCAATTGTTTCCTTTTTATTCTAATCTTCATCTCTGTTACTCTCTCCTCTTCTCTCATCAGAAGTTTTCGCCTCTCAGAGAACTCGACGGAGCCCTCCTCGTCATCCACCCATGTCATCTCATGTCTAATCGTAATACAGTTCCCCATTAATTTATTTCTCTTTCTTAGTTCTTTAGTCTTTCCCCTCCTCTTTGCTACTTCACTGATGAAAAAGTGGATGAAGAAATTAACCTCGTATTGGGGTGCTTATATACAAAGAAGTCGGCTGCGCGTATAATAATTTTCCTCATTTTTCTTTTTCATTTTGGTAGATTGATTCATTGAGATACGGAACGTGGGATAAGGCGTAGAGACTGAGCAAAGCAGAATTAGTCTAGTCTGACCTCATTTTGTTTATTTTCTAGAAACACAGCTGGTTTAATTATTTGGGCCCACTGATTAATGGAACATGCTGTGGGCCGTAACATCAAGGGCCGTAAATGGAAAAATGAGAAGCAGAGAAAATTTGTGGAGCACACTGTCAGCTATACATATTTATGCATATTTCACAAAAATTATTTTGTGTATATATTTTTTTACCAAAAATTTGTAACATAACGCGTCTGTTAGTTCTTGTTGCTATAATGAACGGTTAAGAAAAGAGGTGACTCTCTCTATAGTATGTACCGGTTCCTTGATGGATCTTGAATAGTTCATTTAAGTATGAACGCTTTGTTTGAAGAGAATCTATGGTACCTGGTTCCATTTCTTACAGAAACAAGCAGTGAACAACCCAAGTAGGATACTCCATTGAAATTTACATTGGCTAACAAAAGGAGTTTCCTGCCGGTCCAAGCAACTATTATTATTTGAATTAATCAGGCAGAAAATTATTTTTCTAGTTTTTCTCGGTGATGAGGATTCCTAAAGAGCTAATATTAATCATACAAAATCTGATTGATTTTGTATCTTCAAATGATACCTCTTGTTTAAATCCATTCGAAATAAGATTTGCACCCAAAAAGGTATCTCTAGGCACACATTTAGAACCAATCAAAATGATCCAAAGTGATTTAATGTGCTGCCACCAAAACTATTACGAAGAACTTAGCAGACCAAAAACTAAAAAAAAAAAAAATTGGTATGAATTGTAATTACGGCGAAGCAGAGGAGAGGCATAAGATGCAAAAGTTTTTTTCATACTAAAACGTGTGACCCTGAGTAATAGAAAATTGAAAGCCATGTATTATAAACCAATACCAAGTACCAACTCAATTAAATGTAGAAAGGTCAAGAAATTCCTCATTAGTCAATAGTCATTACCAAAACATATAAAAAAAGGGGAAAAAAAAAACTAAAATATTTGAAGATTGAGAAGCATACCAAAGTAATCCAAAATGATGTGTTAATTTTCTGTGCACCTAGTACTGTAAATCATTCTTCAATTAGTTGATCATGTTTATACATGCGATCGAGTCAATTTTGGTCAATGATTGGCACAAAAACAAGACACTTTACTCATGTAGACTTTGACGTATCGAGGAATGCATTAAATTGTTTACCCAACTGAATTGCAGTACTGTTCTGTCTGCTCAGTCAAAATATCAAGCTCCGTTGCTAATGATGTAGGACATTAATTTTAAAAGCAAATAAAGCTAAATTATGCCTGATTATATTTGAAAAGAAACAACAAATTGGGATGCGTTCCATTTATGTTCCTAACTTCCTACATATTTGAGTTTGAGAGATTCTTGCATTTTTGCTGACAGTAAGAAGAGTGGGAGCAGATTACTTCTTTTGTTTATAGTTTGCATCCTAGCTATGTGCCTCTTAAAGTTAAATCTACACTTTATTTCTGAGTCCTGAGTACTGACAATGCATTCAGCATCAATGCATCATGTGTCACCAAATATATATATATATATATATATATATATATATAGAATACCTATTGTGAACTATGGTTCATTTAGCCTTCCGTGAACCATAACCGTTTTATCAATGATTTTGCAAATTGACAAATCTAAATTAACCAATTCAATCTATATATTGAAATCTCATAGCAATCAAAATTTTACAATTTTTGAATTTTTTTTTACTATTTTTTGTCATTTTTTTTAAAAGCTTGTCATTTTTGGATGATAATTAGTGAATTATCATCCAAAAATGGCAAGTTTTAAAAAATTCGAAAAAAATAATAAAAAATTATAAAATTTGGTGATATGATATGAATTAAAGGTTGTTCAATTTGATTAAGTTTGTTAGAATTATAAAATCGCCAAAAAAAAATACTAATATCAGTCATTAGCTCAGTAAAGCAACAGGCAGCGTTGCACAATGTTGTATGACTTAACATTTGCCTAACTTCGTAATGTCTAATTTTCTATACTTGTATTTCTCCAATTATCGGCATACACAATATAGAATTAGCTTGAAACTATTTTCCCCTTTAATTCCAATCTACACTATTCATTATCCCAGAAAAAAAAAATCATTCTTCTGAACAAGATAAAACAGTCGTGGACATAATTACAGAGACTAAGCTAATAATTTACAACTAGTTGCATTTACCAAAAGTTAAAGCAAAAGACAATAAAAAAGCAAAACTGTCATAAGCTATTCTTTTCTCCAATAAAATTTTCATCTTTCTTCAATCACCTCCGGTATACTCTGCAATCGGGGCTTCCAGTGGCCTTCTTTATTATGCTCATGACAAACAACTCCATTGTTCACAATCTCCTCTAAAACTTTCTCCAGTGGCAATTTGCTGCTGTTTAAAAGCTCCTCCAGCTGTTTCTTTGTAATTCTAATCTTTACCTCTGTCGTCGTCTCCGTCTCCCGCAAACTCGACCTCTCGGAAAACTCCCAGTCATCTTCTTCTTCATTCAGCCATGTTGTCTCTCTTTGTATCACAACACAATTCCCCATTTTCTCGTTGCTTGGTAACTAAAGCTCTGTTCTTTCTTTCTTTGTTTTTGTTTGTTCCTTTTGATTTGAATAGTCTAATGGAATGAAAGGTCCCAAATGCTTGGAGTATTTATATTGGGGAAGTGGATAGGAACAACGACGGACAGACGGATGGTTGGGGTTTTGAATGATTGAAAAAGTGAGATGGGAAGTCAGTGTGGAAGGATTCTGGTGGGGAATATAATTTGGTAAGAGGGTGTGTGAACGCGGAGTACTGAAAGGAATCCTGTAGTTCCTCTCTTTCTGAGATGCTACTTTCGAGTTCCGAAAGCGGACAGAAAGAGGCGACTTTCCGTTTGGGCAGGGCCCCACACAGAAGTAGTTCCTTTCTCTGGATTTCGGGTTAAATTTCTTATTAAAAACAAAGAAACATGAAGGAATTGAAATCGTCACGGTCTTTAGGCAAGAAGACAGAAGTACAATGTTTTGAATTTATTTTATTAAATATAAAATTGAGCCCAATAATTAAAGTTAAAATTCACTAAGTCACCGTATTTTACATTTTGATTGTTCTTTGTGCGCATATAAAATATTGCTAAATCCACCAATATATTGTGTACAAAATTAACATATCAAAATCAACCCGACCCAAAAGCAAATGTACCATTTAAAATGTTAGTTTTATTTTTAAAAGTTGAAGTTACTAAATCAAAGATTAAAAAGTATAACATAAAACCCGAAAATGTTCATAAATTTTATACTAATCTCATTACTGTACTAGTAAAAAGTCATCTTGCAAAAAAAAATAAAATAAAATAAAAATCAGCTATTTAACACTTTAAAATGGCTGCACAAGTAAAGAGCTTTCGCCCGCTCGTGTCGGTCAGTGGCAACTGATACTAAGCAACGCGTATTACATCCGCGCCTTCAGATTAATTAGTCGTTTTCTGATTCGTACGTACTGATGGTACAGGCATATAGGCCCCAATAACAGTACTGATCGCACGCTTTCTTGATAGGGTAGGTACCTTTCACGCTCTTAACTAATTTCTTATCGTGGAAGTATACAAGCTACAAGCCTACAATGGGAGACGACAATGCGACAGCTGAGATTTAAAGCAACATCTACTAATTAATCTACTATATTCCAACATAATAAACGAGTACAACAGTAGTACATGTACATACAAGGTACAACCGACGTCTCACTCTCAGTCAAGAGGACCACAATCTTAAACTCATACATACTTTTTTTTTTATAGAGGAAATAAACTCATATCATATACATACTTAAAACTAGCAAATTAACAAACCAGCGCACTCCTTCCTAATTCTACGACCGTATAACACTACAATTATTACTAAAACACACCATTCCTTAACACCACCGAGCCAGGCTACTCTTTATCATCCGACTTGGTTTTAAACTTGGATTCATCGATCTCTATCCCTTCACGAGCTGCACGTTCGCCACCCGACTCATCTTCTCGGCTTAACCCACCTTTTTTCCCCATCTCCTTGTATCCTTCCTCCCCCATCTGCTCCCTTCTTGCTTCTCCTCCTCGGTGCCGGCCTATGCAATTAAAACAGAACCGATTAATTAGTATATTATAACTATAATTAATATGATTTTGCAAAACAAGTATTGAAATATTTAAAAACAAACTAATCTCAACAGTAAATTAACCTTCTGCTAGGCGTTCCTGGGCCTCAAGGCTTTTGCCTCCGGTCCCACCGGGGACCACAGTTTCTCCCTCCCGGGCCCTCCTGTCCAAATCCTTCCTCTCTTGTTCTGAAGCCATTCTTGCAGCTGTTAACTTAATTTGAGTTTGCTAACTGACTTTTTTTTTTTTTTTTTTAATCTGTTTCTGTTTTTTTCCCAGTAAATAAGAATACAGCTAAAGTGGGGCTCACAGATTGGGTAATTTTATAGGGGAATTATAGCGGTGTAGAGAAGCGATAAGAACACGATGGCTAACACGTGGCAGAGAGATAAGTGAGACATGTCCGCACCAAGACACGTGTCGTTACAATGTTGACACGAGCCATGTACCGTGCTTGTTGGAAAATATCTTGGTTGGTCCTGTGCGTAATATTTTTGTGGACTAATATCTCCAACAAATTTTTTAAAACAGAAAATCAATTAAGTGGGAGGTAACTCGTAAGTTCATTAAGTTTACTTACAGTTAATCAATGCGAGGAAAGCAGATTAAACATGATTCTGTTCGTTGGTCTACTTACGCTTGGGTGAAACGGGCATAGCTAGGAATTGCTCCAAAGCAGCAGCAGTCTGCAGCAGACAACAAAAATCCATTTTACACGTTTCACTTTGCCAACTTGCCACGTGTCCCTTGAACTCAAAAGGGGTTTGGATGACCTTGAAGTTTAATTTGAGCCAAAACGCCGAAGGCTTGCCGAAAGAGGAAAGGAACCCTGCGTAAAAGTTTGCGGCGTAGACGGTAGACCTTGTTAGTCAGCCGGCTAAAAATTATTACCTTTTTTTTTTTTTCTTAAACGGATTTTCTGTGATATTTTTTGCTAATAAAAAAATATTATAGTCGTTATGAAACAGTATATATCGTGCTCTAGGATATTCTTTAGAGAAATGGAAGAATGATTAATTACTATATATTAAGTTAGTATCTGTTAAACAATATAAGCTAATTAATAAAATGTTTTAAAAATTTTATGGTGTAGATTATTGAAACGACGTTGAATATGTTACATAATTGATAAACAATGTTATTGATAGTACCTTTTTACCATTTGCTATATAACAGTGTTGAAGTTTCAAGTATGATGATTAATACAAATAAAAAATATTTCAAAATTAAGTGCATCTCAGATCATGCGATTACAGAAATTGATTTTCATACATATTAGTAAATATTCTTCAAAAAAACATCTGCATCTTTAATTAATTATTTATAACTTTTCATTTTTACATATATTGACAATTGCGATCAATTGTAAAAACTGAAATAGTAATTCTATACCAACTACAAAATAATTAAACTGCTAAATTAGCAATTATTTACACCCCTGTAATTAATATTGTAGACTAGTAGTTATTATATTAAAATTCATTATGAATATTTTTAAAGAATGCAATGACGATGTTTCAGAAAGGTAATGCTTTTTTTTTTCCTTTGAAGGAAGTAACCCTAGGACCAATGTTTCTGTCAAAAACAAAATGGACAAAATTTTTACGACATCCTCCTCCGTCGTAAAGATCTTTCATAAAAAATAAAGTTAAAATATATAAATTTCAACTATAACATTGAATATTATAGTGTTAGTATTGATTAAAAATGTTTTATCTGACTGACTTTGAAAGTACTTTTCCTGAATAAGTAATAAACATGAAATAATAGACAAAAATTTATCGATTTATTGTTAATTTACAAGTCACATTCATGCAATTTTAAGTGGCATTCATATTCCATCAAAGTCTTGAAATATATATCATTTTTATTCTCTAATCGTTTTTTTTTTGATAAACTAAATAGCAACTATCTGGCTCGATGTGTTCTCTAATCATTGTTAGAAAGTAAAAGTTGCCTCTTGGCTCTTGCATCATTCTTCATGTGCAGAATGCGTATAACATTTGAAGAATCAGATTTTAGAACTATAAATTATTTTTGATGATTTTTCGAAGCCGTGAAATAAGGATCATTATTCTCTAATCATTTATTTCTTTAGATAAACAAGATAGCAACTATCAAGATGTGTTTTCTAATCATTGTTACAAATAAAAGTTGTCTCAGAATCATTCTTCATGTGCACAACGTGTTTAATATTTCAAGAATCAGATTTTAGAACTATAAATTATTTTTGATGATTTTTAAATAGTTAAATTATTTTTTCCAATGATTTTTTTTTGTCTTAAATAATATTGCATATTTTTCTGCCAAAGTTCCAAGTTATTTGGGACAATACCACAAACTAGTTGTGAATCAGATCCAGATTATCATTTATATTTCGAGAAGTTGTATTTTAGTTGAGTTTTGTTCAAATTATTATTATTTTTCAAAATATTGAAGGCTTGAAGCCTTAGATTATTAGCTTAGAAAGTGAAATATATTAATTTTGTTGATGCCTTCTCTCATGAAAAATTGATCTAAATCTTAATCAATCACAACCATTCATAAATTTTAAAATAATTATCTAATTGTCAAGTTATATAAAAAGTTAGTTTGCCTTAAAATTTATGGATTTTGCTTGTTAGCCTCAAAGAAACGAGACGACTTGAACAATCACATCACCGCAATTTTGAACGCACTAACATCCTAAATATCCCCGTGTTTCCTGTTGGGTTCCACTTTCTCAATTCCAGCCGCCCCACAAATGTTGCAAATTGTTTTCCACTTTGAGTTGCCATGGCGGTGGGCCTTATTATGCATCTTTTGAAAAGCTCCGACATTGTCGGCCGGAGCAGCCGAATTAGAGACTTTTGGAGGGCCTACCGACAAAATTTCATTATCCCACTATTGGATCCGGATCTGGCTCAAACATGATGATTGCTGTATTGTGGAAACAGAAAGTGACAACCTGTTCAACCAGTTTAGTTATTGCGTAATTGGTACTCAAGATGTTGACACAAATAGTAGTTATCAGGGGCAGAATTTGTGTTGACGCCAGGCTTATTATAATAGTTGGATCATTCTTATTTTAATATGTTATAATTAACAGTCAAGCAAGCAATTTCATTCAAAAAGTTAAGCAAGAAATTCAATGAAACAGTCCAATTTTATTAGAATTTTTAATCCACAAACTTGTCCGTAACAGTTATCAATTAGTTCAATACAAGGAATTCTGAGCCAGAACCCAGTACATACCTAGACAATAATTATACCAATTAATTTTACGTGAAAATAGAAAATTAGTCTTTTGAGTTAATGACAAAAAAAAATAATACATCTTTAATAATTAATAAACATTACGGGTCAGAAATATAACTGAAAATTTCTTGTGATATTTTATTTTGTAACAAGTTGAATGCTTAGCTATCATATTATAAAAAAAATTACACGTGAAAATGCTATTAGAAGTTAAAATACTAATTAACTGTTTGCTCTAAATAATTGATTCATTGAATAGCAGGTGTTGTACGGTTGGCAATTCACCTGTAGAATTGACGGTCAGAACTCAGAAACTCGGAACTGGAAGACAGACGGGCTGACGAAAAAGAATCAAATATTCGTTTGCCAAGGCGCGTTCACACCGCCGCTCAAAACGATCCCCTCAAGACCTTCCGTTCACACACTGTACACCTCTCGCTCATCTGATCCTGGCCGTCAATTCGTTGATCGGTGGCTATGACTGCCATGCGGGCTTCCTTTTTTATTTAATTTTTGAGATCCGCTTACTTTTTTTATTTTGCACGCGGACCTGGTCATCTTTCAGGAATCATCATTCCTGATTGAGATTTTGATCCGGTGTGACTTCTTTTTTGTGTAACTTTGCATGTTAATAAGATGAGGTAAACTAGATGAAGATGAATAGATGATGCATGTTTTGTAAATGTGTGATAATAATATGTAGCATTTATAAATTAGATAAAGTTTAATTAATTTGAATTATTTTACTCCACCTTAATATTATTTTGCAAAATATTGCAAACGTTTCTTTATTTCGATATTTTTGTTTTCTTTCTACAATTTCACAAAATTCTACCTCCAATAATCCAATACACCACTCAACAAACAGCATTGGGTTTTGAAAAAAGTTTTCTCCAAATTACACTATTCTCATCAATTTAATCCGATAAGAAATCACAATAAATATATTACTCTCATTTTGAAATATTACAAAACTATTAAATCTTTTGCAATTATATATTGTAAGCATTGAAATTGAAAATATTGATAATACTAACCAATGTAGACATGCCAAAAAGTAAAAGCTTGTAAATACCTGTAATAAGCCTCGGAATGAACAAACATCTCTTTATTTTAAAGCACATCAAACATAACTACATAAACGATTACAGCATAGGGATGACAAAAGTGTCGCGCCGTATATAATCAAGAGCACCTAAAATAAAAATGCTTTTACTTCGCCACTCAACAGGAAGAGTTCAACCCGAACCCTCCGAAATGGACACTTCCTCTATTCCTTATCCCCATTTTTAAAACGCCACCATCCCAACCACTTATATATATAACTGCCACTGCCACCCACCATTCTCTTATCTCTTATTTTAACACAAATCAATTCGAAAGAAATCAAAGGCCAATTGAGCATTACAGAGAAGAACAAGAGAAGAGAAGTCAAGAAGAAAACTTGAGAAAAAAGGGAAGTTGAGAAGAGAATGGGAAATTGCATTGTGATCCAACAAGAGAGAACATGGGTCGACGATGAGGAAGATGATTTTGATTTGTCAGAGAAGCAGAGTGCTCATTGGGTAGGAGAGAAGGAGAAAATGGTAGAGGTGAAGATCAAGATTACTAAGAAGCAGTTGCAAGAGTTGCTTGGAAGCAAGAAAATGCCAATCGAGAAGGCTTTAGAGGAGATCATTCGAAAAGGATCGGTTTGCCGGGAGCATGTTAAGGAAGGCCATTGGCGACCCCGGTTACACAGCATACCGGAGGTCCAAGAAGAGAGATAGCACCTTGTGAATATTAGTGTGGATCTTTTTTTTTTTCAAATTTTTTTTTCTTTTGTAATTATTTACATTTGTTAGTACTAGAATATTTTTTTTCTGATGATGATGCTCTTTCTTAGAATATTTAGATCATTTCTATGAAGGATTTAGTATGTCTTGACAACAATTTTTGAATGAATAAAAGAGAATACGAGTTTTGATAAAAGTAAGATGCATTGTCAGCATTGATCCCTGTTGTACCAAGGCACCAAGCATAGCATTTCTGTTTGATCCATTAAGTCTCACAATTTCCGTTCGATTCTAGGAGATTTCAAGTAGTATGGAGTTGGCCCCGGCAACCAGTTTTTTATTTCAGATATGCACCAAATAAATAATGGCTAGTAATTCTTTCTTTTTTCCGATATGTACTAAGCATCTGTGTTTATAAGTGAATGCAGTGGCGAAGCTAGGATTTCACGTCAGCTGGGTCCATAAAATTTTTTTGCTGAAAAAATATTTGTACGATAATGACATAATGTCTAATTAAGCTTTTAAAAAATTCTATTTTATCTGTTCTATCTAGATTTTTGTTTATATCGCACAATCGTTTTATCCGTTTTATTATCCTTTTATCGTTGTATCACTATTTTATTGTCGTTTTATCACCGGTAAACGTTAAATCACCATCCAACCGCTAAATCGCACAACTTAAAACCTTGCGTCTAATATAGATATACCATAATAATAATTTTTAAATAAACAACTCTAAAATAATGCCACAATAAACATGAGAAATCAAACATCTCTTATAATAACAACATATATAAAACCTAGAATAATATATCCAATATGTAAAATAATAATTCAAGAGTCAAGGATCATTCATCCAAGAATCTTATATTCTATTATAAGTTTATCTTAATAGGATTCATTGCGGAGGTGGAAAAAGACGATTCATTAGGACGAATACAACATAGGTCCCTATACGATATTTTAAAAGTCGTTACACAATTCAAATCAAACATGATATGTCCAGCTGAGTCCTTCATATTTTTTAGATGGATTCCTAACTTCTTATATATATCATTTTTTTTTACAATTGTACTAAGTTGCATGTAATTTTTTTATTTTCAGGTGGGTCCTTGGACCCACCAAAAATAACGTCGCCACTGAGTGAATGGATTATATTTTTCTTTCAACAGCGTCTGTGATTATCATTATATCAGAATAAATCCTTCCCCAATATTAATTCGAACAGAAATTTACATTTAAATAAAAGACAAAAATCTACATATGGGCGTGATATATTACATGCTCTTGATTCTTTTTTTTTTTTTTCAATATGAAGTTAAAAACTTAAATGCCACAATCTCTATTTTTATGTTAAATTAAGTGATGTTAGGTCGCATCTAACACTTAAAACTTTGTACTGTAGTTTTTAAGTATAGTTTAATTTTTATTCTAACTAATGAAAATGAAGGAGAAGAAAAATAATAGTATTTGAACCACCGTCTTGTAAATGCGTTTAATAAATAACACTACCTATCTCAGGAAACTTCTGACCTCCAACTAGCGAAGTGGGTAGCGGTTGGGAGAGAATTTGACTTGCTCTATTTAAATATGTTGGACTGTTGGAAGGGATCATCCATTTTAGGACACAACTACTGTGCGTCATTAGTCATAGTCGAATTCTATTGACATGGTTGTATAGTGCATATAAAATTTCCATTCAAATATTTGGACTGTTTTTTACCATTATTTGATCAATTTGATTTATTTGATTTATGGCGGGATGTCAATCAATAGACTAAAAATATTATCATTTAATTTTACATCAATAATGGAACGATCATTAATTAGAATAATAATAGAATAATTTTACTATTTTATTTTAGAAGTGAGCACATAGGGAAACTTTTGTCACCTATAATTTTTCAAATATTTTTGTTATAAAAAATATTATTTTTATTAATTGAATTTTTCAATGTTGATATTTTGGTTTTAATTTTTATCAGAGTATAAATATTTTTTTTTTACTTTTTATTTATCCATACATTGAGTGGATACGTTTTCTAGTTACATACTTATATGGAAAGTGTAGAAGGCCGAAGGCCGGACTGGGTTTTGAGAGGCGTAATCTAATAGGGCCTATGCACGGACAGGATTAAACTAGACTTACGAAGGACCAAATTAATTTTCTATCTTAATTTAATATCATTATGTCATTCGATAATCTGAAAATGAATAAAATACGATAACATTGCAATTATATTTTAAACATATCACATTCAAATATAAATATAAATAAATTCGAGTCTTAATTTTTTTTAAGTCTGGCCTGGCCCTTAGCTCTTGGCCCTTTGAAGCCCAACCCCTCAAAACCTTTCTATTTCAGGTATTCCCAAGTCCTGCTCTTCTAAGCTCTTAGCCTGTTTAAGTACTTGTAAAGACTGGGTCGGACTTTCAGATGACCGGCCTAGGGCGATAAGCCTTTGGCATATCTGATATCTCTGCTCTGCATATAAGGAGTCAAATTCTCACCGTGATAATGATCATATATGGAACGTTTGGCACTACAAAAGTACTTGCAGGGGAAGTATTGAGGAATAAGCCACAAACAATCAAGCAGCAGAATATCCGACATCTCAAATACCAATTTAGCATCATCATGTAATCTGCTCATTGTGCAAATGAGGCAACCATCCAACGTAAGTATCCACCCAATGTTTGTATTGTAAATTAGGAAAAATAGAAACGGTCATCTATTCTAGAGACCTATAAATTCTGTGTACATCATGTAAATGAAGCAGAAAACAATTCAATAAAAAATGTTTTCAAAATACTGTTAAATTTATCTCGAAGTTACTAGGCCTACTTACAAACTAGCAAGCTCGGACTGGAATTTGCATATGACTAAATTGGAATATTAGATTATAATTGCATTCAAACAACAACGTTCATTAAAATTTAAATCAACGAAACGGAGTTTAAAATTTATTAACTTCAAAATGGGTCAACTAATTGTCACTCCAGTAATGTATCATTAATTGAAGAAAAATATGGTTTCTATAGCACAAACAAAAAATTAAGAACACAGAAACAGTCAACAATAACCGCTTTAAGAAAATTTCTAATTTTTTCTTATAATAAATGATTTTCACTTTGCTTAAAGATGTCTTCGACATTTAAGGTTACGCTGGCAAATTTCACCCAAAACACCCAGAAAAAGATGACATACAATTAAAAGGCCCCTCAAAACCATCATTAGCCCTCACTTTTGGGGCAATATGGCAGGGCCACATTACATTTTTCATATTGTCTTTTGCTTCAACACAGCAGCCTACTACATACAATAATAACACAACCGGTATTTAACACGTACATTTCCACCAAGAAGCGATGTGCTAGTGCCTTTTAGCTTCAAAGCACTTCAGCCTGTATAAAGGGAAATGCAAAACTCACATCTAATAAACTTACAAAGGGACAACCAAAAGCTTGCGCTTCAACTGGAAGCCTCACACATAAACACTGAAACTCACAAAACTCGTAAACACCCACCTTGTAAAATATGAAAAACCACATACAAACAAAAAATCCTTCCTTTTATCTCACATTCCTTCCTTTTCACACAGATCGAGGAGAGCCAGTGTCTGCATGGAACAACAAACATGACTGGTTACTAATATATTTCTACTGAGACAAAGGTTTATCGCACATAAATGCTACTAGAAGAAAAAAAGGAGAACAAAAAAACAACTTCAGTCTAATTTATATTAAAGAAAAAAGGAAAATAAAGAAGTGTTTACTTGATACATTTTGAAATGATAATCGTGTTCAGACTCTTAACCTCGAATGAAGTTACTATGAAAGCTATAATTTTAAACTATAAAAAAGAAGGCTCGTTCTGCATATATACTATAGTTCATTTGAAATGCAATTTGGCAATTTTTTGATGGAACTGACATCCAAATCAATGATCAGTATTAATAAAGATATCCTTCATCACCACATAATAGCAACTTGCAAAGGATGGGATTTCATTTATTAACTACAAACAGCTCATCACCGTATTAGTTAGTGACAATGACATGATTGCATAGTATATTAAATTTGAACTATTGAAATCTGGCAGTTAAAAATAATGTTGAATTGAATTCACAAGTCACAACTTAAGAGTCAAAGAAACTCAAAATACGTGTATCATACCTGAAATATATACATAACCCCAGAAAACCAGGTCATAACAACTACTAAAATAAAAATTTCAATCAAAGGAACCTATTTATGATTAAAGGGGTGGAAGCCTAAGATTCTATATTTTATTAAATAATCTAATTATTATTTACAAAATACAGGAGTTCAACCTAACAACAGCCATCACCAAATCTAATATTCATGATGCCTAAGGAAGAAAATCATGTTGCGAAAATAGAATAAAAGCATCTTGAAGGCTAGTATGAATAGAAGGAAAGCTTCATGTACCTCAGCAATTGAAAGCTCAAGACGGAACTTCGGACCATCATAGTGATGCAAAACTGGCCTAAAAGCATCCTCATCCAAAGCATTACACAGCTTTCTAACACGGATTCTTACCTACAAATTTTAGCCACATTAAATAGAGATGAATATTAAGCATGTGTAAGGACATCACATTGAGCTTCAATTAATGTGGAGTTAGAGTAACTGATTGAATCTTACCTGTGCAGGGAACCTGGACTCCCCTTTGCACTTCTTATCTTCCCATGCGGTAGGATCAATATTTGAACCCCCAAAACTAGTTGCCTGATGCAGTTTAATAAATAAATAGAAATAGTCAGTTAGAGCATCTCCAATTGTTCACATATCGAGTACAAGTTTTGTTTTATTACTATCATATTAAATAAAAGAACCTCAAAAATCCCATGGAGCTGATGAGTGGTGTAATTATACAGGAAAAGAGGCAATCCTGGAGTAATTGCCCTCACTGAATCACGATAGCGAGCTGGTAACCCTGTAAATGATTTGATAGGTTAAATTGTCCATATAAGCATTTGAATTGCACAAGTCAAGGTGAGTAAAATGAAGCTTGCATTCAACATACAACAATGAATCCCATTTCATTTCTATTAATCAAAAGGTCAAATTTTCAGCACAATGATGCCAATTGCCAAGATAATATATATATATTAATAAAAAAAATGTAATAACACATACCAAAAAGTTGCCTCTTTAGATCCTCCTGCATGGTATCATTGTTGCACACAAAAATATAACCACCCAAAACTTCATTTCTCGGTAACATCTCACTTGAGGGCAGAGTCTTGAACCTCTTATCTAATCCGGCATTGTTGTTATTCCCATTGTTATTGGTGTTCGCATTGGCAGCCTTGTCATTACTATTCATTTTGCCATTGTCATTTGCCAAACTAACATCCTTCCCACTGACATTACTCGAATATTTCCCCAACCCAGCATTCATCTTAAAAGCATTGACACTAATGTTATTGTTAGTGGTGCTCTTCTGATAAACCGGCAAACCCATATTCATATTCACATTCATGTTCATGTTCATGTTAATGTTATTGTAATAGTTGTTGCGGAATGAGCTTTTGGGTGCAGGCTCATTCATCTTCAAATCCAGATTCATCAGGCCCAAATTGAGGTTCTCCATCTTGGGGTCATCTTGATAAGAGAACTTGTCATATGGGTTTGGCTCAACTAGGTTGTGGGAGTAGTCAACATTGTTAATCCGCTCCACATTTGATCTGGTTAGCTCAGCAAGCTTTGAGGTCATCAGAGACCATTGGTGATCCTCAGAGACTTTTGGTTGGCCTCTGAATTCATCTCCTAAATGCCATAGTTTATCCATGCTTTTTCCTTTTATTTTGCTATTGTAAACCAAATCTGTTAAAATGGATAAATTGGACTTTTGTTAGATAAAAAGAGGAAGGCAATTGAAACAATAAAGCACCTTTAAAGCTATGGGACAGAATCAGATAAAATTTCCATGATAGTGGAGGAGAACATCTCAATCTTAGATGCCAATTAGAATAGGTTAAATTAGAAAAAAAAAAACTTTCCATTCCTTTTTTAAGTTCGAGATATTATGCAGATAATTTGGATAAGAGCTCTGCAAGGATAACTATAACCCATTTTTGAATCAATACTAGATCTGGAACGCACTCCAATTTTATCTAATAAAATTTATCTAGTTTAGGCAGTAGAAAGACAAGCCTGAAATTACGAAAAAAAAAATTACATAGTAATCTAATATCTTTGTCAAAAAGGGGAAATGTGGATGAAAGAACCCAAAATTCGAGCATAAACCCTAAACAAACCCATATTTAATCAGTACAAATTCAGATTAAAAGGAAACAGGCAGCGACAATACACTCCAACCCATCAATGCAAATCATCTCTAAAAGCTAAGATTCCACAGAACCGAACCTTATCCAATTCCTTCGCTTATAATTATAAGAGAGCTCAACTAGTGATTTGGGGCAGAAATAAAGAGAGAGGGAGAGAGAGAGAGATTTGCTGACCTGAAGGAAGATGTCTAGATCCGATTGGTGGAAAGGTTTGAGTCTGAAGATAACCGATGGAAGGGAAAGAAATTCGAGCGAGAAGAGAATCGAGCTGCTTTTCCCTTTCCTGCTGGGTCTGACTCTCTCTCTCTCTCTCTCTCTCACCAACCAAAGACCAAAGCGACGTAATTTGAGAGAGAGGGAACAAGGTTTGGCAGCAGTGTCGTCGTCTTAAAGAGGCAATTTTGTAAATAGCCCTTTAAACTGCAAAATTAACCATTTTGCCGCTGGACAGAGTTTTGGATTTTAGCATTTGAAGTTTTGAACTGTGAAAAATTTGAATAAAAATTATTTAAATATTGTTTAGGGAGAACGGAGAAGGGAGAACGTTTGTTGCCTCGGGATACGAAGTACGCGCAGCATAGCATTGATGATGTGTCAAGTCCGTACTTAACAGAAATACATTTAAATAAATAAACTTAAAAAGTACAAATAATATAATGCCACAAGATTTTTAAATTTTAGAAGGCAATACTTATATATATTTATACTTCTTTCTTATAATACTGTATCAATTTATTTCTTATATATTTTCAGGATGGAAGCCCAGATGCAACAAGGAAACATGGATACTACAAATGCAGCACAAGTCCCGGTAACTCAAGTCTCAGTGCCAACTGCATCGTCAGGGGATATGGTGCTGGAAGATGATGAGGACTTATTGGAATGATTTTTGTGTTGTTAGCTGTTTTTAAGTCCATGTTTTGGATCCTTGTATTTCTCTGTGTTTGCTTGCTGTTCTGGGTGTAATAGCAGTATTGGTAGCTTTTGGTTAATTCTAGTAATTTTTTTTTTCTAGTCACCTTTTAAAATGACTTTTCTGTATTGAACCTTTGCATGTTTTAATAGATGCACGTCCTCCTTGATGGAGAGCTTTTATCAAAAAAAAAAAAAAAAAAAAAAAAAAATTATGACTTCCGTAACTGCATAAATTTTTCGACAAGCTCCATGAAAAAAATGGTTATTTTATTTCAACTATAAATTAATTCAAAGGAGCTGGATTTGAATTTAAATTTTTGTCAGATCCTAACCGACCATGTACGGTTTACAAGAATAAATAAAAACTTGTCCCGATGGAAATATAAAAAGAAAGCTGAACTATACCCGTGGTATAACTCATTGTAAAAGAAAAAAAAGAAAGTCTCAAGGGAATCAATCTGATCCCAAGAGGATTAAGAAAATAATTTAAAAAAGACAAAAACGTTCTTCTCCAGTATCTCTTCGCTGGATAGATTCTGCCATTCTGGTACGTTTTGGATACATTGAACCGCTCTGATGGTCAGATAAATAGGACCCTCTAATGTCTTTAGAACTGGAGAGGCATCCGAATTGAACAAACCTTGGTGGTTGGTCGGTTAGCTGGTCAAACCTGAAAATTAGCGCATAATTTTGGGTTAGCACTGAGCACATTACTTAACGCCATCTCCTAGTAGAAAGGATGATACATGCTGACAGCAAACCCAAAAAAATTGTTCTCTTGCATACATGATACAGAAATTTCTCCCTCTTTTTTTTCTATTTTTTTTTCTTTTCCTGCCTTGAGCATCATTATCCGTTTGAAAGTTTTGGAATTGGGCTAATGATGACTTTTAAAGTTTTAGTATAAATAAATAGAACTTTAATAAGTATTTGCATTATATTTTACTACTTTGATAGTCTACAGCTATTATCGTAAATATAACAGTGCCGATGTGCATTTTAGTATCAGATGAGTTTTATTCGATAAAAAATTTACGAGAAATGCTAGAGTTCAATATATTGGACGGATGAAGTCTGTCTAATACGATCGTTTTCACATTTTTAAATTTCAAACGACCGATCCGAGCCGTTCAATATGTTCTCCGTATTGAAAACTTATAAGAAATCAATTTTTACATTTTTTCGATTTTTTTACTATTTTTTTGGTATTTTAGAAAATCATTGTTATTGGACGATCCATAACTTTTATATCATAAATTTTCTAAAATACTAAAAAATAAGTAAAAAAATTCGAAAAAAATGTAAAAAATAGCTTCTTATAAGTTTTCAATATGATAAACATATTAAACTGTTCAGATCGGTCGTTTGAAATTTAAAAATGTGAAAACGATCGTATTGGACGGACCCATTCGTCCAATACGTTGGACACTAGCATTTCTCAAAATTTATCTATAAAAAGTTTTAGAAAAAAGTTCAAAATATAATCTTAAGCTTGCTTTGGTACTGATAACACTTAACTATGACTGAAGATTAATACTCAAACATTCTAATAGATCTTCTATGAATAATATTGTTCACAAAATATCGTAATCGATATTTTACAAAATTACATGGAAAGCTTTCTACTTCAATATTGTTCGAGTTCAATAGAAAAACTGTAATATACTTAACAAAATGTAATTTTTCTTATTTTCGAGAATTATATATGGAAGTATAACGTTCAAAATAAAAATAATTGGGGTTGAGTTTAGTACTAGACAATTTAAATTTCGGTTTTAGTAATTTTATCAACTACTCTGTCCTTTTCGAGTCAATTCAATTAGAAATCATCATTAAATTCATTTGAGATAACAAGACTAGACCAAGCAATGGAATAAACTTCACATGGGTTAACCATGTGCAATCCCTTAAAGCATGTCTCGACATGAGCATTCCAGAGCTAAAGAGGCCAATAAGTTGAGCAGTTGACCGACCATGGAAGTAGAATTTTGGTTGGTGACTTGTGACAAAGAGGAATTACAACAGTAGGTGTCCTTATAATCCAAAGAAAAACGATTCCAACAGTTGGTCAATTTTTCTGTGGGAGTGCACTAAAAGGACAAAAAAATAAAAATTGTGTAAGTCAATTAAATAACATGGAGAACAGTTGTTTTAAAAGTATTTGCTCGCACGAGGCCCGCATTTGAACGGTGGTGATGCTAATGCACCTTATCATAGAATTTTTATGTGTAGACATGCCGCCAGTTCTCTTCCAAAATGTTATCTTTGACTCAAATACATATTAAGATAAGATGGATCAAGTCTCTAATTTATTTCGAAATAAATGTCATAAAGACCCTCCAATCGGGTCTTTGATCTGAATGGTAGAGACGTAGAGTGAAATGGGTCGAAGTTTGGCAATTGGTTGAAATCTCAAATTGGGCCGAGTATATATGATCCATTAAAAGTTTTGGCATCAAGGTCCACTTCAAAGGTTCAAAATTTAGGCAGAGTTGAGAGTTCCATTTTTTTTTTTTCGTTCTTTTCCCCTCTAATCCTCTATGTCATGATAGTACTTAAGAGAAAAAATAATAATTTATATATTATGTCTCCATTTGAACCGTGTATATGATCTTAATAAAACTAATTTCGCGCACAAATAATGTACCGAAATATAATTTATATATATTTTTGTGACGACGACGACGATCCTTCAAGCCTGGATGATTCCGGACTAAAGTTCCATCCCAAATCAAAAGAACTAATCAAATAAAATAAAAGAAGCAGGGTGGGGGTGCATGACAGCATGGGGCATGGAAACGCAACTGGACAGGACCAGCATTGCAATAAAGTATCACGTGGCAGAAAATTTGATATTTTAATTGGACGAAATTAAGTTCTCATATATATTACTCGATTTAATAATTGTAATTGATGATCTTATGATCATATCACAAATTGTAGTAGGTAAGAGAGGACTGAGCAGAGACAGGATTAGGCTGGTTGGGAAATAGGAAATAAGTGTTGAAGATATGAGTGATATGGCTGAATACACGTTGGGAAGGTTCACTGTTTTGTGATCGGTTTACTGACTTCTGATTTAGTTCATCCCGTAATGATTTAAAATTTTGGATGAAAATACAGCTCCCATAATATTATTTCTTTCAGCTAATAATTGACATCCAACAACATTGGTATTGAGTCCAATACGATTGGCCGATTGGACTGTAAAAAAAAAGAAAGAATAATCCGGTTTGGTTTAGGGTTTAGGCATATGATAAAACATTGGTATCAAAATACAGCTCTCCATATATATGTGTATTTATGCATATGATAAAACAATTGACATTTTATTATGATATTTCAAAATAAAAAGGGTGAAATTTTCTGAAAATAATGAAATACAAATTGCACGGTTTTTTCGACAAAATTAAGCTCAGCCTGGCGTGATGTTTCAGACCGTTCACATTTAATTGCCCAACAATAAGCGCTAGGCTTTTTATTTATGTTCAATCAGATAACTAATTGTAACCATCTTTAAGATGGAGAACCGCAAAGAGATCGTATTTCTTTCAGGACTAATAAGGATCATTCTCAAGATTCATCATCCCATCATCCCCTAAAATCCTCATTAATTATCTAGCGCGTTCATTAATAGAAAATGTGTTTTCCATTTTTGGAAATCCAGCGCCCTCATCCTCTGTTTCGCTCCCCTTCCCCGCCCTTCTGTTTCGCTCCCTTCAACAATTACAAGATTAACTTCAACAGTTATGTATTAACTTCAACATTTACATATTAACTTCAACATTTACGTATTAACTTCAACAGTTACATATTAACTTCAACATTTACGTATTAACTTCAATGTTTACGTATTAACTTCAACAGTTATATATTTAACTTCAACCTCTGTTTTATTAACTTCAACATTTATATATATTAACTAGAATAATTAACGTATATAACTAGAACAGTTACGATATTAACTTCAACATTTATATATATTAACTAGAGCATTTAATATATATAACTAGAACGGCTATATATAATAACTTCAACAATTATATATATTAACTAAAACAGTTATATTAATGCGTGCAGGTGATGAGGGATGATAGACAAAATTAGAAAGCGCGTTAATTATGTTGGATTTTATCCCTGGTATCTATCATTTTATCATCCCTTGATCTTCTATTAATGAGGATGCTGGATAATTAATGAGGATTCCAGGGATGATGGGATGATGAGAATTGATGATGGAAAAGCAATTCCGTATTTTTTTTGTTTTTGTTTTTACTTTTTGAAAAACAAAGGAGATCCCATCTGAGCGGAGAACATGGGTAGCAAATAGTGACGTCTGTTCACGTACACGTGGATCACGCATCACTTATTTTTCACAGAACTAAACTCCATAATTCACATGCAATGGCTGGAGACGATATTCAAGAGGGCTGAGGGCGCATTTTGGATATGTTCAGATGCAGAGTTTAATAGTGAGAATAACATAATTTTAATTTAAATTAATGCTAAATCATCCAAAAAAAAAAGTGTAAAAATTTGTCTATTAGAGATATATATCCGTGCCTAAACATATCTCGGCCTAGCTACGGACTTTGGTGTTTCACCTTGATGTCTCAGCCGTCTGATTAGTGATTACCCAATGATGCATGCGTTCTAAACAAATTAGAACGAGATCACACAATGGAGCGTGCTACAGCAAATGGAAATGATAACATTACTACATATATCAGATCTAATATTAATAAATACCGCTTGTAATAGGTAGCTCGTGGAACTCATGGTGCGCAATTGGACCGAGGCGTATGGCTCTCACCAAGGGTCAGTCTCAACGCACCTAGAAAGAAGCCCATTCTTAGTTTTGTCGCGGCTCTCAACGCTTTTTGTACTCTGTAATTGACTCTTGATTTTTTAATCTTAATAATTTATTAGTGTTGGCTACTTGCCAACCAGCCCTCGAATCGAGTAGCTTGTGAATGATACCATAATACTGACTGGTGCTGTATATACCTTTACATGTATTAATTTATTAAGGATTTAATTTACAGCCTCATACTGTAACCGATTTCTGGTAGCAGAAATACAATGGCCCAATGTTTACATACTTAGATTAGCATTTCTGTAAGTTCTGTGATGAAATGTTACCTTTTGTCATCTCACTCTAATCACCTGCTTTAGCTAAGTTTAGACCTTGGAATTCTCTTATTATTTTCAAATTTTTAAATATATAGGGGAGTTTGGATCATCTAATAATAAAATTAGAATTAATTATCCGGAGTAAAAAATATTATTCCTAAAACATTAAGAATAAACTTTTTGAGATCTAGAATGCTATATTTAAGTGGTCTAACATCCGGATTAAATTTTTATTTCTAGGGTGTTTGAATCATTTTCTTAATGTGAATTAAGAAGTTGTTGGAACCACTTTTTAATCCGAATTAAAAAGATGATCCAAACGTCTTAGGAATGAAAATTTAATTCAGATGTCGAACCACTTAAAAATAACATTTTAGATCACAAAAAGCTTATTCTTAATCATTTAGGAATAAAAACTTTTACTCCGAATAACTAACTCTAATTTTATTCTTAGATGATTCAAACGCAACTATAATACTTTGTATTTTCTATATGGGTCATTTACAACCTGTAGATATCTACTATATATTATTTATCAACCTCAAAGTTTTATTCACTCCGGTTATTTGCTTTAGTTCAACTTCCATTAATTAATGTCAAAAAGTAACTTATCCAAATCTTATAGCCTTGTGAAGGCTCCTACATAGGTTTGCTCTATGTATACGTAGATGGTTCAGCCGGCCAGCCCTATGCCAAATGTGAATCTTAATGTCAAAACTGATTAAATTAAGTTGTCTTTTGAGAAACGGTTTGAAGAAACTGGATACCTATTTTATATTTTGTGAACTTGTCCCAATGTGTTCTCACCACCTGTACCTATATATATAATTGGGTGTCATACGGCCCAGACTACTGCCAGTGACATGCATGTCGTATTAAGCTATCAATTATGCTTTGTATTTTCCAGTAATACTGCAAAATGAGGCATTTGTTTTTTAAAAATTGCCACTGCTGCTGGCTCCAATCACTAGTTATCTACTTGTGCTCCACAGCTTTTCTTCTGTGCAATCATGGTTCGCTGAACCGTCGTGGTGTACTGATCGGCCTGGGCGGACTATATGTTGCCACCACTGCTGTAAACACAAAATATGTTGCTAGAGCAGAGGCCGTAACTACCCCAGAAATTACCAATTGTGGCCCTCCTATGCTGCCCTACGGTGCTGTTCCCAGGGGATGTTGTCCCCCGGCATCTGATAAGGTGGCTAAGATATTCACCCCTCCAGGCCTCGACACGCCGCTCAAAGTCCGCCCGGCTTTACATTTGGTTGACAAAGAGTACATTGAGAAGTTCACTGAAGCCATCAGACGCATGAAGGCATTGCCGCCTAGCGACCCCCGTAGCTTCAGGCAACAAGCTATGATCCACTGTGCTTACTGTTTTGGTGTATATAAGCAAGCCGGTTTGAACGTTAGCAAAGAGCTTCAGGTGCATAATTCCTGGCTCTTCTTACCATTCCACCGTTGTTACCTGTACTTTTTTGAGAGGATTTTGGGAAGCTTGATTAATGATCCGAATTTTGCAATGCCATTTTGGAACTGGGATTCAGCGGCTGGGATGAAGATGCCAGCTATGTACACAAATCCAAGGTCACCACTCTTTAATGTGTTTAGGAACTCAGATCACATTGAAAATAATAAGACGGTCGATCTGGATTTTTGGGATTCGGACGAGCATAATGCTAGTCATGAATATTTACCTGACTCGGAAATGCTGGAGCGGAACCTCAGAATTATGTACCGGCAGGTAAGAAAGCAAGTTTGTTTTATTCATAAATTTTAAGTTTTTTTTACAAATAAGAAACTCCAGGTCAATTTTGTATAGCTCATTAACAATTTTTTTTTTACACTCTATATCTGCTTTAGATGAGACCTAACGGGTCAACACGAGAGTTGTTCTTTGGAAAGGTATATAGGGCTGGTGATGATCCTAACCCAGGTGCAGGTTCAATTGAGAATATGCCTCACAACACGGTTCATGACTGGGTAGGTGATCCTCTCCAGCCCAACCGTGAGATCATGGGTGCCTTCTACTCTGCCGCATGGGATCCAGTCTTTTATGCACACCATTCAAACCTAGATCGGATGTGGAACGTCTGGAAGACTCTTGGAAGGAGAAACATTGATTTCCATGACCCTGATTGGCTAAACGCATCATTCGTCTTCTACGATGAGAATGCGGAGCTCGTACGCATTAGGGTAATATATTAACAAGACAATATTGCCATCTTAATTTTCTTGATAGAAAGGAGCACTTATATATTTTTTTGTTTTGTAAAATAACTCCAGTACATTCTTCACATATAATTGTATAATTTTATCATGATCAATTGATCACTGACATTGTTTGCAAATTCATGAGTCTCAAAATCACACTGTTAGCTGATACTTTCTTTTAAATGATCATGCCAGGTCGCTGATTGTCTTGATAGTGAAAGACAGATGCGGTACAAGTATCAAGATGTGCCTATTGAGTGGTTGGACAAGAAGCCCACAGTCGAAACAGTACATACAAGGTCTCCACAACCCAAATCTAAGCTAAAGGAAGCCCAATTCCCCTTGGTATTAGACTCGCCGGTGCGTGCAACTGTGAGGCGCCTGAAGACTAACAGGAGTGAGTTGGAGAAGAAGATGAAGGAGGAAATATTACAAATCAATGGCATAAAACTCGACAGGGATTCTCGTGTGAAGTTCGATGTGTATGCCAATGTTGCCAATCACGAGACTATAGCCCCAGCAGTGCGTGTTCTCATTGGTAGCTACACTAATTTACCACACATGCACCCGAACAATGAGATCTGTATGGGAATTGAAACTAGCATCCAGTTTGGTCTAACCGAGCTCATCGATGATCTTGGAATCAATGGCAACGAGACCATCGAGGTGACACTTGTGCCGAGGTATGACAAGGGTAAGGTGACCATCTCCGGTATAACAATAAATCTGGCTGGCTGAGTAAATGTGTGCGTGCATGCGCATGTAGCATTTTTTGTGAGGTATATGTACCATTCAACAAGTCCACGGAGGTTAATTTTGATCAAGTGAACCTTGAATTCGATTGTACAGGGTTATACATTTGATTTGTTTGTACACCGAATTAATTTGCTGTATTTATCGTCGAGTCATTCAATTATTCTGGATTCTGTCAGAAAGTTTAATAAATAATAGAAAAGAGTTTTTATTTTTGTCTATTTCTTACAGTATATGCTGCCTCCTTTTATACACAACTAGAGTTGAATCTCGCGCAACGCGCGATTCATTCCTATACGAATATATTATTAAATAGTTGCGCGATTTATTTTACATTATATAAAAAAAATGACATAAAAAATTGGAAATACTATTCAAATATTATATGAAAACTGCCACAGAAAATCCTAAATACTATTTTGCCACAACCACAGAAAATCATGGTCACTGTGCTTACTACAGTGATTTTCTGCTCACGTGCCGGACACGATGCAGCAGATTTATATAGTTATAATTCAATAGGTATATATTTTCTAATTACAACATATTGAAAACAGACCTTTTGAAATTAATATTACATATCAAAAATTTAAATATATGTTCCGATTCTAGCACATCTCTTTGTATGTTTAGTTGTTTACTATATCTGTCTATAAAGTTTTTAATATGTTCCTTCTCAAAATATCTTGAACCAAATGGATCCAGATTTAAATATGTACTCATGTTACATCCCGTAGCTGGATATGACAGTTTCCGCCACGAAAGTACAGATTATTGTACTCCTGTAAGGCTTAAACCGAAGATTGAACCTGAAAAAGACGTATAATTTTTTTTTCTTTGATAACTCAATATTTTGAAATTTATAGCCATCGTCATTTCTTTTATTAACAATTACATTTTATAGCACATAGGTACAAATATGATTATTTTATATATGTTCTTGACATTTATAAATGTTCGCATTTAAAAGGTAAATTTTCGAATCGTTGTTCGATTGATCTTTAGTGTCATTGTCTAATAACGTTGCTTCAAACCTTTTTCTTAGAAAGTTATAAAACCAGCTGATTTTATCATTTTGCCTTTTAAATCTCTGATGGTATTGAATTTTCTTAATGCTTATCTGAAAATTAATTGTCGGATAAAATGAAATTAAAATTGCTCGGTTTTCTAAAAAAAGCAAGTCCCAGTTCACTTTTATTTCTCCAAATAGTAAGTGTCCATATGAGTATATGACCCATTTATATCATTTAAACTTTCAATCATATCATTTATTTTAAAATTTTAACCCATATTTAAGATGGTGCCGTGCAGAGCATCCTTTCTCATTGTAGCACATACCACATTGGGAAGCACTTCTTTTTTTTTTTTTTTTGAAACTAGGGGAAGCAGATAGTGACTGTTTAACACTCGTGAATCAAGCTTCGCTTAACACGAACCCAAAAGTTAACATATAATCATAGTACAACAGTCAACTCAACAGGGCAGAATTTTAATGAAAGAGAGAGAGGGGACGAGAAAAAGTAGTTGTACTGGCTAAAGGCGATATCCAAGCAGTCCACATGTACATAGAATGCATCTCTAGGCCTCATCTGTTTGATTGTCCCTTGATGCAAAACACGCAAATCAGAACGAGGCCGGACGATGGATAGTGTGCGACAGGCCTACAGCGGCTACAGCAAATGGAGTAAATTTGGACTCCAGTCGATGGGAATGTGATTATGTATTTATGTGAAGCGTGCACAGTGCATTAAATTGCAAGAGACTTTAATCCTCCCAACTGGTAGCACTTAATGTGGATCTATTCATTATATATTGCAAATAGCGTTTTTTTTTTTGAATTTGGAAATGCGGCGAGGCCATGGCTTCCCCTGTAAAGTTTGGCTATGGCGCCTTTTGAAATTCAATCTCTATTACGCCAATAATGGAAAAGAATTGACTGGGCTGAATATGTCTGAGCCAGTACAGTAAAAAAATTTGACCCTTTTGAAAGGCCTCCCCCCTCCCCTTATGACCGTATGTATGAGAAACTAACTAATATGAATCTTCAAAACTAATTATTTGGACAAGAAACCTTTTTTCCTATAATAATATATATAAAAGAAAATTTTGATTATCAAGAGCAATCTAGTTCCTTGTTTGTCCACCAATAAATATGTGTCACTTCAGCACAAGTATTAAGTGGTGAACATTCATTGGTGGAGTTGGTGACGATGTGTATACCTGTACGTTGATTCAATAGAGAGTTTTTTTAGACGAGTTAATGCTGCAGCTGCCAACTAAATTTGGGGCAATCTGCCCTCTCAATAAATCAGTATGATATTAAGTAGCTCTCTACCAAAAATAAAGGATTGGATAAACAAGATGATCACCAGACCTCACTTTGACACTGCCGTGATTGCAGACTTCTACTTATGATTTTGAGATCTTACTTTGAGCATGATCTTTCTCTTTTCTGATACATATGCTAATTAAACGCCGGAGGCATAGTAGGGCAGAAGGCTATACAAAATCATCTTATTATGGTAAGAGTTGAATATGCCACCAAATGGTTAAAATGTGCTTTATAAAAATTTCCTCCTGAACCATCCTAAGGCGCTTTATTATTTCAATTGCCATCTCTTTTATCTAACAAAATCTAATTTATCTCTTCCAATATATGGTGGTTAAATTGGTATAATAAGTAATAAAAGCATGGTTAACTTCAATTGGCAGGATTTTTACCACGGACCTCCATTTGCTTCAGTGAGTGTGTGTGCACGCTAATAGTGTTGTACATTGGAAAAAAAATAGAAAGAAAGCTTTACATTGGAATAAGGGGAAAAGAAAATTGAAACTGAAGAATAAACAAAGAATTAAAAAATAACTCACAATCATTCCTGAATTCATGATAAGCATTACACAAACAAAATTGAGAATGAACTGAACTTATTTTTTCCTCAGGCTAAACCACCTTTGCAAAACACTACAAAGCAGAGAATGACAACATTGTTAAAACCTTTGCAAAAGATCCTAAAATTGTAGAAGTAAACTAGAACATCACATTTATAATAAAGCAGGGTTTTCTGTTTGCATAGAAACCTTTTTGTACGGGCACCGCTTTACTCTGTCATATATCAATCTTGCTAAGCCAAAGCATCCTCCACTTCCTTCCAGCTTTCAGAATTACTAGAAAACTTCTCCTTCATCTTCTCTATAATCTCCTTAGCATCTTCAACTCTAGAATTGTTTGCAAGTCCTTGCACAAGCATTTTCATTGTAGAAAAGCATGGCACCCAATTTAATTTCAAGGTCTTCTTATATACCTCATATGCCATATCAAAGTCACCCCCTTGGCAAAGGTAATAAATCACAGTGAAATAAAACTTGTTATCACCAACAAACCCCTTAGCTCCCATCTCATTATAAAGCCTCTTGACCTCTTCCCAATTTCCTTCTTTGCAAAAGCCATATATCAAATGGTTATAACTTAGCCAATTGGGATTTACCCCCTTTCTCATCATTTCTTCAAACAATTCCTTTGCCTGACTAACCCGTTTCAATTTGCAAAGGCTCTGAATCATCACATTATAGACAATCAAACCAGGCCCATATCCGTGCTTTTTCATAAGTTCAAGCACTTTTGCCACCTCATCCAACTTCTCTTCCATGTAAAAACCAGAAATAGCAGTAAAGAAAGTAGTTCGGTTTGGCTGAACACCTCTCTTAAGCATTTCATCAAACACCGAGTAGAATGATCTGGATTTACCAGACTCACAAAAAGACTTAATAACACTATTATAAGTATCCAAATCTGGTGTCACATTATAAAGTTTCGGAAACTCACTGAATATCCGAGTTACTTCAGAATGCCGGTTCGAAATTATGCATCCAAAGAGGAGGGAATTGAGCGCACTGGTTGACGGATAAGCCTTAAAGGTGGAAATAGCATCATCTAACAGACCTCCTCGGCAAAACAAAACAATAGCGTGAGAAGGGGAAGAGGGGAGGAGGAGAGAGGAGATGAGGGATCGGAGAGGCGTGATGGATTGCGAGGAGGAGAGCTTCCTGACGGCCATCGAGAGAGAGGAACGGTCGAGGTGTGTGGCAGGGGTGAGAGCGGCGGCGCGACAAATGGAGACGATCTGGTCGGGGTCGGTGGTGCTTTTGAGAAGGGAGAACGCCGCTCGGGACTTCTGCTTGCTGGAGAGTGGTGTGGCTGGATCGGACGGGTTGAGAATGGCTGAAGGGGAGGCGGAGAAGTGACGCCGGAGAAGGAGGTGGAGGCGGAGGCGGGTGGTGGTCGCCATGGTTTTACAGCTAGGGTTTTGGAGCTTGGTAGAAATGGAGAGTGGAGATGAGATGAGATGGTGGGTTTTTCAGGCAGGTTAGCGATTAATTTTCGAGTCCCATTTGCTGATTTTGCTATTGGAGAGAACAAAATGGATAGATAAGAGATCTTACCCGTCTGTTAAAGATCAAACGGTGAGATCTTACGGCTTGTGAAGGGATGGTTGTAGATATCGGATCGTCTTCGTCTTATTAATAGCGGGTCTACGTCCGAATTGTGGACCCGGTAATTAGGGGACCAGTATCCTCTACCCAACTCTATTAAAAGGTGTAGAGTGTCCATCTCATCACGACCGTCCGATCTAATCTGGACGGTTTATTTTTTTCGAGCCAATAATTTTTTTCGGGAGTGGTAGAATTTACGGGGCTCCTTTTAGCCGTTGAGATTAAATCAGACGGTTGAGATAGAGAGATGGGCACTCTACCCATCTCAATGAGATGGGTAGAGGATGGAACGAAATCCTCTGCGTGGGCACGCAGAGCGTGTTTTTTGATCTGAACCGTCTGATTTAATCTCAACGGCTAAAGGGAGCCCCGTGTATTCCACCACACCCGAAAAAAATATTGGCCCGAAAAAAATAAACCGTCTGATTTAAATCGGACGGATCCGCACCGTGCGTGTTTTTCTTAAAACACGCAGAGGATAAAGGTCCGGTAGAGGATACGGTTCCGGTAACCGAAAAAATTATAACTAACTTTAATTAATTTAGAAATTATAAAATAATCCGTTTTTAATTAATTTTTTAAAAATGACTGCGCAGTTTCGGAATCTGAGATTCCGAAACTAATTCTGCTTAGTTTCGGAATCTGAGATTCCGAAACTAAACCTGTCGAAAAAAATGAGCGAAAATATATTTAAAATTTTTTTTTTAATTAGTTTCGGAATTTGAGATTCCGAAACTAGCCATTCCAATTTTAATCGGCAAATAAAAACAAAGTTTGCACCCTTAATGATTGGTCAATGTCAGAACGGTGTTACTAGCCATCCCATCAAATTTTGAGTGAACTTGGTGTATACGAGCACTCCCATACACCTTTGTCAATCAAAGTTGCCCATGGTATTGGGTTTATCCCTATCCGAATTCAATGTTCAGTTGTCATATTTGCCCATGGTAATTTTAGTAATGTTAAGTTGAACTAAAAATTAATAATTGAATAAACAGTGAATGCCCATGGTAATTTCGTTGTTTAATATATGCCGCATGCCACATTTTTTTGCATGAATATTTTAAATTCAAAATTCAAAATAATAATCAAAACCGTTCATATTTTTGTATTATATGTGTCGACATAAAATTATATAATATTTGCAGTTAATTTGGAAAAGATTAATAAGATTCTAAAATGAATCGGTCAAGTTAAATGCAATAGTTAAATTAAGTGTATTTGGATAGAAAAGTTTGTTTTACATTTTAAAAGTTTCATCGCGACCAAATTTTAATAGTTATCAAAGTTCGGTGACTATTATGCATAATTAGTGAATGAATTTCATATCAAGTTCACCGACCTCCAACAAAATTAATCAATATTGGATTGTGTGGCTGGAATGGACCGTTAGTTACGGAGTTGATTTATTAATTATGTCTATTTTATGGTTCATAATTTGTGGCTTCCTGATGTGTTGGTGGTATTATTATTGTTCTGTGAAATTATTTAGATGAAAAAGTTCATACTAGAATGATACTTTAGTTTTCAAAGACATCAGCATAATAATTTCGCTGGACATGCTGAGTAAACTTACAGAAATATGTGGGGTTTTGGTTCATAACTTCATGGTACACACGATATATAAGAAGGATCATATATTCATATGCAATGCAAATTATCTCGTATTTTATTCTTTTTTCCTCTAATCAGGCATGATTTTCTTCGACACTATTTTTTGCATATGTAACTAAAATGATTTTTTTTTCACACAACTTTCATAAAAATAAAGATATTATATCAATCACACTTTCCTACACGGCGGTTCCTGAAAATTATATCAATCATTTTAACATGAAATTAGTTAAGAGGGTCAATCAAAGCGTCATTTGTAATTTTAAGTCTTTAGAGTTCTACTTTATATGCTAAAATGATAACATGCGACCCTCAAATTTTGGATCTGTCCATCTTGATCTAATCTAACAGTTTAAATTAATCATTGCACTGTGCTTCTCATTTCAGGTGGTGAACCTAGAGTTCTAAATCAACAATCAGTGCTTACCTTCATGTGACCACATGGTACATCAACATCGGTATACCCAGGTTGATCTTTCATATTTGCAAGCCCATGGCTTGGTCCAAGAGCAGAGGAAGTCAGCAATCAAATAAATTGGAGGTAATTAAGCTATATATAATCATCTCTATAAATAAAAAAAAATTATAGCAAGTTTAATTAATATTCAAGCTTCTTTGTCTCATTTGTCAAACCTTAGCTTCTTAAACCAAACGCCGGCACATCATTAAATATATGCTTACTAATTGACTATCTAAAAGGAGCTTTCAGGAAAAAAAAATAATAAAAATAATAAAACTTCTGTTTTAGATTGAGTTCACAGTCATGAATACTAATTTTGAGTATAAAAAAATTCAAGTCAACTGCAATTGGTATTGCCTATATAAGTAAACTAGAGACATGTTACCTGGCAGACACCTTTCATGTCTACCCTTATTTAAGGTTTGATTAATTGTGCATGCCCAATTAAATTATTTTTACCCAATTTTTTTTGCTGACAAGTACTTATATATGCCGTCAAATTGTGGCAAGACTGACAGCAGTGCAAGTATGACTTTTTTGAAGAATACCTCGTCAAGATGCCAACATTCTATTGAAGACAATTTATAATGGAGAACTATTGGAGAACTATTGGAGACCTATTGGAGAACTATTGTTTCAGTCAATCAGTCCTCACTGCACATATCATGGAGAACTATTGGAGACCGGTGTACGTGGGACCCACTATCACTCATAGTCTACTATTACAATTTATAAGACCCACTATCACTCACTGCTATTTTTCTTTTGACTTTTCGAATGAAGACAAAAAAAAAGGGCAGTTTTTCCGATTAAAATTGAGATAGCTGGTTTCGGAATCTGAGATTCCGAAACTAGCTAGTTTCGGAATCTGAGATTCCGAAACTAATTAAAAAAAATTTAAAAAATATTTTTTCTCTCAAAAAAGTCGGCAGTTCTAGTTTCGGAATCTGGGATTCCGAAACTAGCTAGTTTCGGAATCTGAGATTCTGAAACTAAGCAGAATTAGTTTCGGAATCCCAGATTCCGAAACTGCGCAGTCAGTTTTAAAATTTTAATTAAAAACGGATTATTTTATAATTTCTTAATTAATTAAAGTTATTTATAACTTTTTCGGGTTCCGGTAATTAGGAGTGAGAAATGAAATGGGCCTTATAGTCTGGGCTGGAGGAGAGACGACGGCCCATGATCTCATCAGAACTTCAGCGCCTCCGAAACATTACATTCGATCTCGCCTTCTTTCAATCAAGAGTTTGCAGTTGTTTCCCTTGCTTAGTAAGTTATTCAGTTATAGTTGACTCTGTTTACCATAATATCTATGGTGGTTTCATTTTCACTGGTTCTACTTTTATTAGGCGATTTAGTATTAGTATCATCGGTGGTAACTGGTAAGATTTATTGCAACTTTACCGTACTAATGGCCGGGGCGGGGGGCACATTCTCAACTCAGAAAACAAATTGGTTCTCTCATTGAGGATTTTTGGGCTAAACCTTCATTCCATAAAATCAAGACACACCTATTTTGCATAGAGATTTATTTGAAAAACTCTATCGAAATTAAGAATGCTGATGTGATTCAGTGCTGAATTTTCTCCCAGTTTGTGGTGATTTACACTAACTAGTTTGGTATAGTAGTGTTAATTGTTTGAGTTTGGTAATGACTAATGACATTGTCTCTCTCTCAAAGTACTGTTTGGTTTATAACTAATCATCTTCTTAACTTTGGATCAGGACACCTCCCTCTTGTTTTTATGTTCTTGGTATCTGAGGCATATAAACCCTTAAATGATTGTTTTGGATTATGGGTGACTTAATGTGATTTTTCTAATTTGGTTGACAATTTTGCTAATTAGGCACAAATAGAAGTATATATGGGCACCTCTAGCACCACTATCTGTATAACAGATCCGTCAATAAGTACTGCCTTTATTATGTACCTTGTTAAATGATACCATGATAGTTAGTGATGCTGTGGATAAACTTTACATTTATTAATCAATAATCAATGATTTAGTTTTCAGACTCATATTGTAACTGATTTCTAGTAGTTGAAAATATAATGATAATTTTTAAAAATTTTAAATCAGCATTTTTGGAAGTGCTGCGTTGCAATGTTACCTTTTGTTATCTCACTCTAATCACCTACTTTAGCCGAGTTTAGGCTTAGGACTTTTCTAATCTGTTGAAAGTCCTAATCTGTTGTAAATATTGTATATTTGTATTACATTATTTTTTGTAGGAGGTTTTTTGTCATTTCACACCAGCATATCTGCTATTGCTTTAACAACCTTTAAATTTCTGTTCACGCCAGTTGTTTGCTTTATTCCAACGATCTGTCAATGTCAAAAAGCAACTTATCCTCATCTTATAGTCTCGTGAAGGCTCATAATTTTTTTCTATGCCTCTAAATACAACCTTAATATCAAAACTAATTACAGTTATTTTGAGGGATGATATGAAGAAACTGGATGTCTATTGTATATTTGGGTGAATGGCCCCAAGTTCTCTCCACCTATTTTCTTATCATTGTGTGCCAGTGACATGTTATATCAAGCTAACAATTATGCTGTATTTTGCAGTAATACTGCAAAATGAGGCATTTGTTTGCTAATAAGTGCCACCACTTCTGGCTCCAATCACTTGTGATCTACTTATGCTCCATCACAGTTTTGGTTCTGTGCAATCATGGTTTGGCTAATGTGGTAGGTCGAATTATGAAGAATGCGTCCTTCCTTTTCTGCAACCTTGTTTTGTAAATACTTGAATTATATCTTTTGATTTAGTTTGTGTAATTGATCACATAATAACTCCATGAAGGTCTCATTTGTCTCTTTCCAGGTTGATGAAGATGATCAAAGAACCAGTGCATGTATTCCTTGCTCTTCTACCTATCTTGCGGCCGATCCAAATTACCCCAATATGTTATCTAATATATTTGTTTCAACTGAGTCATGTGAGAGTTCACTTAGTGTTGTAAAAGTAATCAAAATTTCGAATTTGCATCGGAGATTGGAAGGTGAAGGCTTTCACCGACGTTTAATCTCCAAACTAAAAACAATCGAGTCAGACTCATCATCAACCTACCTTGATCGATTCAATTGTGAGTTTGTAATTATTGAGAATCTTAATGGGGTCTTTGCTGACCCGTTTGAGTTGCAACGCCTTGTAAACCGTAAAGGTATGCATCATATTAGATTTTTTTTTTGTTTTGTTTAATCAATGCTTAACTAATTGCTGAAATATTACAATCAGCATATTGTCTAGTGTTGCAACTTGCAACACATCTGCTTTATAATTCTGGATAAAAATGACATCAGGACAAATTAGATAAATGTATCTGCTACTGTCTAGTTCCGGCATCTGGATGAGGATGACTTGGTACTGTTCATGACCTCAGTTTTTTTTATTCTGTTCTCAATTTATTGACGACTTTAATATATTTTACTAGTCTAGTTTATCTCGATGCGGCTGTTTTTGGAGACACAAATCTGGAACTACCTGCCGCTCTCTCTAACAGCTCCTTTGTTGAGATCCACATGGACCTGGCGCCATCTTCAAAAGCAGATCATGAGCTTGTTGTCCGGCTTCCTCTCCATGTTAGATATCCAGTAAGTTCAGAAAACTATTCTAATTTTAACATTTGACTATTAGAGACAATAATAAACGTTTCTGATCATTTGTTATAATTTGAATTTGTAGCCTCTTGATGGTAGTGGTTACTCAAATGTTGAGATTTCTCAGCCAGATTTGTACATAAGGTGTAGAAAAAGAGACATAGATAATGACTGTCAGTGGAGTGTATCAGTCAGGGAATTGGGCCCCACAGAGAAAGTGAAGTGGCGTATACCATGCGGGGATGATGCTCACTCTACTATTGTATCAAGTGTCACCTTCCTTTCGGCTCTACTCTGTGCTTTGTCAATAGTCTTTGCATCTTCTTTATCGTCCCACAATACATACCAAAGATCAGTAGTTTGTGTCTTCACGTAGCTTACTTTTTTTTTTTTTTTTTTCTTTTCTTTTGAGATGTGTCGCTTCTCAGGGTTTTCTTTTGACTGTCAACTTCAAAATCTCAACTATGCATCTTACTGGTAAAATTTCTTTGGAGTTTTTTGAATGATTTAGCTCTTAGTTTTTCTTAATCAGTTGACTCTATGGCTATTCCATTCAGAAAAGAAAAAGGTGAACAAATACTATTTGCCTATTTTTCATGTTTGGTTTCACTTCTCCATTACCCTATACTCCTCTGAAAAGCATTAATGAAGCAAGAAAATAACAGAATATATGTAGCAATGGAGAATCATAAATTAGTCTTGACAGGTATCATGGTTTAGTTTGGATATGGGTGAAAGACAGAATGATCTTATGAGTGAAAATAAATGTTCAGCAAATCCATGGGGACCAGAAAAGCTTGTTTTTGGATGGGAAAGATTGATCTTATTGACTTACTGGGAGGAAATAAATGTTCAGCAACCCCAAATGGGACCAGGGAAATATGATTGACCTGTTCTCTGACATGGGCTATAAATAGTTTAGTCATCTCTGAGAAAAATTTCCTAATCTTTAGGCTGGCTGCTTTTTAATGTATTGAGTTCAGATTTAACTACCACCTTTTTAAAGGATAAAGCAACTTTCTTTTTCTTTTGAAGGATTCAACATACGGTCCACCATGTTCATTTTGTTTAAATGAATTGTTTATGAAGAAAGGTTTTTTTGGGCATTTAATTAAGAAATATTATATGCTTTGTTATAGAATTTTCATTGGTAAATGGTGACCCGCGTAAATTTTCTTTAACTGTATTTCACTCCAATATCACTGGTAACATTTGTACTAACTTAGCATTTTTTACTAAGTTGAGAAATGAAAACATGTGATTGCAATTTTCAAATGCTGCTGATTATTCTTTCAGTGGTATAATTTACTAATCATCGGATCCAAGCCAGTTTGAACCAAACTGTCTCCCATAATTTAGTTGATCTCACTTAATGCATGTCACTTTTGTAATTATAGAGTTAGAGGTCATCTGGGAAGTTGTCTATGCATAATTATACTGAATATATTGATGCTTAAGTGAGATAGGCCCATCTATGTCAAATTTTAGAACTTGGCAAGATGAACTAGAAGTTGAAATAAAGGGTTTTCTTGATATTTTCAAAAATGTAGAAGGAAACATTGAGAATATTTTGATGGAAGTAATAGTTAGTCCCGAGTCTCCTGACAGAATTGTCCCATGGGAATATGCTATTATTGTAACTCTTGTTAATATTAATTAAGATATCGTAGCAGCATGTCATCCACTTATCATGTCTCAACTGCTGCTTAAACAAATGTCAGATCATTAATTATTAGAGAAAGATGAAATCATACACGAGATCTGATGCAAGTGGCTCCTATTGCACTATTCTTATGTTTTCTTTTGGATAAGGGGTCAGTATTAGTTGTGTTTGGTAGCCCCTATAGCATCATCAGTCTGACTTCTTTAACCTAAAATGTGAGTAAACAATACTAACAATAAAGGCAATTGCTGTACACCTCCTTGGTTCTCGTTTTATTTCTGTGACGGTACTATATATATATTAATTTATAACAGTGGGTTTGGTTTGAGTTATGCTGATTAGTACCAACACTCTAAAAGGTCCCTACTTAAATTGCAATTGAATTTTTGTAAGTCTCCTTTACCTTTTCATTCTTTAAAGATTGGATTAAATATACGAATTAAAGATTGGATTAAATTACATCGTATCCTTCTCAAGTCATAATAAATCTCTATAACGTTTCTTAAAAGTAAATGGGGTAACTTGCCAAATAATGTTATGTTTCAATCTCGGGAATTGCATATTAAATTGGTGCGAGCTTTAGATCTTTTGCTAGTTTCTATTGTTACATCGATCTATGCTTTGGTGTAACGACTGAACAAGCTATTGCCATATAAAGCGGTAATAAAAATTGAACACGAGGGGAGTTGTTTGATTGTTTCCAAGTCAAACTCATTGTCTGAACAAATATGCATAAGTTATTGATCCTTAGTAATAAAAATTTTCCTGGTTATTATTGCATTCTTCGAAAGTAACCAACATAAGAACAGAGTGATCTTAACCAAAATAAATAAATAAATAAATAACATGTTTCCTACTACTATAGTAAGTTAGTAACGTTAATCGAAGATTTGTATTGAAGCAACTTTCATGGAAGGTGCCTTCCAAAAGTTTGAATAATTTCGATGCGTGCGTAATTGAAGCAACTTGTACTAATTAAAGCTGCTACTTGGACTATCATAAACTTCATTGATGGTTTTCGAAGCCCTAGCTACAATTGGTCAATATACAATCTCCGATCTGATCTGACAGTCGTTCATGAGTAGTGTGCGATGCCGCATTTTCCGTTAGCCAATTGTAAAATTTCATAGTTGACTGTAGACTCCATGTGTAATTACAGGATTAGTTAATTTAATATCCCAACAACTTGGATCGATATGCCACTTCAGTAACCTTAAATACACTTCTTGTCATCAACTAAGAAGAACCAACTAAAACAAGCTCAACCATGGCTACTCTTTCTAGGCTAATTGTCAAGCCACCTTCCAGCACTGCCACCTTTCCTGATTCGTCCTCTCCATGCCCCTTCTACACAAAACCAACACAAATTTCCCTGTTGCATCGCAAACCCAGGAACACATGCCGTATCTCATGTATGGCCAGCGAGTCAGATTCGTCAGATTCACCGAAAGTCGACCGCCGTAATGTACTCCTTGGTCTAGGTGGCCTATACACTGCCACCTCAGCCCTGACATCAACTCAAAATGCAAATGCAAGTCCTATTGCTACACCAAATATTACCACATGCGGTCCAGCGGACCTGCCAGCTGGCGCTGTCAAAACCAACTGTTGCCCACCAGGCTCTGCCATTGACCCGATCGACTTCGTACCACCCAGCACATCCACTCCACTTAGGATCCGACCGGCTGCACATGCAGTCACTCCAGAATACATTGCCAAATTTAACAGTGCACTCCAAAAGATGAAGGCATTACCTGACTCCGATCCGAGAAGCTTCACCCAACAAGCCAATATTCACTGTGCATACTGTGATGGAGGTTACGACCAACTTGGATTTCCTAACTTGGAATTGCAAGTGCACAATTCGTGGCTATTTTTCCCATTTCACCGGTGCTACCTGTACTTTTTTGAGAGGATTCTCGGCAGTCTGATCAATGACCCAACGTTTGCCATTCCATTTTGGAACTGGGATGCGCCCGAGGGAATGAGGATGCCAGCTATATATACTAGTAAGAATTCGGCACTCTATGATCCAAGGAGGGATTCAAGCCATGTGTCAGGGAGGATGATTGATTTGGATTTTAGTGGCAGCGAGCATGCTTTGACAGAGAGCCGGATGATTGATCACAACCTTAAGATCATGTACCGGCAGGTATATTTGAAAAATACTTTTCCTCTATCGTGTTTATTTTGCCATAAAAAAAAAAAATCTAAATTGTTTATAAACATAGTCAATAATGTTAAGCTTCAGCGATAGTTAAAATTTGAATCATATATATATTATTTCCATCTTCCCTCGGAAAGTAGTATCTGTCATGAGTCATAACTCGAACTTTACAATTCTCTTAGCTTAAATTATCATTTATATAGAGCATTAATCGTTTCAAAATATTTTGTAAAGATATATTGGAGGTCCAGCCTTCTAACTTATTTTTAAATTGAATGTCCATAAAAGATCTAGAGCGTTTCGATCGTTTCAAAAAATATTAAACCTTACAATTTCTCTTGCAGTTTATGTTATGAAGTTAGTCTACCAATTGATAATCGAAAGGTCGTGGTCCATTATTTGTTACTAGTTTAGTACTATTCTTGCTATCATTACAGTGAGCCCAAACCAGAGAATTATGCTTCCCATCGCTGCATCATCAAAAAAAAAAAAAAGAGAAAAAAAAAACGAAATTGAAAAATATTTTTATACCCAAAATGGGAGTTAATAATAGGTCAGTTCTTTTAATTTGTGAAAGATGAAAGGTTAAAATAAGCGTACGACTGTACGTACTTCACTTAAGTAATTGAGGAGGGCTTTGATCTTATATCATACTTAAAAAAAAAAATTATCAAATAATCTGACACTTGCATTGTGGTTTCAGATGGTCTCCAACAGCCCAACAGCCTCTCTCTTCTTCGGCAACCCGTTCCGAGCTGGCGATGACCCCAACCCTGGCGGTGGTCAAGTAGAGAACATACCTCATGGCTCGGTTCATGTCTGGTCAGGTGACCCAACCCAGAGAAATCGCGAGGACATGGGCAACTTCTACTCTGCAGGCCGGGACCCACTTTTTTATGCTCACCATGCAAATATGGATCGTATGTGGTCAGTTTGGAAAACCCTTGGTGGTAAACGCGCCGACATAACAGACCCTGACTGGCTCAATGCATCGTTTCTCTTGTATGACGAGAATTCAAAGCTCGTCAGAATCAAAGTGCGAGATGTACTCGACACGACTAAGCTGAGGTATCAGTACCAAGATGTGAGTATCCCATGGACCCAATCGAGGCCTACTGTTACCTTTGGGCGAAAGGTGCAAGACTTCTTTGCACAGGAGGCTAAAGCAGCTGGAACCGCAGTCGCTACCAAATTCCCTTTGACACTAGATAAACCAGTGACCATCAATGTTAAGAGGCCAAAGGTGTCGAGGAGCAAGAAGGAGAAACATGAGAAGGAAGAAATCTTGGTTGTTTATGGAATTGAGATTAGCCGAGATGAAGCTGCTAAGTTTGATGTATATGTCAATGCTGAAGAACATACTAGGGTGGGCGCCGGTGGTCGGGAACTGGCCGGTAGTTTCTTAAATGTGCCACACAAGCACAAGCACAGCAAGATGGAGAAGGCCATAAAAACCAAGCTCCAACTCGGTCTTACTGAACTTTTGGAGGATATTGGTGCCGAAGGTGATGACAGCATTGCAGTGACCCTTGTGCCCAAGGCAGGGGAGGGGAAGGTGAAGATTGGCGGAGTGAAGATTGATTTGATTGATTGATCGAGTATTTTACTCGTATGTCATGTTTTCTAGGATTTTCTTGAACCAAATAAAAGCAAGCACCCTTGCGTAGTTTCTTCAGATATCCTAGATATTGTTATTGTACCCTCAAGTTCTGCATTTTGTTTGTATTTTGTTATTGAATAATTGAAGCTTGATCAATTTAGAGGAAAATTTATATTTCCTTTCCTTTTCAAGTAAGAAATCAAATTCTGTTTTCCAGGTAGCTCAGGTATTATTCAACGTGCTGCATAGATATTAAACAGAGTTAAAGGACCGAAATTAAATACATTTAAATTAAATTGGCCTTTTGCACAGACGCTTCATTGTCAAAATGTAAGTAGACGACTGTGTATCGGTGGTACGAAAATCAGGCGAGAATATCACCAGAGATCAATACTTTTGGAAGAATTTAAGTTGAGAAAGGTTAGTGTTTTCTTTCGATAATAATAAATGTTGTTTGGTTGGTATGATTGAAAAATAAAGATGAAGAAAATGATTAAGATAATTTTTATTTTGTTATTATTTTGAAAAAAAAATCCGAATTAATTAATGATTTTGTTGGCATTGTTATTAGGAATAATCAGACAAATGAAAAATGAACGAAAGGAAACCTTTGTATGGTGTTGGGATTATTCAGCATTCTCCCTAAAGCTTCTTTTTATCAAACGGTTAGCTTAAATATACAACAAAAGTTATATGGAGATAGTAGAGTGCCACTTTATTATCGTATAATAGTGTAACAGATAATAATATCATACAACTCTTTAGTTTAGGCAGCTCACCCTAAAGTAATTCACTATATATTAATAACAACTAAGCATACGAGTTCATTCGTTCTAAACTCAGCCGGTTTTAATTGGCTTTATTATTTATTTATTTATTTCACAAAATAAAGTACGAGACTGCCCCCTACCACTTTTCCTTGAACAAAAGAAAAGCAAATCACACAACCCTTCATCAAAAAGCAACCTGATTACAATCCTTAAATTCAACCGACCAACCCTAAACTATCTAAAACTCATGCTGTCATGCACAGTCCCACTATCTGTTGATACAAAAACCAAGTTCACGGGTGAATAAGGAATGACTTATTCATATTCTAAGGTTTTGTTAGAATATGAATAAGCACCCGAATAAACCCAAATTTCTTATTCTAGTGTTGTTTGTTTTTCACCCGAATAAGGAATTTGGGGATTATTCTGTATTCCGGTTGCATCCAAACATCCATATACCATAAAAAGGAAAAAAAAAAAAAGTGAAGTATCGTACAAATCAATCAACAACTCATGATAGAATAAAAAAACAAAATCAAATAGATAAGCTCAACAGGAGCACAACCCACATGAAGCGTCAGAATCATGGAACAATAGTCAAAACTCCTGATATAACATAGCATAGCTGGAAGACCATGCACTGCTAACATCTACAAAACCAAATCAAAGATAGACTGGCCTCAAAGCTAACAAACCTGTATTCACTTCTAGCTTTTGGGTTAAACACCAAAATTGATTAGTCGAGCACATAAATCCGGGAAGCGATATCTTGAACAAGCCAGTCAAAGCCTTCAAGCAATCCTTCACCTGTGTAAGCGCTGCATCCCACTATTTGCCAGTGCCTGCTCTTGTCCATTGCTTCCAAATTAAGGACCTACATGAACAAAGATCAACAGTCATCTGAGATTGAGATCAAAACAGGAGATTAGTCTAAAAAGGAATCCCTGATTGTGAATATACTTTGTCAGTGAGATATAATCTTCAATAATGAGAAATGGTCTGGAACATGAAACGGATTATGACAGTTGACTGATATCTGAAATTTCAGACTAGTGGACTCTAATGGTCTATTAATTAAAAGCTAGCCTGAAATCACTGTAAGTTGGGGACACTGACCTAATTTGAGTAAAATTTGCATCATTAATTTGATTGCAATTTTGCAACTATCCTCTAGCGACCAGTCAAGAAAAAACATATTAAAGTATAAAAATATATAGAATGGAAGAAAAGTGGTTAAATATTAGTATAATTGAAACTTGTGCCAAGCATGATTGAAACTGATAACAATGGATCAAAAAGTTGGTCAAATATTCTAATATGCCAAGCATGATTGGAACTGGTAACAACTGCCAAAAAGCCTGGGTTATGATTCATTATTTTGTCCTTTAGTCCTAAAAGAAAGATGTTAATACAAGTAAACCTGAAAATATTTATGAAAAGCATTATATTATTCAAAGCATTAGGCTTTGAAAGATTATAAACCTAAAAATGTGACTACAAAAAAACAATCTACAAAATTAAATATATAAAACTTGGAGGGAAACTGAGACTTGAAAAATGATAATGAAACATAGATCAATGTGATTTGTCAGATGATATTTAGGACTCTATTAATTACTAAATAGTCCACCAAATTAAAAAGTCCGGTCAGTTCAAATGAAGCTAAAAAATGCCATCAAAAGAAAATAAAGATCAACTGTGGGATCTGCCAGTAACTGACCTGGCATGAGTCAGGCACCAACTGCAAATGCTGGTAATAAACCATTTAATTTTAATGTCAAGTATAAGCTTCGTTGTCAATATCAGTACACAATGGCTTGGTGTCAATTTGTTCTATAGGTTCTCTTGCTATTTTAAATGTTCTCAAGGGCCTCTTTTCAACAAATCTTAAAAGAGAAAATGTTCAGGTATATTGATAGAGAAAATTTAAAATCAACTTGACCTTAACAATTTCAGAAGGTTTGAGTGCCCCTTGGATATCTTGTTTGTTTGCAAATACCAACAAGGATGCTCCTGATAATCTCTGTAGAGGAGAGAAGCATGTAAAGTTTCAACCAAGATTTCTGCAACTTCGGCAACTATCATATCAGTAAAGATACCCAACATTTCTCCAATGGCATTTAACACCACACACTTTGGCTAAATTGCATATACACCCACATTGATAAGCAGATAATAGCTCAGTAAAACATTCATATTAGTCCCCAACATCTGTTTAGTTTCAATTTGGGTTTGAGAAATAACTCATGGAAAAATTGCTAATGCAAAATGCAATATGTTTTTCTTGATCATACTAACCCAATAACTCAGGATTACTTGCCAACAACTTAAGAAATGTAAAAAAGATGTCAGTTCATTGAAAATGCAAATGAAATATTGGTGGTACTTGCAAAAGAACCAGAAAAAAAAAATGTGTTCAGTACAATTTTATGATATATTTTAAACCTCTTTGTATTTCCTCTCAGCTCATTTGGTAAGTCCATAATTTGAGGATTAACAATGACAGTGCACAATTGCACATAATTCTATTTCTAATTGATTTTTCATTGCAAAACATAGCAATTAAAATTAAGCATATTTGGGCTAACATCAAGAATTAATAGCGCAATACTTATTAACTCAATTTCCTTCAGCCGGTTGGGAATGTGAGACAATCATGACTGGTGCCCAAATATTGCCAAATGAGTCCATATAATTAGATGAGGTTAACAAGTACCTCTTCCTTGAGGAGGTTGTGAAGCTCAGCTTTGCAATCCTCGAGCCGCCTCACGTCAGAGCTATCAACAACCCACACCAACCCATCAGTTTGCTCAAAGTAATTCCTCCAATACGAACGGATTGTCTTTTGACCCCCCACATCCCATATGTTCAACGAGTACCTGGTAATAAAACGAGATCTCTAAATCTGTTCGAAAATGAAATAATAATTTGAGTAAAGTTTGAATCTTTTGTAATTAGACGAGGGTTACTTTTGGTACGCGATGGTCTTAATGTTGAAGCCGAGAGTGGGGCTGATGATGCTAGTGTCTTCTCCGTTTATTTTGAGCACAATTGTGGTTTTCCCTGAGTTATCCAAACCACTGCATCCGAATCAGGAGAGAGAGTAAGAGATCAGAGAGAGAGAGACAGAGAGAGGATGGGAGAAGGGAAGGGAAGGGAAGGAGGGAGGAGCATACACCATGAGGATGCGCATCTCCTTCTCTTTGCGCTTGATCTTTCGTATGATGCTAAGAAGACCCATTAGAGAGAGAGGAGTCACGAGCAAATTAGACTACTCGCAGAGTGACAGGCAGTCAGGCACCAACTGGTATATGACTTCTCCAACAGATACGAGATGTGGACTGTAGAGGCGGAGGAAGGGGTGGATGCCGGAAGAGGGTGTGGAGGCGCGGTTCAGGGTTGTGCGAGTTTTGGTTAAGCCAGAAGAGAAGGGAGAAAAAACGACCGGCCGCACGAATACTAATTTTCCGATTTTTCCGATTTTTTTGCGGTTTTTTCAATTCCAAGCAACCCGGTTTTATCCGGTTAATTTCTGGGGATGCGCTGGAATAAGCTCAAGAATGGTCTTCGGACTTCGGTCACGATTTTTTTTTTACTTTTTTATTTTAACAAACGATCTCAACCGTATAATGTGTTTCTATGGGTTTGTTTGGTTACGGCAAGAATAAGGAATAAGGAATCTAATTCCTTATTCTTAGGAAATCCAAATGTACCATGGATAAGGAATAGAGGCCTATTTCTTATTCCGGTGTCAAACCAAACACCATGGGAATAAGGAATAGAGGCCTATTCCCGGCCCAATTCCTATACCAACAAAATGTTAGAATTGGAATTGGGAATAAGGAATTGGCACGGGATTCTAGATCCGGCCTAATTCCTTATTCCTTATTCCTATCCGGTGCCAATCCAAACACACCCTATATTAAAATTTCATCAGTGATTGGCACAGCAAGCTGGCTCGTGACTGCCGGTACCCGCAACTCGGTGGCGAGTATTTCAAGTAGTCACGAGCCAGCTTATTCAAAGTAAAGTGAGCCCATTGAAGATCTATGCTGTTTATTTGAACGATACTTAGCTCAATGAAATTACACGGTTCGTGATTGATGAGCTAGTGCGTCAAGCCAACCCGAAGATTTAAGCATACTGACGAGCATATTGGGCCTATTGAAGGTCATATGCTTATTTTAAGTTTGGCTTGTGACTCACGAGCTGGATCGAGTTGGAAGTTAGTCGAGTTTGAACTAATTTAAAAAATTTGTAATTTTCTAACTCGACTTAAGTCAACTGAGTTACATTTATGTTGAGTTTGAAGTTTGGACTATCTCCAACTCGTTTGAACTCGACTATATACAGTCCTAATTTAGTTTAGTGGGTAATTTTTCTTTTACTCTATTAGAAACGTGACAGTCGTGTATCAGCTGAAGAGAGCTCAGTCCATTTATCTCAGGATTGTTGTTTTTTCTCTTCAACTATACAGCGGGTTTATCGAGATGCAAACGTTACTCTCCCTTCTACCGCCACAACTGCTGCTATGTTGAAGTCACTAGCAACTCCAAAGAAGCAGAGAGAGTTGCTACTAGTCACCTATTTTGTGGTTTGGAGGGAAAGATGTGTCAGCATCTTCTCCTCTGCCTCTAAGAGGTTTGAGGTCATTGCTGAAGAAGCTTTGTTTGAATGGAGAGTTTTACACCCCAGCTGGATGATTTCTCTTAATCTGTTTTATTTCTTTTTTTGATCTTCATGTATAGTTTTCTTTTCCTTTATTTTTCTTTCTTTTGAAAGGTTCCTTCTCTAAACTTTTCAACCCTCCTGTAACTATTTTCTTTTAATATATAAAAGTTTTGGGACTTGACCCCCTGTTTTCTCAAAAAAAAGAAAAAAAAAAAGAAACGTGACAGTCAATGTGTGAGTAAATAAATATTGTTATCCTTAAAAAATAAATAAATAAACATACGAATGTGTAAAAAAAGTAATCAGATGAAAAATAATATTTCTTAATGGACAAATTTAATTTGAATAGAAGGTTTATTTCTATTTGTGCTCTTTTTATAATTGATCATAATGCTATATTTTAAAATTTGAAGTTTGCTCAACGGGAATGCAACACTCTTTCTATATCATGATTAAATCGATTTAATAATCAATAATTTAGATTATATAAAGAGTTAGATAAACATTAGTTAGAAGTTTGGAAAATTCTTGAATTACTTCTCTTATGAGGAGCAGTGGTTTCAATTAATCAGAGAAGGCTTTTTTGAGAAATGTTTAACAACGGCTGTCAAGTAAGAACTACAAAAATAACACACACACAAAAAAAGGCAACAATGAAAACACGATATATCTTGCATGGATACGGGTGTGAGTATTGTATCTGGTACGATGTGGGTGCAACGATTAAAAAATTTCCAAAAAATCTCCGATACATGTGTTGCGATAATACCCAAGATTTATTTTTTTTAATATGATGAGAATTGGTGTAAAATACTGTGAAAGTATAAAATTACAAAAAAAAATTATATGATTAGAGTTTTCATAACATTGTTATTCTTGGGTGTTTGGTTGTGACTTAGAGGATGCATAACTTACTTATGTCACGAAACACACCTTGCATAAGAGTGCATTAAGGTGCATTACTTATTACAACTAAGGAGGTGTTTTAAGTTATGCATTCAATTTATTTTCAACTGTATGTATCCTTAAATTTATTACAATAATAAAATAATAATTAATAAATAATAATATTTAATAAGTAACAATAATTATTAATAAATCATAATTAATAATAAAGATTAATTATTATAATTACTAATTAAATAATAATAATTAATTATTAATAATATTTAACAAGTAATACTAATTATTAATAATAATAATTTAATAATAATAATTACTATTAATTAAAATTAAGTGATCAATAATAATTAATTATTATTAAATAATTGATAATAATTATAATATTTAATTAATAGTAATTATTAATATTTCATAATAATAAAAATAATTTATTATTATCATTAATTATTAATAATAACAATAATTAGTAATTAATAATATTTTATTATTATTATTATAACCTAATAATTCATACATAATAACAATAATTTGTTATGATATGAAGACATTTTAGTCCTTTTCACATGAATAAATGCATACATAAGTTAATGTTTTCTTATTCAATGACCAAACACCTATTACGTATACATAACACTACATAAGCACTTATGTATTCTTAAGTTATGCAACTCCTTACTTCGCAAACAAAGACCTCCTATATATACAAAATTTCATATATAAATAAATTTCGAAGCCTTGAAATAACTAAGTAAAAAGTAAATGTATTTATGACATTATATAATTAATCATGAAGTTGAGAAATTTATATACAATAAATTTCAAAGCCCAATTTTGTGTGACTCACGGCTGTACACCATCAGCCTCACCGCACCACTGACGGCACCTCATCTTTTGCGTACCAATTAGATGCAAAAAAAATTTGTAGTCACCCCCACACTACACCTTTGTGTGTTAGAAAATGCTCAATTTTAATTTTAACTACTAATTAGTCTAATTAAACATCAAGCAACAAGAATCTAGTGCAATAAGCCATCAAACACATCAACTAAGGGAGAACAAGGAGGAAAATTATACCTCTCACGAAATCATATTTGTGAGGCTCGACCATAGCATAGGAGGTGGTGGAGAGCTCGTCTACTCACCTTATTTTCCTTTCTTAGATCCACAAAAGGATTAATTAACTTTGTAACGATTCGTGCTAGTGAAATATGCGAAATCGCCTAATCCAATGCTACCTTTCTTCAATCAAATCGATATTTAATTAAGGTAGCTAATGTTCAACTCATGAACCCTTACTAAAATGCAATAAAGAGAGCTCTAATGGCAGCAACAAATTTGCTCCAAAAAGAAAAATGTGGCTGCTAGGGAAGAGGAGAAAGAGAGAAGAAAAAACTAGGTTTTGCTTCTTCCAAATGGTGGTCCTTATATAGCCATCCAAACCTAACCTTTGGGGACCACTCCATATTAGAACGTGGTGGGTCTTAATATGGGTTTTCAAGCCCATATTAATTGATCTTTAACTCCCTTTAATACTCTCCTTTAATTGCACTTAAGTTGGGCTCATATCGGGTAATCAAAAGATAGCCCATTTAGCTAATATAATTCCTATAATCATATTAATTGTGTCGAACAAAATTAATTATCAACTATTTGATAATTATTATAGGATTAAATTTTGCATTAATTAGTTTTATATGATCCCTTTGATATAGTTAATTATAACGGTTCATAACGGTATATAATTAATTAATCAACTTATCATATATTGCATTCTCCAATGCAAATAAACTAATATCAAAGCATTGTTAATTAAGAGCATTTTATTAGTGTGACCCTCGAGAATTTATGTCGTGTTGGCCATGAAAATTAAATTGTTATTGTTGTCCCTAAGACGGCCTAGAGGGGGGGTGAATAGGCACAAATACACACAATAAACTGATTTGGAAAATTTTGCGGAAATAAACAATTCAAAGGTTCTCACAAGCAAATAATAAATAATGCAAATAAAAAGGAGAAGAGTTAGAGAAATTTGACACGCGATATGATTACGGAGTTTTGACCCTCTAGATGAATGGCTAGCCTTAGTCGTACGTCTCCGGGAGTTTCGCAACCACCAAAGGGCGCGCTCCGTTCAATTCCACAAAGAACGTGTCTACAACTTCGAACCGAATCGCCTCGTCACAAAGACACTCGAGGTGGATCGGCCTAACCTCTAAAATCCAAAGACAACTCAAGATTGATGCTCTCAATCAAAACACTCAAAGATCTAGCAAGGTAGTAGCTTGGGTTTTGATTGATGCTAACAAATCTCAATGATTTTGCTAATAAGTGTGCTCAAAAGATGAGGGTAGCAAGAAGAATTGTTTGGAGCTCAAAGACATGGATTTTGCAAGAGTTTCAATCAGTGTTTCAAGTTTCAAAAGGCCTCATATATATAGAGGGCGTCAAGAGCTCCATAACAGTCAAATTTCCTTCTTTGCGTGTCAATTATCCGTTATAATAAGACAAAACGGATCACAACGGATAAAATAGCCGTTTGAGACAATGATGCGTTACTCAACGCAAAAGGAACGTTATGCAACGCATCCTGACAAAACGCAAACGGTCACTGACAAGCGTTTGAACAGATCAGGACGTTATACAACGTAAAGATCCGTTGTAAAACGTTCTGATCATTGCGTTACACTACGCTTATCCGCATTACACAACGTGCAATAGATTTGCAGAAATTTGAGAAAAATGTTCCAGCGAGTCAGTGAAAAAGAACTAGTACGTTGTACAACGCACAAATGCGTTATACAACGTCCACTTCTGAGGAAAAGATAGAAGTGGAAAAGAGAGCGTTGTGCAACGGAATTTAACGTTGTACAACGTTCTTGAGTTGCGTTATACAATACTATGATGCGTTGTATAACGGATAACAGCAACAACTTAGGAAATTCGCTGGAACTGGCACGTTGTGTGACGGAATATTGTGTTATATAACGCAAACCCTCAGAAACTGAGCAAAAAGACAGCAAACTGATTGAGATGAGTTTCGACACTTACAAAACATGTTTTTAAAACTCTAAAGGGTCTAACTACATCTCCTAAAGCTCCTTAGCTTGTTCAAAGCCTGTCTTGATCAAATCTTCATATAAATTATCTAAAAAATCACTTAAAAGAAATGTTAGAAGGAAAGTGGTGTTGTTTTGCAAATCGGCAAATAACGTAAATGAATTGTTTAGTTCAACAATCTCCCCCTTTTGCCAAATTGCAAAACAACACCGAAGTAAGGCATAAAGAAGAGCCAATTAAGCATGTGCCTTTACTCCCTCTTTTTGCAAGGAGGGAAAAGGGGCATTTTTGGTCAAACCCTAAACCGCTAAGTTTAACCAAACACAAACAAAGTTGCTCCCCCTAACTAAAATAATTTTGCACAAGAAGGAGTGTTTGAGGGAGCTAAAGGTCAAGTGCAACTATCCTAGTTCCATAGCACAATAAATATTGAAGGAATAAATATGCATGCACAAAGAAATTAACAAGTCATGACACATAGCATAACATCCATAAATATTCAAATTCATCACTTACAACAGAAACCATAACTAAAAAAAAATAAAGCACACAAGTTCAACTAAAAGAGAAGAAGAAATAAAGTTCAACCATAAGAAGAGAAAGAAAAATAAAATAAAGGCTAGGTTTTGGCACAAAGTAGGGTTTTGGCGAAAGAATGTCAATTCTCCTCATCATTCTCCTTGTTGATGGCACTCATGATATCCTTGTGCTCGGTTTCCATGGCGCTCCAAAACTTTTGCACATCTGTAGTGAGCTTGCCAATGCATTGGTTGGTGTGAGCACGATGCCGAACTTCCTCTTGTTGCCACTTCTCAAACCCTTGCTCAATGTTTTCAATCCTTGACCCATAGGATTGAAGAGTGGTGGTAATACCCTCAAAGTTTGCCTCAAATGTAGTGTTGAGAGCCGCAAACTTGGTGTCAAGATAGGCTTGAAGTTCCGGGTTCATCCCAACTTGACCATGTGGTTGAGAACTACTAGGACGGGTGGAGGTTGGTTCTTGACCAACGAGAGCATATTGGTTTGGCTTCGCACCGGGCGCCAATAGCCAATGGTTGCGCTTGTCGGTTGGATGAGTAATGAGATGGTTGTCAGTGGTAAGATGCCATCCCGTGGCCTTGAGAACATGAAGAAGATTCTTAGGGTGCTCAAAGTCATTCTCCGTCAATGGTTCACCCCATAAGTGCATGTTTAGATCGATATCATCCTTGACCATCAAATGACAAAGTAAGTGACCATATGGAAGTGCCATTTTGTTGGATTTTTTGGCTTTCACCATGTGAGAGAGGATGATGTAGGGAATGCTAAGTGTGGGCTTTTGCTCAAGTACCGAGCGCAACATAAACACTTCTCTTTTCTCCACATTGGTCTTGATAGTCTTCTTTGAAGCGATGATGTTGTTGATTATCAAGAAAAGGAACCGATGATAAGCGGGAAGCTCGGTTGTGGAGAAGTAAGCAAGATCAAATGCTTACCAACAATAAAACCATTCATGGTATTTCTCAAATGGCTCAATGTCATCATCTACGGGCCACTCGGAATGAACATAATGGTAAAAACCTTCATCTTTTAGCCCAAATTCGGCACAAATCCGCTCTATGGTGATTCTAACGGGTTTACCACATACATAGGAGTTGATAAAAGGAACATTGAAACCATTTATGCCCTTGGTGTAACCAATCTCAGAATTTGCATAAAAAAACTTTACCAAATCCGGCAAGTATGGTTGATTGCACGAGAGAAGCCCGGGAATTTTTCAAAAGTCGAGATATGGTTGAAGTCGAACCCATTCGAACTCGGCAATCTTGCAGGTGTCTTCATCGGGGCTTTGTTTGAAGTAAAAACACTCGGTGAGCCCCCGGTTTTGAGAAATGAGGGAGTTGAAATACCGGAACTTATCATCCGTGGAGAAGAGAAAACAGTTGTCGCTTTCGAGTCGCCAATCGGAACCCGAGTGAGCGGGTTGAACGTCCATGGGCATAGGTTCGGTTTCGGCTTGAGAGGAAGGATTAGGAGGAACCGAGGAGGAGGTAGCGGTACTCTTCATACCGATACGGGTTCTTTTGGTATAGGGGACATCGTTTCTTGGTGGCATGGTGAAAAAACCGAAAGGTAGTAGAAGCAAACCTTAAGAAAAGCGATAAAAAATCGAGGAGAAAGCGAAGCCGCAGCCGAAAAGCGAAAAACCAAGCAAAAACCATGAAGATTTCGAAAGCTAAGGTTTTGAGGGAGAGAGAGAAAGAGAGAGAGAGAGAGGGGATTTTGTTGGGTGGAGAAGAAAGAGAAGAGAGAGTGGAGTATTTTGGTAGTATTGGCTTGAGGAGAGGGTATGAGTGGAGGGATCAGATCCGAAAAAAAATAGAAAATTCAAACATACGGTGTGTAACGCATTAATTTGCGTTGTGCAACGCACCAAAAGAAAGAAGAAACTGAACACAGCAGTGCGTTGTATAACGTCCATAAACGTTGTAAAACGTTACAGGAACGTTGCACAACGGTAAAAAGCGTTATATAACATTTGCCAGAAAAAAATTGGAAAAATCATTTTTCAGGTGCTTTGCGTTGTACAACGGGACATTTGCGTCATACAACGCACCAAACAAAAACATGTTTTCAGACCAGAAAACTGAGATAAACCCATAAATTACTTCAAATCCAATCAAAACCAAATCAATTCAACTAGAAAAGTGCAGACAAACGTTTAGACACGCATGATATGCAAGAAAATTAATCTTTGAGTTCAAGCATACCTAGTTTGAACCTAAGTTCAATATGGTGTTGAGTTGGTATTGGCTTGGTAAAGATATCGGCAACTTGATCCTTTGTGTCGACATGAGTTAACTCAACATCTCCTTTCTCAACATGATCGCGGATAAAATGATGTTGAATTTCTATGTGCTTGGTTCTAGAGTGCAAAACCGGATTTTTGGAAATAAGGATGGCACTAGTATTGTCACAGAAGATTGGTACTTTTCGGAAATCTAATTCATAATCCCTAAGGGTTTGCATCATCCAAAGAATTTGAGTACAACAACTACCGACCGCCACATACTCGGCTTCCGCGGTTGAAAGAGAAACCGAGGTTTGTTTGCGGCTAGACCAAGAAATCAATGAACCACCAAGAAATTGGCAAGTTTCACTAGTGCTTTTGCGGTCCATACGGTCACCGGCAAAGTCGGCATCGGTAAACCCTACCAAGTCAAGTTCGGTTTGTTTACCATGCCAAAGACCTAGGTTTTGAGTACCCTTGACGTATCTCAAGATACGTTTAACCGCTTTGTGGTGGGATTCCTTAGGATTGGCTTGGTACCTAGCACATAGACAAACGGCATGCATAATATCCGGCCTACTTGCAGTGAGATAAAGTAGGCTACCGATCATGCCCCTATAAAGGGTAATGTCCATAGCTACACCTTTGTCATCCGCATCAATGCATGCACTTTTGCCCATGGGTGTGTCGCAACGCTTGTTTTCTTCGATTCCAAACTTCTTAATCAACTCCTTGGCATATTTGGTTTGGCTTATGAAAATGTCATCTTGTTGTTGCTTGATTTGGAGTCCCAAAAAAAAGTTTAGCTCACCTATCATGCTCATCTCAAATTCACTACTCATCAAAGAAGAAAACTCTTCGGCAAGAGATGCATTAGTAGAGCCAAAAATAATATCATCCACATAAATTTGTACAAGTAAAAGATGGTCATCTCTCTTCTTGGTGAAAAGAGTGGTGTCCATTTTACCCCTACTAAAATTATTGTCTAGTAGAAAAGTGCAAAGCCTACCATACCAAGCTCTAGGTACTTGTTTCAAACCATACAAAGCTTTGTGAAGCTTGAACACATGGTCCGGCTTAAAATGGTCAACAAAACCGGGAGGTTGTTGGACAAACACTTCCTCTTCTATCCACCCATTGAGAAAAGTATTCTTGACATCCATTTGGAATAGGGTAAAGCCTTTGTTAGCGGCATACGCCAAGAGCATTCTAATGGATTCAAGTCGAGCAACGGATGTAAAGGTCTCTTCAAAGTCTATACCCTCTTGTTGCTTGTAACTTTGAGCTACCAACCGGGCTTTGTTTCTAACCACATTACCATGCTCATCTAACTTATTTCTAAACACCAATTTGGTACCAATAACTTGCTTACCACTTGGTAAAGAAACAAGTTCCCAAACTTGATTTCTTTCAAATTGGTTCAATTCCTCTTGCATGGCAACTATCCAATTTGGGTCAACATTGGCCTCTTTAAAGGTTTTTGGTTCAAGTTGAGAAACAAAGGCACAATGAGCAATCATATGGCTTAAACCCGATCTAGTCCTAACACCTTCCCTAGGATCACCAATAACATTAGTAAGAGGATGAGAGGAAACTTCTCTAAGCACTTCGGGAGACTCATAATCCGGTTGAGGATCTTGTTGAGGCTCATCATAAGGAGTGTCATCTTGATTTTCGTTATTTGTATTTTCCTCATGATTTGCTCCCCCTATCAAATTGTCATCCATGCGGTTTAGAGGTTCCTCAATAATCATCGGTGGTTGACTTTGATTAGGTTGAAACTCAATGTCTTGTGATTGAGCTTCCTCTTGCGTCTCATCTTGTGCACCTACAATAGAAATACCTTTCTTGACTTTTTCATTAGCATTTTCATCAAACTTGACATTCACAGATTCCACTACTATCCGTGAAGAAGGCAAATAGACTCTATACGCTTTACTTGTGCTAGAGTAACCAACAAAGATACCGGTGGTGGACTTGGCATCAAACTTGGTTACTTTAGGGGTCTCATCAAGGACAAAACATTTGGAACCAAAAAGACGGAAATAGGATATATTGGGAGTTCTACCGAACCACAATTCAAAGGGGGTATTCTTCAACTTGGAACGAATGCATGCACGGTTTACTACATGACAAGCCGTATTTACCGCTTCGGCCCAAAGGAATTTGGGTACGGCAAATTCATGTAGCATAGTGCGTGCTAACTCTTTTAGAGTTCGGTTTTTCCTCTCCACTACACCATTTTGTTGGGGAGTGAGTGGAGCGAAAAACTCTTGTTTATATCATCTTTCTATGCACAACTCATCAAATTTTGCATTTTCAAATTCCCTTCCATGATCACTACGGATTCTAGAGATCTTCAAACCCTTTTCATTTTCCACACGGTTACAAAATTTGACAAAATGGTCAAATGCTTCTTCCTCGTGAGCAAGAAAGAAAATCCAAGTAAAGCGACTATAGTCATCTACCACAACAAACACGTACCTCTTTTTGCTAATACTAAGAACACTAATTGGTCCAAACAAGTCCATATGGAGAAGTTGTAACGATTGGTTGGTAGACATGACTTCTTTGGTTTTGAAACTAGACTTAACTTGTTTACCTTTCATGCAAGCTTCACACAAACCATTTAGGTCAAGTTTATGTGATGGAAGTCCACGGACAAGATTGAGTTGGACAAGTTTCTTTATAGAGTCAATTGAAACGTGACCAAGTCTTCTATGCCATAACCAAGAACCGAATGCTATGGCACTAAAGCATTGTTCACCAATTGTAAAGTGGTCAAAGTTTAGGTAATAGACATCTCTTTTACTTTTGCCCGTGTACACAAGAGAATTATCCGAAGTTTGATACAAATAGCAAGAAGTGCTATCAAACTTCACATAATACCCCGCATCACATAAACCACTAACACTTAAAAGATTGTAGTTAAGCCCATCAACAAGGTAAACATTCGAGACTGTTAAGTTTTGGTTACCAACCGAGCCTATACCAATAATAGAGCTCTTTCTACTATCACTACCAAAAGTAACCTCACCACCATCAAAAGGTTCAAGTGTCTTGAAGCAAGATTCATCACCGGTCATGTGATGTGAACAACCACTATCTATGATCCAAGCACTCTTCTTGAATGATGATAACAAACACACCTACAAAAATATATATTAGTTAGAGACAAACAACTAACAATATTCTTGTACAAACCTACCCTTAGAATTTGGCTAAAAGGACCGGGGGAGAAGGTATGACTACTCAAGCCTCACTAGAATCGCTTCCACTAGATGAAGCGGTGGTTGAGGCAACTTTAGGAACCCAAATTACACTTGGTGGACCGGATGTGGTATTTGTATTCCTAAACTTGCACTCTAGTGAGATGTGATCATTCTTACCACAATAATTGCAACAAGCTTTAGTTGTCTTGTTCAATTGAGTATTATCCCTAACAAAATGAATCTCAAAGTGATGTCTAAGCTCCATGGCTCTTATCTTTGGATCATTTGAGGAAGATGGTGATTGAGAGTTCTTCAAATTCGGTTTTTGAAAATTGGAGTTTTTGTGTTGAAAGACATTGTCATGTCCCTCATTTCTTTGAGGTCTATTTTGGGTTCTAGGCTTCCTATTGTGAATGTTATTATTCCTATTTTTCCCTTTCATGAAACGATGAAAACACCCATCGGGACATTTGAAATACAACTCATTTTGAACAACCTTTATATTCCGATTATTTTGGAAATTTTTTTGAGTGCCCCCAAAATTCTTTTGACCACCGTTGAAATTCTTTTGAGCACCATTAAAATTTTTTTTAGGACCATTGAAATTCCTTTCCCCTTTCCCGTGTGGTTTCCTAAAGTTGGTGCTATTTTGAGAATGCCTTTCAATTTTCTTTGGGCTAGATGAGTGCCTTGGCACAAAGGAGGATTGATTCATCTTTTTGTAACTAAGTCCCGACTTGTCGTTTGGCTTTTGCCCCACAAACATTTTGTCAAGATCTATCTTAGTGCTACAAGAAATACTAGATGAGCTTGAAGCCTTGTCCTCATTTTTCAAAGCTTTTGTCTCACTCAAATGAGCTTGACATTTTTCACAAGTTTTTGGTTTTTTCAAAACTCTCAATTATACATTTGTACTTACTCACCAAAAACTCAAGATCATGAACCTTAACCATCAAACGGTCAATCTCCTCTTTTTTACTATCGATAGTCTTAAGGGATTCATCAAGGTAATCATTCAACCTATCAAATTTAGAGTTTAAGTCATCATCCAAGAATAGGTCATCTCGATGGTCACAACTACTATCACTATCTAGAGATGAGTTTAGATATACCTCATTGGTTACCTTAGGTACCTCAATGGTAACCTTTGGGAACTCCTCTTGAGTTGGTGTTGAGACTTGAGTAGAGGTTGAGGCGGTAGAGTCGATGGTTGCCTTGCTCAATGGATGCACATAGATCTTCCCTTGGTTGAACTCGTTGAATGCTTCCTTCACCAAGTCATCTAGATCATCATCCACCGGCATCACCACATTGGCCACAAGAGCAAGGTTGTCGAAATCGAATTCGGTCTCCGAGTCGGATTGGCCGGAGGAGCTTGAGTCGGAATCATTGTCCCAAGTGGCTTGCATGGCCTTCTCATTCTTCCTCTTGCTCTTGAAATGTCCTTTCTTGGACTTGTATCGGCCATCACTCCTTCTCTTGCCTCCATCTTCCTTATCCCTCTTCAAGTGTGGGAAGAGCTTGAAGCAAGAGTACATTGTATGCCCTTCCTTTTGGCACACAAAGCAAAGAGCACGCTCATCATTCTCAAGCCTTTCTTTGTTGAACTTTCCCTCAAAGATCATGATGGCTCGAAATATCTTTGATAGAATGGCTCCTTGCTTGTCTTTATCAAGGTCGATAATGCCCTTGAGCTTGTCATTCGAGTTGCGGTTTCTCCCTTGATGGTTGTCATTTTGGTGGTTCTTGAAGGGTCGACTCTTTGTCATCACTTGCCAACAATGCCATTGACTTGCCATCATACTTCAACTTCCATTGTTGCTTGAGTTTCTCTTCCACACATCGAAGGTGAGTGTAGATGATCTCGGGAGTAAGGTTGTTGTGAGATCGTTGTTGAGTCTCAAGGTTGGAGACTAGATTGTCAAACCCCGGTCTTGTCTCCACGGACCTAAGCAAAACACCTATAACCCGATTGTTAGAAGGAGTTTCTCCAATGTTGGTGAACTCATCGAGAAGTTGTATAAACCGGGTATACATCTCCTTGATGAGTTCATTTTCCTTTATGCGGAATTTGTCTAATTTAGACTCCATCTCATATTGACGGGAGTTCTTAATTAGAGAATTTCTCTCATAACGGTTCAAAAGAGAGACCCACATATCATGTGCAATAGAGGAACTACCAAATATGGGAGAAATGGACTCATGGACCGAGTTAAGCAAGACATTGATGGCATTGTCATTCTTGGTTTTCTCAAGCTTGGAATCATTGATTTCTACATTCTCGACATACTTTGGAGTATATCCTTTTTCTACAATATCCCAAATGTCAATTAGTCTAAGATAGACAACCATATATCTTTTCCAATAGGAAAAGTTCTTGCGAGCGGAACCAAATTTTTCCGTTTTTTCTATAACCCTCGAAGCCATTGGAAACCGAGGTTATCACAATTAAGTTGGTCTTAATCTAAATAACCCCTGCTCTGATACCACTTTGTTGTCCCTAAGATGGCCTAGAAGGGGGGTGAATAGGCACAAATACACACAATAAACCGGTTTGGACAATTTTGCGGAAATAAACAATTCAAAGGTTCTCACAAGCAAATAATAAATAATGCAAATAAAAAGGAGAAGAGTTAGAGAAATTTGACACGTGATATGATTACGGAGTTCCGACTCGCTAGATGAATGGCTAGCCTTAGTCGTACGTCTCCGGGAGTTTCGCAACCACCAAAGGGCGCGCTCCGTTCAATTCCACAAAGAACGTGTCTACAACTTCGAACCGAATCGTCTCGTCACAAAGACACTCGAGGTGGATCGGCCTAACCTCTAAAATCCAAAGACAACTCAAGATTGATGCTCTCAATCAAAACACTCAAAGATCTAGCAAGGTAGTAGCTTGGGTTTTGATTGATGCTAACAAATCTCAATGATTTTGCTAATAAGTGTGCTCAAAAGATGAGGGTAGCAAGAAGAGTTGTTTGGAGCTCAAAGACAGGGATTTTGCAAGAGTTTCAATTAGTGTTTCAAGTTTCAAAAGGCCTCATATATATAGAGGGCGTCAAGAGCTCCATAACAGTCAAATTTTCTTCTTTGCGTTGTACAACACATACATGCGTTATACAACGTGTCAATTATCCGTTATAATAAGACAAAACGGATCACAACGGATAAAATAGCCGTTTGAGACAATGATGCGTTACTCAACGCAAAAGGAACGTTATGCAACGCATCCTGACAAAACGTAAACGGTCACTGACAAGCGTTTGAACGGATCAGGACGTTATACAACGTAAAGATCCGTTGTAAAACGTTCTGATCATTGCGTTACATGACGCTTATCCACGTTACACAACGTGCAATAGATTTGTAGAAATTTGAGAAAAATGTTCCAGCGAGTCAGTGAAAAAGAACTAGTATGTTGTACAACGCACAAATGCTTTATACAACGTCCACTTCTGAGGAAAAGATAGAAGTGGAAAAGAGAGCGTTGTGCAACGGAATTTAACGTTGTACAACGTTCTTGAGTTGCGTTATACAACACTATGATGCATTGTATAACGGATAACAGCAACAACTCAGGAAATTCGCTGGAACTGGCACGTTGTATAACGGAATATTGCGTTATATAACGCAAACCCCCAAAAACTAAGCAAAAATACAGGAAACTGATTGAGATGAGTTTCGACACTTACAAAACATGTTTTTAAAACTCTAAAGGGTCTAACTACATCTCCTAAAGCTCCTTAGCTTGTTCAAAGCCTGTCTTGATCAAATCTTCATATAAATTATCTAAAAAATCACTTAAAAGAAATGTTAGAAGGAAAGTGGTGTTGTTTTGCAAATCGGCAAATAACGTAATTGAATTGTTTAGTTCAACAGTTATTTATTTCCAATAATCATAAGCGGTATCTAGCAACACGTTATGATTCCCAATAAATGTATTTCCTTGTCCGATTCTTATGTCACATGATATCACTATATAATCCAAGATAAGAATGTGTCATTCTTGCAGACTATACATTTCTTGATCTATAGTTGATTGTACAAGTTGCCGGCAAACAATCCAACTCCGTCAAGGGGCCCAAATAAATATCATCACTCACTAGGTATACTAATAGGGGACATGCGATTTTCTTGATAAATAATTTTTTCCCGCACAATTCAAGAGAACATAAATAAAGTCCGTATAGCAGCCTTTATCAGGAATCAACGTTAGACGATATTTATAAACCTATCCTCATGTGGAAAAGTTGAACATCTCAAACTTAAAATCAAACTCATGTGAAATAAACAATGACACATAACACAATCCATATGTTTATTTCATTGGGTCATGTCATGTACTATGTTCTAATAATATACACATATGCAATTAAGTTGGTAACTCCTTATCCATGATTTGTAGAACATAATTATCACTTAACTTGCATACTAATCTTTTGTGACAATTAATGTTCTTTGTTAATTATCAAGATTATAGACGATTTCGAGTTATTATTATCATTCTAATGAATGATCTACAGAGATCTACAATTCAGATCCTCAACCTGAATGATCTATCAATAATAAACTCTAAGAACAAGTGATCAATTATCATTAATAACATAAACTAAGAAATTAAGTCATTAAATATTGACTTCTAGGACATAACTCCAACATTGTAAACATCAACGCATCGCCAGCACGACCCTCGTCGTTGACGTGTTTACCAAAAATTAAACGTCATCTCTATAGTCAAACTCAATCTATCGTTGACAAGAAACCTCTACCGCCATTGCGGCTTTGGTAAGGACAACAAAGAAAAGAGACGCACATATTCCTACATCATTGTTGGAGACCATGTCGGTCTCTCGCCGGTAGATCTAGATCTGAATGATGTGAGAAGGGGTGCAAAAGAGAAAAAGTCATGAGAGCGAGAAAGAGGAACATGGTAGAAAGGGAAAGAGAGAAAGGTGGAAGAAGAGGGGGGGGAGGCCAGCGGCGGGCCTCTCCGCTATGGTTTTCATTTCTTTTCGCTTTTTTCTTGGTTCTCTGTGTTTGATCAAGCATAGGAAATTACAAAATTGGTCTTTGACTAATTAGAGAAGACTTAGCTCTCCATGAAGAGGAGGATTCCAATACCATAAGTTGCCATTATTTTTTCATTAATATTTTGATATTTAAAATTCAACATCGAATTCAACTTGTGCTGCGTTATCATAATATTTTTTAAAAATTTTAGAGTTCATTTGATACTTGATGAAAAGTTCAAAAAAACGTAAGAATTAATCTACAATAGCTCACAAGATTTGTTAATTTTTTAATCTCTCGATCAAATATCAAATGAACTTTCAAAATTAACAAAATTATATGATATATTGAACAAGATCAATAATTTGAATTGGACGTTTGAGTTTTACATTTTGAAATATTAATGAATAAAGAGAAGAAGTGTCAAATTATCGTACCACAAAAATTGTGAAATTAAAACCCTCAAAGAAATTACTTTCGAATATTAATTATAAAGACTCTGCATTTGTAGCTAATGAAAATGAAGGGTTTTTTTTGTACATGCCTCTCGCTGTGAAGAAATTACACACATGTCTAAATCATGAAGATTTTGAAGAGCAACGGCTAGTAGATTGTTATTAATCCAACATATTAAGAGCACTGGTCAACCAAATGAATGTGCGCAAGATATGAGAAATATTGAAGAAAGCAACGGGCAAACGAAATTATGGGCATGCGCTGCATTCTATTAATTGGTGTCGTTAATGCCAACTGCTAGCTAATTAATTCAAAAGTCCTTTTATTAAAATAATACAGATCTATTTACGACATACAAGTATGTCGACTCGTCGTGAAAATATTTTTTTATTGTATTGGTAATTTAATTTTCTAGTTTTAAATTATAAAAATAAAAAGGTTATTTTATTCAATATCACAGATAACACATGCATAAAAATATTACATTTACAATTTTGTTGGTAATAAATTGTTTGACCCTAAATTATTGTGCTTGGAGAAACAAAGATAATAGCAAGAAAGTTCAAAAAAGCCACGAAAAATACCAAACAAACTCCAAAAATTCCCAAAAAATACCCAAAAATTCCCCATAAATTATGATGAATTATCATAGTTTTAAAATGCCAAAAATATCAACAGAAGCCCTAAATTTTGCAAAGAAACCCCAAAAATCCACAAAATTATCAAAAATAAATCCATGAGAAATTACCCAAAAACTTTTGAACCATTAAATTCCTCATATTTTTATGAGTTTACACATGAAATTTTATACAAAAATACCCAAGGGAAGATCCCAAAATAATTTATTTTGGTTAAATAGCCAAACAAATGAATTTATTTAAGGGAAATGGAAAGAAAATCCCAGAAAATTACATGGGAGTTGGCGCGTACAACCCGTTGGAGCGGATCCGAAGGGGGAGAGAAATGTCGCTGCCTTATAAAATTTACCATCCTTTGAAAATGTTGAATGCACCCGGTTCATGCACCAAACACCGTGACTCTCCATTGGCTCACGGAGAACCAGACATAGCCATCTCTCTCTGTCTCATTTAACCCGACACGCGGGCCCCCACCTGTAAGAAGCATCCTCTTCGCTGAGTAAAAAAGGGAAAGAAGGAAATACACGATTTTACCGTGCGACGCCGGTGAAAAGGTGAAACCGTGCGTACCTCGTCTACGTGGCCATCTCTGGCACCACAGGCGCCAAAACCACCATCTCCAGCCCATGGTTTTCAAAAAAACCAAGCCCTAGATATCGTGCATTGTGAGCCGTTGATGGAAATGAAGGGTCACGATTAGCTCTCGGCCATGGAGGTGATGCCCCAGCTACTAGCCTATATAAACTCCAAATTGCAGCGACAGAAAAAAAGGAAGAGAGCAGCCACCAACGAGGGATAGATTTTAGTTATTGCCATTTGTTCTTAATTAGTTTAGAAAGGGGTGTGTTGTGAGGGACATTTTGTCGAACACTGAGGAAATTGTAAAGGAAGGTAGAATTAAGCCATTTCTGTTTGTAATTGCTTGTTGGTGATTGAAAGAAATGATCTTAAAATGCTAAATTTATGTAGTCCTTATTCTTCCATCTTGATTTTTGTCTATAAAACAGTGGTGAATCTGACTTACAAAGTCACAGCTCCCATGAGCCATGGTCTGAAGCGCAGCATCAGCCATGGCCATAGGGAAGCTCAGAGGAAGGTGCTTTATGGAGTTTTGGAGCTTGGCTCCTTGCTTCATGGAGTATCCTAGTGCTGCATGGCATTGCAGCCGTGGCTTCCATGAGAGACTTTGGAGCTTGGCTCAATTCTCTCATGTGAATGCCTTAAATTGACATGGTGTGGGTCCAGAGCGCAGCACTGGCCCAACCATGCTCAATAAACCATGAAAAATGGCAGAAATTGGGTAATAAGCAAGTATATTGCATGAGATTCAATTAAGCGTTATACATTGTTTTAAGTACCTTGTGTAGGTGTATTAGAACCTTTGTAAGCAGTTTCACTGCATTTGGACCAATAAAAACGAAACTCATCTAAAACAGTGGAGAAGTTATATAAAACAGAAATTTAAAAAATTGTGCAAAGTGCTAATCAAGTTATTATTACTATCTGTAATGGTTTGTGCATCTAAAACACATTTAAATTGACTCAAATTAATCATCAAAGCAAACACTTTTGCTGCATGATGACTTACATGCAGAATTAAAATCTTGAAACAAATACAAAATTTGCACATTCTGGTTATGCGCCTCACATTACAAATTATAATGATTTGAACCAAATTGGAGACACAAACTTCTTGCAATTGAGCTCCTGAAGCTATTAGAGTGATGACTGGCATCAAACGAACCTCCTGTGGGTCCCACAGAAAAGCCCCAAATCAGACCCAAATTAGGTCAGAAGTGCTTCAGTCCAGATCATCAATTTCCAAACTTCTTCATGCTAAATTGACCTCGTTTATGTCTTCTTCACAACTTTTTCGATGCAAAAAACCTTCTACTGGCAAGAGAAAAGGACATGACAGCTCCGTACGCCATTGATGGGAGCTCGAGCTCCCTCAGGTGCTACATGATGATATACGCTTTAGCAACAAGAATAAAGCACACCAAAATTTTCTCCTCCCAATCACGATTCCAAAGAGCCCAGCCTCGATCAAAATGGTGGCTCGAAGCGTTGTAATTTGATCGGAGAAGGGAGAGGGGCTTTTCTGCAAAATTCCGTCGACTGTCGGAGAAGAAGGAGAGCGAATTCGAATTCGCGTGGATTTTATGTGGCGAAGAATGTATGACAGGTCAGCTCACTCGCCACACGAAGTCCAGCGCGAAGTCAGCGTCTCTGGCCCAGTCAGCGCACACGTGGACCAATCAGGAATTTCCACCTTAGCTAAAAATTTCAAAAATCAATTAAAAATAGTATACAACTCAGAAAAATTTAAATAAAATATCTATAAAATCCTAAAAATCTGTAGAATCTAGATTTACTGATATTTTAGTATAAAATTATGACAAAATATGCCCCTTTTATATTTTCAAAGTATTTTCTAATAAAAATGAGTTTTATAAATTGCCAAAAAACTTGAAAAATTCATTAAAAATAGCAGGAATCTCAGAAAAATCCAAATAAACTATCCAAAATTTCTAAAAATCTAAATAAACCAAATCAAATATTATTTTTATATTTTATCAAGAGTTTCATATTTTTGAAGTGTTTTATTATGAAAAATAAATTGTATAAACTCTAGAAAAATAGTAAAATCTCCTAATAAAAATCCTAAACAAAATTTTAAGATAATTTCATGATTAAAAATGACTTTCTCACCCTTTATTTTATATAACAAAATTCTAAATTCTAAATCCCAATAAAAAAAATCATCAAAAATCAAAATTGGGAATACATTAAAATCTAATGCCAAAATTAAATTAAATTTAAGAATCTAATTAAAATTAAAATATCAATAATTAAATTTAAATCAAAATTCAAAGAAAAGGAAATTAAATTTCAAATTTCAAGAATTTCTCCAAAAGACATAAAAATGATATCTTAAACTTTAAATATTAAATCTTTGAAACAAATAAATAAAAATAAAATGAAATAATAATCAAATCCAAAAATCAAGATAAATCCAAGTTAAATTTAAAATCCGAAACTAAATAATAATAAATAAAATAAAATAAAAATAAAAATAATTATAATAAAAAAAATTAAAAAATTAAGATAATCCCAAATAAATCAATATAAATCAATATAAATTAAATTAAATTAAAATCCAAATCCCTTAATAAAAAAATAACATTTCAAATAAATGGTTTTAGCTTTAGATGTTCTTAAATATTAAATATACTTGGCTTCAATTGTGTCCCGTCTATCAAGTCTGGTACACCAATTTCGCCCAGCCTAAGCCAAAAGGAAACAAATCATTAACATCCTCAATTGGGCCCCGTCAATTAAGTATGGTACCGTCAATTGAGCCCGGTCCAAGTCCCAAAATTAACTTAAACACAAAATCATTCAAACAACGACTTTTCTAGCCTATTACATTTGATTCCTCAAATCTCTTAATCAGAGGTTCTCGTGATTCGTCACGGGGTAATTAACAATAGGGGCTTGCGCCTATTGGAAAGAAAGGATCCACCAAATTAATAAACCTTTATGAGAACGGATTCTAGTCGATGTTCTCTGGTCGTTAAGAGGCATTAATACTTGAACTCAGGCTCGTGAGGGGTGAATCTAAGGCTTATTCTCATTCTTGAGGAAATCCAATCATTCTTTGAGAAATGACGAAAAAGTCACCACATAAATTAACGGTCAGTTATAATTAATTATGCTCATTGATTCTTTTCACCTTTATTCAGTATCAATGGAATTTCAGGCTTTATATATATATTTTTTTGGGACAAATTTTTCCTGTCAACATTAAAGAAGACCAATGATTTAAATTTATAGTTCAATTTTGGAAAACTTAAATTAATGTAATGCAATGTGATTTAATAATGTATCTCGAGATCATATCTTTTCAATTAAATATATTATTGTCTACAACAAGCAAGAGGTGAGGAATTACGTGTATACGTATAAGATGATTAAAAACTAAAAAGGTAGCATTCAAGGTAAAAAGTAGAAATAATAAATTTTGTTATTTATTCTGATTCAACAGTAGCAAGATAGATAATATATTATTGAACAGAATCACAGACTTAAATTCGAGCTGGAATCTGTTAGAAAGTGGATTTAGGTGCTCAATTTTAATTTTAAGCTACTAATTAACTTAATTAACAAGCACAACTACAAGAATCTAGTGCATAACATTCAACATCATCCAATCAAGAGAGAAAAATAGGAGTTTTACCTCTCTTTGTATAGCAACAAAGAGGATCGATTCCTAATTTTTTGGAGTCGATGACATGCCTTCTCCACCACCACCACCACCGTCCAGCCACCGGTCTCGAGTCCACCAAGGAGATTAACCACGTTCTCAAGGTATGTGCTAGCACACCCAAGAGCATAATCCCTTTAGCTTTCTCTCTTCTATCAATTAATTCTCTTAAATTAAGTGGAGAAGAGAGCTCAACACATGAGCAAATGGAGAAGAGAGGGAGGGAGGTGAGCCATCCAAAGAGGAAGAGAGAGAGGAGAGAGAATGCTAACTCTTGAAGCCTCCAAACTGGTCCTTTTATAGAGCTCAAACTCTAGAAAATTTTTTTTCGAAATTACACCTCATGCCACTACTTTTGTCTGGCCATAAAAAGACCTATATGGGCCTCATCACTTATTCAATTGGGTCTTTAATTTATTTAATTAAAGCCTCTTTAGTTTGCTCTTTAATTGGGTATCCATTTCCTATTAAATAAAAGTCGAATTAATTAATATAACTATTTATATTAAAAATGTGCTAATCTAAATTAATTATTAACTCATTAATAATTATTTTGGGATTAGATGATGAATTAATTTATTTCTATATGATCTCTTTGACTTAATTAATTATAACGGTTCATCACGGTATATAATTAATTAGTCAACTTATCATATTTCCACAATACTCACTGTTGCGAATAAATAGATAATGCACTGTGTGGTCAAAGTCCTATTTGCGTGACCATTTGAGAATTTATTGTAGGTTGGCCATGAAAAATAAATCACCATTTATTTTCAATAATCATAAGCGGTATCTTGCAACACGTTATGATTTTTCAATTCGCATAAATAATGTGCTGCTACAATATCTCAATCTTGCATAAAAAATAAAAGTATTTTCTTGTCTGATTCTTATGTCACATGATATCATTGTATAATTCAAGATAAGAATGCGTCATTCTTACAGATTATACATTTCTAGTTAGCCAAACAATACAACTCCATCAAGGGGCCCAAATAGATATCATTACTCACTAGGTATACTAATCAGGGACATACGATTTTCTTGATGAACAACTTTTTCCCGCACAATTCAAGAGAGCATAAGTCTGTATGGCAGCCTTTATCAGGAATCAACGTTAGACGATATTTATAGAACCTATCCTCATGTGAAAAAGTTGAACATCTCAAACTTAGAATCAAACTCATATGAAATAAATGTTTGGAAATGCTCATATTTTAATTTTAGATTAATTACAACTAATTAATCACCATTAACAACAAGCAAATCAAGAGATCTAGTGCTAAAGCAATCACACATCAAATCAAGAGAGAAAGTAGGAGAAATTGTACCTCTCATGAAATCGCATTCATGAGGCTCGAATCCATGGCATGAGAGTCGATGGCGTGCTTGCACCGCCTCTCCACCACCTCGAACCACCTCACGCCCACCAAGGAGCCGACCACAAGCTTGAAGGAGTGCTAGCTCTTCTCAAGCTCCTAGCTAATCCTCTCTACCAACTTCTAATTTCTATTAACTATTTAATGGAGGAAGAAGAAAGGAGGAGCTCAACACATGAGCAATGGAGGGAGAAGGAAGAGCTATGGAGAAGAGAGAATTTTCTCTCTTCTCTTTTGGTGGCGCACAAGAAGGGAAGGGAAGAGGAGAGGGGTAGATGGAGGCTAGGGTTGGCTCTCTAAAGAGACCCCCTTTTATAGCCAACCAATCCTCATCCTAAGTTGTAACTATTTACAACTTTGCCACTTGCCCTAGCTGAAATTAATAGGCTATGAAGCCCAATTTCTCATGTGCTAAATGGGCCATTAATTCATTAATTAATGATCCATATAAATGCTCTTTCTTTCATCCTTTACAATGGGCCTTTAAATAAACAATTAATTTAGAAGCCCACATAGCTCAAATAAATTAAAGTGTTGAACATAATTAATTATTAACTTATTAATAATTAATTCTAGATTAGCTTATGCATTAATTTATTTCTAACATGATCTATTTGATATAATTAATTATAACGGTTCATAACGGTATATAATTAATTAATCAACTTATCATGTTTTGTATTCTCCAATACAAATAAACAATGCACGTGTGGTCAAAGTCCTATTTGTGCGACCCTATTGAGGATTCATGCTATGTTGGCCATGGAGAATAAATCATTATTTATTTCCAATAATCATAAGCGGTATCTAGCAACACGTTATGATTCCCAATTCGCATAAATAATGTACTGCTACAATATGACAATCCTGCATAAGAAATATTAGTATTTCTTTATCTGATTCTTATGTCACATGATATCCTTGTATAATCCAAGATAGGAATGTGTCATTCTTGCAGATTATACATTTCTTGATCTAGAGTTGATTGTACAAGTTGGCCAAACAATCTAAACTCCATCAAGGGGCCCAAACAGATATCATCACTCATTAAGTATATTAATGAGGGACATACGGTTTTCTTGATGAACAACTTTTCCCCGCACAATTCAAGAGAACATAAATAAAGTCCTTATAGCAGCCTTTATCAGGAATCAACGTTAGACGATATTTATTGAACCTATCCTCATGTGGAAAAGGTGAGCATCTCAAACTTAGAATCAAACTTATATGAAATAAACAATGACACATAACACAATCCATATGTTTATTTCATTGGGTCAAGTCCTGTACTATGTTCCAATAACATACACATATGCAATTAAGTTGGTAACTCCTTACCTATGATTTGTAGAACTTAATCATCACTTAACTTGCATACTAATCTTTTATGATAATTAATGTTCCTTGTTAATTATCAAGATTATGGACGATTTAGATTTATTATTGTCATTCTAATGAATGATCCACAGAGATCTACAATTCAGATCCTCAACCTGAATGATCTGTCAATAATAAACTCTAGGAACAAATGATCAAATATCATCATTAACATAAACTAAGAAAATAAGTCATTAAATATTGACTTCTAGGACATAACTCCAACAATCTCCCACTTGGCCTAGGATATAAGCATTGGCTTTATTGAATAATTTTCGTCAAAACTAATCAATCATTGCGAAGCTATTTTCGGGAAGTTGAGGAACGTTTTTTGGATTAAACTTGCTCAAGTTTCTCATTTCCAAGAACATGTCTTAAGAATCGGTATTTCTTCTCCAAGTAAATACCTTAGAAACGAGCTTGTCGTTTTCCAAAGATTGATCGCAACGAAATTAACATATTTAATATCTATAACAATTTCAATTTAAGGTCATTTAGTTTATGCAATGTTTTGTTTATGGAATGATAAACAAAACTCCCACTACATTTAATTAATGTCCCTAAATGTAATGGATTCCAAGATCCTCATTTTCGTTGAAATAGGGGCCAGCGTCGGCATGACACCTAAAACAACTAGATAAGGTAGGTTCTCCAACCAATCATATCTTGTCCATATGATTCTTGGTTTGTGAGATATCATAAGTATATCTACAAACTTCGTCCCAACGTCCAATCCGAGTGGGTCCGTTGTAAAGCAACTTCTCTCTATTTGCTCCTAGTAAATCCGATTTACACCCCGACTACAATGATGGACTACGATGTCCGCGTCGGCAGGAATGCATCAATAGACAATCAATTGTATTGAAGGGGATAGAGAGAAGGAGGACGATTTGGCTAAATCAAGTTAATTTGGGACATAAGCAATTACGTGACTTTGTTTGGTGGTCGTGTAAGCATACACCCATACCTACCTATGACAATTCAAGGCATTCACAAACAATCACATAATAATAAGCATCTCAAACATTGCCGTGGGTTTGTATGGCTCCCGCTTGCATTAGTCTCCGTCGCATCTCCATGTAACGAAACTAATCTAATCAAACCCTCCCACTAATTACTAAGATCCTATCTAATAATTAAGGGAAAAAAATACATGTGATAAAATTCCTAAAACCCCGCCTAGGCCTTAGGGGCATGCAAGCCTCACAAGTTACATAAAAAATTAACCACTTAATTATCAAGGCACCTTAGGCCACTTTACAAGCAATCACATGCATTCACAACATTTTACAACACACAAGGCATTGACATCTTGAGCCATATCAAACCCACATCCTCCTACAAAACAAAGTTAGCACATATACAATATACATGATTCACTTGCTCTTAATTTATTTCATTAATTAGAATCTTTGTGCATACTTGTTGCTCAAGTTTTTCGAATGCAAAGAAGACTTAACCTTAACAACTAATTGTTTAAGCCCTTTTAAATTAAATCCAACCATCAAAACAGAAAGGAGGGTATTTAAGGAGTCTTCTAATTAACCTTTCATCAAATTGATTAATTAGAAATTATTTTAACTAATTAAAATACGAAATTCGGGGCCCGAAAAAATTCAAAATAATTCGGTCTCCAAAAAATCTGAAATAAATCCAGAGAACTCCTTACAAAAATTGTGATTACCTGTAAAAATCTCAAGGAGAGATCAATTACCATCAGGGAGAACCAAAAAAGACAAATCCTCAGATTGTGCACGAAGCACCGTTAGAGAAAATTCTGTTATTGGTCTCAACCTTTTGATCTGTATGATCATCCCCTTGATATTTTTCTAGCAAACAATTTACATAGAAAAATACCACATACAATAGGCTATCATTCCATGAAAAGAAAATCCACAAGTTATATTCAAGATCAACGAGATAACAAGCATTTAAGCAAGGTATCCTGTTCTGGAACAGACCGTCGACCAAAAAGGTTTCACTCGGTTGAGGTATCAAATCTCAATGAAAATCTATGAAATTAATTTTCACAGATTCCAGACTTAAAGGAGAACATTTCTATTTCAACACTTTTCCATAAAAGTTTCTCAATAAGTACAGTTTTTCAAAACAATCAGTTTGTTTGAAAAAACAGATCTGACAACTTCATCACTTTTCATCCTTGAACGCCCACATAAAATTCGAAATATGCAACAAAATTTACATATCCAGAAAGAGCATCAAGTTTAGATTAATCTTATCTAAAAGTTACAGGTACTTTGTATACAAACTTATTTGTTACCAACCACAATAACAGAACTGTGCAGCAGAATAACAGATCTGCGCACCGTTACCGTTTAAATCACTAAAAATTCATTTTACATCGAATTTCAATGATTCCAGTGGGAAAACGACCACAACTCAAAGGGCTACAACCTCCTATAAGAAGGAAAAAATTTCAGAGAGCTTTACACCACGAAAAACAAGCAACAAGACAGAAAACAGCCTTTCCAGGGCCAGCAAGCATGCACATCACTAATTAACTTAATTAATTACGAATTCTCACTTAATTAAGTGTGAAAAACCTTAAGCACGACCATAGCTCTGATACCACTGTTTGGAAATGCTCATATTTTAATTTTAAATTAATTACAACTAATTAATCACCATTAACAACAAGCAAATCAAGAGATCTAGTGCTAAAGCAATCACACATCAAATCAAGAGAGAAAGTAGGAGGAATTGTACCTCTCATGAAATCGCATTCATGAGGCTCGAATCCATGGCATGGGAGTCGATGGCGTGCTTGCACCGCCTCTCCACCACCTCGAACCACCTCACGCCCACCAAGGAGCCGACCACAAGCTTGAAGGAGTGCTAGCTCTTCTCAAGTTCCTAGCTAATCCTCTCTATCAACTTCTAATTTCTATTAACTATTTAATGGAGGAAGAAGAAAGGATGAGCTCAACACATGAGCAATGGAGGGAGAAGGAAGAGCTATGGAGAAGAGAGAATTTTCTCTCTTCTCTTTTGGTGGCGCACAAGAAGGGAAGGGAAGAGGAGAGGGGTAGATGGAGGCTAGGGTTGGCTCTCTAAAGAGACCCCCTTTTATAGCCAACCAATCCTCATCCTAAGTTGTAACTATTTACAACTTTGCCACTTGCCCTAGCTGAAATTAATAGGCTATGAAGCCCAATTTCTCATGTGCTAAATGGGCCATTAATTCATTAATTAATGATCCATATAAATGCTCTTTCTTTCATCCTTTACAATGGGCCTTTAAATAAACAATTAATTTAGAAGCCCACATAGCTCAAATAAATTAAAGTGTTGAACATAATTAATTATTAACTTATTAATAATTAATTCTAGATTAGCTTATGCATTAATTTATTTCTAACATGATCTATTTGATATAATTAATTATAACGGTTCATAACGGTATATAATTAATTAATCAACTTATCATGTTTTGTATTCTCCAATACAAATAAACAATGCACGTGTGGTCAAAGTCCTATTTGTGCGACCCTATTGAGGATTCATGCTATGCTGGCCATGGAGAATAAATCATTATTTATTTCCAATAATCATAAGCGGTATCTAGCAACACGTTATGATTCCCAATTCGCATAAATAATGTACTGCTACAATATGTCAATCCTGCATAAGAAATATTAGTATTTCTTTGTCTGATTCTTATGTCACATGATATCCTTGTATAATCCAAGATAGGAATGTGTCATTCTTGCAGATTATACATTTCTTGATCTAGAGTTGATTGTACAAGTTGGCCAAACAATCCAAACTCCATCAAGGGGCCCAAACAGATATCATCACTCATTAAGTATATTAATGAGGGACATACGGTTTTCTTGATGAACAACTTTTCCCCGCACAATTCAAGAGAACATAAATAAAGTCCTTATAGCAGCCTTTATCAGGAATCAACGTTAGACGATATTTATTGAACCTATCCTCATGTGGAAAAGGTGAGCATCTCAAACTTAGAATCAAACTTATATGAAATAAACAATGACACATAACACAATCCATATGTTTATTTCATTGGGTCAAGTCCTGTACTATGTTCCAATAACATACACATATGCAATTAAGTTGGTAACTCCTTACCTATGATTTGTAGAACTTAATCATCACTTAACTTGCATACTAATCTTTTATGATAATTAATGTTCCTTGTTAATTATCAAGATTATGAACGATTTAGATTTATTATTGTCATTCTAATGAATGATCCACAGAGATCTACAATTCAGATCCTCAACCTGAATGATCTGTCAATAATAAACTCTAGGAACAAATGATCAAATATCATCATTAACATAAACTAAGAAAATAAGTCATTAAATATTGACTTCTAGGACATAACTCCAACAATAAACAAGGACACATAATACAATCCATATATTTATTTTATTGAGTCATGTCCTATACTATGTTCCATAACATATAAATATGCAATTAAGTTTGTAACTCCTTACCCATGATTCGTAGAATCTAATCATCACTTGACTTACATACTAATCTTTTATGACAATTAATGTTCCTTATTAATTATCAAGCTTATAGACGATTTAGATTTATTATTGTCATTCTAATGAATGATCCATAAAGATCTAAAATTCAGATCTCAACTCGAATGATCTGTCAATAATAAACTTTAGGAACAAATGATCAAATATCATCATTAACATAAACTAAGAAATTAAGTCATTAAATATTGACTTATAGGACATAACTTCAACAGAATCATGATCAATCATATATGTTTGTAATTTTAAATAAATGATCTAAATTTAAACCAGATTTAAAAATTCATTCCACAAGAGAATTAGCCTGTTTAATTTATTATTATGACTCAATTTGAACCGTATAATATTATCTTAACAAAACAAATTTTGTGCACAAGTACCATACGCAAATATAATTAATTTATATATATTTTTATGATGATGATGATATTAATTGACTTACACCAAATTAACATTTAGTCGTAAACTCGGGCTTGATACGAATAGACCTGATCCATTGATCATCGAACTATGGCTGGTTTGATTAGACTAGCCTCGATAATTCCGGACAGAATTTCCATCACAAAATCAAAAGAACTAATAATCAAAATAGTAATGAAACAGGGTGCATGAAAGCATGGGGCATGGCAACACAGCTGGACAGTACCAAGTACCAACATTGAATAAGGTATCACATTCACATGGCCGAAAATGTGATGTAATAAATTTCACGATTTCCCAGATATATTGCACGATTTAAAGATCATATCTCAAATTGCAGTCGGTGCGAAACGTTGACTTGAATAGAGACTGGATAAGGCTGGTGGGGAAAATAGGAAATGAAGCGCACATGAAGATGAGTGAATGGATTAGATACACGTTGGCTAGGTCCATTGTTTTGTGATTGATTTACTGACTTCTGGTTTAGTTTCTCTCTTTCAATAAATACAATTTGGAAGAAAATGCAGCTCCCGTTATAGTGTTGGTTACTTGGTTGACCTGATCAGTATCTACGTACCACAGTGTCATTGGATCCAATCTCACTGGCCGATTGGACTTCATTATTATTTTTTGGGGCAAATCGATTGGGCTGTAAAAAATAAAATAAAATAAAATAGATTTGGGGATTTCTTTACGGAACTAGTCATAACTGGATTAAATGTGTGGATTTTAACAATAAACATGCAATGGCATCGTCATAAATAATTCTTGCAAGTCGAGGTTTCTTGTTTACTATAATTTTTTTTAAAGCTTTGTAAAATTGAAGTACAATTTGAATTAAATAATAACTTCTAAAATGAGGCAACAGTTATCAAGCATAATATAATATTAAAACATGAACAAATTTCGAAACCGGCTGTCCTTTGTGACATTTAATTTCGAAATAAGTTGGAGAATTGATACCCATCTTATTTTAAAAAAATGAATATTTTTTCTGAAGAAAATAAAACTATTAATTAATTCATTAATTGAATGTCGTGGATCACATACAATGATAAAGCAACTCATAAAAGTTCTCAAGTATATGTAACAAAACTGTTTGATTGTGCAGCTCAACAAGCTAAAATATGATCCAACGATGAAAAACACACAGAATGAACAAAATTAATGTGATAACAAAAACTGGAAACTCTGGATAGATTGTATAATGTAAAACCGGTTCTCTCTAAAATAAATTAATAATCCGTGAAAAATCGAGTAGATATACAAAATTGACCATTCAAAAAATGTGAATATTAAGTGTCGGAAAATTGTTGTACAATTGTAAGTTAGTTTATTTCCTTTTGTATCATATATATATATATATATATATATTATTAACAATTAATTTTCATAGTACATCAGTCTACTACGGAAAATTAAGAGTGAACACAGAACTTGTAACTTGTGAGTTTACTCACACTCGTTTTGAGAAAATTTTAGTTGTAACTCGAGTTAGCATAACTTGAGTTGAGCCAACTCAGTTGGCTAATGAGTCGATTTAAAGTTTAGCTCGACTCAACTTACCAACTCGTGAGCCAACTCATCACATAATAAATTTATATTTCAGATATTATTATCAATATGCTTTAAGATTATTAAAAATTTATGATTGAATTATAATTTTCTATTATATTTTTTTTCATTTCAGATAATTTTAGCATACATCATAGTGAGTTTAAAAATATAGTTTGATCCAAATTAACTGAGAAAATAAAAATGACCGCAGTTTCATTAATTGTTTACAACGTTGTATGGAGAATGACTATGGTACTTGATCTATGGTAAAACCAAGTAAAACAAGTCCTTAGGATTACCAATTTAATCGATTGCAGTGATAGTTTAAGGGTCCAATCCACAGGAACGGAAATATTCAATTCCTAAGTTACTTATTTGATCTAATTAGATTTAAAAAGGGTTGGGATACAAAGATAATTTGAGAGATATTTTTTGGATTTTTGGTTAAATTGCAGAAAAGTAAGATACATGATGTAATCCTTGAGTTTAGCCCATTCACAACTCGATTAGGTGGTCTGGTTTTCAAACAATTACCTCTGTCAGAAGTGGAACTGACCATTCTGCGACTCATGCGTCCGTTCTAACCTCTATCACCCTTTGGAACAGCCCGTTCTAACTCTGGAACTCCCCTCTCGGGAGATCCGTTCCAGTGTTTGACTGATCCGTTCTAAAGGACAATATTTTATTCGCTTAGTTATCTAAGATTAGAAGTCTATTTTAATGTAGGTTCAATAATCTAATTAAGGAAGGCTTAGCTCTAACTTTCGTTCAAGTCAAGTTTCTTAACCAAACTATCTCACCTCCTAAATTTCTCATTTTTTTGGCTTAGTTTATCTAGGTCTATCCCCTTGATTCTTATGGTAAACTCTTGTATATCGACTAAAGGTATAGACTCGATCTCTCCATATCCTTGTCTCCCCTCTCGGATTTCGACCTACCGTGGTAATTTGCTACTCGTGCTTAACATCAAGACAAATAGGTTTTTTGTACTAAACTATAAAACGGGTAAACCTTTGCACTTATCATCAAACACGCAATGATAGTCAATTAAAAGCACAAGAGATAAAACAATAATTAAGTCAACTAATTACTAGTGTTCTCCAAAATAACACGACACGATCGTGTTATCGTGTAGTGTCATAATCGTGTCGTGTTGAGACATTAGAAAGTTTGACACGATCCAACACGACACGATTTGACACGCAACACGACACGAACACGAATTAACACGGCAAATCAACACAAATTTAATTATTAATGTTGATTATTTAAACAAATTAATAATTTAGCTTTAATTTATTATACTGCATCATACTATTTACCATCATTTGAATCATATTGTTTTAATCTAATTATTATTTTTATAAAAATATTAATAAAAAGTTTAAACTTAACCAAATAATAAATTATTACGGTTTAGTAAATTTTTTTCCTTACTTTTTATTTTTTAATATTTTTTATTTTAAAAATAGTAAAATAATCTGATACGATTTGACACGACTAACACGGCACGACACGATCGTGTTAGTCGTGTCGTGTCAAAATGCGTGTAGTGTTGCCTCTTCTCATCATTCAACACGACATGACACGACACGATTAAAAAAGTAGTTCGTGTCAACACGACACGCACGAGACCCTAACACGATCGTGTTTGACTCGACACGACATGACATGCACGATTGGAAAACACTACTAATTACTCAAACAAACTTAGCAAATTCTACAACTAAAGTAAAGGTTCTAAACCGTGGCCCTAGCTTTAGCAAATATAATCATACAAATAAGCATGTATCATCAATATAACAAAACATCAAAGAGAAAGTAAAGGGTACAACAAAGAATCTAGTAATTTCTTCCTTCTTCTGTCTCACTGTGCTCCTCTTGAACCGGTTTGTTTTGACTCCAGGACGACCCGTTCCATGCTCTTGCTAGTCTACATGATGGCTGTCTCCTTGATTGAATTGAAAAGAGGGACTAAAATCCTAGAATAAGCATTCCTCTCTTCTTGGACATAGCTAGATTTAAATAGGCATCAAACAAGACCAACTTGGTGTGGAAAACACGTCTGGAGTTGCCTTGGGGAGAAGGAAAACGCGTGCAAAAAACTTAGCAAATTCAGCCTCGTCATGTATGGAAATTCTTGCGAAATTGGAACAGTCTGTTCTAGTGTGGGACTGGTCCGTTCCAAGTGAGTCAGGCTGCTGTCTGTTGCTGTTTTCTTCTGCTGTCTCTAGCCTGGACCATTCCAACTCTCTGGATTTCCACTTCTACGTCAGTTTGTCATGCCGATTCAATGATTATCCTACAAAAAGATACTTGGGTTACAATTGTACCTTGTTTACACAAAATGTTAGCAAAACAAAGAGAAAAATATTTAATTTAAAGGCAATTAAGGGTCTAAACCGTCTTGGAATGTGTGCATGAAAACCCCCTATCAATACTCGGTACACCCTAAAGCACAAATCAAACGTTTCTTTAGAGTTGTTTTTCAAAATCTAAAATTCAAATGTCCGATCCAGACCGTACAATATGTTCTCCATATTGAAATCTCCTTAGAAACACATTTTTCAAATTTTTTCAAATTTTACAAAATCCTTTTTTTCAAATTTTACAAAACATTATTTTTAAAATTTTGCAAAATGTACAATATGTTAAGAAAAAAGAAAATTTTGAATGTCTGATCCAAACCGTACAATATGTTATCCATATTGAAATCTCCATAAAAACATATTTTTATATATTTTTAATTTATTATTATTTTTTTTGAAATTTTGCAAAATCCTCAACTAAAAACATTATGAGCCCTCCATTTAGAGTGGTTTTGTAAAATATGAAAAAATAGTAAAAAAAATTGTAAAAATTTGTTTCCAAGAAAATTTCAATATGAAGAACATATTATACGGTTTGAATAAAACATTTGCATTTGGATCTTGAAAAATAACTCTAAAGCAATGTTTGATCTGTGTTTTCAGAGTGTACCATGTATATATTAATTACTTTTAATATTAAAATAACATATTAATTTTGTAAAGAAAATTTTGAAGTAGATAGACTTATTTTGAATTGGCTCGTGACTCTTGAGCTAACTCAAGTTACAAACAAGTTGAATTTGAGCTAGTTAAAAAAAATTCGAAATTGTTTCCAACCTGAGTGAACAGCTGAGTCGAATTTAAGTAGACCCCAGCTCGCTTAACACATAAAACTACAGCAGTTGCATTGACAACACACTAGTTATTATTTTTATATGTATGTGCGCATTATTATATGGGGTAAAAGTATGATTATTCTTTTATATGTTATTAGTACTTTGAAATGTGTTATGGTATTTTTTCATGTAATCAGAAAGTTTTATTTTGGATTCTTTGCTCGAATTCGAGTTTCGAACGGAAAGTCCAATTCATTAATTTATTTCTACATGAATTTTTGTTAGAAATTATTTTTTATATATTTTAATTTTCGCCATTTTTTCTACTTTTAAGAAAAACGTTTTTATCGAATTACGTTCCTTATTGAGAAAAATAAAAAAAATAATTTTGTTTCTAATAAAATTTTAATGTACAGCACAAATTAAATGGTTGACACCGATTTTTTAAGTTCAAATTTTGATAAATAAGTACAAAATAAAGCTTTTAGGTTATTTTGTTAAGTACTGTAGTATATTTTTTAAATATATTTTATAAGGTAAATTTTTCAGAAAATGAAATTTAAATTGCTCGGTTGTCGAGAAAAGCCCAGCCTGACGTGTTGTTTCAGACCGTTCACGTTTAATTCTCCAATCATAAGTGCCACGCTTATTATTTTATGTTCATTCAGATCACTTATTTAAACCTATATTAAAGATGGAGACATGGAGTACAGCAAGGGGTCCTATCTCAGCGGAGCACATGGGGGCAGGAAATCGTGGCTGTTGACGGAAACTCGTGAATCACGCATCACTTGTTAACAGCGGCGGATCTTGGAAAAATATTTAGATGAGGCTGAATTTATAAGAACATTGGACCAACATAAGTTCGTTATATATCCATTTCATACAATGGACCTTTGAGTACTCTAATGGCAGAAAAAATTAGCTGGGGCTAAGGTGGGACTCCATGGACTCGACGGCGTTAGGTGGGGCTCTAGCCCCACCAGATCCAGTGGTGGATCCGCCACTGCTTGTTAATACAACATTTTATTCAAATAAAGTTAGACTGAATTATATTTTAGATTATACGAAGAGTTAAATGTTGATTATTATAATAAAAAAAAATTAGAATGGATACAAAATCACTTGAAATGCTGAAATGATGATCAAAATAAACAAAATTTGTACATTATATACGTAATTTTTATGTATAATCCAATATTTTTTAATAAATAAGATCTGAATTATATTCTAGACCGTATAAGGAGTTTAAATATAGATTATTCTGAATAAATAATTTTAAAATGAATCCAAAATTGCTTAAAATTCTCAAATGAAACTCAGAATAATATTATTTTATACATTATATGTATATTTTCTATATATAATTTAATATTTTGAATAAGTAAGATCTGAATTTAATATTTTAATATTTTAGACTATATAAAAAATTTAAATATAAATTATTATGATAAAAGTAGTGCTTCTATGAAGAAAGTATCGCTTCTTTGAGGGCCTGATTGTTATTTATGTAATAAAAGTGTTTCTGACGATAACAAGTGAGATACTTTTCTAGGCATAAAACTTGTTATCCTTGCTATGGTCAAGTAGTTTGAAACTAAGGGGTCGTTTGGATGGGTGGGAATAGGTAGGAATAGCAAATCCTGGGACTAAATTTAAGGAAAAAGTGAGATTTCGGAAAGCGTGGGAAGAGTGCTATTCCGGGACTAAGAATGTTATTTAGATGGTGAGTTTAGGAATAGCGCTGGGAAGTGTGAAAAATAGAGAGAAAAGTGTTGTTGGGAAGAGTGTTGTTGGAAATAGTGCTATTCCTGGGATTAGTTATTCCTGGAATTGGTAATTGCGTTTGGATGAAAAATTTAGTCCTGAAATTAGCTATTTGGGGGAATAGGCTATTCCCGAGGGATCCAAACGACCCTAAAAAAAAAATCGAATGAATTTTCAGGTTAAGTACGACATTTGATAAAGTAAAGCTGTACCCAAGCTGTGCTATCCTTTCTGCCATGTATGTACTGATGTCTACTTCTAGTCCTGTACGTGACGTCATACCAATCCCTAACAATATGGAACTTATGCAATTTAACTATTTCATTTTTTTTCACTGACATGAGCTTATCTTTTAAATACTCGTCCATTTTAAAACTGAAAGTTTGTCCGTAGATACTTAATCAATTTGTGTTAATTATAAAAATCAGTGGTTATTTGATAATGTGTTTTTTGTTTGTTAGTAATACATTTTTTTTTATTTTTAATCATGTGGAGGCTCCCGGATACTAGGGGATGTTTGGAAGTGTGTGGAATAAGAACAAGAACTAGAATAAGGCATGTTCTTGTTCTTGTTCTAGTTCCATGGTTTTGTTGGAACAAGAACAAGGTTGATTTTGTTCAAGAACAAGCTATTCTAGAGGGTACCAAATATGAAATAGCTTGTTCTTGTTCTAGTTCTTATTCTTGTTCTTATTTTGAAAAACCTTAACATCATAACCACTGGTATTTTGTACCTAAGCTTTAGGAAATTATGAAGAAATATACGTTATTCATTAGTGTATATTTTTTCGAGAGTGGCTAGTGTCAAATATATAGGATACATACACTCGACCAACATGATAAAAATTTAACTTTTGAGATTAGAATGGTCAATCTGAACGCTCAAATTGTTTTCCATAATAAAATCTTCATGAAGACCAAATTTTATTATTTTTCAATTTTTTTACTATTTTTTTGGAATTTTTAAATATGATCAATCTAAAAAGTTATAAACTCTCTAATTTGAAAATTCAAAAAAATAGTTAGAAAATTTGAAAAAAATATAAAATTTGATTTTCAATGATATTTTTATATAGAGATCATATTGATCGGTTCGGATCGGCCGTTTGAAATTTTAACCGTTGACGTTTGGATCGTGTTTGACGTCCTATAGATTTGATTCTAGCATTACTTTATTTTTTCAGACTAAACTTACGTCCCACCGATTAATGGGTAATTTGCACTTTCTGAATTGTGCAGAAGTCATTCCTCGAATAATAAAGGTAACATTGAAGATTGTACCATCAAGCAACATTGATCCATGTATCCTCCAACTGCATTCTTCATTAGCAAAACAAACCCTGAGCCTCGTCTTGCCTGATTTCAGCTTTCAATTCATATTTATTCGAGGAATGACTGCTAGGTTGTTGAGGCTAGCTTTCTGATCTTATTTTTTTCTTTCTTTCTTTCTCAATTTGGCAGCCTCTGCCAATTATGTATCTAAAAAAAAATTCATATTTATTCAATATTGCATTTTTGCCTAGTAGCCTTCCAAAAAATTGCATAGAAACTTTAGTCTAATTATTTTGACCCTTTGAATTGATACTTTTGTAAGTAAGGATTTCAAATATTTTTTATAATATTTCTAGAATATCTCGTAACAAAGTACATTTAAATTAAGAGTACATATATTTATGCCAGGCTTCAAGTATTGACACTATCTTTTCCTATGTTTTTTTTTTATATTTATAATTAATTCGTAATTTATTCTGTATCGTCAAACGAGTCATGTAAGTAACATTTAATTTTTCTTAATTTTCGTTGAGTTATTAACATAAATTACTAATTACTAGCTTCAATCATTAATTTTGAGCACACATATACTCCAATCTGAGCTTTTACATTTGTGTGTGTGTGTGTGTGTGTTTTTTTTTTTGTTTTACTGAATTTTTTGTATAAGGTCTGTTTTAGAGAAACTTTAAAAAGGATTTAAAATACCTTATTTTTTTGTAACTCCGCTATGGTTTTTATTTTAAAAGCTTATAAAATATAAAAATCAAATATGTGTTTATTTGACATTAGAGTTTTTATAAAACACAATAATGCAGATATTTCTGAACTTCAATTTCCTTTATATATACTTCCATCAAAATAATATCAATATTTTATAATAATGCGTGCACAAAGAGAAAGTAATATAGATCACATTATTAATTTTACTTTTCAAACCTCTGTTATTTAGAACCTAAAAATTTACAGACATAATGGAGGTACGAAATGGCAAAAAGAAGTTTGTATGCTCTCGATAAATTTATAAATATGAATTTTTTTTTTTACTTTTCTCATTTGTTTTGAAGATGAAATATCAGATCTGGAATTAATGCTCTTCTTTGTGGAAACAGAGTGCACGTATGCGGCATGGTGTCCTGTAACTAAAATCGCCTGTAAAGTAGTAAACTAGAAATTAGAGTCTGATTAGGACATTCAAATTTCAATATCCAACCCATTCCATAACTGGAAGCAACTAATGAACTAATCCATTCAGAAATCATCACTCGTGAAACTCGTGCCTAGCGGCCCTGCCGGCCCATATTAGCGCACGACTATCCTCCTCCATTTTTTTTTTTTTTTTTTTTTTTGAAAAAGAGCGCGCAGAAGAGTATCCGAAACTCTTACATATAGACCGCAGTTTCAGCCAATAGAGTCCATCCAAACTTCACTCACTGCAATGGCCTCTCTTTCCCAGTTAATCACCAACCCACCTTGCACCATCAAAAGAACATCCCCCGCCACCCCTTCGTGCCCCTTCCTACCGGCCCAAGCCCGAGCCCCTCTCTCGCTTTGCACCCATAAACGCACTCCTGCCATCTCATGCAGTGCTAAAAATCAAAACAGCCAGAATGATAATGACTCTCTGAACCGTCGTGATGTACTGATCGGGCTGGGTGGACTATATGGTGCTGCTGCAGCCGTAAACACAAAACAAGCTGCCCAAGCAAAGCCCATAACTACCCCTGAAATTACCAAATGCGGCGAAGCTAATCTGCCTCAGGGTGCAGTTCCCACATCATGTTGCCCCCCCGCATCTAAGAAGGCACCAAAGTTATTCAACCCGCCAGGTCTTGACACGCCACTTAGAGTCCGCCCGGCTGCACATTTGGTTGACAAAGCATACATTGATAAGTACAGTGAAGCAATTAGAAGAATGAAAGCACTGCCGGCTGACGACCCCCGTAGCTTCAGACAACAGGCCATGATACACTGTGCTTACTGTGATGCTGGATATAAACAAGCTGATTTCCCCAACATAGAGCTGCAGGTGCACAGCTCCTGGCTCTTTTTCCCATTTCACCGTTGCTATCTGTACTTTTTTGAGAGGATTCTGGGGAAATTGATTGACGATCCTAGTTTTGCAATGCCATTTTGGAATTGGGATTCGCCAGCTGGGATGACGATGCCGGCCATGTACACAAATCCTAGGTCTCCTCTGTTTAACGTGTTTAGGAACCCAGCTCACATGCCACCCAAGCTTGTCGATCTGGATTTCGGGGATAAGGACGAGCATAATGCTAGTCATGACAATTTTTCTGATTCAGAAATGGTGCAGCATAACCTCAGAATCATGTATCGACAGGTATGATGCAAAATCAAGTCGTTCCTTATTTTCTTATTAATTGTTAATTTGTTATCATAAAGGTCCTTAATTTCAATTAAAGAATACCTGGCATATATATTTGCTTTGCTTACAATTGCTACACTCAATCTGCTTCAGATGAGAACTAACAGCTCAACACCCGAGTTGTTCTTTGGAAAGCCATATAGAGCTGGGGGCCCAGTTGAACCTGGGGCAGGTTCCATTGAGGGTATACCTCACAACTCAGTTCATGACTGGGTCGGTGATCCAGAACAGCCCAACAAAGAGGACATGGGCAGCCTGTACTCCGCCGGACGGGACCCACTATTTTATGCGCACCACTCGAATGTGGACCGCATGTGGAATATCTGGAAGACACTAGGAAGGAGAAATGTTGACATATGCGACACTGATTATCTAGACGCATCATTCCTCCTCTATGATGAGAATGCCGAGCTCGTGCAGATTACAGTATGTGTATCTAATTTAACCACCCCACATGTTCAAATGCCCATCAATTTTATTGTATCAATAACTTATTAATAAATTCTTTTAATTAAAAACAATTATAGTTAAATGAACGATTATAGCCATCAATGCTTGATAATGAAAAACAATTGCAATTATTTATATTGGAACTGTTTTAATTTGTTTTACAAATTGCAATCTTGTTAGAAAGAAAATTTTATATCTACATTTTATTTTTTCATTAGTTTTGGATAACTACAGCTCCTAGTTAATTTTGACAAATAAAAATAATAAAAAGGTCGAAAAATATATAAAATTTGCTTTTTAACAAGAATATACAAAACAAATTAAGTATTTAGATCAGCCGTTTGAACCTCAAATATATTTAAAACAAGTCGTGAGTAAAGAGGACGGATTGAGAGTCACAAAGTACCATCAATCTGTACTATTATATTAATTGTTACGCTTGTTCATAAGAAGAAACCATTGCTTAATAACAAGGCAAGAGCATCTTACATTTTCTAAAATAGCTCGAGAGCATGATTTAATATCATTTGTTTTATCTTGATCTTCACCATTGTCATTAACTACAACAAAACCAACTACTAGTAATTTGCACAACGTAACAAAACCAACTTTTTAAAAGATACATGCGGCAGCTGATTAAATGATCATAACAGGTAGCTGATTGCCTCGATTCTGAAAGATACATGCGGTACAAGTACCAAGACGTTCCAATCGAGTGGAAGGACATGAAACCCAAAGTCAAAACACGACAGACAAGGTCCTTACGGCCAAAATCTACCTTGAAGGAAGCCCAATTCCCCTTGGTACTAGACTCACCAGTACGTGCAACTGTTAGGCGTCCAAAGACAAACAGGACTGAGCTGGAGAAGTTGTTGAAGGAGGAAATATTGCAAATCAACGGAATAAAACTTGGCAGAGATGTCCGTATGAAGTTTGACGTGTATGTCAATGTTGATAATCATGAGACTGTTGCCCCAGCAGTTCGTGAGTTCATTGGTAGCTTCACTAACGTACCACACAAGCACAGGCACGATCAGATGGACATGGGCATTGAAACTAGCATACAGTTTGGTCTCACTGAGGTGATAGACGATCTCGGAATCAATGGTGATGAGACCATCGAGGTGACACTTGTGCCGAGGAATGGCGTGGGTAAGGTGACGATCTCCAGCATAACAATGAATCTGAGTGGCTGAGTATCTGCATCCCTATGTGTGCACTCATGGCTTGGATTTAGTTTGGTGAGTTGCATGTACTAGTCGACAAGTCTACCTTTGGTTAATTATGAATAAGTGAGCCTTGACTTAGATTGTTAGGGTTTCACATTTGATTTTTTGTGCTGCATTTGTTTTATTTCTTATCGAGTTGTGTATTTGTCATTGAGTTTCTGTTTCTTATCAAGAGTTCAAAACTTTGTCCTTTTATTTTATCTGGATGTTTTCTGGTTATCTGGTATATTCGAATTGTCGAATGGAGATGAAAATGACTTGAAGTGACTGGATATTTTCTGGTGCCAGTACACCTTTGTACTGGTAAGGAAATCAAACCACATCTATCAAAGGGCAGAACTAGCGGGGGGCCGATGGTAGGCTAAGCATACGTCAAAATTATAAATTTCAATTTAGGGTTAAGTAGTGTTGGCCTCTCCTAAATAATTAAAATTCCAGTTATTAATCCAATGCTTATTCTCCTCGCACTCGGCTTTTTGGCCTTGTTTGGATGTTTGGAACTTGGAAATAAGGAGGGAAGAACTATTTTTTTAAAAAAAAGGAAAAAAAAATAGGTAGCCTCTACCTAGCATCTCTAAAAAAAAAACACTATTCTGGAAAAATAATTTAGGAAGCGTATTTTTTCGGAAAGAATGAGAAGAATATTATTCTGGAAAGAATAAATATTATTTGGATAGTGAGTCGAGAAAAAGAATGGAAGAAATGAATTAAAATTAAAAAGAGTGTTATTTGGGAAAGAGTGGAAAAAAATATTATTTCGAAGAGAAAAAATGTTGTTTGGGAAATGAGTGTTATAAATTGAGTCCAGTGTCATTCATCTCATCCCCCAACGTCCTCTCCTTTCTTCTTATTTACGCACACACATTCCCTTCTATTCCCTTCCGCTATCTTCTATCTCTCTCTGTGCCATCTTCTCTCCCTCATCGAGATCCGCCAGCTATATCATTCTCCCTTTTCTTTTCTCGCAACTCTCCATCCAAATCTCCGGCTTTCTCCTTTCAACCTTTCACTCTAAATCATTTGTTTTTCATTTCTAAAGTTATTATAATAAAAGAGTGACTGATAAGCATTAATGTTCAGTTTTTTGTTACAAAAGATCATCTTATAAGTACATTTATTAGATATAATAAGGGATCATCTCATAAGATAAATGTTCGTTTCGTTATAATAAAGTATCATCTTGAAAGTTTATTGGATATCATAAAAGATCATCTTATAAGTATAAATGCTCAGTTAGATATAACAAGGGATTATCTTGTTAGTGTATTTGTTTGATATAATAAAAGATCAACTTGTACGCATAAGTATTCAGTTTGTATAGAGTGCAGATGAGAGAAATATGAGAGTCGAGATCAGACAGAGGAGAGGAGAGGAAGAAAAATGCGTCAGGAACAAATGAGAGGAGAGGAACGGGGGGAAGTGTGTGAGATAGAAAAAAAGGAGAGGGAGGGAAGCGGAAAGAAGGGGAGGTGCTGGCGCCAAAAAAGAAAGACGCTCCCCAACGCCCTTTCTTTTTTTTGGATGGAATGAGACGGATGAGCAATCTTGGGATTGCACTTATCATCCCGATTTATAAATATTTTACTAGCCGACAAAAATTATCGGCTTTCATGGCATGAAGGGACTAACCTGATCCATTGTATAAATATTTGCGGGAAAATATAATATGTCTATATTTAATACAACTTTTTAAAATTTAATTTAAACCACTACAATAATCTGTTAATTTCAAATACATCACTATTTTTTATACATTAATATCATATAACTAATTATTAGTTTATTGTAGTGGCCTGATATAAAACTAATTTCTATTGGTTAGTAGTGTTACAAAAATAATAAATTCTTTTACGCTGACATGTATCAAATTTTTAATATTTTACAGTGACATATATATCTAAACGGACATAATTGTCAATCAATAGGTCTATGGTATAAAACTAATTCTTATGTAATGAGTCATTGACATATCTAAAAGGACATAATAGTCAATCAATTGGTCTATGATATAAAAGTAATTCTTATATAATGAGTTAATGACATAAAAATAATTAGTCAAGTATTGATGACATATCTCAAATTTCTAACTTTTGCTACTTTTACTGCAGCATAAACTTGAATCACTCATAAATAACAAATGTTTCAGAAATCTCTCATGATTAGGAGATGAGTACAAACACAATTGCTTTGTATTATTTCGTTTCCAATTTATTTATTCGATTTTGAAAAAAATACACATTTTACTTTTTCGATATTTTGCTATTTATAATTCATACTTAAGAATAGTCCATTTTCAAATAATGTAAAATACCATACCAGAGGTCTAACTGCCCGAGCTATGGGTACGGAGTTTTATCGGTTTATCGATTTCAAAGACGTCATGTAATTTTTTTTAATATATATATATAAATATATAAACGTATTAAAATATCTATAATAATAATAAATTTTCAGCGGAAATATGCCTAATTTTCAGGACGGTATTGTGCAGTTTTTTTTTTTCCTTTTCTTTTTTTGTTGGTTTGATTGGAGTTGGAGGTGCTGAAATACTTGAGGGTGAACCGGATCTGGTTTAACCGAAATTTATTTGTTTTCTGGTTCTCGGTTTACTCGCTGAATCAACCAGTCCGGTAAGATTTTTTTAAGGCAAAATTAGATATAACCTCTACAAACTTTGGCAATTGGATATAACCCCTCAAATTTGTATGACCAAGGATATAACCCTTTGATTTAAAATCAATATTTTCTTAATTAAAAGAACTAAGATACATAAGTTTGTGACCAAATTGTCCTCCTTCCTGACCAAAAGCGTTATTTCATGTATGTTAGGGTGATGATGCAATATAATTAAGAGGCCTAATTTCAATATTACTATAGTCGCTCTTATGAATTCCTTGTATATAAATATGTTTCGGGAAATATTTGAGGCAGCAACACCGAGATTTTTACTATTTTGTTGGGTTTATTTTAGCGCAACAGTTTCTCATTTTAGATGAAAAATTCAAATTGGCTTTGTGAACATTTTACTAATTTTTTTCATTCAGTGAGCAGTATACCAAATTGTATAAGTTTGGATATGGTTTCTCTTTTGATTTCAATAGAGGAAGAGGGAAGATGAAACAACTAGGTAGAATAGGAAGAGTCAAGGGTATTTCTGTGATCATATGCTCTAAAAAATGATTCTTTTTAATAAAAAAATATTAAATTTAATCAAAAGGGTTATTTCGTTAGTTACAAAAATTTGAGGGGCTTATATCCAATTTTAGACTTTGGAGGGAGTATATATCCAATTGCCAAATTTTACAGGGTTATATCCAATTTTACCTTTTTTTTAATGCTGTTTTCAAATCATTTGCGATATCTTTTCAAAGGAAATTTGTATTAACTAGCAGCAGTGCCGGCTCAATGTGCGGGTGGACTATAAAATGTAAGATGTGAAGATGAAACTATCCAAAACCAATATATGGACGGACTTCAATATGTGAAAATATTATTTGACATGGATCTATTTTCAATATTTAAGGCGAACGTTGTATTGATCGGTACAAAATTTGTTTCCCTAACAATTTTTTTTTCCAAATGACAAATGTGTACTATTTTTTGCTTCACGTTAAAAATTATTGTTCAAACATATCTAATTATCTAGAAAGTAATTTGATAAAATATTTTGTAAATATTATAAAATATCAATCAAAAGCTACAATATAATCAAACTAATTGAGAAAAACAATAAATATATAAGACAATAAAATGTAAAAACATTCTATATAATCTTTCTTGATTTATTATCATGATCTGCTCTAATTCATTATCATTTTTCCATTGATACAAACAATTAATATTGAATGAAATCCTACCTTCCAAAATAACTATAATAAACTAACTATATTTTTTAGGTAAAGTTTCTTATTTTGGACACTACTAAACATTTCATAGGACACACTTAAAAGTCCAAAGCATATTGAAGGAAAATATTATAAAAATGATACGACATACTCATATTAACACAAATTGAAACTTTTGAACGTATAAAGTTAATGCCCCAGGAATTGAAAATAAATCAAGGAATTGATATCAAATATTAATTGTAACTTACAAAATAAAATGATTTTTATTAAATCTAAAAAATACAATCTATTCCGGTGCACTAAGCTTCAGCGATTTCTTACCAAATCAAGAAGAGGCGATTTTCTTAGGCAGAATTCTGATGGAAAAAATAGATCTCGGGAGATTTTCTTAGCGCATACCTAATAAAAATTGTTTCCGAATGAAGCGATTTATCGGAAAGGAAAGAAATGGAGGAGGGCTGTGGGAGAGGCGAAGACAATACAAAATTCCGAATTTTTTTTTTCTTTCCTTTAGTGTCCACAAAATAAAAATAAAAATGTCTGAAGAAAAAAAATCGTCTGAAGTGGGAATCGAGCAGTGGGACACACGAATGAATGTCTTAAAAAAATCCTAGCGACCATCCAGCGTCTTGACCCCTTACTGTTAAGGGGTCAGATTTTTATGTCAAATACCGATCTGAACCACACAATATACAGATCAGTATTCTACAATGATGTTAACAAATGTTGAACCCATTTTGGGCAAAATTGTTTTAACCGTGCATTTATAAGTAGCAGAGATAGAGATTATTGCTCTAAATTTGTCCATAACTACGGCCAATCCTTACACTCTACAGGGGAAAAAATTTCTTCATAGTGATCCATTCGCACAGATTAGCATTGAAAAAATTACATTTAACAAAACTCTTTTTAAAAGATATATCGATTCGATGTAGGATACGACATGAGGAGAAAAATAAATAAATAAATAGCAAACCGTAGCGTAGAAGATATGGTAATCAGTAAAAATTTAATTTCTTGACAACGATAAAAAGGACAATAGTTTTTTAAATCTTATCTATCGCGCTAAAAAAAAATCATTTATGAGATTTATTCTGAAAAAGGAAAACTATAAATAATCACAACAAATAACGTACGTATCATCGATTTTTCATTGAGTCGTGATAAAAATGAAAAACTTGATAGAAGCTGCCAAGGATAAAAATGACAAAAATGTGAGGAGCTGACTATACCTGTTTGTTGATCTCTAACGACATCACCCAACCGCTTGGCAGACTAGAGCAGATCAGAGGGTGTGATCTACTTCGAAAATGAAATTCAGTAGATTTGTTGTAAGGCAGAGAATCCGGCAATGCCCTCTTTTTTTGTAAAATCGGTGCTCCAATCGTCGGACTTGTAATGAAAACTGATCAGTGAAACAGAGGGCATAAGAAGCGAGAGGAGAAAAAGAAGCAAACTGTAGGAGGAAACAACATTAGGTTTCTGATCTCTCTCGAAGGAAGATAGAATCCTTTCAAATTCTAAACTATTTTAATTTTTTTGGTGCCGTGCCTGCAAGTTTATGCGGCCAATCTATTGGAGGTAAACACCTGTAATGCCTTATACTTCGTGTTATGATAGTACATGTAGCATCTTCTTTGTTGGATATATGGTTTTTCATCTCTAATTAACTTATGCCATTAATGGTAAAAAAGAAAGTACCTCGTTAGTCGTTACAATTGGACACGTGAAACTCGCACATATCGAACCATGTAGCCTAATAAGACTATACGAAACTCTATTAATAGACCTCATGATCAGCCAACATACAAGGGCGTCAACGGATAGAACCAGGTAGGTGTGGAGCCGTTAAAATTTTTTTTTACCTGTATTCTATCTTTATTCGTTCAAAGTTGGTTCATCCTTATTTTATCTTTATCCGTTAAGAGTTTCCGACAAGATGAGATAACGGTAAAAACGAATAATAATAATAATTTAATAAAAAATTATATAATCTTGATAAATAAATTAATTAATAAAGTGCAAAATTGAAAGGTACAAGATATAAGAGTACAACATTGTTTGGTTGGGTAATACAAAACTATAAATTAATAAAGTGAAACATAGCGGATAGCGGACTTGTAGTGGACATGCTAATATCATAGTAGATAGCACGAGTATTTAGGCCGCTATTTGAACCTTTGATCTAAATATAGTGTTTTTCAAAAATATCATAATATATATCAAAGAAAATTTGTAAAAATGTAAAATTTAGTTTACAATGAGATTTTAATATGGAGAACAACTTGAAGGATTTGGATTGACCGTTTGAATTTTGAATTTCAAGACACAACTGGATAGTATGAGAACAATATGTTTATCCATAGTACATTAGCCAACTTTTCTCTCTCTCTATCTATCTATCTATCTATCTATCAATCTATCTATATATATATATAATGTTCATTAAAGTTCACCGTCCATATCATCACCCTACATCAGAATCGTTTTCAAAATTCAAAAATTCAAACAGCCAATCTGAAAAATTGAAGTTGTTCTCCATATTTAACTCTCATTAGAGACTAAATTATATATATATTTTTTCAAATAATTTTGCTACTTATTATGATATTTTCAAATTGGAGAGCCTGAAATATTCCAATTATAGTGTTTTTTTTTTTAAAATATCATAATATATTGTTAAAAAAAAATCGAAAAAATGTAAAATTTTGTCTCCAAAGAGATTTCAATGTGAAGAAACAATTAAAGGGTTTGGATTGATTATTTGAATTTTATATTTCGAAAATGACTCCGACGTATTGGGACGATTTGTACGCCAAAGTGTACTCTATTCAATCTCTCTTTAGACTGTTAAGTCTTGTAGTCTATTGCTTTTTCAACAAGGTTAAAGTCCAATGCATTTGACAAAGGGGTCCGTGCAATGTGCTCATTCTTAGATTTTGAGTCTTAACTATCGATCTAGACTGTTCAATATGACATCCATATTGAAATGTAGTTTGGAACATAAAATTTTATTTTTGTAAATATTTTTATTATTTTTCCAGATTTTTTTTAAAAAAATATTATTTAAAACGGTTCGCATTTTTAGATTTATGGTTTTATAAAAATTTTTAAAAAATAATATAAAATTAAGTTCCATATTAGATTTCAATAAGAAGTTAATATAATATAACGACGCACTTAGGAGAGCGAATCATGGCTGTTTGACATAAACTCGTGAATCATGCATTACCGATTCTCAACAGAACTAAAATTAATCAATTCACAAAACCAAAAATTTTACATCCAATCCAAGTTCATTATAACAGATTTATTAGTTTATTTATTAAAAAAAAAACAGAGATCAGCGCAGTGGCCGAGAAGATATACAAGGGTGCATGAGAGTAAACAGACAAAATACTGAGAACAACATTATTTTACAGTTAGCGTTGATTCCTCCAAAAAGTTAGCAAAAGTTTGTCTAACATCGAGATGAGAGTAAGCTTAGAGGTATGTATTTGGAAGCGAAATATATAGAAGTCGGAAAAATAGTGTACTAATCAGCCGAACTAACGACTCTTTTGAAGAATGGATTCGATCAAATTTATTTGAGCGGATTCGCTGTTAAATTTCGTCAGGTTTCAATTTATAAAGTATGAATCGTTCAATATAATTTCCAAACTAAAAACTCCTTGCATACTAAATGCTATATATTTTATTTTTTTTTAGAATTTTAAAAAACCTCGATTTAGTCAGTTAACCTTCCAAAAACAGCAGTCTCTAAAAATATGAAAAAAATATATAAAATTTGGTGCGCAAAGAAATTTCAGTATGAAAAATACATTCAACGGTTTGGATCGGTCTATTTGACTTTTCAAAATTGAAATCTAATGGAATTTAATCGGGAGTCTGTTTAAATAAGTTTGATTGAATTCATTCTCCTCTTTTGAATATTATATAAAAAAAAAAAAACTCTTTTGAACAAAATCAAAATTTTCATGCATCATGATAGATAGACCCTTTTGTGCATCATGGTCATTTTAGTCCATATTTTGGCAACTTGATAAATCTAATTTAATCACTTCAATCTACATATTGGAATCTCATACCAAACCAAAATTTATATATATATTTTTTAATTCTTTACTATTTTTTTCGAATTTTTTAAAACTTTGTCATTTTTAGATAATTTGGTTTGGTATATTGATTGGATTGATTAAATTAGATTTGTCAATTTGCAAAAATAGTGACGAAAATGACCATGATGCACAAAACGATATGTGCATCATGATGCATAATAAACTTTCTGATCTCTATATATATTTTCAATATGTATGGAGGGCTTGAAACTATTCAATTAGAGTAGGTTTTTCAATATGAAAAATAACTTGAGCAGTTTGAATTTGCCATTTGAATTTTAAATTTCGAAACCAGCGGAGTGGAGAGTACGGGACCATATATCAGTACACTCCATAATTCATCAGGCCACCTCTGTGTGTGTGTGTGTGAGGCTAATGTACAATGGATTAGAGCGTATGTACCTTGATACCCTCAACCGTCTGATCGGTGATTACCTAATGATACGATCTAAACAAATCAGAACGAGATCAGACGATGGAGAGTGTGCGACAGCAAACGAAGAGATTATGCTACTTCAATTTGAAGTTCACATAAAAAGGGTACTTAGGAGAGCAAATCATAGTACTGTTGACGTAAACTCGTGAATCATGCATCACCGATTCTCAACTGAGCTAAAATTAATTAATTCACACAAACCAAAAATTTTACATCCAATCCAAGTACATTATGACTGATTTATTAATTTATTTATTAAAAAAAAACAGATTAGCAGTGGCCCGCGACGATATTCAACGGTGCATTAGATGAAAAAGACAAAGGACTGAGAACAATATTATTTTAAAATTAGCGTTGATTCCTCCAAAAAGCTAGCACAAATTGTCTAATATCGAGATAAGAGTTAGCTTAAAGGTATTTATTTAATGATTACCTATGATACGATCTAAACAAATCAGAACGAGATCAGACGATCGAGAGTGTGCGACAGCAAACGAAGAGAATATGCTGCTCCACTCTCCAGTACTCGTCGGTGTGGAATGTGAAGCGTGAATCACATTGGTAGTGAATTCGGACCCCACTTTGGAGCATATAATGTGGATCTATTCATCTAGCCTAGAGTGCTGTGATGAAATTAGGACTAAACCTAATTGTTTTGAAAGTCCAACTAATGATATATTATATATATAGAGTTTAGCTACGGTGAGATGCGATTCACGGACTCTCCGGTGAGTGGTGATCAAAATTCCTAGATCTAGTTCAAAATTACCGATCCAAACTGTCCAATATGATCTCCTTATTGAAATCTCCGGACCAAATTTTCATTTTTTAAAAATTTTTAAGTATTTTAATGAAATTTTAGAAAATAGTTAATTTAATTAGTTCTGAACCATTCAAAAATAGCCGTTTTAAAAAATAAAAAAATACTTAAAATTTCGAAAAAAATGAAAAATTTGGTGTGCATGGAGATTTTAATAGAGAGATTATATTGGACGATTTGGATCGTTTTTTTGAACTAAATCTAGGAGTTTTGATAGCGACTCACCGTAGCTAAACTCTATATGTGTGTGTGTGTGTATATATATATATATATAATATATTATATATATAGAGTTTTGCTATGGTGAGTTGCAATTCACGGAGCCTTCCGTGAGTTGCGATCCAAATGGTTAGATTTGATTCGAAATGACCGATCCAAACAGTCTAATAGGATCTCCATATTGAAATCTCATTGCAGACCAAATTTTATATTTTTTCGAAATTTTTAAGTATTTTTTTGGAATTTTAGAAAATCGCTAATCTAATTAATTATGTACCGTTAAAAAACAGCAGTTTTTAAAAATCCGAAAAAATACTTAAAAATTTCGAAAAAATATAAAATTTGATCTGCAAGGAGATTTCAATATGGAGATCATATTAGACAGTTTGGATCGGTCATTTCGAATCAGATCTAACCGTTTTGATCGCAACTCACGGAAGGCTCCGTGAGTTGCAACTCACCATAGCAAAACTCTATATATATATATATATTGATAATTTTGAAAGTCAAATAAGCACATGCCTCTCATAGTATGATAAAAGCGAAACGGATTCAGTCTTGATCTAATCTCAGCTGGCTTTCTTATTAATATCTATTTGTTATGTTATTCCAATGCTAATTTATTCTACTTGTGTTAATTAATCTGAATTATTCACTCCACAAAATTTTAATTTATCTATAATTCACACATAATTACTAAATAAATTCAGACTTGTTGGACAGCGCGCAGAAGACTATCCAAAACTCTATAAATAGACCATATTTTCAGCCAGTAAAATCCATTCAAACTTCACTCACTGCAATGGCCTCTCTGTCCCAGTTAATCACAAAACCACCTTGCACCATCAAAAGAACTTCCCCGGCCACCCCTTCGTGCCCCTTCCTCCCAGCACAAGCACGGGCCCCTCTTTCAGTTCATACCCATAAACGCACTCCTGCCATCTCATGCAGTGCTAAAAATCAGAACCCGAATGATAATGACTCTCTGAACCGTCGTGATGTACTGATCGGGCTGGGTGGACTATACGGTGCCGCTGCGGCCGTAAACACAAAACAAGCTGCCAGAGCAAGTCCTGTTGTTACCCCTAACCCTGAAGTTACCAAATGCGGTAACGCTAAGCTGCCTAACGGTGCAGTTCCCACGTCATGTTGCCCCCCCGCACCTAAGAAGGCACCAAAGTTGTTCAACCCGCCAGGTCTTGACACGCCACTCAGAGTCCGCCCGGCTGCACATTTGGCTAACAAAGAATACATTGAAAAGTTCAATGAAGCCATGAAAAGAATGAAAGCACTGCCGGCTGAAGATCCCCGTAGCTTCAAACAACAGGCCATGATACACTGCGCTTACTGTGATGCCGGATATAAACATGCTGGTTTCCCTGAGGCAGAGCTCCAGGTGCACGGCTCCTGGCTCTTTTTCCCATTTCACCGTTGTTACCTTTACTTTTTCGAGAGGATTCTGGGGAAATTGATAGATGATCCTAGTTTTGCAATACCGTTTTGGAGTTGGGATTCGCCAGATGGGATGAAGATACCAGCCATGTACACGAATCCCAGGTCACCTCTGTTTAACGTGTTTAGGAACCCAGCTCACATGCCACCCAAGCTTGTCGATCTGGATTATTCGAGTAAGCAGGAGCATAATTTTTCTGAATCAGAAATGGTGGACCATAACCTCAGTATCATGTATCAACAGGTATGATGCAAAAGTCATTCTCTCATTTTCGTATTGATTGTTTCATAAAGGTCCTTTCAGGCATATACAATATTGCTTTGCTAACACTTAATTTGTGCGCTCGATCTGCTTCAGATGAGAACTAACAGCTCTACACCCGAGTTGTTCTTTGGAAAGGCATATAGGGCTGGGGACAAAATTCAACCCGGGCCAGGTACTATTGAGAGAGGGGTTCACGCCACAATGCATGTCTGGGTCGGTGATCCACTTCAGCCCAACGGAGAGGACATGGGCAACTTCTACTCCGCCGGACGGGACCCGCTATTTTACGCACACCATGCGAATGTAGACCGCTTGTGGTATATCTGGAAGACGCTAGGAAGGAGAAATGTTGACCACTGCGACACTGATTTTCTAGACGCATCATTCCTACTCTATGATGAGAATGCCGAGCTCGTACGGATTACGGTATATAACTCATACAACAACCCCATATTTTCAGAAATACCTATCAATTTTTATTGGATCCATAACTAATCAATTCTTTTGATTAAAAACAAACTATATTGAACAATAATTCTTATTTTGAATTTACGACAAATTAGTCATCAATGCTTGATCATGAAAAACTTTATATTGCAAGAATTTATATTCGTATTGTTTCAATTTGTTTTTCAAATTGCAATCTTGTTAGAAATAAAATTCTTCATTTATATTTTTTCAATAGTGCTAGCTAGTATTGGAGAATTACATAGCCTAAATTTTACCAAAAAAAAAAGAAATTAGAAAAGAGTAAAATATGTCGGAAAAAAAAATAAAATTTGGTTTTTAACAAGAATATACAAAAAGAAATTGAAGTATTTAGATTTTTCATTTGAACCTCGAATATATTTTAAATCAAGTCATAAGTAATGAGGACAGACTGTTTCGCAAATCGCAATGTGCCATAGTCCATGCATCTCTATCATGAGCAAGGTTCTAGTGCCACCACTTTTGGATGCCACAACTTGTTTTATTTTTAAACAACTTCATATTTTATCAATATTTAAAACATTTAAAATTTAAATGTTGAATCGAAGCCATTGATTTTGTTCAATTTAACGAGTGATGTGTTTTGATATAAGTTTTATAAAATTTGGAGTCGATTTGATACTCAATTAAGTGATTAAACGATGAACATATTAGAATTAATCAATCATAGTTAACTAGATTTGTTCATTTGTTGACCATTCGATCGAATATCAAGTCAACTCCAAATTTTATAAAACTTAAATAGAAATACATCGCTCGTTAGATGTAACAAGATTAATAGTTTGAATTCAGCAATATTAATTTTTTTTTTAAATATTGATAAAATATGAAGTTGTGACAAATTGTGGCACTAGCTAGAACCTTCTCTATTATATTGGTATTGCGTTACGATATATATTCTTCATAAGAAGAAAACAATTGCCACCATTGCTCAATAACAATACAAGAAGCATATATATATATATACCTTTTTGAAAAGAGCTCGAGAGGATGATTTTATACCATTTGTTATATCATGATCATCACCGCTGTTATTAACTAGTAATTTGCACAACGTAATTTGATTGTTTAAGTAAAGCATACATATTCCCCCAAATTTATGATATATAATAGGTAGCTGATTAGTAACTTTTTAACTAATACTATTATTTAAATTATCATAATAGGTAGCTGATTGCCTCGATACTGAAAGATACATGCGGTACAAGTACCAGGACATTGAAAACAAGTGGAAGGACAAGGCACCCGAAGTCACTACACCACAGACAAGGTCCCTACGGCCGAAATCTACCTTGAAGGAAGCCCAATTCCCCTTGGTACTAGACTCGCCGGTGCGTGCAACTGTGGCGCGTCCAGAGACTAACAGGACTGAACTGGAGAAGACGTTGAAAGAGGAAATATTGCAAATTAACGGCATAAAACTTGACAGGGATGCAAATGTGAAGTTTGACGTGTATGTCAATGTCGGTGACCATGAAACTGTAACCCCTTCAGCTCGTGAGTTCATTGGTAGCTACACCAATGTACCACACAAGCACATGCACGATCAAATGGATATGGGCATGGAAACTAACATTCAGTTCGGTCTCAATGAGGTGATAGATGCTCTCGGAATCAATGGTGATAAGACCATCGAGGTGACACTTGTGCCGAGAGATGGCAAGGTGACGATCACCAGCATAACGACGAATCTGAGCGGCTGAGTATGTTCATCCCTGCGTGTTCACACATGGCGTGATTTTAGTTTGGTGAGGTGCATGTACTAGTCGACAAGTCTACCGTTGGTTAATTACGAATAAGTGAGCCTTGATTTAGATTGTTAGGGTTTCACATTTGATTTGTTCTACTGCATTTGTTTAATTTCTCATCGTGTTCTTCAGTTATTCTTAGATTTGTTCATTGAGTTTCTGTTTTTTATCAAGAGTTCAAAACTTTGTCCTTCTAAATACTTCTATTATATATCTGGATGTTTTCTGCTCTTTTCGAATTGTTATAAATTAGTGGAGAGGAAAAATGGCTTGGAAGTGATTGTGTCCTATTAAAATATATACGACCGTATATATAAAATAATTATATATTTATGAAAGCCACTATGACACCTCAAACTTTTCAAAAAATAAAATTTTGAAAATAATTTAAAGAAAAGGAGGGTTCTAATGCACCAATTAATGATGTCACTCACCAAATATCACAACTTTCTTTTTATTTATATTTTAACATTTAAAAATTCAAATGACGAATTTAAACTGTTAATCTTATTCAACTTAATAAGCAACGCATTTCTATAAAATTTGAAGTTCATTTGATACTCGATCAATATGTCAAAAAATGAATGAATCTTATTAACCATGAGTCTATCACATATTAAAAAAAAATTTTGTAAAAATATTTTTTTGATAAGTAAACATTCATTAAAAACCTTAATGTGTCAGATAGGATCATAGAATAAATAAAAAGTTTATAATTCTTCTACTTCATTTGAATTGTTTGTTTGATCAAGCATGTTTTTGTTTGGATTAGTGTGAACAGGGGTGCGAACAGATGGGACGAACAGGTTTTCGCGAACAATAGTTCGCTGTTCGTAGTTTGCAAAAATCGGAGAACAGGGAACAGGGGGTTAATTTTTGTTCACGCTAGTTCGCGTTCAGTTTGATTCGCACGAATAGCGGCTGTTCGAACAAGCTGCCAAACACGGGACTCGGATCCTCTGGTCGGCAGAAATGTGTGAACCACCTGGTCGGCGCGTGATCCGAGCCGTCCGATTTAATCTCAACGGTTCATTTTTTTCGGGCCAATATTTTTTTTCGGGAGTGGTAGAATTCACGGGGCTCCCTTTTAGCCGTTGAGATTAAATCAGACGGTCAGAATCCTTTGCCGACCAGCTGGTCGTCGACCAGAGGATCTGGTTCCGCCAAACACGTCCTACGTACTGTTCTATTTCCACGGATTCTACTGTTCAATTTTACTCATTACCTACCGTCCGATTTCGCTCTCCACGCGATGGATTTGATCAGGTCCGTTCGGCTCCACTCAGGTTTTCGTACCGCTTCATTCCAAGTTTTTTGCTCGCCTCTCTTCGTTGCTTCCGTGGTGTTCTGCTCTGACGATGCCTTCAGTTTCGATCCAGAAGATATATGCAGCGCCTTTTCTTTTTGGCAAAATCAGTCCCATACCCCTCAAATCTTTCTCATTTAGATATTTATCCATTGAATCATTGAAATTGCTCTCATACCCGTCAATTCTTGATAAAATTAGATATATACCCTCCTCAACAATTTTTAATTAATTTTGAATATAAAAAACTGATTTTTATATCTTAGGACTAAATTGCCCCTGTCCAAAACTCCCCTCCTTTGCCTGCAGCGAGACTTTTCATCTCCCGCTGTTAATTTCTCCAAGCAATATATCTTTCCAATTTTATTCAAAACCTTTTATAATCGGTAGTTTCTAAAAATATATGTTTCCAGTTTCATTTTTCATCTCTTCATTTTCATCTCTGTCAAATAATCATGGATTTAAGAGAAGAAAATTACTAATGCATTAAGTAGTGTGTCTCTTATTTAATTTTTTGGATAATTCAATTGTAGTGGATAATTAGTTAACTGTTGAATCTCAGGTGTATGTGAAAGGATCTTTAATATCTTGTTTTTTATTAAGTATTTTATTGTTGCGCTAAATGTGAAGAGATTAATTAGTTACTGGATTATTTCTTTGTTATTTTTATTAAGATATGACTGTTTTATCACACTATATAGCAGATAAAAATTGATACTAACTGGCAGCCTTTCTGACAAAAGGGTGCAAAATGCAAACTCGTCTACTGGTATCAGTTTATGACGTCTTGGTTTTATTAGAAAGAAGACAGTATTAAATCATGTGAAAGAATGATTGTAAAGAACGATATATTGTATATGTTTCACAAGTGCTAGAATGAGTGGGATTACAATTTACAAGTATTTAAAATCAATTAGGATGCTGCTATGGATTGTATTTAGACTTGACTGTGACTAGTAATCTAAAAGAAGGCCCTAATATTTGGTTCAACTCTTGGCAATCATGATTAGCTATGCGTCTACCGATGTTATTAATGAGAGAAAGATGGATTTTGTAACAACCTTAATCTAATCGGAATAAAAAATCTCCATTTGACCAAATTCTTTTGTTTTGACTTTGTAAAAGTTGTTGTGGCCATTTCCACGTCGATCACATTAATTCTCGTAGATGAAGATTTGATTCTCCTAAGAAATTTAGAAAGCGCTAAATTGATATATTATGTTTCCTTATTTTGCTGTCTCCATAGTTACTAGGCAGAACGAAGAGATAAAAATGAAATTAGAAAGATATATATATTCTCTTAAGATATATCCCCCCTATAGCTGTTGTGGCCATTAGCGAGAGATGAAAAGTCTCTGGATGGATGGCAGGCAAAGGAGAGGGGTTTGTACAAGGACAATTTAGTCATAAGATATAAAAATTAGTTTTTTATATTCAAAATTAACTAAAAATTGTTGAGGAGGGTATATATCGTGTTATTTTTAATAAAAAAAAAATATAATCTCGAAAATTTTAATAAGAAAAAATGAAAAAAAAAATTTTAATAAGGAAAAAGCCCTAACGCGTTTGTGGACGCAGTAAATGCGCTGCGTCCTAACGCGGTCAACAAGCGCGTTAGGGCTCCCTAACGCGGTCAACGATCGCGTTAGGAGCCATAACTTTTGCAGGTTACCGTTTTCGACCGTTTCTAGTTTTCTGCGCGCGTTTTCTTTAAAAGAGATGGGTGAGGGGGGTGAGGCACAACCAGATCAGAAGAAAAAGAGAGAAAGAAAGAAAGAAAGAGAAGAAAGAGAAGAAAAAGAGAAGAAAGAGAAGAAAAGAGAAGAAAAAAGAAAAAAAAGGTTTGAAATTTTTTATTAAATTTTTTTTATTGATTTTTATTGATTTCTTAAGACAAAATTAGTACAAATTTTTAATGATATTGATTATTGGCGATAGAATTAAATTAAAATAAATCATACACAATTTTTAAACAATAAATTGATTATAGTCTTAATTTAGATTTTTTTTAACAATAAATTATTGACTTGCTTAGATTTTTTTAATTTGAAAGAAATTTAAATATATTGTTCCTAATTGATATTTGTTAATTGTGATTGAATAGAAATGGATTTGAAACCACGCAAGGTTGTTACCGGTGTGCTGCTAGAGGGACATAGTGAAGTATACGACCATCACATATTGAGAACACTGTACTGGATATATCCGCAAGACAAGTTCTATTTGGAAGATTTGGATGATGAATTTGATGATGACTACGAAGTATGGCGGGTTAGAGGACCCAAGCACTGGACGGACAAGGTGAAGAGGGAAGGGGGGATCCGCGTCAAGGTGGACAACAATAGGGCAGTTTGGCTTAAGTTGAAGAAAGCTTGCCCACCTGGATTTGAAAATCATCCCGCTGCTGCAGGCGACCCTTATCGTGCTTAGTTTTTTTATATTTTATTTTTTCTTTTATGTTGTATGTTTCTATATTATGTTATGTTTTTTTTTAGTATGTTATGTATGTTTTATGTTTTATGTTTGTAAGTTTTTTAATATTTTATGTGCTATGTAATATTATTTTATGTTTTGTTTATATATTTAATGTTTGTATGTTATTTTTTAAAAAAACAGTAAAAAACCTTAGGAATATTTATAAGAACAATAATAAATATTACAGATCTATAATAAATAAGAACAATAATAAAAACAATAAAAAACCTTAGAAAAATTTATAAAACATAACTAAGTTACAACGACTAAATCACAATAATAAAAACGACAATCTAAATCTACTTTCTAAACCTATTTAAAGATCTTGACTCTTTACATATTGAAGAATTTCATCCCACCATGGTTCATCCTCTTCTTCTTTTTTTTCGGGTTGATTACTGGTACCAACGTTGTCAGCGCACTGAGCGGCTTGATTACTGGTACCGACGTTGTCAGCGCACTTAGCGGCTTCGTTCCAGAAAGCCGCATCAGCCTCTTGTTTTTCTATCTCTGCCATACATCTTGCTGCATTTCTTCTTTCTTCCTCTCTTTTTGCCTTTTGAAGTCTATGGCGCATTTGCATGTTCTGAATTTCTTTTCGCCATTTCTCCTTCTCCTCTTCTTCTTTTAGTTTTTTCTTTCGCGACTCTTCTATTCTCCTACTCCAATACTCAGATACAAGTTTGTCATGTTCTTCCCTCTTTTTTCTTTCGGCCTCTCTGTACCGAGCTTTCGTTTCTTCCGCTTCACGGCGATTGTGGTCAGAGTAGTGCTCACGCATGATGGTTTCTTGGTAATTGAAAATTTCACCACACTTTATACATATCACTGTGTGGTCTCCACGAAAATAAAAAATTGATTCAACCATAGAGAAGGGTGATGGCTGCCATGTTTGCTGTTCTTGGGGTATCGGTTTAGGTGGTAAGTACTCTGACCAGTCATAACGCTTCGGCCTTTCTCTTTCCTTCTGTTCTTTTGCGTTCTCGAGGTAATGTCATCTTAAGGGCAAGTCATAGTACGGTTCATGCACATTGTATTGGCAAGTTTGAGAACATTGACGACACATTGCGGTCCATTCCCCTCTTTGTTTTTGTTGGTCGTTGAGAGTAGAATGGAAGAATGATCCCCAGAACTCTTTCACAATTTCACTTGGATTAATTTTGTTGGTATTGTTGGAGTTTGAGCTATTTCCTTTTTCCATGGTGGTAAAGTTTTTACGAAGAAGTTGGAGATTATTTTGTCTGGCTGAACCTGGGGAATTCTATATAGATGGAGCTCTAATGTAGCTTTTTCAGAGCACGCGTAGCTTTTTCAGACCATCATAATGCTTTCTCAGAGCACGTTTGTCCTATTTGAAGATGTCACAGGGCTATACATTCGATTTGATTTTATTAAACTCATCTATTTGATTTTAATAAACTCATCTATTTGATTTTATTAAATTTTTTATTTGTTTCTACATTTTTTTATAATTAATGTTTGTATGTTATTCTTTAAAAAAATAATAAAAAATTTTACGAAAATTTATAAGAACAATAATAAATATTAGAGATCTATAATAAATAAGAACAATAATAAAAACAGTTAAAAACCTTAGGAAAATTTAGAAATTGTTCATACATAATATCAACCATAATTTGAACCATAGTTCACACTCAAATATTACAAATAGTTCATACATAAATATTACAAATAGTTCATACTAAAATATTACAAATAGTTCACACTCAAATATTACAAATATTAAAATAGTTCATACAAGTTTTTCAATGAATTATTTTTTCTTCCTAAAAATATTACGGATTGTCGTTTTTAATCCTTTTCCTTTTGGTTGTCCAGAAGCCCTAGATGTGCTTGTTTGGCCTGATGCGGCATTCATGCTCCGCGGATCATTGCTGATTGAAGCACGACGTGGTTGGACTGAATCTAAATCCGCTGTCGTGTTCCTGCTTCGTGGGTCAACATGAAGTGACCTTCTGCCTGGTTCAGAAGTCTCTTCAACATTTAGTGCAGCATCCCTTCGTCGACTGTTGGTCCTTGATGGTGGTCTGCTGGTCCGCCGACCAGATTGAAGTGTTTCCATTGAATATGGCGGCTGGGGTTGTCGTCGTTGACTTGTTGAACCCTGCCCTCCTGTACGGCTAGGTTTGGAACCTCTCGGTTGACTTGTTTCCATTTTGTCCATGGCCATCTCGCCTCGAATTACCTTGCGCCTTCCTCGATTTATCATATCCTTATCAGGGACCAACGTCGGACCATTATACATTGGCCATTCACTCTCGTCTCCGTAAGAATGAAAGGGCACCTGTGACCAAATCGTGTGTTGGTACCATACACTGTACCGATTATCTACAAACGCATTGACATCCCATCTCATCTCCCTGCAAACAGCAATAAAATGTGCACAAGGTATACCAGTCAGTTGCGGTTTCTGGCACTCACACGTGTAACCCAATTGAGGTTCCTGATAAATAAGATCTTCCAATTCAATTTCATCCGGTACAGGTGGCATGAGGACCCTGAACGTTTCATACTCATAACCTGAACCATCCCGGTATGGGCCTGGAACCTTTACTTCAAATTAACCAAGATCCAATCTCACCACGAAAGCGTGTATGGAACCTTCAAATGCAACAATGAAAATTTATTAATTTCAAAGATACATTAAAATAAATGAATAATAAAGAAGATATAAAAAATACATACGTGATTTTTCATCGTGCTTGTTTAATTTATCCTGGACAGCTCCCACCCATCTTTCTCCTGAACTCATCCGTTCAAATGCTTCTTGCGTTCTCTTTTTCATCCAGCGGGCGCATTTATACCACGTGCCTTCAACAAGTGCTGCCACCGGTAATCTTCTTTCCACTCGGAAAATACTATTCAAACTTTCGGCTCCGTTAGTCGTCATTATACCCCATCGATGCCCTTTGTCCTCGGACTGTGCCTATTTGTACAACTTTGGTATTTCGTTGGGGTCACTTTCTCTATTTTTCTCACAATTTCTCAGATACCGATAGGCCCTCCGATTTGTTGTCTTCAATTACTGCCACCTTACTCTGAAACGTCGAGGGTTTTTCTTGTTCGCTAGCTTACATTTGAAGAAATTTTTCAATTCGCGGTGCTCATTCCCGCCAGCCTTCTTATGTAAGTTTTCTGCGACATGTTGCATGCAGTAACGATGAATTGCAACTGCGTTTGGACCTTGTGCCTTCCAACCGTACTCTGTTGATGCAAACACGGCTTTTATGGCAAGATGGCGGTCAGAAATGACACAATACTTTTTATTTTTATCTCCTATAACCTCTGATCTAACCCAAGACATAAATCAACCCCAAGATAAAATTTCTTCTTTTTCGGCCAATCCGAAAGCAACCGGAATTATATGGTTTTCCGGATCATAACCAGCAACCACAAACAACCTGCCTTTGTATCGACCTGAGAGAAAACTAGCATCAATAGAAATGACAGGTCTGGCCCACCTTAGTGCTTCTATGCATGGCCCGAAAGCCCATGCAGCCATCTTGAACATCCGAACATTCGGATCGTTCGTTGGCCACGAAACGATCGTGTACTTCGTCCCGGGAGTGGTGGACTTCATTGCCTCCAAGAGCCGTGGAAGTTTATCGTACGACCCTTCCCAAGACCCGAACAATTGCTCGAGCGCTCTCTCTCTCCCACGCCAACATTTATTATAAGTGAGTTGAATACGTGGATATCTAGCCCTTACGAGGCCTCCTATGTCGTCAACAGTTTTACTTAGATTTTTTTTCAATTCATCACAAACATGTTCTGCAATAAGGCTAACTGTTAGGTTTACGTGACCGAATACGCCGGGTGGTCTGTAGCACGTATGGTCTTTAGGATTTGTGGAAATTTTCCAATTAGTATTCCAACTTTCAACTCTGCCATATAATCGCCACTCACACCTTGGTTTTTGAATACAACTCATTACGACTCTTTGTTTGTTGCTTGTTTCGGTTCTTACCTCAACATTGTTCTTGCAACAAAAATCACAGACTGCCAATATTAGTTGTTTCTTAGACCCAAACGTTTTACCAGGTCCGAGTTTTCGTTTTGACTCTAAATTTTGTTTCATCCTACCAGCATATTCGAACATCGAAATATCACACAAATCACTTACAGGATGGTGTGTGTCTGTTCTTCCGGAAATGTACGGCTGGTCACATTTTGCATAAAATGGCAGTTCTGTGTTTGGTAAGTCCTCTTCATCCGAAAATTTCTCTCCGGTGGGGAGATCAGAATAACTATCCGGACCTTCTTCATCGCCATTATCCTCGACTCCGACATCATCTTTCGATGACTCGTTCTCGACCACAGGCGACAGTCGGGCACCACGACTATGATCTCCAACATTGCCGCTATACAAAATATTTAACATTAATTCAATTTGAAACACAATTGGTATACTAAATATTATTCGAAAACATCATAACTATTATACTTACTCGTAAGGATTGGAATCTTGACCACCAAAAAGATTTAGTGTCGTGTTTGGCTCGCTACTACTGGGCTCATCAACCGGCGTCAAGTTTAGGTCTGGTCCCGTTACGTATACGGGCATCAAATCGACGAACAGTTCAAGAATTGGTATTCCTCTCATCTCGAACGTCTGCTGGTAATAGTACCGCCATTCAGTTTCGGAATTCAAAGGGATAAGTAAAGATTCAAATATACCGTTGACTATATCATTGTAACGACCTTGAATGTACACTGTATAATGACTTTCATAAATCTGAAGTCTACAGTATAATTCATTTCGGATATCGGCATAAGTTGTGGAAGGACTACAATTTAGGTACAAACAACAACCAGTGAAATTTAGAGATGGGTTGACAAATACAGAAATGGAAGTCATTTTTTAATATAAGAGGTAATGAATTCGATTATGTTTCAGTGAAGCAGATCCTATATCCTATATATAAGTTTATCTAACGCGGTTATAAACTCAGTTATGCATCGACAGTTATTTGATTGAAATGATAAAAGAGACGATGAAATGACAAAAGGAAAAGCATTTAAAAAGCTAACGCGTTTTAAAAACATGTTAGAGAGGACATAACGCGTTTCAAAATCACGTTAGCTGCCTCCCCGCAATTTACTCCAATTTCTTTTCTTTTACCTTTCTTCGCTTTTCCTTTGTAATAATTTGACCGCGTTAGGGAGCCCTAACGCGCTTGTTGACCGCGTTAGGACGCAGCGCATTTACTGCGTCCACAAACGCGTTAGGGCTTTTTCCTTATTAAATTTTTTTTTTCCTTTTTTCTTATTAAAATTTCCGAGATTATATTTTTTTTATTAAAAATAACACGTAAATATCTAATTTTATCATGAATGGACGGGATGAGATCAATTTCTATGATTTGAGGGGTAAATATCTAAATGAGAAAGATTTGAGGGGGGTATGAGACCGATTTTGCCTTTTTTTTTCTTTCTCACCGCACCAGATCCAAACATCGAAACCCTGGCTGAAAATGAGCGACCAAGAGCGATTGGGAGAGATCGATCGATCGGCGGCGGCTGCCATCGCTCCAGGTTTTCTTCCCGTTTCTTTGGATCCTTGCCATGGTTTACTGTTTTCTCGCTCTCTACTCCGCTGAACCCTAAGAAGCACCCTTTTCTTTGGATCCTTGCCATGGCTTACGGTTTAGCAGACAGCCGAAACGGGTTTCGCCAAGGAGCAAACAAAGGCCTCAAAATCCAAGTAATTATTTGGCCCTTTTCCTATCTATTTATTTTATTCCTATTTGTTACTTCGATTTGAATGTGATTGAGATCATAATCGCTTATATAACTTTTATCAGAATGTTGACTGTTCAAATGAAGCAATTGTAGTAAGCAAATTAGTTTTGTTTAAGTATATAATCTATTTGGAATATTCATGTGGATGATTTTTTTTTATTAAAATCGTGATATGTTTTCGAATATTCCTCCGTTCCTTAGTCAGGCTTTAGACTCTTTAGATATCACCCCTTTTCCTTCATTTCTGATTTTTTTTTTTCTCGGACACTTGCTTAGAAGGTTGGTTGCCTAAATATATAGGTATCATCTCTTATAAGTCATAAAGATTGTTTCTGTTATGGAGTTCCCAAAATTTATTTCCTTTATTTCAGGTTTTTTATTTGTCTTGCATTTTTTTTGCTTCCCGCCTCTCTCTTTTTTTTTTTTTATGTTTGTGTTTTTCTTATTTTCTTTGTGAATTTTCTTCCTGTTTTATTTTCTTTCCATGTTCGCATACCGTCTCCATTTATTTCCCTTGCTACTCCTTGCAGTGAGCCAGTTGCAACATCCTGATTTTCTAAACTAGCACCAAATCAGTAGGTGCTACTGATGTAGTGAAGTTGTTGCGCCACTACAAACTTTATTTTCTCATGGCGAGCTCCTCAATTATAATGTAGCAATAGTTTATCTTTTTCTTTTTGTTCATTTATGGTTATTTCTTTTGGGGTAAATCTGGTTACCAAGAGAATGGGTGCGATTGATTGATGGGAGACCCAGCAATATTTAACAATGTTCTTTCTGTCTGAGCAGGTCAAAAAGTTGCTTCCATGGAACTTCTATGGTTTTATAAGGTACTTTTCTGGTACTTTTCTGTTCATATGATTCCTTCATTCATGTAGAGCTTAGATACAAAAGGGGGTCTCTATTGAGTTTTGTATGGAATGAAAGAGATATTCTCACTTTTTTAAGGTAATTGTCCAATCATGTTCGCTAATACTGGCTAGATACTTAGTAGGTACTAATGCAAAGCTTTATGGAGTGCTTGATTTTTATGTTATACAAGAAGGTTAATAAAATGATGCCTTTGGTTATTTTTAGAATGCATTTATTTTCGTTCTCTAGCCTATATTCTTTTTTGTGTGCGATAACATCAAAAAATATTTCACCTGCTAATAATTGTACATTTGCCTTTTTTTTGCAGTTTTGCTTGAATCGACCTTATGAACTTGGGAAATATAAGGCTTTCTTCAATTAGCAAGTTCTTTCTGGCTAGCAATGGTGCTGCTCAGTCATGCTGCCTGCTGTAAGTGATTTGTCTGTAATTAGAAGTTTTATATTTCTTCCCTTTTACCTTTTTTTTTTCTGTTTGCATACACATGTCAAAGGATTTCTGTTTCAAAGTGAAATTTTATTCTATAGCGACAATGTTGGAAACGCCTTTTGTTTTTCCTAATTTTTTTTTTTCGATTTCAGGTATCGGAAATTTCCTTCAATAATATCTCTCAAGGCTTTCGATCTCACAATAGTTCACATCTGAGCACTACGAACAAGAACATGATGGAGTATGTTTTAACTAAACCTTTTGTCTTGGTTTAGTTAACTAATTTTGCTTGCAAAAATATAAGTATGCTTCTGTCAGTGTTTTGACTAAAGCTTCTGCCTGCATTAATTCAGCCATTGAGCAAGGGCAAGGCGGTAGCGACACTGTCACCAAGGGATATTGTTGGTCGTTGAGAGTAGAATGGAAGAATGATCCCCAGAACTCTTTCACAATTTCACTTGGATTAATTTTGTTGGTATTGTTGGAGTTTGAGTTTTTTCCTTTTTCCATGGTGGTAAAGTTTTTACGAAGAAGTTGGAGATTATTTTGTCTGGCTGAACCTGGGGAGTTCTATATAGATGGAGCTCTGATGTAGCTTTTTCAGAGCACGCGTAGCTTTTTCAGACCATCATAATGCTTTCTCAGAGCACGCCTGTTCTATTCTCAGAGCACGTTTGTCCTATTTGAAGATGTCACAGGGCTATACATTCGATTTGATTTTATTAAACTCATCTATTTGATTTTAATAAACTCATCTATTTGATTTTATTAAATTTTTTATTTGTTTCTACATTTTTTTATAATTAATGTTTGTATGTTATTCTTTAAAAAAATAATAAAAAATTTTACAAAAATTTATAAGAACAATAATAAATATTAGAGATCTATAATAAATAAGAACAATAATAAAAACAGTAAAAAACCTTAGGAAAATTTAGAAATTGTTCATACATAATATCAACCATAATTTGAACCATAGTTCACACTCAAATATTACAAATAGTTCATACATAAATATTACAAATAGTTCATATTAAAATATTACAAATAGTTCACACTCAAATATTACAAATATTAAAATAGTTCATACAAGCTTTTCAATGAATTATTTTTTCTTTCTAAAAATATTACGGATTGTCGTTTTTAATCCTTTTCCTTTTAGTTGCCCAGAAGCCCTAGATGTGCTTGTTTGGCCTGATGCGGCATTCATGCTCCGCGGATCATTGCTGATTGAAGCACGACGTGGTTGGACTGAATCTAAATCCGCTGTCGTGTTCCTGCTTCGTGGGTCAACATGAAGTGACCTTCTGCCTGGTTCATAAGTTTCTTCAACATTTAGTGCAGCGTCCCTTCGTCGACTGTTGGTCCTTGATTGTGGTCTGCTGGTTCGCCGACCAGATTGAAGTGTTTCCATTGAATATGGCGGCTGGGGTTGTCGTCGTTGACTTGTTGAACCCTGCCCTCCTGTACGGCTGGGTTTGGAACCTCTCGGTTGACTTGTTTCCATTTTGTCCATGGCCATCTCGCCTCGAATTACCTTGCGCCTTCCTCAATTTATCATATCCTTATCGGGGACCAACGTCGGACCATTATACATTGGCCATTCACTCTCGTCTCCGTAAGAATGAAAGGGCACCTGTGACCAAATCGTGTGTTGGTGCCATACACTGTACCGATTATCTACAAACGCATTGACATCTCATCTCATCTCCCTGCAAACAGCAATAAAATGTGCATAAGGTATACCAGTCAGTTGCGGTTTCTGGCACTCACACGTGTAACCCAATTGAGGTTCTTGATAAATAAGATCTTCCAATTCAATTTCATCCGGTACAGGTGGCATGAGGACCCTGAACGTTTCATACTCATAACCTGAACCATCCCGGTATGGGCCTGGAACCTTTACTTCAAATTCACCAAGATCCAGTCTTACCACGAAAGCGTGCATGGAACCTTCAAATGTAACATTGAAAAGTTATTAATTTCAAAGATACATTAAAATGAATGAATAATAAAGAAGATATAAAAAATACATACGTGATTTTTCATCGTGCTTGTTTAATTTATCCTGGACAGCTCCCACCCATCTTTCTCCTGAACTCATCCGTTCAAATGCTTCTTGCGTTCTCTTTTTCATCCAGCGGGCGCATTTATACCACGTGCCTTCAACAAGTGCTGCCACCGGTAATCTTCTTTCCACTCGAAAAATACTATTCAAACTTTCGGCTCCGTTAGTCGTCATTATAACCCATCGATGCCCTTTGTCCTCGGACTGTGCCTATTTGTACAACTTTGGTATTTCGTTGGGGTCACTTTCTCTATTTTTCTCATAATTTCTCAGATACCGATAGGCCCTCCGATTTGTTGTCTTCAATTCCTGCCACCTTACTCTGAAATGTCGAGGGTTTTTCTTGTTCGCTAGCTTACATTTGAAGAAATTTTTCAATTCGCGGTGCTCATTCCCGCCAGCCTTCTTATGTAAGTTTTCTGCGACATGTTGCATGCAGTAACGATGAATTGCAACTGCGTTTGGACCTTGTGCCTTCCAACCGTACTCTGTTGATGCAAACACGTCTTTTCTGGCAAGATGGCGGTCAGAAATGACACAATACTTTTTATTTTTATCTCCTATAACCTCTGATCTAACCCAAGACATAAATCAACCCCAAGATAAAATTTCTTCTTTTTCGGCCAATCCGAAAGCAACCGGAATTATATGGTTTTCCGGATCATAACCAGCAACCACAAACAACCTGCCTTTGTATCGACCTGAGAGAAAACTAGCATCAATAGAAATGACAGGTCTGGCCCACTTTAGTGCTTCTATGCATGGCCCGAAAGCCCATGCAGCCATCTTGAACATCCGAACATTCGGATCGTTCGTTGGCCACGAAACGATCGTGTACTTCGTCCCGGGAGTGGTGGACTTCATTGCCTCCAAGAGCCGTGGAAGTTTATCGTACGACCCTTCCCAAGACCCGAACAATTGCTCGAGCGCTATCTCTCTCCCACGCCAACATTTATTATAAGTGAGTTGAATACGTGGATATCTAGCCCTTACGAGGCCTCCTATGTCGTCAACAGTTTTACTTAGATTTTTTTTCAATTCATCACGAACATGTTCTACAATAAGGTTAACTGTTAGGTTTACGTGACCGAATACGCCGGGTGGTCTGTAGCACGTATGGTCTTTAGGATTTGTGGAAATTTTTCAATTAGTATTCCAACTTTCAACTCTGCCATATAATCGCCACTCACACCTTGGTTTTTGAATACAACTCATTACGACTCTTTGTTTGTTGCTTGTTTCGGTTCTTACCTCAACATTGTTCTTGCAACAAAAATCACAGACTGCCAATATTAGTTGTTTCTTAGACCCAAACGTTTTACCAGGTCCGAGTTTTCGTTTTGACTCTAAATTTTGTTTCATCCTACCAGCATATTCGAACATCGAAATATCACACAAATCACTTACAGGATGGTGTGTGTCTGTTCTTCCGGAAATGTACGGCTGGTCACATTTTGCATAAAATGGCAGTTCTGTGTTTGGTAAGTCCTCTTCATCCGAAAATTTCTCTCCGGTGGGGAGATCAGAATAACTATTCGGACCTTCTTCAACGCCATTATCCTCGACTCCGACATCATCTTTCGATGACTCGTTCTCGACCACAGGCGACAGTCGGGCACCACGACTATGATCTCCAACATTGCCGCTATACAAAATATTTAACATTAATTCAATTTGAAACACAATTGGTATACTAAATATTATTCGAAAACATCATAACTATTATACTTACTCGTAAGGATTGGAATCTTGACCACCAAAAAGATTTAGTGTCGTGTTTGGCTCGCTACTACTGGGCTCATCAACCGGCGTCAAGTTTAGGTCTGGTCCCGTTACGTATACGGGCATCAAATCGACGAACAGTTCAAGAATTGGTATTCCTCTCATCTCGAACGTCTGCTGGTAATAGTACCGCCATTCAGTTTCGGAATTCAAAGGGATAAGTAAAGATTCAAATCTACCGTTGACTATATCATTGTAACGACCTTGAATGTACACTGTATAATGACTTTCATAAATCTGAAGTCTACAGTATAATTCATTTCGGATATCGGCATAAGTTGTGGAAGGATTACAATTTAGGTACAAACAACAACCAGTGAAATTTAGAGATGGGTTGACAAATACAGAAATCGAAGTCATTTTTTAATATAAGAGGTAATGAATTCGATTATGTTTCAGTGAAGCAGATCCTATATCCTATATATAAGTTTATCTAACGCGGTTATAAACTCAGTTATGCATCGACAGTTATTTGATTGAAATGATAAAAGAGACGATGAAATGACAAAAGGAAAAACATTTAAAAAGCTAACGCGTTTTAAAAACATGTTAGAGAGGACATAACGCGTTTCAAAATCACGTTAGCTACCTCCCCGCAATTTACTCCAATTTTCTTTCTTTTACCTTTCTTCGCTTTTCCTTTGTAATAATTTGACCGCGTTAGGGAGCCCTAACGCGCTTGTTGACCGCGTTAGGACGCAGCGCATTTACTGCGTCCACAAACGCGTTAGGGCTTTTTCCTTATTAAAATTTTTTTTTCCTTTTTTCTTATTAAAATTTCCGAGATTATATTTTTTTATTAAAAATAACACGTATATATCTAATTTTATCAAGAATGGACTGGTATGAGATCAATTTCTATGATTATGATTTGAGGGGTAAATATCTAAATGAGAAAGATTTGAGGGGGGTAATGAGACCGATTTTGCCTTTTTTTTTTTCTATCTCACCGCACCAGATCCAAACATCGAAACCCTGGCTGAAAATGAGCGACCAAGAGCGATTGGGAGAGATCGATCGATCGGCGGCGGCTGCCATCGCTCCAGGTTTTCTTCCCGTTTCTTTGGATCCTTGCCATGGTTTACTGTTTTCTCGCTCTCTTCTCCGCTGAACCCTAAGAAGCACCCTTTTCTTTGGATCCTTGCCATGGCTTACGGTTTAGCAGACAGCCGAAACGGGTTTCGCCAAGGAGCAAACAAAGGCCTCAAAATCCAAGTAATTATTTGGCCCTTTTCCTATCTATTTATTTTATTCATATTTGTTACTTCGATTTGAATGTGATTGAGATCATAATCGCTTATATTTTTATCAGAATGTTGACTGTTCAAATGAAGCAATTGTAGTAGGCAAATTAGTTTTGTTCAAGTATATAATCTATTTGGAATATTCATGTGGCTGATTTTTTTGTTAAAATCATGATATGTCTTCGAATATTCCTCCGTTCCTTGGTCACTCTTTAGATATCACCTCTTTTCCTTCATTTTCTGATTTTGTTTTTCTCGGACACTTGCTTGGAAGGTTGGTTGCCTAATATATAGGTATCATCTCTTATAAGTCATAAAGATCCTTTCCCTTCATGGGAAAATTAGTTATATCCCCCTCTAATCTTTGCTAATTGGAAATATTTCCCTCTTATTTTCAAATTTGAAAATATCCCCTTCTAATCTCTATTACTATATATATATACCCTTTTGAATATTTCTAATGATTTTTAAATTCTAAAAAATCAAAATTAAAAATATTGGACAAAAATGTCCCTAGACCCTGGCGATTGATCTTCTCCTAGTTTTCTGTTGTGTACTATTGCAAAGAAAAAAAATATATATATCAAGCATTCTCCAACCCTTTTCAACTATTTCCCTTCTCACCCATCGTAATAGGAGATTTTTATTCCTTCTCCGAGTAAATGATTGATATTCAATCTTCATAAAGAAAGAAGTTGAAATTGAAATAGATGATTAATGGTGCGAATGACACAAGGGGACAACATCACCATTAATCGATGCAAGGATCTTGCAAAAGTAATATGCTGGAATGTAACAAAAGTTTTAAAAATGCCAGGCTGTAAAGATCGTTAGAAGAAATGCTTAAATGCAATTATATTCAGATGTTATTTCTTTATGTTTTCAGGAGGAAGAAAAAGATTTCGGCAACGATGGACTGAGAAAGAAAATATTTGAAAAGGGTTGGGGAATGTGTTTATTTCTTTCCAATAATGCACAACAGAAGATCAATCGTCAAGGACTAAGGACATTTCTGTCCAATATTTGAAAATTTGATTTTTCAGAATTAAAAATCATTAGAAACGACCAAAAGGATATATATCCACAAGAATGATGATTAGAGGGTGATATTTCCAAATTTGAAGATTAGAGGGGATATTTCCAATTAGCAAAGATTAGAAGGGGATATAACTGATTTTCCCTTGTTTGAGTTATGGAGTTTCCAAAATTTATTTCCTTTATTTCAGGTTTTTTTCTTTGTCTTGCCTTTTTTTTTTTTTTTGCTTCCCGCTCCTTTTTTTTTATGTTTGTGTTTTTCTTATTTTCTTTGTGAATTTTCTTCCTGTTTTATTTTCTTTCCATGTTCGCTTACCGTCTCCATTTATTTCCCTTGCTCCTTGAAGTGAGCCAGTTGCAATCCTGATTTTCTAAACTAGCACCAAATCAGTAGGTGCTACTGATGTAGTGAAGTTGTTACGCCACTACAAACTTTATTTTCTCATGGCGAGCTCCTCAATTATAATGTAGCAATAGTTTATGTTTTTCTTTTTGTTCATTTATGGTTATTTCTTTTGGGGTAAATCTGGGGACCAAGAAAATGGGTGCTATTGATGGGAGAGCCGGCCATATTTAACAATGTTCTTTCTGTCTGAGCAGGTCAAAAAGTTGCTTCCATGGAACTTCCATGGTTTTATAAGGTACTTTTCTGTTCATATGATTTCTTCATTCATGTAAAGCTTAGATACAAAAGGGGTCTCTATTGAGTTTTGTATGAAATGAAAGAGATATTCTCACTTTTTTAGGTAATTGTCCAATCATGTTTCACTAATACTGGCTAGAATGCTAGATACTTAGTAGGTACTAATGCAAAGCTTTATGGAGTGCTTGATTTTTTTGTTATACAAGAAGGTTAATAAAATGATGCCTTTGGTTATTTTTAGCATGCATTTATTTTCGTTCTCTAGCCTATATTCTTTTTTGTGTGCGATAACATCAAAAATTATTTCACCTGTTAATAATTGTACATTTGCCTTTATTTTTGCAGTTTTGCTTGAATCTACCTTATGAAGTTGGGAAATATAAGGCTTTCTTCAATTAGCAAGTTCTTTCTGATTAGCAATGGTGCTGCTCAGTTATGCTGCCTGCTGTAAGTGATTTGTCTGTAATGAGAAGTTTTATATTTCTTCCCTTTTACCTTTTTTGTTTTTCTGTTTGCATACATATGTCAAAGGATTTCTGTTTCAAAGTGAAATTTTATTCTATAGCGACAATGTTGGAAACGCCTTTTGTTTGTCCTAATTTTTATTTTTTTTCGATTTCAGGTATCGGAAATTTCCTTCAATAATATCTCTCAAGGCTTTCGATCTCACAATAGTTCACATCTGAGCACCACGAACAAGAACATGATGGAGTATGTTTTTTAACTAAACCTTTTGTCTTGGTTTAGTTAACTAATTTTGCTTGCAAAAATATAAGTATGCTTCTGTCAGTGTTTTGACTAAAGCTTCTACCTGCATTGATTCAGCCATTGAGCAAGGGCAAGGCAGTAGCGACACTATCACCAAGATCCCTTGGTGATAGATAAAACCTGGTATGAAAGTACAATTACCTCAGTTGAATCAATGTGTTGCAATAAACAAGGCAAAATGCAAATTCTGAAGTTCCACAAAGCTCTTCATATCCTAAAAATATTGCCCACGCGATGTGGAGATCTTATCATGTTCAGTGTTCCTTTGTTTTTTCTATTAGCTTTCAGTGTAGTTATTTCATAGCAGTCCAATATATATATCTCTGAAAAGGATTAAGGTCTTCAGGATAGCAAATGCACTTATTTACAACTAAATGTTTTACCAGTATAATTATTTTCTCTGAGTTGCTCAATTTATCTGGAAATAAAAATAAGCACAAAAAATTTTGGTTCGAGCTAGAAAAGCTCATCATGCTTCATGAACTAGCTTAGGTGGCAGGCACAAAGACAAGAATCACCTTTAAGTTTTGTTGCTTAATCATAATTTTTAAAATTTTATATGTAAGTGGTATATCTTTCTTTAGGCCTTCCATTTGATCAAGTTCAATAGCCTCAAGTCTACGTTTATCAAGAGAAAGAGGGAAGGGAAGCAGCTTTGTTGATAATTCTTTCCTCAGATTCTTTGTTGATTCCTTCTCTTCTAGAAAAAATCTTGCCATTTTATTGTAACTTTCTAAGAAGCAGTCGTCCATAAATCTTCTTAGGATTAATAGATTGTCTATGTATTACTTTTGCATACTCAAAACTTTTATTCATACTGATGCAATTTCAGACATAACAGTAAATTAACTATTATGTCCTTATCTATCATGGGATACCTCAGCTTCTTTTCTTACTTCAATACTGATGCAATTTCATTCGTAACAGTAAATTAATTATTTTATTTCTTACAATGTAAACTCATTGGTTGCTGCATTGGAGTTTGTGCTGTCCAAAATGTGATAGTATGGCACCAAAATTATTGACCTTTTTTCTATTGTCATCTATTGCCTAACGATTTTAATCCTGTGATTGCTTAATACGCTGCTACCATTAGCTAAACTTTCTAATATATATAACCCTTGCATAAGAGCGGGCGATACGTACCATCTTCAGGAAAATGTGTTTTCTTACATGATTCATTGTTGTTATCCGCCTAGTTATTACCAAGGTGCTTTTCTTCTACATTATATTGTCTTAAGTTTAATCCTATATATACAATACACATTATACCTTATAGAATTAGCTCATGATATTTTCCGGTTACATTGTAATTTTTTTTCCTTTTCTTTTTTGTCTTTGAGTCGTTAGAGCGGAATTATCTATTCTTGTGGCCGACAAAAAAAAGTAAATAAATAATGACATAGACCCATTGGGTGAGCTCAATATATTTCTGTATAGTCAAAAACTCATATACAATAGTTTTTTTTATTATTAAATGATACATACTTTATATTGCCCGAAACATTTTGAACATACATCATTTGAGGAATGTTATAGTGAAACGAGTTTGACATCAAATACAACCGGAGACTAACTATTGAAATTTGAACCGTCAATATTGTATCTAAAATTCTACAAGAGATATTATGCAATGCTTGTACTCTAAAAAAAGATATTATGCAATGCGTCCATTATCGCTCAATGTGAGCTCATAATTGGCAAATTCGTAGGTTCAATTCCTTCTGGACTTCGTATTAAAATTTTCTTAGAGACCAAATTATCCATAAGAGATATTATGTAATGCTAGACCAAAATTTATAATTTGAGATTTTGTGTCTGAAACTCTGATCCGCTTGTATATAATGTTTGTAAGTAGACACCTGAAAATTTGGAACAAAAATTAAAAAAAATAATAACTTTTTTACTAAAATATTCCTACGATTTTGGCGCCAGATTAAGTTGAGAATCATGAGATCCTCCTACATATTATCATTTGTATTGAATATATTATGTGGAATAATGCTCTACTCCGGAAAAACAAAGTGCATGTAGCTTCTCCTGCATTGGATATTCATCGTCCACTGTCAAGTCGCTAGCCAATTTGAAAACATTAGAAGTCCAGCTATATGGCTTTCAATCACTAATTATTAACTTGTGTTATAATAAGAGAAAAAAAAGTACCCGCTGACAAATTGAAACTCGTGCATATCTGACTAGGTCTATCGTAACCTCTAGAATAGACTATGATCACTCCAAAAAAAATTCAGCCCGTCTTTATACGCTGCAGCTATATATCGCCTCTCCTTCCCAATTGATCAGAACCACCTTGCCCCAACAAAATAACTTCTGCAAAACTTCATGCCTCTTAACCCTAGGCACAAGCCTGAGCCCCTCTATCAGTTCAAACCTGTAAACGCGCTCCAGCCATATCATGAAACGCTAAAATTCAAAAGAACCAGAATGACCATGATTTGTTGAACCGTTATGACGTGCTGTTAGTCAGGGTTTGGTCAGGGTGATTTATACAGTGCCGTCACAGCTGTCAGCACAGAATTCGCGTTATCACAGGACTGTTGCCCAGTGTTAGTTTGTCGATAGCTAAATTAATGTATTAAATGAGCACGAGAATGATAATATTGGAAATGGTCAGTATAACTAGCCTACAGCTTGATCTCACTGAGTTGATAGACAGTCTCAAAATTATTGGTGACAAACCATTGAGGTGGCCCAGTGACAAGGCATGGCAAGGGTCAGGTGACGAGCTCCAACATAATGGTGCATCTGACTGTATGTGTCTTTGTGTGTGCACGCAATGGAGCACTTGAAGCTAATCTGGAGAGTTGCAAGTACAGTTAACAAGCCTGCCATGGTTAGGGTTTCACGTTTGATTTGTTGCACCAAATTGCTTTTATGTTGAATTGCAGTTATTCCAGATTCCCGTTTTCAATGTGGCATGGACGAATTTCATTTATCAAGCTTTTGCTCTTCATTCCCTCTCAATGTTTTGGAAATTTTAACAAACACCGGCAATTTAGATTAAGTAATGAAAGCATTATACGACAGCCTGCTAAGTTACAGCTCAACAGCAAGCTATCTAAGTTTGTTGGTACTAATACACCCTTTGTACTGGTAGGCAAAGCAAACAACTCTTTAATGAAGATAAGACCCACAAAATTTCTTTATCCATTGGAAATTTTACATACTGACCAACAAAATGAACTCAAAAACATCTAAAAGAGAGCTACAAAATGATACCCAACATACCTTTTCATCAAATAATCGAAAAACAAAAATAGTAGTGGTAGTACCACTGCTACCGCTACCGCTAATAACAATAACAATAATAATAATAATATAATTAAAAGAGATAAAAAAAAAAATCAGAAACAGAAAAAGCTTGAGACCTTCATTCAGCAGTCAGCACTAGAGCATGCCCCAACCCAAAACTAGTATTCATTGAACCCAAGAAAACAACAATGAAATTTTAAAAATATAAATGATCCATAAATTACCTGATAAGTATGGCTGCCAGTAAGCTGTCAACCTCACATTTCTCCATTTTGTCACCTGTATACCCCTCTTTACTCTGAGTCTGAAGAGGACACAGACTTTACTATAACCAGATTCCACTGAAGCCAAATCATTAATTAAGCATAGATATTTTAGTGCATCTATTACCCTCCTAATTTCTTAAAACTCGCTCTCTCAACCAAAGCCTCCATCAGGACATCAATATTAGAACTTCTGAAATTAGCTAGAGTTTGAAAACTAATTAAATGAAAAAGAGGATGGACATTTTATTGCATTTGAACATGAGACCAACAAGGAGGACTTGAAAACCAATGAATAACATGACTTTATACACAGTCACAAACACATAAACAACCCCTAAAAAGACCCAAAAAAAAAAAAAGGAGAATCTATAAAAGTGTTCTCTAGCTTCTTGAAGAGGACACTACTATGACGTTTAATATTTCTGCATTTGTTCTCCTACTGAACTTCAAAAAGTTTGGAGTTTGTTCTGCAAGAGTTGGTTTGAATTGTTTCTAAAACTGGTGTCTATAAAGAGCAGTAACTTTGGTATGATCTTGTCTAGCCAGATCTCCATCTGCTTATAATGGGTCTATTTCTAAAATACTGGATACCATACCCAAACGTTGATGCAACTGTTGTTGAAGCTACTAGCCAACTGCATTGCATGAAACATGAAAATCAGTTCTTCAATCAGTTATTGCTTATTGAGAGTATATTTAACAAATCTATCATTTCCAAGTTTGAAATTTATGAAAGTAAAATTATCAGAAAGAAGAAAAAGAAAACAACCTCAAGTATGTAAGGTACTGTTGTGTCTCCACAGTCCCAAAATCATGTTGAAGAAGAGCTGCCCCAACTAATAACAATTGGAGCACTGTATTCACCTGATGAAAATGACAATAAAAGCAAAAAAGATTATAAAAATACCCCAATGTAAAAAGACAACTAAATTAATCCAAAAGTATTGAACCAGGAGTAACAAAATCAAACCTTGCTGATAAAAAGGGGCTCAACTTTTTCGCGATGTTGTCCATCAAGATTGAAGAACTCAGACCAACTATCCCACTAAATTTATATAAATTAAGGCCATATGCAACAAATTTGCTTCAGATTTTGTTTAACAGACTTTACTATAAAAAACAACTTGCCTGCCAATTCATCATTGAAGCACGTTTGTATACAGCACCTCCAACAAGACCAACATCTCTGAATACAACCAAGCCCACAAGTCCAGCTGAGTGTGGAAAAACCAATCAAATAAACAGAATGACATTAAAAAAAATACAACACCATCCTTTTATATAGCAAAATTAGTCAGATAAATGGAAATGTGAAATCGTAACTTCTCAAACCATAAACATAAATAAAATGACCCTAGAACCAAATTGCATGCATATGCACTGTGGTGTCATTAAACAGCCACAATTTCATGTTTGGTGGAATAGCTTTATCTGGTACAGTCAGAAAGCAAGAGAAATACTACTGAAGTCACTTACGATGGAGGAGGTCCATTTTCACCATAGATAAGGCAACGCATCCAATCAAAACCTGACCAAACGGATCTCAAATTAACATTCTAATAAGAAATTCATTCACTAAAACTATAATATCATAATACTGGTAATACTGATTATCTTAGGCGGATGAACAATATACCTTATCAGCAAGTGGGTCAAGATAGGAGCCAAAAACTGAGTTTATCCCCATCTTCCTTGCAAGGAACCCATCTAACTATAATAACAGAACTAATAATTAACCATCAAGAAATATCCAAACCTAGTTGAAACTTGAAAATAACAGATTTATATCAAAAAGTATAGTACCCAATCAGTTGCACCAGAGACGATCAATGCACCAAATGCTGGCACATACCATTCATTCATTATCATCCTGTTCCAAAAGCGACAACATAACAATGTACATTACATTGTGAAGTGTTATCTATATAAAATATAAATAGACCGTGGATGGTTGCGATAGAGTACCAGCTGCATCACTGGGTACCCATTCATACAGTCAGTCCCAAAGGGTTTCCATGTTAAAAAGTAAATTAATTAACTAGCCAAGTATATATTACATTAAAATTGATTATCAATGTATATTGAAACAATTAATTACATTTTAATTATTCTTACCAGCCAATAACAGGTCCTGAGACCATCCGACTTATTGACACCAAATTGGGCAAATTTAGAACCTTTTCATTGGGTCCCACTGAACCAACATCTAATTTAGGTTTCTCCCTCTCCACACTTAACTTCTGAGTATTTCTCCTATCATTCGCCACTGTTGCAAAATCCAACGCAACGGGCAAGCATCTCACTTTCAGTAAATTTGTAGGGAACTTGACCATCTTCCCACCGAAGAAAAGAGGGTTCGTACGCTGAGAGAGCATCCATGGCGGAGAGGAGAGAAAGAGAGGTCCGATCCGGGGCCGCACAGGAACGAAGGAGAAGGGATTAGGTGGGGCCAAAAAGGAAGGGGATGGAGAAGGTACTGAAGAGAACGGTACAATGGGGCTTGAGGTGGGAATGGAGAGCGAGAGGTAAGATTTATGGTTGGAGTTTCGGATCAGGGTTTTTAGGGTTTTTGAGAACACCATTTTACAGGAAAAAGGATGGTAAGGAGAAGTGGAGCGGAAAGAGGAGAGAACATAAGGAAGAAGCAACTATTTTATTCGGCGAAGAACTCTTTGATGTGTTTTAACTTTAACAGCGGGACAGAACTCAGCTGGTTTGCTAATAGAATGGAAATAGTAGATTTTTAAAAAAGAGGCCTTTACATTTATTTTTTATTTTTAATGAAACGTAACTCAGGTATATATATATATATATATATTTTTTCCGAAGATATTTATGGTAGAAATATTTAGTTTCCAAAAATATTACAATTATTTTATATATTTAAAATTTAAAATTTAATAGTTTGATTTAAACATTGATCTTAATTATTTAATTTTTATGAGAGTACTTCCATAAATAATATGTAAGTTCTGAAATTTACTTATACGAAATCAAGACCTTCAAAAAAATGTATATCTTAATTATTTAATTTTTATGAGAGTACTTCCATTATTTAATTTTTTATTAAACCATCTCTAAACCGTTTAGGTTCGCTAAAATTATTCAAAATAGCCAGTCCGGTTCACCAATTCGATCGAAAATCATGTCAGACGAACCGATTTTTACTTGTTCGGTCACAAATGATTTTAAAGTTCAGTTACAACGACCTGGTATTGCAACAGTCGAATCGGCTGATCCGATCTAGTGTTAAAACACTGTCAGCAACTAATGTGCACTATGGTAAAAAAGCAATCAATCAGAATCATTACCCATTCTTTTCGTGTCTTAATTTCGACGTGTTAATATAACTGGCTCAAGCAACTAACAGAAAAGGGGTGCTAGTAAGTTCATAAACATTCATCTGTTGGTTCTCCTAATTTAAGTAAGAAGCTCTCATTTATCCGAACGACTCGGTCTCAAGGATTCCCACCCATCAATTACTTCACAAAATATGACAATAGATAAAAACCTTGTAAGTTTGCACTCGTTGGCTGTCCCTTATCAATCCTTACTGTTTAAAAAGCTAAAAGTAGAAAATAAAAAAATTAAGGAAACCAATAACAAAACGTTCTCCATCCAAATTACTTTTTTTTTTCTATTTTCAAATAGGTAATAGAGTTGTTTTCCTTTCTGGTAGATTCTGACAAGGCTTATGGGGATACTGAATTACACAAAGCGCAAAGGGAAAAACTTGCTAAAGTGTTTTTGTTATGCTAAATTCTCCAAGAAGAAACAACAAAATGCACTGCCGCCATCACATTTCCATCCACAGCAACAATCGCAGGTACCAGAGGAGAAAACGAAGAACAGAAAGATATTTTGGAAGAAGAAAAAGAGGGAAAAGGGAAACAATCATCAAACAAACATCAATAATATAACTATTCAACATGGTATGTATTTATTTCTATCAAAATTCAACAAGTGTATTGTATCATTCCTTATCTCTAATGGCTTAACAAATACAATTTTTTTTTGCCAATTCAAGCCCCTTGAGTAAATCTAATCGATGGTTGGATGAGAATAATTTTTTTTTTTTTTTACTTTTTGTGAGCATTAAGAGCATTAATATACTTATAAATTTCAAACTTGGGATGACCAAATTAATGGTGAAGAAGGATAATAATATCATAATTCGAACCGGATAATTGTTTCAAAAGAATAATCTAATTGCCTCGAGAAAGGGTGGCGGTGGGGCAAATGGGGGGGGGGGGTGGGGGGGCGGGGAATGTGTGGAAACTGTTTAATTACAACACATGATAATCATTCTTGTAGTGCTTCGGTGCTAGCAGATAATAAATTATCTGATGCTAATAAGCTATATTAAACAATTAAAAGTGTTTTCTCTAGTTATTATAGTTCAACAGAAAGAAAGTTGCTTGCTAATTAATGAGGTAATCTTTATACATGTGCAATTAGTGTTTATTGTGTTACCATTACAGAGGATGATGTACAACAGGAGGTTTGCATTACCTAAGATTCTATTTCGTGATTAATGTTAAGCTAACATTTTATTTGAACAACATTAAATGACAGAGGAACAACATCAGCAAGCACATGCACATTCACAGACACAGAGAAAGAGAAAGGAAAAGAAGAAATCAACAAAAATGAACAAAAAGGAGAAAAAGCACTGGCAAATTGCCAACAATACTTTGGCTAATCCTGGTTAGAATGCGCGCTTTCTCGCTTATTATCAATGATTTTTTAATCAAAAATATTTTTTGTCTAGTTTGAAAGTAGAACTGTTGTAGTTTAAAAAGTTACTTTGTTGGATCAAGTATAAGACACATAACATACTGTTAGTTAATTAATGTTGTTATAAATTGTTGAAAAGAAAAAAAAAAGAATTGACCCCCACAATATCATCTGCAAACCACTGTGAAGGAAGAAAAAAAGGATAGGAGATCAAAATTTCTAAGGATTAGAAAAACAAAAGGCTTATCAAAATTGTCAATGCACATAGTTTTCTGCATGGTAGGAACTGGTTTGCTGTACTCGAAAAATTAAAAATAATTGTTATGTGAAAAGTAATAAATCTTCATTTTTAAATATAAAGAGAAACGCCCATTAAAACAACCAAAGAACAAGAAAAAGAAGAAGAACAAGAAGAGAAGGTTACTGTGGAGACTGAAAAAGGAGAAGAAAGAACCAAATATACTTGCTAATCTCGTTAACACTCTCGCCATGGAATCTGGTAATTTACCTTTTCTTTCAGGTTTGAAATAAACGTATTAATTATCTTTCATTCTTATCATGGTCTATTCTGTCTCAAGATTTATGTGATGAAGCCTTTTTAACATGAAACATTAATTGTTACGACAAGTCCAATGTGTAGCATTGCACTTTCTTACATTAATAATGATTGCACCCTGGCTAAATGAATACAATTTTATTATGTGTTATGATCACTAGATTTGTTTGGATGGTGTGGGAATAGTGGGAATAGAGCCTCTTCCCGGAATTGGCTATTCCTAACACATCCAAACGATTTTGGAATAGCACTCTTCCCACTCTTCCCACTCTTCCCAACAACACTTTTCTCTCTACTTTTTCACACTTCCCAACGCTATTCCTAAACTCACCATCCAAACAACCTAGAAATAGCACTCTTCCCACTCTTCCCACTCTTCCCACACCATCCAAACAAGCCCACTAAGACAATCATCCATGAAAATTTGGAGTTAGGTTACTGGTATACTTAGGGAAAAAGGACAAATATTACAAAAAGATTTAGTGTTTAAATTAAATGAATGTACACTGAAAGTGTTATGTTACATTAATGTTGCTTATTAATTGACAGTGGACAAAGTATTTCCCAAAGGTAACATATGCTTTGTATAAATGCACAGATATTCAGACGCAACGGTATGCTGCACAGGAAATTTTAAGAATTGGAAACGAGAATATTCCATCACGGGTTTTCACATTCAACCAACTCAAGGCAGCCACGGAGAATTTTAACGAACATAACTTAATTGGTGAAGGAGGTTTTGGTAGAGTATTCAAGGGGCATATACAAGAAACTAATGAAGTATAAATTTTTCTTTGATTCGAATATAGTTTCTTCTTAAATTGTACATATTAAGTACATGAACATACTCAAAGATGGCAGTCCTTGAGGTTATGCATATGTACTAACAACATGTTTTTAAGGTTTACTCAGGCTATTGCTGTTAAGGTGCTTGACCAGCATGGAATCCAAGGCAATAGAGAATTCCTTGTGGAAGTGCTGATGCTCAGTCTGTTACATCACCCAAACCTTGTCAGCTTGTATGGATACTGTGTTGAAAATAACCAAAGAATCTTAGTTTACGAATACATGGTCCAAGGTTCATTACAAGATCACCTCTTAGGTACATTATTCCTCTTTTAGCTATGGACCATCTAGCCATAAATTAAACAATCTAACTATGGGCGGCTCAATGTATATTTTGTATTCATACAAACAGACTGTTCTAGAAGTCGTAAGCCACTAAACTGGGAGACGAGGATGAAAATTGCTGCTGGAGCTGCCAAAGGACTTGAATATCTGCATGACATGGCAAATCCACCTGTAATATACCGAGATTTGAAGGCATCTAATATACTTCTTGGTGATGGGTTTGACCCAAAGCTATCTGATTTTGGACTAGCAAAACTCGGACCTACTGGTGAGAAGACCCATGTTACAACTAGGGTTATGGGTACTTACGGGTATTGTGCTCCAGAATATGCGATGACAGGAAAATTAACAATGATGTCAGATATATATAGCTTTGGAGTACTTATGTTGGAGCTTATCACTGGAAGAAAAGCGGTGGACACCACAAGGCCAACTCGCGAGCAAGTCCTTGTTCAGTGGGTAAGCTTTAAATTCAATATATATATATTTTTAATTCCTTTTTACTTTTTAGGGTAACACTATCTTGACATACAGAATCAGTTGGCAGGACAAGTTTTTTTTTTAGTTATATATATGATGTAACAAATTTTCAAGTAAAAGAAACTTATAAGGGAATTGCCGCTAAATTGGTATTGAGTTGAATTTGTTGGAATTTGGTAGGCAACGCCATTGTTCAAGGACAAGAAAAAATTCATTAAAATGGTAGACCCATTACTGGAGGGAGACTTTCCTCTGAAAAGTCTATATCAAGCATTAGCCATTGCAGCATTGTGCCTTTCCGAGGAACCCACTAGCCGACCAGTAATCAGTGATGTGGTGTCCGCTCTAGAATTTATTGCAATCCCAAAAGCTGAATCATTGGGAAGCTCTGGGGAATTGAGCCCTCCAGCACTGCATCCATCATATTCAGATTTAGAAATATTTGAAACAGGTGAGAGTAGTGAAGATTTGTGATCCTGATTAGTTAAGGATTGATGTTTGGACCAACTCATACAACATGAGGTGCCGTGGTCTGGAAAAGAGATGAATATCAATGGAGGAGGGGAATCGGATTATATATTGTGGTAGGTATTTGAAATAGTTTCTTGATATTAATATTACAGGAAAATCAAATAATTGGTCTACTATCAGGCCTAAATTTCCCCTATACTGGCAACCCTTTCTATGGGAGATGTATGTGTTTAGTAAGATGGGAAAAGTTGGAAAGTGGTAGGGACGTTTCAACCCCACTTATTTAAAAAAAAAAAAAGAAAAAAAAGATGGGGAAATGTTGTTCAACAATATGCCGTACACAGTATACTGTAAAGTTGGATAGTGTAAGTAAACTAAGCTGTAAGCGACTATCATTGAGTAATCACAAATGTTGTATGCTCAGAAAGGTTGTCGGGAGCAAATCATCAAGCAATTCCTATGCAAAAACGATTAGAAAATTTCAGTATCTAATTGACACAATTAGGCTGGTAACTCGTAACTAACACAATAGAAATGAAATCAATCGAGTAAAGAAATAAAAGCTACATCTTTTAAACTGCTTGGTTTTAAGAACTCAAATCCTTTAAAGTAGTCCAACAATTAGTTAGAAATTAGAATTAGGAACTTGAAATCTGTCCATTTTTTTTATAAATATATAATCAGACTGTCCGTCCATCATTAAAAAAAAAAAAAAAATAGAGTGTCCGTCCGAATATCTGAAACTAAGTCAAAATTTTTTTAGTAACTCGGTGGATTTATTCTCCAACTTCACTCCTGCGGAGGATTTTTTTGCATTTTCTTTACTTCTTCTGATTAGTTGTTGCTAGGGCCCGTCTGACCCAACCGTGTTCTAATGGGTTCAAGCATGATTCGGGTTGGTTTGGATTTTATTTTTACTAACTCGATATAATTGGATTGGGTCATTTTTTTTTGGATAATCCGGATACAAACCCGATCCGTTTTTATTTTTATTGATGTGATCTTATCTATATGGCATGAACATAATTGGTATTTAGTTTTTACTAAACTAACGCCGCTTTTTATTATTTTTTTTTCTTCCGTCCTTGAGTCTCCAGCTTGGTATTAGAAATTTTCTTTTACCTTTAAAATGACGCCAAGATAATTAATGTAGTGTGAAGAAATAAAGCTACCAATAAATTACCAAACATTCAAAGGGCGTAGCAAATTGGATCTTTGCTGTATTACTGATATGGCTTGTAGAATAAATTGGATCTTAGTTGTATTAATTATCTCCAAAACTATTGCTTGCTCTCTGTTTTGTATTGGAGTAGTAAAAGATTTAAAATTCTTTTATCATGGAAATTGTATATTCTGAATTCTCCTTTCAAATCGAAAGTTTCACAATTTCGGCAATATAATACAAAATCGTAAGACAACTAATTTATAATTGTTAATTGTTAATGTGTTATATAAATTAAAAAAGTGTTCATCTATAAATTACAACCTGTTTAACCCGGAAACCCCTTAAAACCCGTACTTAAAAATTTATATGGATTGGGTTGGATTATGGGTGGGTCAACTATAAAATTTTTTTAACCTTGCATGATTGGGTTGGATTGAAATATTAATAAAAAGTTACAAACCTATAAGTTAAAACCCGTTGTACAAGTCTAGTTGCTACAAAAGTGTTTAAGTACTTCTATTTCTGTGTTTAGAGATGATCTAGATAGATACCAAAATGGGGTCAACAAAATGGGGCGATTTAGTGCAGTTAGAGAAGCATCGAGTCAACAAAATGGGGTCGGCTCAGTTGTATCTGTGCTTTAATAAATCAAGGTTGCTTTCATATTTAGTAGTAGGCAGCTATATAGAGTATTTTCTCTGATGGGTTTAGAGTTTCAGTACCAGGAAAGAGATTTCCTTTGTATGTTTTTTTATTTTTTATTTTTTATTTTTTTGAGATGCTTGAACATTTACTTTGTATTTTTGATGTTGATTTGTAGTTTAATTTTTTGCTGATAAGAACCTCATTTTGTTGTATCATTTGCTGTAACAACAATATTTCCATCGCTGTAAGAGCAATATTTCCATGGTATTATTTCCACGGTTAATCGTTTTTTATCGTTCTATTAAGCGAAACAGTTAACACAATAAATTTTTGTTGTGTTCAATGGATGGAACGCAAAATGAAAAAGACAAAATAATTTCGTCCATTAACGAAACGATTAACGCATCATCCTTATTTCGTTATCGTTATAAACGTTATGATCTAACCTCTATTGTCCTAGAGTCCAGATATAAATCAACGGAAGATACTATCATGGCTAGACTTGTCAACGGAAACCGTTTCGACGTGACGTGAAACGGTAACGAAACGGTTAGTGGCAGCTAAAATCGTGACGTTTCGATAACAGTACGGTAAACGAAATGGTAAGTGGAACGAAATAGCACATGTTGTTTACTGTAGCAAATTTTGTACATGCCATTTAACGAAACAGTTAATGGAACGCCGAAATTGTGTCGTTTCGTTAGTGGCACAGTTAACGAAACATGGCCTATGTTGCAGCCCAACAATCTGGGCTAGTTACTTAATATAAGGACCAGTTAATAAATACATCCCATTGATGTAGTTAAGATTACAATGACGGCCTTAGGCCTATGTTGTATTCTTTCTTCGTCAATTTTCCAATTCGTCTACTTTGACTATTAATTAACAATCGTTGGAAGGCAATACTCGCTATATAATTGGCTGCTTTTAATATATAAGACCAGAATCTAAATAAGCAGCCCATGGAATTAATTTTCCAAAAGCGAAACAAACTTTAAATTTCAGTTATTTTTATAAGCCGGTCATATGTTTTTTTATCCTGACTCCATTTAGGCACCATGACAGATGCTAATTAAGGCATGTTGACAAGCTCTTTATCCTTTTTTTTTTTTTTGACAAATGCCAGTAGGCTTATTGCCATTAAAATAAAAGGTACCAGAAAACGGTACAATAACAGCAGACTCAACTACGATACCTGGTGCTTTAAACTAAAAACCCCTAACCCATCCTAAAACATTAATTGAAACAAAACAACAACATTAAACTACCTGAAAACAACAAATAACAAAAAGAAACCAAACTAAAAGCTGAACTTAATTAGCACCAGCCACCAGGTTATTAGAAAATTAAGGTGGATTCTCATGTACTCTTTGAAAAAATTGTTCATCTATGCTTCTTTGAATCATCCCATATTGTTGCAATACCATATGTGGCTGTCCCCTGTAATTTATCGCATTCCTCCTGGCAAGATTGGCTAAATCATGGCTGGTCCCACCGCCTCCCTTTTAACATTCTGTAACTCTGCTTGTCTATTTCCCAATTTGATAATCAGATTATGCACTGTTCTGGCAGCGCTCCATGTCGGTACATCTGCTGTGTCTGCTTGATTAATTACCAAGACCAAGTTTGAGCAATCAGTTAAAAATTGTACCATCGTATGAGTTGGTACCTTGACATGATCATACATATATGCTACTGCTTCTTTGATTGTCAGGGCTTCTGCATGAAAGGGATTTTCAGTCTGACAATAGTGCAAACCTACTGAGTGTGTCTATCCCCCATCAAACACAACATAAGCGCCTTCTGATCTCCCACCAATCTGCCATGAAGCATCCACTACCACCTGCCATGCTTGTGCATTGAACTCATATCTTTCTTGTAAGGAAACCCCTTCATTTCTGTATATCACATTTGCCAGCACCGGTTCTCAGCACCGGTTATGTTCTCAACACTACATTTATTCTTTGCAAACTTTGTTGAGGATTAAACGCACAATGTTCAATCACAGGGTTATTCCTCTCATTCCAAATCTCCCACATGGTATTTGCAAACACTATCCACTCTACCTCATCTAAATTTTTTATTGCCTGCTTTTATTGTTTGCTCTATTTGTAGAGGTAATTTATCTACTCTTATTCCCAACAACCAGCAAACCATACCTGCCTAGAAGTGTTACAAAAGAAAAGGCAATGCATCTCATACTCATTTTCTTGAAGACATCTCTGACACATGGGATCAAAGTTAACCAGCCTAGTATGCATATTCACTGCCAAAGGTAACCCTTTATGTAACAATCGCCATAGAAAGACTTTTACCTTTGGGATTACACGCTTGCATTGCCAAATCAGATTCCAGTCTATGCCCAGTGCATTATGCTGCTCTTTCATGTCCACCAATGATCATCTTGTATCCCTCCTTAACCGAGTATTTGCCATTTTTTGTTAGTCCCCATATCAGTATATCCTTCTCCTGTGATTGTGTCCTCGGTTTGTTAGGGCCTGTAATTATTTCCTGAATCTGATTTGGTTGGAACAACCTTTCTAATTCCTGCATATTCCACTGTCCTGATTGATCCTCTATCAAAGAGCACACATGTTTCTTTCTATTTGTAGTTAACATATCTTGTTGCACTGTCCACCCTTGAAATCAGGGTGTGATAAAGCTATTACTGTTTTGCCATCTCCTATTTGCCAGAACACCTGCTGTCTGAACATGTCTCTCATTTTGAGTATATGCCTCCACATCTTACTACATCCTCCATAACTGTTCGCCTTCCAGAAACCCACTGTCGGGCAGTATTTGGATTTACACACCTTCACCCACAACTTATCTTCTTCTGCCATAACCGACCACAGTATCTTCAAAAACAATGCTTGACCAAATCTCTCTAGATTTTACTCCCAATCCACCTTCTTCAAGCAGTTTGCAAATCTTTTTCCAACTGATGAAAGCCATGTATCTATCTTGACCAGTCTTTCCCAAAAAAATTTTTGCCAGCAAACTGTTAATGCCTTTGATTACCCCTTTAGGCAACATTTGTATAGACATTGCATATACTGGCATTGACATCAACACTGACTTGATTAAGACTAGTCTGCCCGCATGTGAGAGCATGTTTGATTTCCATCCTGATAATTTCATCGTGAGCTTTTCTAGCAGCATTTTTCCACCTCTTTTTGTATCCCCTTTCTTATCCAACATCACTCCCAAATATTTTTCCTCCAATTGCATTCGTTTTGCCCCTCATTTCTGTTCAATCCTACACATAGCCTCTGCAGTGCATATTTTTTAAAACCACAATTTGGACTTTTGTGGGTTTATATGAAGGCTAGAAGCATCCTCAAACTTTTTCAAAATGATAGATAGCACTTCCATCTCTGAGTTTCCAGCATCCCCCATAATCACTAGATCATCCGCATATATTGCATGTGAGATCACAGGGCTTTCCTTTGCCACTCTCACTCCTTTCAGAGCCCTTTCCTCCAATTCCTTTTGCATCAATCTGGATAGAATTTCCATTGCCATGATGAAGATGTATGGTGACATCGGGCAACCCTGCCTCAAGCCCTAGGTTGGTCTTTGTCACACCCCGGAACCTAGGCATGACGTCAGTTTTCGCCACAAGAGTAATCAATACTCTTGTAAGGCTAACAGACATATAGTAAAATTTTTTTTCAAAATTATCTATTCCATTTTCTTGATTTCGGTCCCAGCAGACATAACACACAAGTATAATTTATTGCAAGCACACACAATATTTACACAAATTTACATAATTTACATGCCCGGCTTATTTCATACCTCTAGCCCTAGTGACTCGTCAGTTAATTTATTATACAAATAAGTGTTCTAACTGACGGACCAATCCATCTATCCTAATGTCGGGCTTACATTACATATTTTACATAAAATATTTACAGAAAGGCTTAACCACACAGACGAGAAACAGGCACCAAACCAGGACACGGTGATGAGTCATCCTACAACTCATCAAATTTCCTCTTCCGTGACTGGTTGCGATGGGTCCCACTCGGGAACCACACCGTCAGGCGGAGGACCATCACCAAATAACTCAAAATACACATACGCAGAAATTTCCGGTAAGTCATCGAAACTGAGCAGAAACACAACATTACACTGTAACCCTTGTTGGAGTTATGTCCTAGAAGTCAATATCTAATGACTTATTTTCTTAGTTTATGTTAATGATGATATTTGATCATTTGTTCCTAGAGTTTATTATTGACAGATCATTCAGGTTGAGGATCTGAATTGTAGATCTCTGTGGATCATTCATTAGAATGACAATAATAAATCTAAATCGTCCATAATCTTGATAATTAACAATGAACATTAATTATCATAAAAGATTAGTATGCAAGTTATGTGATGATTAAGTTCTACAAATCATAGGTAAGGAGTTACCAACTTAATTGCATATGTGTATGTTATTGAAACATAGTACATGACTTGACCCAATGAAATAAACATATGGATTTTGTTAAGTGTCATTGTTTATTTCATATAAGTTTGATTCTAAGTTTGAGATATTCACCTTTTCGACATGAGGATAGGTTCAATAAATATCGTCTAACATTGATTCCTGATAAAGGCTGCTATAAGGACTTTATTTATGTTCTCTTGAATTGTGCGGGAAAAAATTGTTCATCAAGAAAACTGTATGTCCCTCATTAGTATACCTAGTGAGTGATGATATCTGTTTGGGCCCCTTGATGGAGTTGGATCGTATGCATGCAAACTAGACGATCAACTCTAGATCAAGATATGTATAATCTGCAAGAATGACACACTCCTATCTTGGATTATACAATGATATCATGTGACATAAGAATCAGACAAGGAAATACTTATATTTCTTGTGCAGGATTAAGATATTGTAACGGTACATTATTTATGCGAATTGGGAATCATAACGTGTTGCTAGATACCGCTTATGATTATTGGAAATAAATAACGATTTATTTTCATGGCCAACATAGCATAAATCCTCAATAGGGTCGCACAAATAGGACTCTAACCACACGGTGCATTATTTATTTATTCACAACAGTGAGTGTTGCGAAATATGATAAGTTGATTAATTAATTATATACCGTTGTGAACCGTTATAATTAATTAAGTCAAAAGGATCATATGGAAACAAATTAATGCATTAGCTAATCCAAAGTTAATTATTAATGAGTTAATAAATAATTATGTTCAACACACTTTAATTAGTTTGAGCTATTTGGGCTTCTAGTTATTTAATTAATTAAAGGTCCAATTTGAGGAAGGATGAAGGAGTAATTAATGGGATGGTTTATTAGGCCATTGCAACATTTGATGTAGCCCAAAATGGCCATATTAATTTCAGCTAGAGCCCTAGTGGCATACTTGTAAATAGTTCAAAGAGAGGATGAGAGTTGTTGGCTATATAAAGGGGTCACCTCTTGGGAAAGCCCTAGTCTCCATCCACATTCTCTCTCATCTCTTCCTAGCTGCCCCCTTCTTCCTCTTCCTCTCTTGCTCATGTGTTGAGCTCCATTCCTTCTTCTCCTCCATTAAAATAGTTAATAGGAAGAAGAGGTTCATAGAGGGGATTAGCTAAGAGCTCTTGAAAGCTAGCACTTTCAAGGAGCTCGTGGTTAGCTCCTTGGTGGGCTTGAGGCGTCATAGATGGTGGAGGTGGTGGAGCACGCACCCCATCGACTCCCATGCTATGGAATCGAGCCTCTTTGTTGCTACACAAAGAGAGGTATAAATCTCCTACTCTCATCTTGAAATGCTTGTGAATGATGTTGAAACCTATATCTCTTGTGTTTAATTGAGTTTATGGCTAAATGGTTGGCTCAAAAATCAAAATTGAACACTTCTTAACAGTGGTATCAGAGCACATGGTCGGTTTTAAGTCATTTTGCACATTAATTAGATGAGAAATGTGTAATTAGTGGAGTAATTAAGTTGCTGCCTTTGTTTGCTATCTGGAACTCTGTTTTTTTCGAGGTTTTCTTTGTTTTTCGCATAGCAGAGCTTTCGATTTGATTTTTCCTTTTGATAGATTTGAAAGAGGGATAAATTGTGAGTGGTTTCACTTTAATCCGAGTTGTTATGGATTTTTAGTGAATTTTCTCGTGACGGTGCGCAGGACAGGTTCCTGTGCGACCAGATCTGAGTTTGTGGGCATTATCTGAGTTATCTTGATAAAGAGACCCTAATTTTATTATCTAGGAATTAAGTAGACTTGGATTAATTCCTTCCATACCAATTTGATGGTTTCGATCGAAGTCTTTCTATTTATTTGAAGCAATGAAAGACAAGAACGGTCTGATTGGTTTTCTGTACTGATTGGATTGTTTTGAAAACTGGTATTGATTGAGACTTTTTATAGAAAAAGTGTTTAAATATAAAACTTCCTTTTGAAGTCCTGAATCCATGAAAATTAATTTCATGTCAATCGGACTAGTTTTGGTACCCCAACCACTCAAAATCAATTTCGTCGACGTACTGTTTCAGAACAAGGGACTTGTATTCAACCCCCTTTAACTTGATGATTTTGAATGAGTAAAATTGGAAATCTTTCATGGTTACTAGCCTTATACTTGTGGTTGTTTACTGTAAAATTGTTTTGCATTAAAAGTTTTTGGAAGATGGTCAAACAGTCCAAAAGGTTGAGACCAAAACCTGAAACTTCAAACCGGTGTTTTAATACACAACCTGAAGTTTGATAATTTTGGTTTTCCCAATTGGTAAATGATATCTTCTCGAAATTTGAACAAGTAGTTTGTCTCTTTATAAGGATTGGTCATGATTTTTTCTGGATTTTTTGGTGACCGAAAAATTTCTTGATTTTTTCGGGTCGCGTTAATTAAAGGTGTTTGTTCTAATTAATCAAATAGTTGATATGTTGATTAAAACTCTCCTTGCTGTCATCTATTGGATTTTTGAATATTGATTTTATCAAAGAGTTTAAGCAATTAGTTGTTTGAATGTTAAACTCTCTTTGCATGGAAAAACACAAATTAGCAAACAATACGCAAAGATACTTAAGAGCTCACTAGTTATGAACAACTTAGACATATAGTTGTATATTGTGCTAACTTGTTTTTGTAGGAGGATGTGGGTTTGATATGGCTCAAGATGTCAATGTCTTGTGTGTTGTAAAATGTTGTGAATGCATGTGATTGCTTGTAATGTGGCCTAAGGTGCCTTGATAATTAATAATTGATTAATTCTTGATGTAACTTATGAGGCTTGCATGCCCCTAAGGCCTAGGTGGATTTTAGGATTTTATCACATGTATTTATTTCCCTTAATTATTAGATAGGATCTTAGTAATTAGGGGGAGGGTTTGATTAGATTAGTTTCGTTACATGGAGATGCGACGAAGACTAATGCAAGCGGGAGCCATACAAACCCACGACAATGCTTGAGATGCTTATGTTATGTGATTGTTTGTGAATGTCTTGAATTGTCATAGGTAGGTATGGGTGTATGCTTACACGACCACCAAACAAAGTCACGTAATTTCTTTTGTCCCAAATTAACTTGATTTAGCCAAATCGTCCTCCTTCTCTCTATCCCCTTCAATACAATTGATTGTCTATTGTTGCATTCCTGCCGACGCGGACATCGTAGTCCATCATTGGGACGAAGTTTGTGGATATGCATATGATATCTCACAAACCAAGAGTCATATGGACAAGATATGATTGGTTGGAGAACCTACCTTATCTAGTTGTTTTAGGTGTCATGCCGACGCTGTCACCTATTCAACGAAAATGAGGATCTTGAAAACCGACTACATTAGGGACATTAAATAAATGTAATGGGAGTTTTGTTTATCATTATAAATAAAACATTGCATAAACTAAATGATCTTAAATTGAAATTGTTATAGATATTAAATATGTTAATTTCGTTGCGATCAATCTTTGAAAACAACAAGCTCGTTTCTAAGATATTTACTTGGAGAAGTAATACCGATTCCTAAGACATGTTTTTGGAAATGAGAAACTTGAGCAAGTTTAATCCCAAAAACGTTCCTCGACTTCCCGAACATAGCTTCGCAATGATTGATTAGTTTTGACGAAAATTATTCAATAAAGCGAATGCTTATATCCTTTTAGAAGTTCTAGACCTTTGAATTGGAGAATTCATAAGGACTAGACTAGACTTCTGCACTCTCATCCATTTTACTCAAGAAGACGTTCTTAGAGAAAGTAAAGATAGACTCAATCATTTATGATCGAGTAATGGAGTGTGAGTTAACCAAGAGACTCTTCTTATAAGAAGATAAATATTTCATTAGCTTGCGAACCGAAAGGTTTGAGTAGCTAATTGACAACTAGAGATATTAAGATCTCTAATATCAAGGATTGTTGATATTGTCATACAATCTCTTTCTATGGATAAAAGATATATTGTCCGCACACTTGTTAGTGCTAAAAGTAATTGGTTAAGTATTAAAGGAATACTTCACCAAGATATGAGTTGAAACTTTGAGACCCTCACTAGTGACCGTGTGTCACATGAGATATTTCATTTGCCATTTATGGGAGGCATTTGAAAGATTGTCCGAAATACCATGATATTCTAAACCTTAAGATATTTGTCGTTCAAATTATCTCACTATTTCTAATTCACACTAGTAATTAGGTGCTAGTTCATGTGCTCGCATTTAACGAAATGTGTAGGCAATGATGAATAAGAGAAAGTTCGAGACAAGTAAAGTAAACTCCGTTTTGGAAATGGCTTATACGTCTAAGCCGCTACCATTGAATACGTAGAGTTATCTTTACTAAATAAAGAGTTTGTTTAGGAATTTGAGGTTGTATACCTTATTCCAAACATCTCATAAAACCTTATCTCCGTTTCATATTTGATGATGGATGATCATGTTTTGTAATAGAGAAATATTGTTCTCTTATTGTTATGAATTTGTGTATAAGATTTCATGCATATTGATTGAATTTGCTTGAAATAGATAAACAAATTTTGAATGACAAATATGTAAGACTTCACATAGAGTATTTGACTTTTATGAAAAATAGTCGCTTAGTCGAATATAAACAAGAATCGCATTATGAGAGTCTACGTAACGTGGAGCTCGTAAATCAATTCGATTGCAAATCAATTGAAATTCATGCGAATCGTGCTTGTTAAATGACAAAAACGTCTTTGAACTACGAAGGTTTAAAGGACAACTTTATTAAGACTTATGCATATTGATGTATATAGACCTATAGGTACTTGTGCAATTGAAAGGTTATTGACACTTTACCACTTGACCAACGATCATTGTAGATATTAACGTATCTATTTGATATGGTATAAGTATGAATCTTTTGACAAGATCAAAAGGATTTCAAGAGTAAAGTTGAAAAACTATTCAATAAAAACAAAAGTCTTAAGATGGATCATGGTAATAAATAGTTAAGTCATATAGTTTGATATATTACCTAAAGAGTATGAAAGACGTTTCACTACTCGCTACATGAGGAACATTGAAAAATGTATCCAAGGATGAAGCTATCGAACATTGTTTGATATAGTTCGATCGGTAATAAATCAAATTGACTTGTTCGACTCATGTAAGGGATTTGTGTTTGAGGACAATATTGTTTACACTGAATAAAAATTCCATCGAAGTCTATTGAGAAAGATATCTTACGAGATTGATCTCTAGGTATATTATTTCTCAAGATTTGGTGTTGAAAAACTTATTTCAAGGTTCGATTGATTGATAAGCTTGAACCCAAATAAGACGTTTAATATTTTGTAGGATATCTTGAATTAACCGAAAGGTACTATTTCAACGAACATGATAAGAACAAAGTAGTTGTTGCTCATCATAACGTAATCTTGAAGAATAATATTCTCAAGAAGAAGTAGTGGGAGTAAAGTGAGCATTAAAGGAGTTTATGCGTCACTACAAGAAGTACATTTATAGGAAACTTGTCACTCCATACATGGTGCTTAGTGGGAGTTGAGCGGAACTTAATTCACAAGCAGTTGTGAAAGGAAGAAGTTTATAAGCACGTTCGCTTCTAAAGAGTACTCAAACATCTCACGAATGGATGATGTTTGAGAAACTCGTGCAATATATTAGGGATCAAGAACTTATTCTACATGTTCTTGCAGAAATAGTTTATGGACCTCAAGCACCAATCCTACAAAGATCAACGAGAGTGAATTGCCTAAACTGAAAAGTACATAGGTTTCACAACATCCTCGTACTTGATATATGAGGATCCGTTGATAAATAAAGAAGCGATGGAAAGATCCGATTCCACAAGTATGTTTTGAATCTGTATGATCTTTAAGTGCAATCCATACATATAACAACAAGGTATAGACCTTGATTGATGTTCAAGAAGGAGCGATCCATCTAGAACATTTGGATCTTTAAAGGAAAGATAGATATGGATAGCAAGTCGACTATGTACAAAGAACAATTTCATGATTGATGCTATGTCTAAGTCGATAACGAGTTGACCATGTACAAAGCACGGCTTCTCGCTTGTAGCTGTGTATAAGTCAATAAAGATCATTCTAGCAATAGTTATATTTCGTATATATAGATATATGGAAAGATACATCAAAACCGCCTTCTTCGATTGAATGAAGGAAGTTGTTGTGTATTTGACACAAATCGAAGATTTGTTGTATTGCTAGAAACACATATATATGCTTCAAGGATCAATTGATGAATTGAAGCAAGTATTGTGGAAACTGGATTAAACATTTTGACAAGGAAGTCAAGGAGTTGAACTCCGTCAAAAGTATCTTATATGGACAAGATAGTCAGTGAAAGCATGATTATGTTACATGTATTGTACAAGATACAAGACATTAATTGGGAATAACATTAAGAAAATGAATATTGTCAAGATCTCATTGGAGAATGTTTACTCAATAGAGAACTTGGGCAAGTCACATAAATCCAAGGAAACAAAATCTATGGAGATAGATTATGATGGATATCAGGTTTGAGAAAATTTGCATATAATGACAAAGTGTTCTAGTAACACGAAAGATAGACTCCAAGAAAGGATGTCTAACTACGTTGTATGGCATACACTTGAGTTCGACTCGGTGTGTTGCAACTCAATTCGAGAAGAGTGCACGATATAATTCGAGCATCCTTCTGTTATGAGTTTCATTACATACGCCATACTTATGCACATGCCCCTATGTGTTGTACCCAATGAGTATGACAAGCAGTTGTCAACTAGATATAAAGAAAAACACGTTTGGACAATAATCGAGAATATCTTCGAGTATCTTATGAGAAAGAATGATATATTTTTTATCTGATAAGATGAAATAAAGCTCATATAAATTGTTATATTGATGCTAGTTTTCGAAAGATTGATATAAATATAATTGAGCTACGTATTTTGTTTTAAATGTGGTGTTGTAAATTTAGAAGGTGTTCCAAATGGGATATTACAACCGTTTCCGTCACCAAAGCAAAATATATAGCAACTTGTGAAGCAATGAAAGAATGTAGTATGGATCGAGAAGTTCTCAGTCAAGCTAATATGGTTCTATCATCTCTAACCATAGCTTAAACTTGAAGAACCCAATATTAAATTGGTGATCCGACTAAGATCTATGACGATGGCACTTGATCTCACATGATGATGATCAAGAACACATATATAGGAGTATATATATATATAGGGTCAAACAAAATTGGATAGGTTCGCGGACACAGCGAACACTCTAACTTAACCTCTACCTTAAGCGGTATACGAGATGCAGTTGTGCATCCATACGTGATGGACGTATGAGTAACTTGTTTTAAGTGTATTATATCTTTTGAGGTTCGAGACATGTATATATATGGATATATGACATTGTTCTAAATTCTTCACTGGCTAGAAGTCGCTATTGATTGACTCTAGGCCAAGTGGGAGATTATTGGAGTTATGTCCTAGAAGTCAATATTTAATGATTTATTTTCTTAGTTTATGTTAATGATGATATTTGATCATTTGTTCCTAGAGTTTATTATTGACAGATCATTCAGGTTGAGGATCTGAATTGTAGATCTCTGTGGATCATTCATTAGAATGACAATAATAAATCTAAATCGTCCATAATCTTGATAATTAACGAGGAACATTAATTATCATAAAAGATTAGTATGTAAGTTAAGTGATGATTAAGTTCTACAAATCATAGGTAAGGAGTTACCAACTTAATTGCATATGTGTATGTTATTGGAACATAGTACAGGACTTGACCCAATGAAATAAACATATGGATTGTGTTAAGTGTCATTGTTTATTTCATATAAGTTTGATTCTAAATTTGAGATGTTCACCTTTTCCACATGAGGATAGGTTCAATAAATATCGTCTAACGTTGATTCCTGATAAAGGCTGCTATAAGGACTTTATTTATGTTCTCTTGAATTGTGCGGGGAAAAGTTGTTCATCAAGAAAACTGTATGTCCCTCATTAGTATACCTAGTGAGTGATGATATCTGTTTGGGCCCCTTGATGGAGTTGGATCGTATGCATGCAAACTAGACGATCAACTCTAGATCAAGATATGTATAATCTGCAAGAATGACACACTCCTATCTTGGATTATACAATGATATCATGTGACACAAGAATCAGACAAGAAAATACTTATATTTCTTGTGCAGGATTAAGATATTGTAACGGTACATTATTTATGCAAATTGGGAATCATAACGTGTTGCTAGATACCGCTTATGATTATTGGAAATAAATAACGATTTATTTTCATGGCCAACATAGCATAAATCCTCAATAGGATCGCACAAATAGGACTCTAACCACACGGTGCATTATTTGTTTATTCACAACAGTGAGTGTTGCGAAATATGATCAGTTGATTAATTAATTATATACCGTTGTGAACCGTTATAATTAATTAAGTCAAAAGGATCATATGGAAACAAATTAATGCATTAGCTAATCCAAAGTTAATTATTAATGAGTTAATAAATAATTATGTTCAACACACTTTAATTAGTTTGAGCTATTTGGGCTTCTAGTTATTTAATTAATTAAAGGCCCGATTTGAGGAAGGATGAAGGAGTAATTAATGGGATGGTTTATTGGCCATTGCAACATTTGATGTAGCCCAAAATGGCCCTATTAATTTCAGCTAGAGCCCTAGTGGCATACTTGTAAATAGTTCAAAGAGAGGATGAGAGTCGTTGGCTATATAAAGGGGTCACCTCTTGGGAAAGCCCTAGCCTCCATCCACATTCTCTCTCCTCTCTTCCTAGCTGCCCCCTTCTTCCTCTTCCTCTCTTGCTCATGTGTTGAGCTCCATTCCTTCTTCTCCTCCATTAAAATAGTTAATAGAAATAAGAGGTTCATAGAGGGGATTAGCTAAGAGCTCTTGAAAGCTAGCACTTTCAAGGAGCTCGTGGTTAGCTCCTTGGTGGGCTTGAGGCGCCATAGATGGTGGAGGTGGTGGAGCACGCACCCCATCGACTCCCATGCCATGGAATCGAGCCTCTTTGTTGATACACAAAGAGAGGTATAAATCTCCTACTCTCATCTTGAAATGCTTGTGAATGATGTTGAAACTTAGATCTCTTGTGTTTAATTGAGTTTATGGCTAAATGGTTGGCTCAAAAATCGAAATTGAACACTTCTTAACAACCCTGGCACGTAAACTTCAAGCCTCACGAAAGAACACTCGGTAGTGGCGACCGCTCGTGGTCTAAAAAGTCTCTGCCTGGCCTGGAACCCCCGTCCCAACGAGGCACATGCAAAACAAATAAACAGAGTGAGAATAAATTCTCAGTGCGGGTTTTAGTTCCAGTACGCGGATCTTAATACAAATCCGTGCATCAGACTAAAATCCCGATAAGTTTTATTAACACAGATATACAGATTTTCATATACCGTAGGTACCAGTCGGAATGGTCCTAATACCGCCATCTGCCAGATGACATGCAACAACAGAAAGATGAATCACAAAATAAGCATTTATCTTTCAGATAAAACTTATACACTCAAGTTCTTAAGGCCTGACAGATACAGAAAGAACTTTTCCCAAAACCAAAGGTAGAAACCATTTGGTACAGACCAGACAAAGGGAATGAATCCAGAGATAGTAGCGCTAATAACCTGGCCGGGTCGGTGGCCAAACCGATAATCACCGGAGAGTGCAAGAGTTTATAAACATAAATATGCTTATCAGATTTTTCGGATATTGGAAATGGTTCAATTAAAATCTGATTCTTCTATCACAAAATATGATCAAGTGATAAGAAGATTACGGAAACCATTCCAGTCATTTATCCAACAGTCTGACTTTTATTCAATAACAAACGGATTTCAGATTCAGACTGTGCAACAGTCATTATCAAAACGGTGATATAATCAACATGCATTTGTTTGATTATTTTCGGGCTTCTATTTCTAAATGAAATTAGAATGCATCATCAAAGATGTTTCAACATGCTATGCATGAATTTAAAAGTACCGAATTTCGAATTTTAATCAAGAAACCACGTATCCGCACCTTCACACTCGTCTGGGACGTGTGAGTGGTCGGCTGCTCCGGTTCAATAATAGATCAAGATCCGTTAATATTTATTTAACGGGATTCTATAATCCACTTGACAGAATTAAGGTCTGGTTAATCTAATCCCCACCTGACTGACGGTAATAGTTCCAAATTGTTTTAACAGATGTTACCACTTGATTATTATTTAAGTTATCGTAATTTAATTATTTTACTTATTATTTCTAATATCGAAGTCAGAAATCAGAAGTCAAAAATCAGAGTCAGATTTTCTTTCCAGAATTTTCAGAAATAACAGAAATAACAGAAATATTTATGAAACTCAGAGAAAACATAAATCAGAAATTTATTTTATCATTTTACGGGATCAGAGTGTCTGAGTATTTGCCACAATATCCGTTCAGTTAGGTCAGACGTTTCATCATATCCCTAAAATCCCAAATCCGAGAATTAGACTAAGTACATTGTTTCCAAGTCATTTAGTCTTAATCAAGCTCAACAGAAATTATTAGCCCACTAATCTTAATTAAGTCTTAAATCCGAAACTTAATTAAATTATAATCCAAATCATATTCATCTACATAGCCCACAAATAAAAATAATTTCAGCCCACAGAAAATTCCGAAAGCCCACATCCTCTTCTTCTCTTTTTTGTTTTCTTTCTTTCCTTTTTCTTTTCTTCAGCCAAGCCCACGAAATCCAGCCCAAGTCCAAAAATCCAGCGACGACCCAAAGCCAACAGGTCGGACTCAGTCGACCTGATCCAGTCGACTGGGTCTAACCGTAACGGGTCCGACAGAACCCATTTGGATCCGATAAGCCTTAATATTTACAATCCAGCCCACAGAATTTTTCAAAGCCCTCCAAAAATTCATATAAGCCCACCGAAAACTATAAACACTCCATATGTTACAAATAAGCCCTCAAATATTAATATTTATGCCCTCAGAAATTTGCAACCAAGTCCACAAAAATTCCAGAAATCATAGTTAGCACTCCAGAGCACTCAAGTCATGCCAGAATACCAACTTCCCTCACAGTTAGCGTACCAGTCACTGGTACCAAGTCGCAAATACTCAGATTAGCCATTCCCCACAGAAATGCAAGTGCCAACAGAACTAAAATGCATTCATGTAAGTAATTATGCAACAATATACCCACAGATAATAGTCCAACTTCAATACATGAAATTTTATGCATGCAATACCTTAAAACATAAACCAGAATGCACATAGTTACATGTTCAATCCAATACTCAACATATTTATACTGATACAGCCTCTAATTAACCAACAGTTCCAGTTTTATTCATACATATCATGCCATCAGACCTAACTCAAAATGCAACAGAGAACACATAATCGTGCATAACTTCACAACTGTGACAACATAAAATCTTATTTGCATGTATACCATATTTATCAAGCATATTATACATGTTATAACATCAAATATAGTTGTATATGAACCAGAGACACAAGTTTATGCATCATTTAACTATCACAGTTCCTTAGTTGCATATGATATCATCAAAATATATCATGAAACTACCCACATATCCATGCAATATGCCCACTGTTAACTATAACATCTTAACAGACTAAGCATATCAAGTATCTAAGCACATATATAAACCTTAATCACCATTTCAGTTCCAGTTTACTCACATATGATGCATAGCATAAAAATATGCATATATCAACTTTCCCAAGGATGCTACTACTCATATATGCAACATATAAGATGTATATGCTCATTCTTAATCACTGAAACAACTAAATAAATGCTACAATTCGTGTATATGCTCTATATGACAAATATAACCCTATAACAGTCAAGTAATACCCCTTAGCAGCATATTATAACTCTTTTAGAGTAAATAAACACCCCACAGAAATCAAGTTGAAATCTCACAGAAGCAAACAGCATCAACAATAGAATGAGTTAGCACATCGATTAAGCAACTAACACAAGTATCAAATACTAAAGTGAACCCTGAGTTAAATTCCCTCAAGCACAGTTAATAGCTAACAGTTAACCCCAACAGAAATTAAGATAATCATCAAGCTAAAAATCGATGGAGAAAATTATACCTCTCTCTTGATCCTTCACAAATCTTCTTAGAAACTCAAGAACAATTAGGGCTAAGATCAAAGTAATGCTTATGAGAAACAAGGCTAGTTTCATGCACTTTACTGTCAACAGAGAACAAACCCTAGATATTAAATCGAGTCACAATCTATTAAATTAACAGCAAAAACTAAGAATTAGGGATAGGCAATTACCTCCTCTGGCCTTCTTCTCCCTCCTTTCCTCTTCTCTTAGCCCCGAGAAATTTTCCAAATCCAAACTCTAATATAAATAACTTACCTTCGCAGAGAAGAAGAGGAAAAGAGAGACGGTTCAAGGCTCAGATGGAGATAATACCACGTCGTACGAACTCCCTCGACCAATCAAACCAAGCCAACACACAGAGAAACAGACAGAGAAGCCTGTGCACGAGACAGCTGCGTGAAGGCGCACGAGGTGTAGCAGAGGTGGCGTTCCTCTACACGGGGCACCTCAGAGACAACCTCTCCGCTAACCAATCCCATAGACCCACCTAATCGAGAGCACGAGCTCGAGTAAACCCAGAGCGAAAGAGAGGAGAAGAGAGAAACAAGTCAGACGGAGGAGACGAGGCAGAAGGAGAGATCTCCTCGTCGAAATGTTTTATCGAAAATTAGCAGAGATCTTTTGTGGACAGATTGGTGTGGCTTTGGTGCAACAAATCACTGACACCTCCCTTTGTGAATTATCTGTTTCTCATAAAAATTAATTAAATTAATTTCAGAAGTCAGAAAATTGTGGCAAATATACAGAAATACTCAGAAAATTATAACGAACATTTCCATGTCTTCAGATTAAATTTCCCGTCAGATTTTACTGTTACTTTAATTTATTTCATAAATTATATCATTAATTAACTTATACAGATAATTTGGAACTTTAATTACCGACTAATCAGACAATATTGTTACAGTCTTAGAAATCCATCTCCTCAACCATTTTTATTAATTGTTACCTTTGCTCTACTATATGAGGATATAATCAAATTTATTATTTTCCAGGAAACATTCAAGTATCTCAACGCCTTTTGGAGAAAAATCCAATCAAGCTTATCAAATGCCTTATTTATGTCTGCCTTTAAAAGAAACGCATGTTGTTTGAAACTGGATTGAGAAAAGGAATGTAAGATCTCCTTAACCAAAATAATATTGTCTAATATACTCCTTTTTATAAATGCATTTTGCTCATGAGAGATGACGTTCCTTATGACTGGTCTCATTCTACTCGCAATTAATTTTCATAACCAATCTATAAAAAAATGCTCCCCACACTTATTGGCCTATACTCTGCCGATGTTTGTGGTTCTGAAGATTTAAGGTTACATGACAACTTAACCACTCATCAGGAACATGTTCCTCTACAAAACATTTTCTCACATGCGCCACAATATCTTGCCGAACAAGTTTCGTTAACTGTGCAATATAGACCATGTTTTAGGCAGCCATCTGTAAGGATGCCTCCATTGTATTAGTATTTCGCATTGTCCCGTTTGCCGCGTCTGATGTGTCTTTCGTCGGGGAATTGGATGGAGATGATGCCATTAACAGATTGCTTAATGATATGTCCAAAGCTCGAGTTGAGCTCGACTAATGTCAATATTGCAAACTATGTATGGCATAAGTGAAAGAAGTTTGTATTATCTGGCAATGTAGTTTGACATTGTGGAATAACGCAAATCAATTTTTAATCTATAATTTGGGAGTGGCTAGTGTTCAACATATAGGACACATACACTTATCCAACACAATAAAATTTTTTATTTTTTAGATTATAATGGTCGATCCAAACCGTTCAAATTTTTCTCCATAATAAAATCTTTGTGGAGACCAAATTTTATATTTTCCCAATTTTTTTTACCATTTTTTTGGAAATTTTGAATATGCTCAATCTAAAAAGTTATGAACGCTCCAATTTTGAAAATTCGAAAAAAATACTTAGAAATTTTGAAAAAAATATAAATTTTATTTTCAAGGATATTTTAATATAGAGATCATATTGAGCGGTTCGGATCAGCCATTTGAAATTTTAACGGTTGACGATTGAATCAGATTTGACATATGATATGTTTGATTATAGTATTACTCCTATAATTTATTCAAAATTTAATTTTGCTAATTTCCCTTTTTAAGCGACCACATGAAGGGGCTCATATTATTTCTGAAATAGCGCATCCTTTTTGCACAATTCTTTCCAAACATCATATTAAGATTTTATAAATTACTTTAGCCTATTTCTTTAAGAGTAATGTTAAAATCAAACGCACTTGACGTCAAACGCGATTCTAGACTCAACTATTAAAATTTCAAATTACCGATCTGAACCACTCAATATGATCTTCGTTTTGTAATATTCTTAGAGACTAAATTTTATATTTTTTTTTTAAATTTTTAACTATTTTTTTAGATTTTTAAAATTGAAGGGTCCAAAATTAATTAGATTGAAGATTTTCTAAAATTCAATATAAATAGTGAAAAAAAATTGAAAAAATATAAAATTTGATCTCCAACGATATTTCATTGTGGATAACAAATTAAGCTGTTCGAATTGGTCGTTATAATCTCGAAATTAAAATCCGATCGCATTTGACAGGCCAAGTGTCAAACGCATTACTCATTTTTTAATTATCGGGTTTCTGAATTTCTTTTACAATTCAGAGAGCCAACACGCAAAGTACGAAAAGAAAGCCCAGAATTTTATATTCGGAGGAAAAAGAAAAGATAGTAAGTTAGCTTAGGTCGCAGGGAGAGCTATAAAAACAGAGGAATGAAGAACTGTTGCGCTTCTTAATGATTTTAAATTAAATTTGGATAAAATTCATATCGAGCGAATGATTTTAACTTAGTGATATTATTTAGGGTGGAAATTTTAGTGACGTTTTGATATTATTTAGGGTGGAAATTTTTATGACGTTAGTAAATCGAGTAGGTGCACCTAAACAAAATGTTTTGTAACTGAAGATTTACACTTACGCGATGAGATACTTAAATAATAGTATAGAAAATTATGTATTTGATACTAATAACAAAGAGTATAGCAATCATCAAAATAAAAATATTAAGTTTCAAACATATTTTTGTTAGTTTAATAAATTCTGCATAAAATAAGATGTAATTTCATAATTGTGCTTATCAAATGCGAATAAAATTAAATTATTAATTTCTTACATATACAGACAATTGGCTTTTAAATTTGGTGCAAATTGTCAATTGCACTAAATATGATACTCACCATACTTGACTTATAAACAATAAATTTTTAATGAATATTGATATTTTATATGTTGCCACATTGTGAAATAATTTTTTATCTCGATAAATAAGAAATGACATATCGGCAATATCGAGCCAACATATTAATTTAAGTTAGCATTTTGTATCATTGATCAATTCTGTAAAATTTCGATAATTGTAAAATTTATTCAAATTTAAATATTGTGTATATATTTTTAGGCGGGGACGCAATACAATACTATCATGGATATGGATATGGATTATGGATGATTTTAGAATGCTCCAAATTATTATTATTAGCATGCGCGAATAAAAACAAATATTCAATTCGCTTACAAATCGCAATCAAATTAACCAAAATGCAAGAATTACATATGTATATTGAGGAAAAAATATATGGATAGTTGGATACATAAATTAAGATTCACAAGTTACATATATCCAAAGCAAAGCCAACTCCCTCAAAATAACTCACAAATCTCTTAAATCCGGCATATGTAAAGTTCACACAAGAATATTCAAGAAAGGCACAAATGCCAATCCCAGTGTTCCTACAAGGCTGATCATGGGGAAAGATGCTGCATTTGGAGGTGGTGGAGTGGAAGAGGCAGGTGTAATCTCCCCCTCACCTGAAGGAGGTGGCGGAGGTGATGAAGCAGATGGAGCTTCAGCAGGTGGGGCTTCGGCAGGTGGAGCTCCAGTAGGAGGAGAAAGAGATGGAGAAGGTGCTAAGCCGGTGCTGTTGTTGCGGTTTGCTAAGACGACAATGTGAAGTTTCTCGCCGTTCTTGCAGTTGTCCTGCTTTCCACTAATGAAATAAAAGGACCCTGATCTAGCAAATGTAAAAATCGTGTTCCCATCAGTGAAACGGTCGATGGGAGACGTTGCGTCGCAACTATTGTATGCATTTGAATCAACTAGGAGGACTGAGTCCTGATTGGCTGGGTAAGTGAAAGCTGCAAAAAAAATGAAATAACGTCATGACTACAATAATACTTCAATGATAATCCTCACTCTTAATGCTATAAGTTCTAAGCGACCAAAGTACGCTGCATAAGTTGTACATAAATGAAGCGGAGAGTGTACAAAGGAAAAGAGAGGACAATTTTTTGCAAACCAAAAACATGAACAATTACTACTGCGGGTCTGCGGCCATTACGTACCTATGTTGTCACCCATTTTGAACCGGTTTGCCTCTGCCCATTGGTTATAGGACTTGGCACCAGATTCTGGGACCTTCCAATCGCCGGATCCACCAACCTTGAACTGCGTTGCAGCTGTCACTGACACCAGTAGAACAAAGCACAAGGTTACAATCAAACCCTTCGACATTTTTTAGATATCTCAAATCTGTGTGAATTGTGAAATGAGGATGCTAATTGATGACTATGGGAATAAGCACGTCAGTTGTGTACCTTGGGTTTTGTTGAACAATATTTATAGAGGGATGTGAGCTCCATTTTTTAATACTGTATGACGAGGTTCTTTCCTTAATTTGGATGTTCCAATTTTTGGAGCAAAGAATTTGCACTTTTGTATGATATTGCTGGGCTGGACTTGAGTGTACTTTTGCTTACTTTTCTTGAAGTAAAGTTATCCTTTGCTTGCTGACTGGAAGAATATTCATGTCTTGTGGCTAAAGTCTATCTATTACGGTGTTACAGAATAAAATGGTGCTAAATTTTGGGACTTTTCCTTTGTTTCAACTACGCAGGCCTTAAAATTTATATAAATCTTGTTTAGTTGAACGATTGAGATGGGCCCGGAAAAGCTCATACAATCCAAAGTGGATATTAATCTGGTTTAGATACCTATCTTACGTACTAAATAGTCACATTCAAGCCCATGACCAAAAGATCAGACCATTTGATAGATGCAACTGCAGGCCGAAATAAAAGAGCCTTTAGCTTGTAAACCGTCTTGTGGGAATTGCTCATGTCACACCCACTTGCTCAGACGCTCCATTTTTTCTAAAAAATAACCAAAATACCCTCGCCTCTCTAATCTTGTTTTTCCGAGACTAGCTCTATCTAATAAGGATATATTCGTAAGTTTAAAAAAAATTGGAGTGAACGAGTAACTAAGACGTGTCCTGAGCAATTTCCCCTTCTTGTACGTATTTTTGTTCTCAAAAAGAAAAAGAAAAAAAATTAAACAAGTGATTATCCCAGCACAAAATGCATATTCCTTATTTCCTTAATACACGCGAACACAAACAATATTTCCTGAGAGATCTTTAATGGTCGAACGCCTTTGGTTCAGTATCAAACAATATTTTCACAGGAGAATCATTATATTTATAATATTCTTGAATTTGGGTGTGCAATTTTTTGACCCAACAACACTACCGATTGTCCATAGTTTTTTACAAAACATCATAATAGATTCACACATCAACAGCAACGTCTCAAGCTCTCAATTCTCAATTGCAATGATAACATTGGAATGAAATATCTCAAAGTAAATATGACTACACAAAACCCAACAACAACAGGAAAAAAAAAAAGAAAAAAAAAATGAAGGGCATTAGCACCTCAACAATCACCGCAAAGGTCGGAATAAGGGCATGAATCTCTCTTTAACCTCTGTATCATCCTCCCACTCAAGCGAATTCCACCATTCATTTGTACCGTGAATCTCCATTAAATCTTTGGCAGATAATTCAAGTGTTTTTAGCTTGGGACATTCGATCACTTTGAGGCTTACTAATGAAGGAAAACAGAGAAGGTACCTCCCAGTGCTAAAGCTCTTGAATCGTGGCAATCCGTGCAGATACAACTCCTTCAATTTTGGGAATGCCTCAATAATGACCAACGGCTCTTCGCATTCATCATTTACACAAGTGATCAGATGTTCCAGCCCATGACAGTACCAGATGTAAAGCGAGGATAGCTGTTGTAAGCAACCTCCCTTATACATAATCTTTGCCTTCTGAAGCCCCTGGAGGATTATGCTCTCCAAGTCAGGAAGAACTGATTGCTCCTCATCAGGAACTGTGTTGTACCCAGGAATAATGGTATTACTAAATGCATTGAGATCGTTCTCTGGCCGGACAACAGGTCCATTAATTACCACCTCCTCTAGATCACCACAAGTCACAACCCAAATTCTCTTCAATTTAGTCATATTTTTCCACAGGTCACTCGAGGGTAGCTCCAGAGTCTTCAAACCAGCTGCAGTTTTAATCAGAAGATTACGTGTGGACCCTGCAAGACGGGGTGATTGAGCTAGCTGTTGCAGTGCAGCAGGAGTTTGCATTGTGGCATCAAATGCTTTAAGCCGCCGCAAGCTCTCCAGCTCCTGAAAGTCGACTCCATTTCCACTAGTGCCAACTTTCCAGTCGCCATAACTGAGATCCATGTAAAGGACCTGAAGCAGTGTCAATCGGCACATCACTCCGTTTGGGATTGTTTCTAATGGCATGTGGGAGAGCAATAAGAATCTGAGATTTATCAATTCTCCAAGCTCACTTGGGAGGACCTTTATGTTGGTATTATACAGATCTAAATATTGAAGCTGACCTAATGCACCTAACCCTGATGGAAGCTCACTAATGGAAGTATGTGAAAGGTCCAGTACACGCAGTGTTGGCATGTGCTGGAAGAATCCGTCGCATATCTTCTGCAATGCAGGGTTGCTTTGGAGCATTAGAGTTTTGAGAGATGGACATCTGGGCTGCTCATACAGCTCAAAAATGTTATTCCTCATGAAAGAGATTCTCTCTGCATCATTCCATTTTTCAGCACCCAGAGCTTCCTTCAGGCCAATACCAGCACGTACAAGCCATTTTGTCTCCTTGGTGCCGGAATCAGATGCAATCCACAAGGCCATAGCACGGACCATTGGATGCATCTTAATGTGCTCCTCATCTTCACTTTCTAACAATGAGGCCGTCTTAAGATCTCCAAGAAGATCGTGCCCTTTATTATAAATTTCATCCATCTCAGTGTACAGATCATCAATGAAACCCTCACCAATGCAATAACCAATTATCCACTCCTTAAATATCGAAAAATCTTCTGGAAATAAAGAGCAATACAGAAGGCACAATCTCAACTTGTCATTAGGGAGGCTGTCATAGCTGTGCTTGAGAGGCACAAGCAAATCATTCTCCATTCCTAGAAGCTGCCATGGTGCAATTTTCAATACAGTGATGGCATGCTTCCACTCTTTTGTCGTGCGCTTGCTTGCCAAAGCCCGCCCAACTGTGATAAGTGCAAGAGGGAGCCCCCCGCACTTCGTCGCTACACTCTCTGCCTGACGCCGTATCTCTGGATTGGGATGTGCTAGTGCATCCCCGACCTTCTCCTGGAACAGCTCCCATGCATGTTCCCAAGGCAAACAATCAAACTTTATCTTTCGTCTCACATCCATTCGATCACACACATCTTCAATTCGTGTGGATAGGAAGATTTTGCTCTTTGACTGCTGCTTTGGCACTGGGATGCCAAGCATCCTCAAGTTGATTGGTTCCCACAAGTCATCCAAAATTATCACAAAGTTCATCTTGCTGAGCACCTTGTATAGCACAACTGCACGCTCCTTGGGGCCCTTCTTTTCCCACGACAGGCCCAGCCTGTCACCGATTATCTTCTGAATTTTGCCAAGGTCATAGTTGCGAGTGACTTCGATATAGATAGCCACATTGATTCCTTCTGCACCCACTAAATACTCATTATTAAACTTGTTTAGCAGCGCAGTCTTGCCAACACCGGCCATGCCAAAAATGCCGATAATGCCAGCTTCATTGTCCACCAGGCATGCCTTGAGCTGCTCCAGTATTGGGCCCATTCCAACCACAGGAACTGTTGGCATTTCTTCGAAGCGGACCTATGTTAAACAAAAGCTTGAAAAATTAGTGGTAGTTAAACAGAAATTGATATTGTTCATCATTGACTGAAATCTTAGCTTTAGGTCTTAGACTTTTATGATGTGAGATCCAGATCTGACTACATCTGCTGATTTTCTATGATCATGTAGCATTCATTCAATAACAAAAGCGAGGTACATTTGGATGCTTTCCCATTCAATAACAAAAGCGAGGCAATATTTCAAATGTTTTAAGCAGATAAAAGTATTTTTATTCACTATAATAATCTGGGCCAAGCCTAACTGGAGAACCCACAAAATTATAAATTACAGTAGTACTATTCAGTGAAAATTTGAACAATCTGATCAAGCATGTCCGTCTGCAGTGTATTATGCCCCAACAATATACAATCAGAAAGGATGCCCAATTAAGAATCTTACCCAAAATTGATTAAACGAATTAACCTACATTACATTATTTACAGATGCATTCTGAAAATAGTCAATATTATTCAGTGATTTATGAACCAAATTACCTGAACAAGCTCATCAGCAACTTTAGCAAAAGTCCTCTCCTTCAAATTACGCGCCTCTTCCATGGTCTCATCCGCTTTCTTGCTGAGCCGGTATGTCACGCGGATACCAGCTGCCTGATCCACTTGTAACCGGTCTCTTGCCTCATAGTCAGCCTTGATCAATGCCACTTGCTCCTCCAGCTTATCAATACTCTCCAGCCACCACTTGACCTACATTAAAAATGCAAAATCACCGGCTCTTAATGCATCAACAGTACAGATCCTGATCTATATCCACTCAAATTAATATTAACTTTTGACTTAATGTGTTACCAGAAAAGAAATCTAGCTCAAATTACAACATACAAGTTCCCCCAACCAAAATAAAAATCATATACATGACTTGCTCGTTAGAAAGTTAAATACCTGGCTAGTGGCCTCAAGCCCCTGCCGCTCAGCGGCATCCACCATCCTCCTCACATCATCCCTCTTGCTCTTGAGTTCGTTCATCTCGTCTTCTAAAGCCTCCATGTAGTACTCAGAGGATGCCACGTAGCCGTACGTTTTTGCAAAGAAGTCCTTCAAGGGTCGGAACACATTTTCGAATATTGATGCTACGAACTCCATGATGAGCTCACAGAATTGCTAGATGTGAGGAGATCAACACGAATTGGTGAGAATGATTGTCTCAAATTGTGGGTTGGAAGGAAAAGTGAAGATTTTGGACTGGAAGATGGGGAAGATGTAAGCTTGGGTGCTGAGACAATGGGGATTAGTGGGGTTTAGAAAATTATTAGATGGGGATTTGAGGAGGTATCAAGGGAAAGACTTGACTGAGGGAGGATTTCTTTTTTTTTTTTCTTTTTTATGTGTGTTTGTTTGTTTGGTAGCGAAACTAGGGAGGCCCCATAATGGCGCCACTACACATGGACCCCACTGATGGAGAAGACAAGTACCCAAGTAGGGCTTTGTTGATTTACTTTGAATATTATACAACAGTCAGAGCTTATTGGTTGATACAGTACACATCCAAACTGTTCAGTTAGATCAAACGGTCTTCATCGGACAGATGTGAGCAAAATTTTTGGTTCGACCGGATCTAGGCGGTCAGATTCATTATCTAATGGTCGAAATCTCTGGGAAGCTTTATTAATAAACTACGAATTTGAAGAGGAACCTGATCTATTCTTGAGGCTGGTAGACGGCGTCATCTTTCTAGGAGTTCCTGACGTCACATCTACAGTCAATAGCCTCCGCAGTCCACACTGCTAGTCTGTTATTATTGTGCGGGGCATTTGAAAATTGGCCATTGAATTACAGATAAGCATTACTTTTTACCGTTGGATCGAAATCTGACAGTATGGATTATGTAATTCTAAAACTTGTTGTGACAAAGGCAGCTGCTTGGAGGCGATGAGGCTTTATGCTCCACTAAATCATATGGAAACTTTGACAAGCGGGCCTAACATTTTATACTCAACTGATTTTTTAAATAAGTTTTATTTGCACATTATTTGAATATTTTCTTACGTATACATAATATTTTGAATAAATAAGATCTGAATTATATATAGACCTTAAAAAAGAGCTCAAATATAGAATATTGTGATTCAATGATGTCTGACGAATCACACGTTGCTTTAAATGTAGAGCTGATGCTTCAAATATGCTTCTCTTGCACATAATATGCTTATTTCTTAATGTGCAATCTAATATTTTGAATAAGTAAGTTATGATTTATATTCTAGTCCATTTGCATTGTCCAAACGTAGTGTACTTTATCAAATGACGTTCAATGAATAAAGTATTGCATACAATTCTCAACTAAAGTTGAAAATAAGCTTCATTTTTACATTATATGCATATTATTTTATGTATAATACAATATCTTTAATATATATGATCAAATTTATTTTCTGGATCATATAAAGAGCTTAACTACAAGATTATTGTGATCAAATGACGTGTAATGAATCTTGTATAGCTTTAAATACTCAATTATGCTCCAGATAAGCATCATTTGTGCATTATATGAATGTTTAAACATGTATAAAGCAATACTTTGACTAAATTAGATCTGAATTATGTTCTACAATATAAAACCTCTTAAATATTGTTATCAATTGACGTCGAATGATTTAATAATTGCTTGAAATACTTAACTGAAGCTTCATTGCTTATTATAGGCTTATTTCTTTATTTATTACGCAATATTTTAAATAGTTATGATCTGAATTGTGTTTAAGATCATATAAAGAGCTTAAATATTAATTGTCGTGATAAATTGACGTCAAAGGAATCGAGTATAGCTCAAAATACTCAACTAATTTTTTAAATAATCTTTAATCGTAAATCACTTTAAATGCTGGACTGAAGCTCCAAATTAGTTTCATCTGTACATTATATGCTTATTTCTTGTTGCGTAACACATTATTTTGAATAAAAAAATTATGACTTTTTCTAGACCATATAAAGTACTTAAGTATAGATTATCGTGATCAATTTTACATCGAATGAAACAAGAATAGCTTAAATTGCTTGAGTGTACCTACAAATAAACTTCATTTACACATTATATGCATATTCATTCGTGTATAATTCAAACATTGAATAAATTTGATTTGAATTATATTCTAGACCACATAAATTGTCTAAATATTGATTCTTGTGATTAAATGACGTCGTATGAACCAAAAACTATATAAAATGGTCAACTGAAGCTACAAATAAGCACCATTTGAACATTATGCATATTTTTATATGTATAACTCAATATTCTGAATAGGTATGATCAAAATAATATTCAAAACCATATAAAGAGCTTAAATATAGATTATTGTGATCAAATAACGTCTAAGGAATCATGCATAGCTTAAAATATATTTAAATTTATTTTAAACCATGTAAATTGCTTAAATATTGATTCTTATGATTAAACAACGTCGTATGAACCAAGAACCATATGAAATGGTCAACTGAAGCTAAAAATAAGCTCCACTTGAACATTATATGCATATTTTTATATTTAAAGTTTTAAACTCAATAATTTGAACAAGTATGATCAAAATAATATTTTAGACCATATAAAGAGCTTAAATATAGATTATTGTGATGAAATAAAATCTAATGAATCATGCATAGCTTAAACTACACAATTGATGCTTTAAATAAACTTCATTTACGCACCATATAAATATTTCTGCATGTATAAATTAATATGTTGAGTAAATTACATCCGAATATTAGACCATATAAAAGGCTTAAATATAGATTATTGTGATGAAATTACGTCGGATGAATCAAGAATCTCATAAATTGCCCAAGCCAAGCTCCAAATAAGTTTTCTTTTCACGTTTTGTGCATATTTCTGTGAGTTCAATGCAATAGTTTGTACAATTAAGATACGAATTATATTATCGACCAACCAAAAGCTTAAAATAGATTATTGTGATCAATTGACGTTTATAGTATCAAGAATCGCATAAAATCATCAATTGAAACTCCAAAAAACCTTCATTAACACATTATATGCATATTTCTTTCTGTATAAGAAATAATTTTTAATAAGTACTATCTGAATTTCATTCTAGACCATATAAGACATTAAATATAGATTATTATGATAATTGACGTCGAATGAATCATGTATAGCTTAAAATACTCAACTGATTTTTAAATAAGCTTTATTTTCACATTATTTGAATATTTTCTTACGTATAACACAATATTTTGAATAAGTAAGATTTGAATTATATTATAGACCTGAGTTCAAATATAGAGTATTGTGATCGAACGAATTATGCATAGCTTTAAATGCAAAACTGATGCTCCAAATATGCTTATCTTGCACATTATATGCTTATTTCTTAGCACGCAACGTAATATTTGAATAGATAAGATCTGATTTATATTCTAGTCCATTTAATTGCCAAAACATACAGTACTGTGATCAAATGTGTTGAATGAATCAAATATTGCATAAAATGCTCAACTAAAGTTGCAAATAAGTTTCATTTGCACGTTATATGCATATTATTTCCATGTATAATAAAATATTTTGAATATATATGATCAAAATTATTTTCTAGACCATTTAAAAAACTTAACTGCAGATTATTGTGATCACATAACTTTTAATGAATCTTGAATAGCTTAAAATACTCAACTGATGCTCCAAATAAGCTTCATTTGTGTATTATATGAATATTTCTACTTGTACAAAGCAATACTCAAATTAGATTTGAATTATATTCTACACAATAAAACCTCTTAAATATTGTTATCAATTGACGTCGAATGATTCAAGAATCACTTCAAATACTCAACTGAATCTCCATATAAGCTTCATTGCATATAAGAGCATAGATATATATTTTCATGATAAAATAACGTCAAAGGAATCAAGTAAAGCTCAAAATACTCAACTGGTGTTTTAATAAGTTTTTTTTTTGCACATTATATGAATATTTTTTTGTATATACTCATAATATTTTGAATAAGTAAGATCTGAATTATATTATAGTCCATATAAAGAGCTCAAACATAGATTGTTGTGATCAATTGACATCTATCATAAATCGCTTTAAATTCTTGATGGAAGCTCCAAATTAGGTTCGTATGTACATTATATGCTTATTTCTTGTTGTGTAACACAATATCTTGAATAAGTAAGTTCTGATTTATATTCTAGACCATATAAAAAAACTTTAATATAGATTACTATTATCAATGTTACGTCGAATGATCAAGAATAGTTTAAATTGCTCGAGTGAATCTCCAAATAAACTTCATTTACACATTATATGCATATTTATTCATGTATAATGTAAAAATTTGAATATAATAGATTTGGATTATATTCTAGACCATGTAAATTGCTTAAATATTGATTCTTGTGATTACATGACGTCGTATGAACCAAGAATCATATAAAATGGTCAACTGAATCTACAAATAAGCTCCATCTAAACATTATATGCATATTTTTATAGGTATAACTCAATATTTTGAATAACTATGATCAAAACTATATTATAGACCATATAAAGAGTTTAAATAAAGATTATTATGATCAAATAGTATCTAATGATTTATGCATAACTTAAAATACACAATTGATGCTGTAAATAAGCTTCATTTGCGCACTATATGAATATTTCTTCATGTATAACGTAATATTTTGAGTAAATTACATCTGAATTATATGCTTGACCATATAAAAAATTTAAATATAGATAATTATGCTGAAATTATGTCGGAAATCAAGAATCTCAAGTTCCACATAAATTACCTTTGCACGTTATATGCATGTTTTCTGTGAGTTTACTCCAATAGTTTGTATAATTAAGATCTGAATTATTTTCTGGACCTACAATTGAAACTCCATTGACGTTAATAGAATAAAAAATCGCAAAAAATGCTCAATTGAAACTCCAAATAACCCTCATTAGCACATTATATGCATATTTCTTTTAATTTGTATAATGAAATATCATTTAATAATGTCACATCCCGCAGCCAGACGTGACAGCTCCCGCCACGAAAGTACAGATAATTGTACTCTCGTAAGGCTTAACCTGAAGACTAAATCTAAAACTCGCAGTAAAATTTTTTTTTCTGATAATATAATTTAATATTATCAAGCTAAAGGTATAAATAAAATAAAGCACAAAATAAAATATATTGACACACAGTCAATCGTAAAAACATACCTGTCAACACATATATAACCTAACAGTATATCCTATTATATCATAAAATATAACCACTAGCTTGCTATGTAAAGGTGATCTCCGTCTCTGTCGCAATCCACTAAATGCAGTCTTCATGTACAAGCGATACGTCCTCTGGAACCCCCCATCCGCCGAGGAACATGCAAAACAAAAACGGAGTGAGAATAAAATTCTCAGTGCGGGTTTTAGTTCCAGACGTGGATTTCTAGTTGAAATCTTAGCCCAAAAGTAAGACCCATAATAATCAACATGAATATGTAACTTATTCATTACTTAAATAACTAGACTTAGTTAAATCATTCATGCAATACCAATATAAATTTTCCAACCAATTCTTCAGTGATAATAAATCAAGCACGATTCCTTTATAACCATCTTTTATGAACATGCACACAATTGAATCAAGAGCAAGACATTTTCCCTAACCCGAGAGCGCACGAGGGACGTATCCCTAACTCTGGGCACACGAGGAAATATCATAGTCATATAGCATATCATCAAAATTCACTCAGATTTCCTAACCCAACCGGCTGGGCACACGAGTAAACCTTTCCCTAACCCACCGAGCACACGAGGGACGTATCCCTAACCCTGGGCACACGAGGGAATTCCATATTCAAATAGCGCTACCGAACTGGCCAAAGCCGGTGGCCGACCGACTCCGGAGAGTGGCTTGATTGACATTCAAATCCAGTTACCATCATCCAGTACCAATCACGCACAATCACCATTCAAGATTATCAGGCAAGATTTGGTTAAATTGATACAACTCAGTTCATTCAAAACAAACATGTATGCAAACTTGTCTGTCTGTCATAACCATTTTAACAAAGGAGATCATTTCAACATGAAACTTTGAGTTGTAATATCTGTTCCTAAATCTACCTGATTATTGTATAATACATCTAAAGGATTCAGCAAAATGCCATGCATAATTTAAAGTTACCAGGACCGGATCTCTATAAAAATCCACGTGTCCGCACCTGTTGTTGGATTGGAATCAGTCTTCGCCAAGCCTCCTGTACAATAGTCAAGAACCGTTAAGATTTGACTAAACGGTTTTTTGTAAATTAGTTTAACTCGAATCATTAAATGTGGTCCGGCTTAGGCTACCAGACTAACTAAAAATTTCTATTTATTATTATTATAGTAATTGCTTGTGTTTTCAGTAATTTTAATTCTTATTATTTATTATTATATTATTTCTCTTTTATTATTATTATTTAATTTATTTATTTTATTTCTTAAACTATTATTATTTGTTATTTGTTATTATTTATTATCTTATTTTATTTTATTTATTTTGTCTTATTATTTCTTTTCCTATTTTTAATTAATTAATTAAGTAATTTATGTTTGTAATATTATTCTTAATATTTTCTTTATTATGTGTAATTTAATTCTTTTATTTATGTTTAATTTAAATAATTTCTTTAATATTTAAACTTATTTTTATTTCATAACAATTTAAATCATTAATAAAATATAAATTCAGAATTCAAAAAATCAAAATCATAAAATCATAAAACAAATTTAAAAGTCTGAAAGTTATTTGATTTTATTGTTGGGATCAGAATGTCGGTGATTTTGTCGTCGTATCTGTTCTCGACTCCCTCGGACTATTCTCATCATCTCCCGAAAAATCCGACTAACTAAAGAAATACCCGACATTTAAGTGGTTTTTTCTTTAATTAATTATTTATTAACCCACATCATTAATTAACTTAATCATTGATTAAGTATTTTGTTATTTGATTAAATTTTCAGCCCACAAAATTCAAAAATCAAATTCAATCCGAATTCATAAAGGTCCAGCCCATTCCTCTTTTTATTATTATTTTTTTTTGGGCTAAAGCCCAATCAACACAGGCCCAAAACAAGCCCAACTCGTCAGCCGACTGAGCCAGGTCAACCTGACCCAGTTGACCTGTGCCAGGCTAAACGGGTCCGCACCACTTCCGCCAGAATCCGCCAGCCAACCTAACGGATCCGATCCAAAATCCTAACCAATTTTCCATAAAAGACCCTAGATCATTTTATTTTTCATATAGGCCCTTTTCTTTCACATTTAAGTCCTCAGTCGACATTTTCTTTCGCAAACCAGCCCCTGTACCCCTCCGTCTCTTACCAGTATCGTACCAAAGGTACGTTCATCGTACCTGAGGCTGGTACCAGGCCTCAAATCGCCTCAACACTCTTCCTACAACACTGCCTAAGCACAGCCAAGCCAAACAAACCCCAAATTCCCTCAATTTGAATCAGTTTCCTCCAAACAGACCCATATACCCCTCAATTCCATTTCTAATACTAATATCGATTCAATCATCTTCTAAAAATATCAATCTAACCTAATTAAACTCAATAATAAGCTCAGATATCAATATAGAAACTAATAACCCAAAACCAAACTCAAACCCTAATTTTTTTTTTCTAACTATCAATTCGGTTCAACCAAATTCAAAACAGACAAGGATAAAAGAGTGATGATTATACCTTGATCTTCAGCTATTGCTCTCTCTCCCGTTCTCAGTTCTTCCCTTTTCTCTTTTTTTTCTGTGGAATATCTTTATTACCCGCCTAACCTCAATCCGACTGGAATTGGGGTTTTTATTGCCAAAGAGGAGAAGAGAGAGAGATCAACGGCGAGGATCATCAACCCGGATCTCTTCGTTTGAGTCATCTCGACCTTCACCCGATTTCCCACACATAGCATTCTCACGGCTGCGATTTGAGAAGGGAATGATGGCTCTTCTCAATCGTGCCAAGCTTGATTGGCTTGCCACTTTCGATCCGCCTTAATTCCTGCGCAAGGCGGTGCAACGACGAAGAAGAAAATAGAGGAAAAATCGGACGGGGCGGAAAAGAAAGAGGAGAAGAAAAGAGGAGGAAGGAGATGAAGCCAGCTGTGCATCCGATTTTTATCAAATTTGCCTCGTCTGGATCTTCTGTGGCGACAATTATGTGGCCTTGGTGTTGCCGTTCAGTTTAATTGATTTTACTTTCGAATTTCATTAAGATTTGATCCAATTAACAATGAATTTCATGTTTAATTAAGCTTTGATTTTGCTAGAATATTTTATACTATTTATAGATTTTACACAAAGTCAAAGATTTCGAATTCGAGTCGATTTTTATGTTACTTTTTGATTTAATTCTTAATAAATATATCATAATTATGATTTTCTTATAAATTAAAATTTCTAATATACTTGTTTAATTAATCTAATTGATTTAATTTGGTTTAACCTTCCTACTAGGTTACAAATAAGTACGATCTGAATTTCATTGTAGGCCATATAAGTACCTTAAATATGGATTATTGTGATCAATTGACATCGAATGAATCAAGTATAGCTTAAAATATTCAACTGATTTTTTAAATAAGCTCTATTTACACATTATTTGAATATGTCCTTACGTATACACAATATTTTGAATAAGGATCTGAATTACGTATACACATCGAATGGATCCGTCAGTTTAAGTTGTTTTATTTTATTTTTCTTGGATGACTCAAGCCTAGTTCATTTTCTCTCTTTTTCACTGATCTAACTTTTTTTAGATGTTTTGATTTTTCTTATTAGCGTTGAATTTTGGAATTTGGAACCCGTTTTGATTAAGATATCGATATCGACACAGGCATAGAGCTATGGTCTTGAAAACATTAATGCTCGAAAATGTCGGCAACTGTTTTAAAACCAAAGGTAAAAGCACAATGCTAGAAGCTAGCTTAACTGGTGGCGAGAGAGGATAATGCTGGCATTAGAGAGCGACGGCTAAGCATGCGTTTGCCAATCAAAAGATAATGATTCAGAAGTACTGCGATTTTCAAAATTGCGGCGATTGTTATTATCACGGATCCGCTTTCAATTCCGGCGGTATTATTGCAGCTATCCCATTTTCAACTACAATTTATTATTATTATTATTTTTTATAACAATCAGAGGTATTCCATTTAAACTCAAGTTTCTGGCCTCATAAATCATAATACAATAGTATCTGGTGGAGTAATTCATTGGGTCGGCGCGTATGAACTCATGCGTCTTTTATTTATGTATACGTGCAGCAAAGATTGATTTATCACTCTCATTCTTTCTCCCCTCCTTTCTTATCTGGTGGAGTAATTCTAGCGGGGAGGTCAGAAAGGTTTACAATGAGTCTCAAATGAGATTCACAATAAATGCACTATTTAGAAAATAGTACGTAGCATCATTTCCCTTTTTTTTTTTTTTGATATAGAAATGACGATAATTATGTATAGGGTTCAATAATGAAAATTTACGTTTTATAAATATAAATATATATATCTCTCATAATATTTTTTTTTAAAAAAAGGGGTGACATTAGGTTGAATGTGGACCCGCCCCCGAGTAATTCACAAAAATTATCAAAATCAGAATTGTTTAGTGTCGATTTAAAAATGTTCATTGTAAAAAAAAAATAATTTCAAAATTATTTTAAATGTATACTCTGATATATTCTCGAATGTTTTTCTTTAACTGTCCTTCCTCTCTTCTCTTTACATTCGACAAAATAATCTACAAAGGCGATCAAAGTTTAAACATTTCAGTGCGAATTTTGAAAATATCCGCTCTACAGAACCGTGTCATAGGTCAAATTATTGATTCAAATTGTACCGCGGCATTTTTTTCAAAGGCCGGTTGGTAAGACCAATGGAAATTGGAAAATTAATTAATTAATTAAAAAAGAGTGTCATAAATACAAGAAAAAAAAGTATCACAATAATTAGACCGAAGAGAAACCCTGCAAAAATTATTAGCTAAAGAGTAAAAACCTGTCTCGAAAGAGTTCAATGCTAAATAAATAAGCGGAATACGAACTTATAGATTTATTCTCTGATACGAGCTTCCCTTACTTAAAAGTTAAGTTAAAGTAAACAAACAATAAATAAAAATAATATAAATATAGCAATTGAGTGCTATATATCGTGTATTTAAACTTTATAAGGTTCGATTTTTTTTATTATTTTTTTTTTCCATTTCGTGGCTCCAATACTGTGTAGATAGTATTCTATTCGAAAGTCGGAGGTTTCACATTAACAAGTGGTCCCACCAAACTATTCGTGTTATCATGCTAGCACACCGCATACCACATCAACAAATTTATCTTATTATTTATATTTAAATATAATATATAGTACAATAATCCATGTCATCATGCCGGCACGCCAGATCAACAAATGTATATGTTTTTAATATAACATATATCTACTATGAATCATGTATTTACGATCGAAAATTTTATGTAGGCCATTACCTCGTATGAGCGTTCCAAATATATTATTCTATTAGAAATATTTCTCTCTTTTTTTGTTAAAAAAAAAAAACAAAATATATGTGCAACGCACAGGCAACACCCGATTCCATCCCCAGACGCAGACGGGACAAAATCTTTGCACTTCTGTGAGTGCGCTGCTGCCGGTTCCTCTGTGGAGGCAGTTCTATGCGAAAGTCGGGAGGTTTCGAATTAACACATGGTCCCACCACACTTTCTATCTTTATGCGAGGCACAGTAGATCAGCGGTGTATTCACATGAACATAAAATGTGGATATATTTTCTTTCTCATCACATATTTAATCTAGAAAAATTTAATAGAGAAATATTAATTTTAAATGAAATTAATTTGTCTTCTGATTACGAATCTATCGTGACCTGTTTAATAAATCAAGTCGAATGATAATACAAAATTCACTGTTACCACACAGGATTGTACCAAACACTTTATTATGTTTGTCACACTATATGGCAATTGGCAATTTAATAGTTAAATGGGATGACAATTTTCACTTCCAATGCTTTATTTTTACAATTTTACTATAAATAAAATATTCAAACCGTTATCTGAGCAATTGATCTTATTCAAAATAATGATTTTTATTTTTTTTTGAAAAAATTTAAACAATGATTCTTCCAAACATCAACTTACGATCAAAGTAACTTGTGAGGGTGTTTAAAGCTCAATCCTCAGCGTGGCCAACAATTGATATCATGAGGGTAAATAAAAGAGACGAAACAAATAAAATAAAATTCATATCAAGAATCACTTCGCTTGACTGAGCTAGGATAGTTGAGCAATATTGACCAACTTTCAAGCGTAGTTGAGCCGAAATATGTCATTTTGTACGAAGAAAGTTCCGTCCAGCGTCGGAATTAGTTGAAACATCTGCAGTTATTAGATTAAACAAGTTGTTAACAAATTAATCGACCTGAGGAAGTGCAGGCCTAAAAATATATTTATAAAGATTAAATCATTTGTACGACATAAACTAATTTGTGATAATATTTTTTTTGTCAAAATGTTATCACTTTTGACCAAAAAATAAGAAAAAAAATTTGCATCTAGTAACTAAGAGCATTAAATTTCGTATAAAAACACCATAATCAAAAGTCAAAACACAAATGAAAGATTTGTTATCACAAATTATGCCATGAGAACTATTTTTGAATCGGGCCTTCATCTCAACCGCTCATTTTCAAAAGATATTAATTCATTAGCACTCATAGACGGTTGCGATCATCAAAATCCGATTCACAAACTAATTTTCAAAAGATATTAATTCATTAGCACTCATAGACGGTTGCCATCATCAAAATCCGATTCACAAACTAGTTCTCATCGCAGAAATTCCCGTTATAAAAAAATACTAATAGTAAAGTCTTACCTGACTAAATTTCAACGGATGCTCTTCGTCGACAAGCTTAAGGCTTCCGGTGACGAAAACTATGATACTCCCTGCAACTACTGAAGGCTGAGAATCAACAGTGGAGATGAAATGTTTGCATTGGCCAAATGGCAGCTCTGACAATTTCTGCTGGATTGGGTCTGCTTCGATGATCGTTTGGCCCTCAAAGGAGAGGATCGAAGACGGCTGATATAACGAGGCTAGGGAAGCACGGTTTGAGTCGAAGAGGTTGTAGTAGTGCTCCACAAAGGCCCTTGCCACCACCTCTACTTGGTCTTCCATCTCTAGCTTGGTTTTTGAGCAAACTTTGCTTACAATGAATTAACAGAGGAGTTGCAGTTATATCGACCTTTGGCTGAGATAAAAATGCTTTATATCTTTGAGGATGTATATATCTTTCGGCGGTAGTACCAATATTTATTTTTAGTATGTATTCCAATTTGCAAAACTCGTCTTTTTGGAAAAGTAATTGAGGGTTTCCCAAAAGCCTGTGGAAATGACGTTGGATCACCGAAAGAGATGCTAAAAGAAATTACCAAAGCAACATCTAATTGAATCATCAAAAACATTTCTCAATATCTTTCCTTTTCATCTCATGAATAATGGACTTTTCAATTTTGTTTATATCATACATTTTGTGAAAATATAAAAAGGGGTGAACGATCTAGCTGTTGAATTCAACAGATGTCCACTTCGGAGCATTGACGCTAAGAATCAATATCTCGTTCACTTTTTCCAACCATTCAGAAAAAAATAATGCTAAGCTAATCGAAGTTGAGTTTATGTAAAGAAAAAAGGACAAAAGTGACTCGATGTTGTGCTGATGTTTGTGATTGGTTTAATTGTAGGATTAAAAATACAAAATCAAATAAAATAAAATAACGAGTTATCACTTGAAAGTCACTGTCAAGCATATCGAACAAAAAAAAATAATAATTACGACTGTTATATATGTATGAACGCCTTCAGAGTAAATTAAATAAAATAAATTAGACATAACAAATAGCGGGGAAAAAGCATTGAATCATAAAGTAATCTAGGGTGCATTTTGGATGAAAATAAAGTTTTAGTTTTTTTTTTTTTTTAATTTTCGTTCACCCCCTCTGTTTGACGCAACGAGTAGCAGGAAGATAATTTTGTTTTTTTTTTTTTTTTCCTCGAGAAAGAAAGCGCACAAACCAAGAAAAATCTGAAAAACTAAGATTTCCCATTCTTAAAAATTACTAAGATAAAAACAATACATCTTTTGACCTTTAGAATATTTCTTAAATCTAAAATATTGAAAGTAGATTTTTGACCTTTAGATGATCCGTCTGGGCCTAAAAACGTTCGTTACTAAACATTTATGCCCAATAAATTGCGTGCATCATATTGTGTCATTTTGGAAATTAAATTATAATAGCAAATCGGATATTAAATATAAAATATTTCTCTTTAAAATCCGAAAGATATTTTGTAGTATATATATTTTCAATTTATTTGCTGTCTTTGTAGACCTCCGTCCCTCTTTACTTTGCGACATTGGTCGTATATTGTTCAGCAGCCTGCTTTGCATCATTCCTTCAAAATATTATTCCCAATCTCCATAGCGACAATAAGTGTCAACACTTTGGACAGGTCTTTAATAATATATATTTTTTTAATGTATTTATATATGTTCATGTCATGACACATCGTAAAGATGTCATTTGAGACATAGTTTTCCTTTATAAATGATACCGTGCTTTAAGTTCTAAAATCGAAAAATCATACAATTTTCAAAAGAAAAAAATAAAAATTGGGAAATCGTTTTCTTTTTTGGAGGATAAAAACAGGCAGAAATGATAGCCAAATGTAAACTATATAATATATATATTTTGGTAGTCGGTGCTGGCTTTTAGAAAGTAAAAGGAAAATTGACTCTAGATTCCCTCATCCGACTATACCTTGCAACCCTCCACTTAACCAAGCACCGGCCAGGCGGCCACAAATTTTTCGTCCTAGTCTTTTGTGGCAGTTTCGAGCAGCTGCTTATGTGGGATTCCATGGTGTCGACTTCTCTTACTTTTATTTTTCCTTTTCTTTGTCCTTTGACCAATCCACATGGACCAAATCCTCCTTTTTTCTTCTAAGATACGCAAATCTCTTTTCATCTCCGGTCCGAGAGGCTGCTCCTACTATTTATACACTTATTTTTCAATGGCAACGAGAGATTTTACCCTGAAAAAGAAAATTAAATTCAGAATTCTATCTCTTCAATTCGCATAATCGATGGAAAGTTTGGCGAGGAAGAAACCATTCAATGAAATTAATTAGTTTTTTTTTTTGGATATATCGGGTAGCGACTACCAGGTTCATTCAATGAAATTAGTTGGCCCTACTCCTTTGTATCTATTTGTCGTACTACTACAAATATCAATATATAATTATATATTATTAAAATTAGCATTTATTTTTCTACAACTTGTCAAATTCACGAATGTGATCCACCATAGATCCTTTACTGCTAGCTATTGCTTGTTGTTTACTTTCATCATCCCAACAAAAGATCCCCTGTTGACAGTGTTGTGAACTTTTTTCAAGTAAATTATCCCTGATAAATAGTGAATTAGTGATAATATGATGGATCGTACGAGTACTTTGGAAGGCTCTTAGGCTCTCGTTCTAAGATTAATTTTTTTAAAAAAGTAATAATTTACTTTTTAGTTCTTGTTAATTTTATATAGGCTACTGCCAAAGTGGTAGTTACTGAGCTTAATTAGCAATTAACCATGACCTTTGGCATCAGAAAATTCATGATAATCCATTCAAAAGAGGAAAAAGGAGACATCCACGAATCCACGATAGTCTATCTAAAAACAATTTTTCGTAATGTACTTTCTTTTTAGATTTGGCTGTCTTTTGTCTTAGTAGTTGGTATACATATTTTTTAAATCACTGGATAAGGTTCTAATTTGAAATATTTTCAAGAGATCTTCAAATCGAATTTCTAACCTTGATATTTTACACAATAAATATTATTTTCTGTCATTGAACCCAAAACTATTAATTTAGTCTGATACATTTTTTAATCCATGCTAGTACTAATATAATTTGTACTGTTTTTTGCATGAGTAATGACTGATGAGTATGGGCTGTCATTAGTTGTCACTTTCAATGAGTGATGACTGATGCGTATGGGCTGTCATTAGTTGTCACTTTCAAACTTCTTTATTAATGAAAAAAAATACAGTTTGCCAAAACAAGACTATATTTTCATTTTTTAAAACTTAGATACGTCATACACGCACACATGCTACTAGAGTAGAGTGCCGTCCTCTTGTGCGCTGGAACCACCGCAGATTGCGACCCTTCATTTATAACAAAAGTTTAAATTTTGATACAATCTGAGTCAAATTTGCACGGGAGGCTAAGGCTTCAGGACGAGAGCTTCTATAAGTTCAAAATTTTATCAAAGTGGCTCATAAATTTGATCTTAAAATGTATAGAAGTGACATTGCATTAAACTCTAGCTGTATAAATCTATATATTATTTAATGGATAATGCATATATAAGATAAGATGTTACTATCACTACGCCACATTTCCCCTTCTGTAACGTTTTATAAAACGGATCTATGACGTTTATACCAACGTTACAGTAGACCCTGTTACAGATTGGAAAAAACGTCATAAAAGGGTTGAGGTTTTGTGACGTTTAATAAGTTAAAAACGTCATAGAAGGGGGAAATCCGTGACGTTTTTTATTTAAAAAACGTCATAGAAGAAGGGAATCCGTGACGTTTTTAATTTAAAAAACGTCATAGATTTGACGTAACATTTGAATTACTTTTTCTGGAATATTTTTAATGACGTTTATTAACGTAAAAAACGTCACTAAAGGGTTGAGGTATGACGTTTATTATCATAAAAAACGTCACAAAAGGGTGGAGAAATTTTTTTTTATATACGCTGTTTTATGTGGCTAGCCCATGTTGCTAGCCGTACCACTGGTACCAATATCGGTACCAGTCACATTATATCACATATTCACATTATATATATCACATGCATTTATATCAAACAAACAAACATATATATATCTCACATCAATTAACAAACACACATCAAAATAACAAAACGAATCATAATATTAAAAACGATCCCAATTAATGTACAAGTCATGCAACCAATACAAGTCATGCAACCAATTTAATTATCCAAACATATTACCATACATGAAGGCCATGACTTCATTCACGACATCTGTAATATCTTCTTTCTTGTATGGTTTTCCGACTGGATCAATTTTCTGCATTTTCATTACAAATAAAACCAAAACAATATTACTTGAATATCATAAATATTTACTAAACTATTTGATCATTATCAAACTATAAACCTTAAACTATTTGTTGGTATTTAAATCAAACCCTAAACCCTAGATCCTATTTGATTATCTGATCGTACCGATTTTCTCAAATTTAAATCAAACCATAAAACCCTAGATTATTGTTGGAATTGTAACCGCTATTAATATCTTAAATCCGAAATAAAGCAATACCTTGGGTAGTTCTCCGGATTGTATCACATGATTTAATATGGCTCTCATGGCTAACATCGTGAAATATCCACACTCTGTATTTCCCTTTTGTTTCGGAGCCTACAATCACAATTCAAGAAAATATCTAGTTAGGATTTCGAAATAGTTTCAGAAATTCCTATGAAAAAATGTTAGATAAACCCTTTTATCAGAAGTTGCGTACCGGTAGTTCGTACCAATCGAATATCTGTGTTTTACGCACACTCTTCTTTTCCTTCTCCATCTTGTAATTTTTATATGCCCTGCATTCAAATTAATTAGATAGTATCAATTATTCTCACAATCACAAATTGTCACTATTATTTTTTGTTAAATTTAGAAACTGAGGCTTACGTAGTTATGAACGGTTTTGGTGCTAATTTCTTTATACAATCTTTACGTGATAAGGAATCAATGAAATAAATATTCTCCTTGCTGACATCAATGATAATAACCGTCCAATGATACCTGTAATACAGACTAACATGTTTATTAATAATTTTTGTAAAGGAAACTAACAAGTTTATAAATAATTGTTCATACCCCTGATTATACGGCAAAAGAAAATAGTTGCACTCTTGATTCTCTAGGAACGACTTCTTCATATAATTCACATTATAACGAATGTTGTCCCCCACCCATTTAGCTTCAGGTAGATATTCCGGATTCCATATGGTGATGAGTTTAGAGAACCCATCTCCTTTTGAAAGCTCCATCATCCAATACCTGCATTCATCCAATACTTCAATACGTTCCAAATTGAATTTAATATTGCAAAAATAAATAAAAAAACAAAGTTTGAAATATCATACCAAGAGTACATCTTGATGACCGATATGTTTAGAGGTTCTCTTTTGAAACATTCAACTATGTCTTGAATGTTGATGAAGAAGTGCACCTCGTCGTGCGTGCCCCAAGGGTTGCAATGTGGCACCTCCATCAAATGTTCTTCTTTAGGCAGAAATATCAGCAATGTGTATACTCTCCGTTCCTTATCAGTAAGTTTGTCAACAAACTTCTTTTCAAGTATCTCAATTGGAGAACAAACGGATGCCTCACTGGCCACTTTCTTCCCCTTCTCCTTCTTCTCCTTCTCCTTCTCTTTCTCCTTCTCCCTACCCTGCATTCAAAATTATCACTTAAGTCACGAGTACTAACAAATAAAAGTAGAAATTTGTGAAATGGATTGTGATACCTTTTGTAGTGGCTCCACATCCATTGACGGCCACGGAAATCGCCCCCCAAAACTAAAACCTAATTGTTCCTCTGTATTAGGGACATACCAACCCCTAAACTCATCCTCACACCCACAAAGTTTGATTAGAGTAAAATCGTCATTTAGGGGCACATGGTGTACCTACATACCCACAAATGACGGAAGAATCAACCCCTTGGCCGCATAAACTCGCCCTCGTTCTTTACAATGCAAGTAAAGATCGCATTCAACTTCTTCCTGAAATTTGCAAATAGATTAAGATGACATTTTTCTTCACAAAAAATATATCTAAATTCATTAACTTGATCTGATAAGAAAAAGTGAACCTGAATATTGCTAAACGGATCCGGAGGCATATAGTTTGAGGCAACCGTTCGGAAAAACTGATCATCTCTAGGCATTGCTGAGTCTACCTCGACAGAAGCAACCTGAGGCGACGTATGCAAGAATTGCGGCGGTTGAATTTGAACTCCGTTCGTGACAAGCCATTCATTCAACTCCTGCCTCATTTCAACCCTACATCTTGCGGTCGCCGCATCCAACATTTCTGCAATCTGGCTCTGTGTAAAGTATCCTCCATCGCCCTTTTTTCTCGGCTTTCTATCATACAAATCTGTCATGTTGGTTCATCCAGAGCTTCCTCTCGTTCTTCCATAATATTCTGGCCTCTCAACTGCATTACTCAAGACTTCTTTAGGATTGATTGACCCAGAACTGCATTCTTGAGTCAGATTAGGTAACCGACGACATGCTTCAATAGTCGCGGTATCATCTGGCTTGAATGTATAAGAACCTATATCAATATCACATATATATCAAATCACATTCAATATCAATATATTAAATTAGATTGATGGAATGTGTAACTACCTTCTGTCCTAGCAGGCACGGCTCTTCCCATAAAATACTGTTGACTCCTTTCTTCCAAGTCGTCAATAATTATGGTTACGGAATCGCTCCCATCGGGTTCATTGCCTGGGATGATCAGCTTGTCCGTTGGTTTGTACTTGTTTCTCTGTCCTCTATAGCCGCTTGAACTCATTCTATGAACCTCTTTCCAATTTTGTCTCATCAACGCCCCTCGTTTATTCTTTTCCACATATTCTTCGCTTGTTCGCTGACGGTAAAACTCTTCCCACTCCTTCTTTGAAAATGGATATATGTCCCACGGATCCTTGGTTTGGTTTGGATTAGGTTTTTTGATGAAAGTATCTGAAAGCCTACTCCTATAGGCCCTGTGATTTCTGCCCATCATTGAGATAACCCTCTTCTTGCCTGTTTCACCTTCGATGTTGAAATTTTCCTGAAATACATTGTCCCAATAGTAAGAAGTTAGCAATGTTACTAATAAACACTCTAATTAGGGTTTCAGATTAAACAGTTATTTACCTTGACTTCCTGCCACAACTCAGTCTTCAATTCCTTTGAAACATCTTTTTGCCAAGATTTAATTGTGATCGGCACTCTCAGCTTAGCTATATACGAGCAGAATGTACTAAATTTGGCGACCGATTGCTCATCACCGGTTGGCACTCCTTTTGTGTCAAATGTAATCTTGAATGGGTAATTAGTCGCCTTCATTCGCCTAAATTCTTCCATATTTGTCCTACTTCTTTTCTGACTGCTCTCTCCATCATCGTTTTCTTCTCCTATGTTGGTCGGTTCGTCCAAATCTCTTTCTTCTCCAGATGACATATCTATTAAAATTGATAGCAATTAACAATTTCAAGTAATTTAAAATAATTCATAAACAAGTTAATTAGATAAAGAAACCATAAAACAATTAATTAGATAAAGAAGTTCATAATTCATAAAATACCACACATTCTCCTCCTTTTCCTTCATACAACAAACCATACAATAATTCATACAACAATTCATAATTCATACAACAAACCATACAATAAACCATACAACAATTCAAATCATACAAACAAACCATACAACAATTAAAGTTCATACCCTAAAACAAAACAAACAGAATTCAACAAACCCTACAAGAAAAGAAACACAAACTCATCAAACACAAACCCTACGACCCTACTTTTCAGCCCCGTCCTCCTTCTTCTCACTTGAGCCTGCCTCCACCTCCTCCTCAATCGGTTCCTCCTCCTTCGGTTCCTCCTCCTTCTTCTCCCTGCCGCAACCTGGAGACCAACGACGTACACAACTGATGCCCCTATTCTTAGGCTCAGGACCTCTCATTTTCCGTCCCATAAAATACCACACATTCTCCTCCTTTTCCTTCTTGTTTCCCACCTCCTTGTCATTCTCCACAACAATGTTCTTGTTCTTGTCCATCTATACCCAATTAATAATAAATTTCAATTTTAATTTCAATTTCTATTAAACCCAATATCAATTAAACCCATTATCAATTAAACTCATTATCAATTAAACCCAATAATCATTAACCCAATAACCTCCCCTACACATACATTTCAATCCCAATAATATCAATTAAACCCAATAATAATCAATTCCATCCAATATTTGCATTAAACCCATGCATTTCACAATATCATTAAATTCACAATATCATCCAATATCATTTCACAATATCTTTAAAACCCATCCAATATTTGCATCCACAATTCAATGCATTTCAATTCGGCTGTCCACATGCACAAAAAAAATGAGAGAGATAGGGGGACTTACTTGTCGGCGAGAGAGAGGCAGTGCTGTCGGCGAGGAGGGTGGCTGTCGGCGAGAGAGAGGCGGTGCTGTCGAGAGAGGAGGGAGAGGCAGTGCTGTCGAAGTAGATCGAGAGAGAAGGAGAGAGGAGGGTGGCTGCTGTCGAAGTAGATCGAGATAGAGAGAGAGGCTGTCGGCGAGAGAGAGGGTGGATCGACGAGAGAGAGGCTGTCGGCGAGAGAGAGAGTGGATCGGTGACAGAGAGGGGGTTTTGAGAGTGTAGTTGCGGCTGAACTTAGGTTAATTTTTTTGGGTTTGGGTCGGGGGGGAAAGAGTTGTAATACATTGAATAAAAAAAAAATTTAAATCGGTTCTGTGACGTTTAATGAGGAAAAAAACGTCACAGAAGGGTCTGACGTCATTCCAATCTGTGACGTTTTTTTCTTATTAAACGTCATAGAACCTTTTCGTATTTTTTTTCCTCTGTTTGTACTTAGGTTTTTTTAAAACGTTTAATGTATTTATGTTCCATTTTGTTTAAAACGTGATATTTTTTTTAAAACGTCATATTTTTTCGGTTTTTAATAAAACATTTTTTCGGTTTTTAAAACATTTTACATATAATAATTAATAAAAAATTACAACATAATTAAATAAAATACAAAAAAAAATTACAACATTAAATAAAAATAAATAATTACAACATTAAAGATGAATAAAAATTACAACATTAAAGATAAATCAAAATTACAACATTAAAGATAAATCAAAATTACAACATTAAAGATAAATAAAAATTACAACATTAAATATAAATAAAAATTACAACGTCATATTTATGCATCTGCTTTCCTTTTTCTTTTTCGCTTATCGATCCACACGCCTTCAGTATTGTCCGTACGCCTGTAACTGATCGAAACTGGTTGTGTTGCCTCTTCGATACCATAGGAAAATGGAGGTGTTTCATCAAAGTGGTCATATGCTTCTTCATCCACCACACCTCCAACACCGACAATACGTCTCTTTCCTGGAAGGACAACATGCCGCTTTTTATCGACTGGATCTTCAACATAGAACACTTGCAATGCTTGCTTATTTGCAAGTATGAAAGGATCGTCTGCATAAGCCGTTCGTTTGAAGTCAACAGTTAGGAACCCATTTTTGTCTTTCTTCACTCCACCATGACCGTTCTCAATCCATGCACGCTTGAATAAAGGTATCTTGAATTTCGTGTAATCTAGTTCCCAAATCTCCTCAATCTAACCATAATAAGTAGCCGTCTTTCCATTATTAGATAAAGCTACAACTGATACTCCACTATTTTGCACGGTGCTTTTACCATCTTGTTTCTTTGTGTACCATGTAAATCTATTTAAGTCATACCCTTGGAAAGTATCGACCACAGAATCAGGACCTCTCGATAACCATTTGACGGTTTCATCAACCTCGATTCCTTCTTTCAACTGGAAAGCTACCTTTTCTTGAAGCCATTCCACAAACTTTAATTGATGCTCCATGTTAATCGACCTTTCATTATAGAAAGGGTATTGTTTGTGCAACTCGCATAGATGCATGTTGATGTAAGGTGCCACAACGGCAAGGTGTTGGAGGACTTTCATATGTGCTTTTGTTCTCATTTGAAGATCCACTCTGCAAGTACTGGCTCCAATTGTACCTTTTCCTTCAAGTCTACCCTCGTGTCGAGACTTTGGAAGTCCGATAGGTTGGACATCTTCTAAATAATCGGTATAATACTCAATAACCTCCTCGGCAACATATCCCTCCACTATGATTCCTTCTGGTTTACTTCGACTACGGACCATTCCCTTCAATTGGCCCATTGCTCTCTCAAAAGGATACATATATCGTAGAAATACAGGACCACACATTTTGATCTCTCTAACCAAATGGATGGTCAAATGCACCATGGAGTCAAAAAATGACGGCGGAAAGTACATCTCCAGCTCACAAAGGGTAGAAATAACATCATTCTGTAACTTGTCTATTTTATCTAGATCAATCACCTTACAGCAGATTTGATTGAAAAAATCACATAACTTAGTGAGGGTCTTCCTAACTTCTTCCTTCAGAATTCCTCGAATTGCAACTGGAAGTAATACGGTCAGCAGGACATGATAATCATGTGATTTCATACCATACAATTTGTTATCCTTCATGGACACTTTTCGAGATATATTCGAAGAATAACCAGAAGGAACCCTGATCCCCTTCAAACAACCCAACAAACTTTTCTTCTCTTGCTTTGTTAAATTAAATTGTGCTGCAGGTAGCCAAGCTCGATTTTTACCCTTAGCTTGTGCCGCTAGATCCTTCCGGATCCCCATTTCAACCATATCCTTCCTCGAATTCACTCCATTTTTAGTTTTTCCTTGAATTTCCAACAAGCAACCAATCAAAGCTTCACATATGTTCTTGATTATGTGCATTGCATCTAGGCAATGCCTAATCTCCAAAGTCTGCCAATATTCAAGCTCCCAGAATATAGACTTCTTCTTCCATATTCCTTTCGGAATCTCATTTGCAAATTTCTTACCAAATTTTACATTTATGTCCTTAACTTGTCGATATACTGCCGACGCGGATTTTGGCATTGGGGCCCTGTCATTCTCCTCTGTACCATCAAATCTTTCCTTGTCTCGGCGGTAAGGGTGATTGCGGAACCTAAGAAACCTGCGATGTCCCAAGTAAACATTTTTTCTAGAGTTTTTTAGGTAAACAGAATGAGTGTTTTCCTGGCAAATGGGACATGCTTTGGCTCCTTTATTCCTATACCCCGACAGATTACCGTATGCAGGAAAATCATTAATTGTGCAAAATATCATGGCCCGAAGCTTGAACTCGGTTTTAGAGTTTGCATCAAATATGTTCACCCCCTCATGCCATAATTTTTTTAGGTCATCAATTAATGGACGTAAATACACATCTATGTCATTTCCTGGTTGCTTTGGACCTGAAATCAATAAGGGCATCATCAAATATCTCCTTTTCATGCATAACCAGGGAGGAATGTTGTAAATACACAATAAGGCCGGCCAAGTAGTCTGACGGCTACTCATGTTGCCATAAGGATTCATCCCATCCGTGCATAATCCCAATCTCAAATTTCTTGGTTCAGAACCGAAATCTTCAAAATGACTATCGATGTTCATCCAATCCGGACAATCTGCCGGATGCCGGAGCATTCCATCACCTCTTTTTCGGCAATCCGCGTGCCATCTCAATAATTTAGCATTTTTCGCATTAGCAAACAGCCTCTGAAATCTTAGAATTATTGGGAGATAAAACACAACCTTTGCAGCTGGTCCCTTACTATCTTCATCAATCTGATCATCCCTCGGTTTATACCTTGATGCTTTACACATTGGGCATTTATGCAGATCTTTGTACTCGTTTCGGAATAATATACAGTCATTCGGGCATGCATGAATTCTCTCTACATCTAGTTTCAAAGGGCACAACATTTTTTTGGCCTTATATATTGAATCCGGCAACTGGTTATCTTTGGGAAGAAAATCTGTACGCAAAAGGTTTAGCAAAGATGTGAAACTGGCATCACTCTATCCATTTTTTGCTTTCAGATTAAACAGTTTGAAAACAGCATTCAGTTTTGACAATTCACAACCGGGGTATAGCTTTACCTTATCTTCTTCACGTAACATACCAAAAATTTTAACATTATCAACAAAATCTGCATCCACATTGTTCACAATTTCATCTAAATCATCATTCAATTCTGGATTATCAAAATTTTCAACATCACACACATTTTCATCACTAAATACATCATTTTCATCATCAAACACATCATTGGTATCATCAAATACATTTTCATCATCCAATAACACATTAGAAGATTCTCCATGAAATTTCCACCGAGAATAATCCGGCTTAAACCCATTTCTAATCAAATGAACCCTCAGTTCTTCAAAATTAGTCCATTTCACCAAATTCTGACAAAGACGACAAGGACAACACATTTTATCTTCTTACTTCTTTTTCAGATACTCAATAGCACAAACCATAAATTCTTCAACCCCTCTCCGAAATGCTGATTGATCACTTGAGTACATCCACGTCCTATCCATCTGAACAAGAAAAAATTATGCAAAATGTCAAGGGTATGAATCAATTTTGTCACATTAGGTTTTCGGGCCGGTTACCATCCTAATCCACTCTTTGGATACTCTGTCTCATTAGCGAGCGTACGCTAGATGTAACCTGTTGTTTGAGAAAAATTCGGCAGCATTTCCCCTAATGTTCCCTGAATGCGCCAACACACGATTTCTCGTGAGCACGCATCCGTGGGAACATAAAGGGAAATGCTGTCGAATTTTTCTCAAACAACAGATTACATCTAGCGTAACACTCGCTAATCCTAAATGAGACAGAATATCCAAAGAGCAGTCCCAAAACGGGGACTATCCGAAATTAATCCCTAATGGATTAATCTCGGACGGGCAAAGATCTAAATTCGGTATTGTTCCGGTATTTTCGGTCCTATATGACAATATACCATAATTAATGCATATGCAAATTAGAAATGCATGCATATATAATAAATGATTAAATAAGAAAGTTTATGAAAATATACCTTATACCTTCAACACGACGAAATTCTTCTCCTATTTACGATGCAATTCTTCTCCTCTTGAATGAGACCTAAAATTAGGTCCAATAAATAAATAATCATTAATTTAAACCATAAAAATTAAAGAAAAATCCAAATTAATATGACAAAAATTAAAAAATACAAAATAGCTCAAATTTGTGCCTAATATGTATTTTTCTTTTCTTTTGCTTTCCAATTCTAATTTTTACATATTTTTTCGACATTTTTAAAGTATTTAAAAAAAAACGAAATAAAAATGACGACAAAAATGCCAAAAAAAAATATTTGCTCAAATATTATTTTTTTTTACCTTGAATCTGCTCTCCTCCTCCTTCTCTTTCTAATTATTATTTTTCCAGAATTTTTGCAAAATTTTTGCTATTTTTTTTAGTGAAAAATGAATATTGGAAATGAGGTGTTTAATGGAAATTGATGATTGGGTAGTTGGCTTCGGCAGGAAGAAAAATAATGGAGGAGAGAGGAAGAAAGAGAAAGGAAGAAAAATATCTACAAATTCTATGACGTTTATTAAATTCAAAAACGTTACAGAAGGAAAATACCTTCTGTGACGTTTATTAAGATAAAAAACGTCACAGATTGCTATACCTTTTATGACGTTTTTTTGTTAAAAAACGTCATAGATAGTCTGACAGGTTTTTTTTTTTGGAGGAAAAATTTATGACGTTTTTGTTTGTAAAAAACGTCACAGAAGGGTCTGACGCTTTTTTTCCCGCGCCTTCCTCTGCCAATCCATGACGTTTTTGGTTAAAACGTCACAGATGACCTGTTACAGAAGCCTGTTTCTATGGTAGTGTATCGAATTTATTTAATACAGCATAAAGTGGTCATGGATGATGAGAAATGAACACATAAATAATAATTAAACATCTAAATTTTACTTTCTTGGCTAATTGACTTTATTATAACTGAACAAGCAAAATTAATGAATTTGTATACGAAGTACGAACGCATCTCTCTCGTAAAATCAAATGGTTTCAACAAGCTTGGATTTATTGTTGAACGTCGACCTTACAAAATTTGATATTATGCCCACAAGCCACCATAGACCATAGTGAGTTTACGCTTAATTATTACAACTTTTTTAATAAGTTCATTTAAAAAACCACACAATATTAATAGGCCTGCGCAAATTAGGCATCACAGCAAAGATATATAATATATATTAATTATAGGGTACATGATACCAATATTGTTTACAAATATTAAAATTTAAACAATTAACAATAATTTTGAATCAATTTGGTACAAACTGAAACTTTCAAGGACCAACGTAATATTTTTGAAACTCAAAAGACAATAAAGGTAAACAAGCGATATTTTCATGACCATTGCATTTGTGTGATTTTAGTTAATTGAAAATTATTTGGTCTTAACTATAAACCATTTAACTTCCGAATTTATTTATTTAGATTGAAAGATAACTTATAAACTGTACCGGGTGAATACACAACTTATTCAAATAAAAAAAAATACATCTTCATTTTTATTCTCTTTTTAAATGCCAAGATATGAGGCTTTGTAGAGTATTATATAACGCTCACTCAATGCAATTAAACCTAAGCATATTTATCAGCAATCTCCATGAGACAACGACTGAGCTCTTCCGGCGCTGACAACATCGCCATGTGATCAGACTTGATAGTTTTCACCTCTTTCACCTGACCATGACTGGTAATCATTTTTTGCTGATACTCTGGTGGGATTCCTAAATCTTCACTGCACACTATATAAACAGCATCAACTGATCCAAACCGATCCTTAGAGAACGGTTTCTGAAGCCTCAGATCTTCGGGAAACATTGATGATACTCGGATCAAACTCATTCCCAGCGTGAAATCCTGCAGATGATATTATATTATAATTTATATTATAGCACCACGGAAACAGTATGAGAAAATAATTAATAATAAAATAATGTTCTCTTGATAAGATACCTGTGGTGAGCAGAGTTGGTACAATTTTGACTTCATGAAACCCGGTCCGAAAAACATGGAAGTCAAAATTTTGTTTCCCGAACTTAAAGGTTTGAATTCTGTATCCATCCATGCTGACAAGGGACGTTCTTCACTATACTACATTAGATAACAAAGTCATGATAAATTAGTCAATGCAGATGATGCGGCATCAATTTGGAAAGAACAGAAAACAGAATTAAAAAAATAATAATAAAAGAAATGAAAGACGGTGGTTTCCTTGGAACCAGATTGAATCAGAGGAAACAATGAAAATGTTTTGGTTCCAAATCGTATTTTCCTATCAAATTCTTAAGATTTTTGTTAAGGACCTCTACCAATCCAAAATGAGTTCCAATCATTTCTCGACTGGCTTTATCGGCCATTTTTTTTCGTTGCTTCATGCAATAAGATATTATTAATTGGGATGGGTAACTGTTATTGCCTTATTGGAGATAAATTCGATTTTGTACATCGTCGAACTAAGTCAATTTTCCCAACATGATTCGCGTACGTGGTACCACATCATTATCAGGAGTCAGCGATGCTTGTAGAAAATATCACTCCCCATTTTTTTATTACTTGCATTTAATTAAGTGATTGAGATAGTTTTTGTTAATTTTGGCCTTTTTGTTTACTCAGTCATTAATTATCGGGGTGTTATAAGTGCAATTTCCTAATTTGCAATCCTGTATCATCCCATCAAAAATAGAAAGGGTGCTCCCCTCCCCTCTGATCGCTCTCTTTCTCAAACTGATCCCTTATTGTAACAATCTAATCATTTATATTTATAAGACGATCCTTTATTGTAACCATCTGAACATTTATTTCTAAAATGATCTCTTATTATAACAATCTGATCATTTATATTTTTAAGATTATCCCTTATCATAACAATATGATATGATTATTTATATTTATAAGATAATCCCTTATTACAATAATCTGATCATTTATATTTATAAGATGATCACTTATCGTATCAATAGAAAACAAAAAATTTAGAACAAGAGATTTTTTTATAAACATAAGGGACGTGAGAAGTAGAATGAGAAGAAGGAAGGATAGAGAGACGGAGGTCAGAGGAGGAGAAGGAGAGGCAGAGGAGGAGAGGCGGAGGTCGGAGTCGGAGAAGGAGAGGTGGAGGTCGGAGAATGAGAGACAAAGGAGGAGAGGTGAAGATCGGGGGCGGAGAGGGAGAGACGGAGTTTGGAGGAAAGGATAGGGAAAGGGAGAGGGAGAAGGAGAGAAAATCAGATCTAGTAGGATGGAGATGGAGATGGAGAATGAGATGTTTTTAGAGGGGATGATATAGGATGATAAATAAAAGGATGGTTCTAAGTTCCCATTAATTATAACCTTGCATAGCTAAAAAACATTTAAGAATATCATAGGGTTAATTACAAAGAAAGGTTTGTTGAAAAAGAAGTAAAATTTGGATCTCCTTAAAAAAATTAATTAATTCCTCTCAGTAGAACACTATAGCAATAGTTGAGTCAAGCAACAAAAATTATTTACTAACTTTTCCATCTTCTGGCTCGAGTGGACTTTTGCTAAGTGTTGCACATGCTCTCTGACTTTTTTGTTACCTTTCTTCTGTTTTCTCTATTTTTCTCTTAATCTTTTGGTTTCTTTTTGTTTTACTTTTAACTAGATAGTCTCTGTCTAGTTTATCCAAAAAAAAAAAAAAACTTTCCATCTTGAAAGATCGTGATTTGTTTGTTTTAGTCTTTTAGACGCTAAAGCAAATCAACAGAAACACTATGTACACATGGCGAAGCCACGTTGTCTTGGACCCACCTCAAAAAAAAATTACATTTGAGATGATAATAATTTGTATATATAAAAAAAATGTATAATGAGTTAGGGATCCATCTCAAAAATTTGAAGGCCCTAGGTGGACAAATTGTATTTACTTTGAATCGAATAGTGACTCTTGAAAAATTGTATAAGGACCCAGATCACATTAGTCTTGGTAAATAACCTCCTCCCTCATTTGTAATGACACTTATTAAGACAAAACTTGTAATATAATGGGAGATGTTTGGATGAATAATTGTCTTATAGCATATATTTATATATAAAGAAAGGTGTTTAAAGAGATTCCTAATGAATCTATTATGCAAAATTATCAAAAAATGAAAATTCGTATGAAATTATTGTATATTTTATTTTTTATTGTCTTGAATTATTATTTTGAATATTGGTATTTTTTTTGTGTTGATTTTATAGAAATATTTAATCTTTCATAAATTTTTTATGTTATAGCTTTGACCGATGCACCGGATGAGTGGAGCAGTATTGTTATAGAATTGTTTATTTGAAAATTATTGTTATATTATATCTATATTATAAGTTATGTCGTCCATATATATTTTCAGCAAAAAAATTTATGGAACTTGCTGATATGATTTTTTTTTAATTTTTGGCTTCGCACTGTATTTACATAATGGTTCCGTGCACACTTGGACAAAAGCAATCAGCTAGGACGAGGTCCTGTCTTGAATTAGAAAAGAACATAATTGGAAGATTCAACTTATCTTGAAAAGTAAACTCTTTTCAGGAAGACCAATTCTAGTTTAAAACTACAAGCGGACTTGTGTACTTACCGTGTACGTCTCTCACCTGTGCAAGGTATTGATTAATTTTATCTGTATTAATTAATTGTGCATAGTATAACAAATTTAGATTGATCCATATTAATAAAGCAGTATATATTGCAGCTTGTTATATATGGAGGAAATATTGTAACCTGTAACTTGTAATTCATTAGCGAGAAAAAGACTTGAACCACGTAACCAACGATAAAATCAATAGATAACTCTAATTCAAGCTTCTATCCATATTTATGGTACATTTTTTAGTATTTGCAACAACAGTTCCCAAATATTATTCTCGATAGCTAAAATTGTAATAGTTTCATTTAACAAAACAACACATCAATATCTATCACTGCACTCAGTTATTTTATTTATTCATTAATTTTCAATTTTTCATATTCGATGAGTAAAATGTTAGTGTTCCATAAAAACTCTTGTTCAGTCAGCAGAATAAAAGAAGAAAGAAGTTTACTGATCAGAAAGTACCAAACTAGTGTACATATATAACAAATCAACATAGGTACCTTATCAATGACATAGGACGGGGGTGATTTCGAATCTGGCATGAAAGCGGTGAGAAATACTGCAGCGGCGATTTTCTCAGGGAATTCCTCCATTGCCAAAGCTATATTTACGCCTCCCAAGCTATGCCCGACCAAAATTACCTTTTCCTCTGGTGGCAAGGATCCCAATATATCAAGCAAAGGTTGAGAATAGTCTCGGACACTCAGCACCTCTGCAAGCTGCCTGGGGTCTCTTCCTGATGCGGCCATGTCTGGCACCGTCACACGGTAACCAGCAGACTGTAGTTGTGTGGTGACCTTGTACCAGTTCCAGGCGCCATGACAGGCACCATGAATGAGTATTATGTGCTTGGAGCTGTTGTTGGTCTCCATCTATATAGATTGATTTTGATTGTATGGGAGGCACCGTTCAAGAGTATTATAAAGAAGGAATTTAAGAGGCCCGGTTTGACAGCGACTTTCAGGCTTATAATACTAATTGGTCTTTTTTTATGGGTAGATAGATAATTCCAGCGGGAGAGCAATTATACTTCTATTTTTTTTTACGATGGCCTGGCCACGTGGCCTCCGGTGGGCTAATTCCCTTTTAAGTGAATGTGGAAAATATATTAGCCTTTCAGAATTTATAGACAGCACTAGATGAAATCTAACATGACATAGCAAATTAACTGGCACATAAACAAGTATACTGGTAGAAACCGAAAATAAGACCAACTGAATAATATACTAGGGTTGGAAATCGAGCTTCGCTCGATATGGAAGATTTTACTAATCTTTTATTATCAATTACTTGCAAACAACCAATATTCACTCTATTAAAATATTTTCAAATTTTATAACTAATTATTATTTACATTGATTATTTTTATATATAATGAGCATCAAAGAGTAGCAAAAGTAATAAAATAAGAAATTAAAAATATTGCTGAATAATTTTGTCTTCTCAGAACTTGAAAGGATTAAGATAATATAACAATGCTAATTGTTACTATATTCTTCTTCAACATCTTCATTTGTAAGAGCCTTAGTGGCTTTAACAACCCTAATAAATGTATATTAGCATCTCCAATAGCCTTTAATATGGCGTCCCTGAAACAACATTTATACTAAATCATTCATTATTATTAAATGTCATTAATTGACATTAATTAGATTGTGTGAGAGGTGACGCACGTTGCGCTACCAATGCTTCCTCTCGTCTTTTTGTTGATAATTCAACAAAAAAAGTTTAAACCATGAGTTATGCTCTAGAGTGGTTTCTCTAATTGTCATAACCTGAAATAATAACAACATTTAGATGTCAGTCATTTTTAACAAAACTTAAAAAGAATATTAAACGTGTCTCTATCTAGCTTACTTATTTCTAAAAAAATAACGTGTCTCTATCTAGCTTTGTCCTCTGAATTTTACCATTCCAAAAATAAAAAAGAGGAAAGAGTACTGGATTGTACCCTTTCTCCATTTCAACCTGGTGTGACACCTCATAAGTCGGTTTGAAATTCTAACCTTCAATTTGCTCCTTGTAATGACATTTTTTTTTAAAAAAAAAAACATCAAAAATAAATTCACTTTATCTGCAAAATTGAAGAGACCTTTAATCTTGTGAGGTGGACACTGATATCAGTAATGATTTAACATTTTCATTATGGTGAATCACTTAGTGGATACTGATAGAAGAGACCTTAATCTTGGTACAGATAAAATTGAACAAACATATTAGATACTGGTATAAAGTAGCAAATTATTTGCAATACTTACTGTGATTCAGAACTAAAATTACCCCTTCCTATACTTGCATATAGAGATAAAATATGCGAATTTGCATTGCTTTTCAGGCCTTAACTGGATATACATCTGACAATAATTTACATCTAGGCAGCCATAGAAACTTGCAAATTTTATTTCATTTCGTCACTTTGTTTTTTTTTACCAGTAAGCTCTACTTCTAGTAGTCAGATGCTACACATCAATTCAAAAGAAAAACAGAAATAATCAAGGACAGGGAATCCTCAACATCCAACTCCTCTTTTGTTCATTTCATTTTAGAGAGAATAGAAAACCATTTTCAAAGTTTACAGCATGTGACACGTTATTATAAGCAAAATGGGTCCAATTAATCACTTTTACTCTGCTCCAAACAAAACAGGCCAACTTGGAATGAAATACTTCGACACTGAGAGTCTCATCCACATAATTCATGTAACCCTCCATTAGGGCACAGAAGTGATGTGAGTTAGGCAAGAAATGAGTTAAATTCAAGGAGGCAAGATGCCTAAAAGACAATTATTGATTAGATTGATGCACTTTTCTTTAAAAAAAATTCGCTGTTATGGATAAAATGCTTCCGATTTAGAGTCTGAATAAAGACAATCGAAAAAAAATCAGGAACGCTAACAGATCAGACCAAAGTTATGTCAAATACACAATATTAGAAAATCAAATCAAAGATTTGAACTTAAAAGAAATAGGAAATCAAATCATATATACTTGAACTCACCTCGCGCACACCATGGCCAAGAGTTGAGCCCAGTAGGATGTCTCTTTTTTCTTCTGTTTGAGGCGCTCCTCTTTCTCTTCATTTCTTTCCAGGAGGCTCGGGCTTGAGAGAGGTGTGGAAAATTGCTCAGGTTGGAGAGGCACAAATTTTATGAATGTCACTGCTACTCTTATTGTGGGAACCCACAGGAATAGCAACCTAATAGGTGTACATCAGAAATTATAACAATTAACATGAGTGTGAAAAAACGATTATTAGATTTTATTTGTTGCAATTTGATCACAGAAACTTCACAGTGCTAATATGTGACAATTACAAACTTGATTTTGTGCAGACATTTTTCTCAATAGTTATGTACATTGCTCAGGAGTTTCAATTGTTGTCAGCTTTTAATCTTGTGACATTCTGAATACCTGATCCTCATTAATCCTCTCGTGTTATTTAGTAATAAATAACATTGATAGACCTGTCGTTAGGTGTCTAACAAATAAACCGATTTCTACCAGAATTGGTTACACAATAACCTAAACAAGTATAGTCGGGTTGTCGATCTCAGGGACAGAATATTTAGGAAACTAGACTCTCTAAAACTCTTAACTAAACTAGATTAAACGATTGATTTAAAGTATTGATTGAAGGTTCAGACTAAGAAGTAAAAGTTCTAAAGTTTAACAAGTTGAAGGTTGATTATAATATCTAACTAATTAGCCTAGGATTCTGGACTTACAACTTGACAGTCACTATTACCGCGACCCGCGAGATCTCTCCGCGGTCCGCGAATAATACGTGTTAAACTATTATTACTTGATTGTTATTATCTGATTATTTGTGAGGACTTTTCGGTCAAGTCATACAGGGGAAAGACTTCAACTTTCGTTACTTGGTCGATCCTAAACTGAACTGGACTCGAGTTTTTCCATACACCTCACTCTCAACTCTCGCATAGACTAAGGATTGTATGTCTATCTCTTGAGAACTAGGGTTCCATTTCTTCTCAGATCTGGTTAAGTTATCACCTCTCAGTTCATATAACTTAGGTTTCTCCTCTCGGGTAATCCCTAACCCTAATCATGACGGTTTGGATGTAAACTATTGAACAAGGTTTTGATGCCTAACGGCTTCATACGATCGTTTATCAAGTGGGCAACCAGGGTCGTTAATCTAAGCCAAACAATCATATATAAAATCAAACATGCAAGAAATAAATCACAAGATCAAATAAAACAAGTCAAGTAATAATAATAAACTAATCAAGAGTTTGTGCCATCGCCCTAGACTACTAAACAAACTACTCAGACATAGTAATAAAAGTAACGAGAAATGATAATACAAACAAGATAGACATAGAATACACCAGTGAAATCCTCTATCTTCTTGTCTGCGTCCTTCTCACGGCCCGCGACTGGAGGTCGCGACCCGTGAGAGATAACCGTCTTCTCGCTCCTCTAACTTCTCTCAGATCTGTCTCAAAAGTTGTGTCTAAAATTCGGTCTCTTGGTCTGAAGTCGAGGCATGCTTTTATAGGCATGTGGAAGAGTGCTGGAGAGAGGAAATAACCGTCCATTATGCTCAAAAACTGCTTCCAAAAGAAACCAACTCGAAAGGCCATAACTGCCAAGTCTTCTAGAATCTTCAAGTCAGTTATGCTCGCGGCCCGTGGTGAGTTTCCAAGATCCGTGAGCATTATCTTCAAGCAGCTCCAAAATTCAGCATCTCTTTCTCCGTCTTCAATGCCTTTTCCTGTACAAAAAGGTGCCGGGCGACGGCAACAACTCTATCTAAACACAAATGCAAGCTAAGTTAGATGAAAACACAAGAAATTAAGTTAAGTTCGGTTCCAAATGAGATAAAAATATAAGTATAGAATATGCTTATCAAACATGTTTTAAAAAAATATAAAAATGACATGTTAAAAATAGGGTTGGACATCGAGCTTCGCTCGATACTGTATTTTTTTCAAAAAAATTTAAGTTTGATTTTTATTATATAATATTATTTATATATGTTAATAATAATGCGAATATATGATTAAAATATCAACATGAACATGTGTTTAATCAATGATAAAATTAGTTAATGCAAATAGAATAGAACAACAAAGTGTCTTAACGGTTTCAACAACGGCAACTTAGGTAGGTGTACTGAAAGTGGGTTGGTTTCACAGGACCTTTGCCAGTACTTATAACTGTTAAACTCAGACCAATAAGGTGATTAGGCTACAATGACAATGTCTGATAGTTTCAGAGATCTTATTTTGCATAACTTTCAAAAGCTTAAATGTCAATAGGTTAACGAATAGCGTCGAAATATCATTGATAAATCAACCAAAAAATTTTTCATAGAAATCATTTAATTTTGGATATGGTAAATCAACCAAAAAAAATCATAAAACAATTAAACGACATAAAAGAAAAATCCACAGTAGCCTTGTTTCCTCATGTTATTTATAGAGATATCAAGCTACTACAATTGTTCTAGTCTACATACTTAAAAAGGACATCAGTGGAAAGAATAACAATTTCACTGCTGGAATTTCAATAAATAAATTAAATTAAATGGTGAAAGAAAAGAATACCAGCTTGGGATCCCAATAAAAGTCTTTCTTGTTTTATGACTGTCATCTGAATCAAAGAGAAAAGCCGATGACCCGAAATCTGCTAGCTTCACTCCCAAATTTGGATCCACTAACATATTGTTGGCCTAAATTCAGCATGCCAAACAGATAGTAAATACAATCACATAAAAAAAAAATAAAAAGATAACCCTAGTATTTAATCCAATCTCCTAACATGGGAAAACTGCCTATAACCCCATCTCTATCCAAGCATCATTTCTGCTGTTTCTTTTTCCATAAAGATTTTCTGTAATAGCTCAAAGTTGAAATCTATATTTCATTTAGAGTTTTTCAAGTTTTGGTGTAAACGCTTCCATATAAAATTAATATTTTACCACGTCAAATAGGGCTAAAGAAACCATATATATTCTTTCATTTCAGATGGATATATATAACGGGGGTTACTAACATGACACAAAATTAAAATATATTGAAATATCTTTGTAATTCTGAATAATCTCAGCCACAACAATTTATTTGTTTCAAAATACACATATAATCTGATAATTTCAGCCCCATTAATTTTTCCTTCATATTGCAAAACTTGTCGATTGTAATACCTCGTAATTGATCAGTGAAATTAAATGTTGTTCACATATATCATACAAAAATACTCACAGGTATGAAAATAGCATATGATGAAGATAATATAAACTAAAATTTGATAAGTATGGCATTTATTAAAGAAACCTAAAATAGAAAAGTTTGCTCATTTCATTCCTGAATAAGACTTTTTGACACACAATTGTTTGAATAATCATATTTCAAGAAAAAAGTTATTGGTACATGCATTTTCTGATGGCATTGGCCTATGACATGATTATTATGCAAATTATTATCCAAATGTGTACCATAATTACTCACTCACCAAATATTTCATTTAGCGTTTTCTAAAGGAGAAAACAAAGAAGTGGCTCGTACCGAAGTACTGCAACCCCTGAGATTAAATGAGTCCTGAATTGTATGGACTGGTATCAACGAAGTTTCAGTTGGAGCAAGATCAAAACTCAATCTCTTAGCTGCACTGCAACCACTATATTAAGCAATTAAACCAAGAATATAATCCATCATGAAAAAATGGGTTCCATGAAAAAAATTGCAGGTACAATCCCAGCATAGGTTCAGTATGAGAAATAATTGGTATGCAGTCCATGTCAGAGCTGCTTGCTCCATGATGATCATTCTGGATTCTTAAATTAATGGGTTGTTTGTTAGTAACGTCGTCTAATCCAGACCGAGAGAGACAGTCTCGAGCAGCTTCGACACCTTCAACGGTTAGCATGTACCATAAATTCAGTATGTATGATCTGTACATAACCAACAGAAAAATATAGCTTAAATCCATTCTTTTTATCAATCTCATTATCAAAGTGAATTATAAAAACTACAAAATATCTAGCGTTCATGGAATAAAATATCCCCTCTTCATTAAAAATGTCAGAAATTTTCCAAATGCGAAACTTGTAAATGCTTTAATTTGGAAATAAGAAAATATATTTTTTTAAGTAAACAAAGAAGAAGCCATAAAAAATAACCTCCTTGGAAATCAAATGCCTGAAATCGCCTCCTTACATTCCTATCATCCAACATGTGAACATCAGACGGGAAATACTTTTCAAATCCTTCACAATCACTACCAGAAAAAGAAGCGTTATGATTAGAGAAGCACTCGGGTCTGCAGGGCATGTGAAATAAATAGACTGCAAATTTGCGACAACTATTTGACAATCTTTAAGTATCTTGGATTTCATTTTTTTTCCCATAAAAATTAATATTTATTATGGTTTTAACGCATATTATAAAATTTTTTCTAATTTGCTTCATCATTTCGCCACAAAGATATAAAATTAGCAAAGGGGGCCTTATAGAAGAGTTTACACCAAAACTTGAAAAACTCTAGTTGAACTATAGATTTCAACTTTGTGTGCTCGAAATGAAAAGCTTTATGGAAAAAGAAAAACAGCAGAAATTGTGTTTCTTCATTCAGAAAAGGCAAGAAAAAACGAAACCTTTTTGTGTGGTTATGCATCTGGAGATGGATTGCGCAACTTTGTGGTTTGCATCGCCTTGATTTTTTATAGGAGACGGCAAAGAGGGAGAACTCAACTTAATTGTGGATAGGAGGCGACAGAGAGGAACGACGGAGGAGGGGCCACGATGGAGAGAAGACATGGATAGGGGCGACAGATGTTAGGAAATGCTCATTTTTTATTTTTGGATCAATTACAACTAATTAATCACCATTAAACAACAAGCAAGACAAAGATCTAGTGCTAAAGCAATCACACACCATGAGAAAAGGGATTGAACCATTACCTCTCCTTGAATCGTATCAAGGAGGTTAGATCCAATGCGTAGGAGTCGGTGGCGTGCGTGCTCCGCCTCGTCCACCACCAATAGTCGCCTCTAGCCCACCAAGGACCCACCACCAAGCTCAAAGAGAATGCTAGTTCTCTTGAACCTCTTGCTAATCACCTTGCTTCTTCTAATTAACTATTTAATGGAGAGGAAGAGAGGTGGGTGTTAGGAACTCAAGTCCATGTGCAATTTTAATTTTTATTAACATTTAATAATCAATTAATATGCACGATTAACGGATCTAGTTATTCAAGCATTTAACATATAAAAGAGAACGTGTAGGAAATTATACCTCTTCTAGTATCGTAACTAGAAGGCTCGACCTTTGCTTAGAAGTCGATGGATGCGCGCCTTCGCTGCCTCTAGTCCACCAAGAAGATTAACCACCTTCTCCAACTCTTGTGCTAGCAAGAAGGAGAAAATAGCTAATCCTACGTTGCTCTTCCAATTACATCTCTATTTAATCTTTGGAATAGCTAAACTCAACACATGAGCACCTACTAAATCAATGGATGAGAGCAAGAAGAAGAGAACCAAAATTTTTCTTCTCTTGATGAAAGTGGCGGCCAAGAAAAATGAAGAGGAGATGATCAATTAGGTCAAGACAAATATCCTTATATTTAATTATTCTTGCCTAATTTAACTTGTACAAATTACAAGTTTTTGCCACTCTTCATGGCCGGCCAAAAAATGGCTTATTAGCCCATTTCATCACGTCATAAATGGTCTCCAATAAACTCATTAATTCAACTAATTAATGGGCCTATCAATTGATTGCTATTTGGGCTCAATTAGACTTAATAAATTAAAGTCTTTATATTCAATATAATTCTTATAATTATATTAAATATAGTTGAACAAAATAACTATCAACTTATTGATAATTATAAATGGATTAGCATGTGCATTAATTTATTCTAACATGATCATTTTGATATAATTAATTATAATGGTTCACAACGATATATAATCAATTAATCAACTTATCAAGTTTCGTATTCTCCAATACAAATAAATAATGCACTGTATGGTTAAAGTCCTATTTGTGTGACCCTTTGAGGATTTATGCTATGTTGGTCATGGAAATAAATCTATATTTATTTCCAATAAATAATCATAAGCGGTATCTAGCAACACGTTATGATTCCCAATTCGCATAAATGAATAACGTACTAATACAATTATTTAATCCTGCATAAGAAATAAGTTTCTTATTGTTTTGATTCCTATGTCACATGATATCCTTATATAATCCAAGATAGGTATGTGTCATTCTTGCAGATTATACGTTTCTTGATCTAGAGATGATTGTACAAGTTGCCGGCAAGCAATCCATCTCCATCAAGGGGCCCAGTAGATATCATCGCTCACCAGGTGAACTAATGAGTGACATACGATTTTCTTGATGAACAACTTTTCCCCGCACAATTCAAGAGAACATAAATAAAGTCCTTATAGCAGCCTTTATCAGGAATCAACGTTAGACGATATTTATTGAACCTATCCTCATGTGGAAAAGGTGAACATCTCAAACTTAGAATCAAACTCATATGAAATAAACAATGACACATAACACAATCCATATGTTTATTTCATTGGGTCAAGTCCTGTACTATGTTCCAATAACATACACATATGCAATTAAGTTTGTAACTCCTTACCTATGATTTGTAGAACTTAATCATCACTTAACTTGCATACTAATCTTTTATGATAATTAATGTTCCTTGTTAATTATCAAGATTATGGACAATTTAGATTTATTATTGTCATTCTAATGAATGATCCACAGAGATTTACAATTCAGATCCTCAACCTGAATGATCTGTCAATAATAAACTCTAGGAACAAATGATCAAATATCATCATTAACATAAACTAAGAAAATAAGTCATTAAATATTGACTTCTAGGACATAACTCCAACAACAGAAAGGTTTAGTACCTTTGTGCAATGAAGATCGGAAAAAGGGGAAAGTATTGGGGCGCTCTTGTTATTACTTGCTGGTGAATTTGTAGATTCTTCCGGTGACGGTGATGCTGCCGCAGCGTTGCCAGAAGATGGTGTGTTTCAGTGGTTGGATGTTCGGAAGGGAGACAATTAGGGGTGGGAAAATCAACGGACTATTAACTTATGAGAAGATCCGACTGATATGATGGAGTGCGCTGATTAGCGTCAAGATACGCGTAAAAAAACCACGCAGATTATATTAGTCTTATGATGTACCGTGTAAAATGTGCGCGCGCTAGGGAGCGAGAGAGAGAGAGATCAGATTTATTTTTTATTAAATTTCTATAGATTTATTTTTTTCTCCAAAAGTTCAACATAAATTAACTGGTTAAAATGATCATAGCAGTAATACTTATCGTTTAAAATAATAGTTAGATAAAAATTATATTCGAATTAAAAAAATGACATTAAGAATTGGTTATACTCTCTAAACATATGCACAATGCACTAGCTATGTATATATACATTTAAAGACACACTACTAAAATTTGACATCCTCGTATTTTATTAAATATTGTCGATATACCTAGGTCAAATAGGAATATTTTCTGAAAAGAAATTAAAAAATAAATCATAAATTCACAAAAGACCTCAGACCCCCCTCAATATTTTGACAAACGAGTTTCCACATGCAAGTTGCATTTACAACTGTCGGCTTCTAATTATTAATTGCACGTAATTAAAAAAACTAAAGACTGACTTTAGAAATTAGGCCTACATAGAAATTGTTAACGTTTTTTTTTTTTTTTATGTGAAATCAGAATCTGACTAATCTCACTGATCTTGTGTACACTATGGATGAAAATATTGAGAAGTTCCAGTCCTTTTATAACTAATTAACTATATATATGATTTATTACTTTATCTCAAAAAATATATGATTTATTATTTGAGGTTCTTTTTAGAAAATAATCCCAAAATTTCTGTACATCATATTTGATTTTTCAAGTCTCCTATCCATACATACATCTAATTAAGTATTGAACCGTTCAATTTATTTTTGACGCAGTATAAGCGGTCCCGAATAGCTTTCGTATATACCATAGCTAAATCAGAGTATTGAATCTTTCATATGAAGGTAAACACTGGTTTGTACAGGATCCGTATCCTCTGGTCGGTAGACCAGGTGGTCTGTGTCCGATCAGAGCCATTCGATTTAATTTGAACGGTTCATTTTTTTTGGGCCAATATTTTTTTTCGGGAGTGGTGGAATTCACGGGGCTCTTTTAGCCATTGAGATTAAATCAAACGGTCTGGATCAAACCGACCACCTGGTCGGCAGACCAGAGGATTTGGATTCGGTTTGTACATCCCCATGTTGCTAATGATGGTACAGCGTAACAGCGACCAAAAAATCTCTGTCGCATCTCTCCAGAAAACAAAAGAAAATGAAAGGCGACAAGAAAAAAAAAAAATCGAGACGGTCGCTTGCTCTGCTCTCCTCTGTCTTCCCTTTCTGCAAGTTTAGTTCTACTTCTCTACGCTATAGCTATCTTTTATTTTTCTACACTTTGGTTCGTCTCAGTTATATAAATTTGCTCAGTAATTTGTTTCCATTTTTTTCTTTTTCTTTTATTAGCTTCACTCTTATCTCTTTTTCATCTATGAATTACATCTTGCTGTTATCTTCTCCATCGATATTCCTTTTTCTTCTTCTACTAATCATGTCTTTGTGTTTAATTTTTTTAACACGTTGGATTTTAAGGTAAAAAATATTAGTGGGGACGCCATTTTTTATAATCGTGTCAATGTATATCTAATCTAAAGTATTAAAAAATCTCGTGGCCGCTTATTGCGGCCACAAATAATTTTTTTTCTTTTTTATAATTTTATAATTTCTTTTTTTATAGTTTGTTTAAAATAAATTAAAAATAGTCGTACCAATCATTAATATTAGTAAGATTTTTTTGGACTGAAAATTTATGTCAAGTTTATATAGCGACTTTTTTTGGAAGAAATTAGTAATTTTGAAATTACAATTTTTTGTTTATAAATTTTAACAAGTTTTTACGACAAAGTTTATACATTCTACATTAAAAATTTTTATATTTACATAGCGCAGCGAAGCTGCAACTGCCGTATCTAGTATATATATTTTTACATTTACGGTTTTTTTCTAAAATATATAAGTGTTGTATAGGATTTTAATTATTCTTTATATTTAGTATTAAAAGCAAGCCTGCACCTGCACGTCTTCCCTTGTAACAAAAAAGAAAAAAAGGAACAATTATTTGTATAACCCTAGCTAATAAACTGTCCGTACGAGACCACTAACCGTACTATTGCTAGTCCAGCTGTGAGAATTAATTAATATCAATTATGAGGTAATTGCATGTTCGGCGACTGTAACAGAAAAGGACAAGGTAGCTTAAGCTATACCTTCATTTATTAAATAAATTATGAAGTCAATTATGATGTCAATTACCTGTCTATTGCTTTAAAGGAAAATCTCTCCTCAATGTCATATTTTTCTTTCCTATCCCGAATTTATTGACAAATATCAATCTGAGCATTTATAGGACTACATAAAGAGATAAATTATGTAGTAATTTGCAAAACTGGAACTAAAATACTTCTAAAAATGTTTTGCTGGCGGTGAAAATTGATTAACAATTATTGGATATACATTTCTCTTAAAGAAATGAAAAATCTTATCAAAACTAAATTACGAAAGCATTATGTTAGCAATTTGATCTCAATGCCTCATGATTACGGAGAAATTAATTGCATAAAAAAAAATCAATCAGTGTGCATGGTTAATCGTGATCGAATATCTTGCAAAAAAAAAAAAAAAAAAAATCAATCAGTGATGCTCTAGATAAATAATCGTGAATACGATCTCTTAAAGGTCACATTTAAATGATGCAAAAAAATCATATATTTCCGCCCAGTTACACTCTGTTTGCTTCGGTAAAAAGAGATAGAGAATGAGATTGGATATGAAAATTAGTAATTTTTCGTGTTTGGATGGAAGGAAATAAAAAAGAAAATAATTTTCGCGAGAGAAAAAGTTCATTCTAGAATTTTCTTTTATGTTCAAATTTATTCACCTCCAAATAGGTGGAGAATGAAGGATACATAGATGCAATTAAAAAAAAAATTCTTTTCACTTCATCATCCATCCAAACAAGAAATAGAAAATTAATTTACTTTCCGTCACATCCTTTCCTTCCCTCTTCATATTTTCATTTTCTTCCCACTCTCTACCACCAAAACAGTGGCGGAGCTAGAAAATATTTTAATGAAATTCAAGATTATTATGTTTACTATTAATGTTAATGTATGTTATGATATCTAGAAATAATATTTAATTATGGGGCCAAGAATAAGATTTTTATCACATTGAATGGGGTTCAAATACTATTTTTATTAAGAGAATTGTCAATAATATGTAACTAATATGACAAAGCAAATAGATGTAATTAGCAAAATGAATGGAGACATTTGCACCCATCCACTCCATTTAAATCCGCTCGTGCACCAAATCAAACCAAACCAAACCAAACCAAACATAGTGTTAGACGAACTCACGTCAACTTTTTGTTATTATTCACATAAGCATCTTTCTTAAGGGTAACTAGATATTTTATTAAAAAAAAGATTACTAGATGTGTATTGTTTTTTTTTGGAAATTGGTGATATCACAAAAGCATCTTTCTTAGGTAACTAGATATTTTATTAAAAACATGTTACTAGATGTGTATTGTTTAATTTGTTGAAATTGGTGATAGGAACGTCAAAGGAAAAAGTTCAGTTTCTGGAAAAGACAGGACCAAATTTTTTTTTTCAACTGCCATATAAAAATAAAATTTTAGAAAAATGGAGGACCATTTTTTTTTTTATCATTATTAAGTACACCTTATTAACATCTTTGCAATCCTCGCATTCAAAAGAAATGGAAAAAACATATGCCTACCTAACAGGGGCGGAGCTAGTAAAACGTCATGGATGGAGCTGATTTATAATTTTATTTATTTTCTTTACATGGGGTGGGGGGAACAAATTGCACTGTATACACATAATTTTATTAAATATTAACTTACAAATTAAGCTCAATTTTGCATGAAGAGGGGCCAAAGTCCATTAATTGTAACCCTCCTGGGGCTCCGAAGAATCCACAAACATATACCAGTGTTTTATTACAAGCAAGTATATAGCAATGTGTACTATCTGAATGATTGTGAAATTTTTTATCGAGTTGGGCATTTATCATATATTGATTGCTAGAAAATTTTAAGGTAATTCGAATAATTTAACAAAAGAAAATGGAGATTCTGGACCATGATTTTGAAATCGAACTAAAAAAATACTAAAAATGGAACCAAAAAAATAACATGCATAATGTCATGTTTACCATACAGATTGGTACTGTGTTGTTGTGTTTAGGGCTTCTATATTTTCTAACTCGAAACATAATCATATTTTAGTTGTAAGCCAACAAATCTATCGTTGTGGAAACTATGTTTGAGCATCGTTTTTATCCAATTATGTAAAATTAACATGCTAGTTGCAGGCTAGCAGCGGAGCTGCCTAGGTGACTGCAGTCACAAAACATTACCAAGTCATCAGGAGTGTTTTTCCTTTTTTTTTCCACCACTTAATCTATTTGATGTAATTGAACAAAAATTTTGGCAACTCGTTAACAACAATAACATCTTATTTAAAGGAAGAATTATATTATCTTTTGCTTGATCAGTGTCATTTATTTTAGAATAGCCAGAGCTAGACATTTTTGAACTTAGAAGTGAAATATAGGTGTGAAAAATTTGTGGTGTTTTATACACAATTATCCAAAAAGAGTAAATACTGTCCCTTATTGTACCCTTATCAAGATGAAGATAACGAAGCAAAATAGAGGAGACAATCAGAGAGCTCCTTTGGTGCTGATAGCATGATCATATGATCGGCTTTTTCAATAGTCCTGACCTCTTTGACCGGCTTGTTCTCTGTCATCCAATGCTGGTAATCTGCCGGTACTGCCATATATTGATTGCAAACAAGGTAGAATGCATCCACCGTTCCATATCTGCTTTGCGAATATGGTGGTTGGTTCTGCAAATCCTCAACGAATAATGGTTTTGGCCTGGCTAGACGTGTAACTAGCATGAAATCCAGGGTAGCAATATAGTTGAAATATAATTAGTGAAAAGAATGTTTTGCACTTAATATTCAAGAATTATTTTCAAAATTCATACAACTTTTTGATTTAGTGGGAACTGGTATCTACCAAATCATACATAGTTACATGCTTGTTTATTGTGGCTCAATACACAAAAGTTTAGCATGTATACCAGGCTATTTGTATTGGTAGGAGACTATATTTTTATTCTTTGCAGCTTCACGAGAGTAATGATGTTTTTTTTTTGGGTTCCTTTTCAAGTTTGGAATATAAGATTCAAACAGCAAACAGGGCTGTGATGCGGCTTTTACGTTGAATTTAAGAAAAAAAAATTTATGCAATAAATGATGAGTTGTTCTTATCGAGTATCGAACACCAAAGTGTTAGAAAGTGCTGCAAAAGGTCAAGTTGCCATGACAAGTTGTACATGCCAACTTGAGACAAGGCATTCGGCTATGTATTCGGTCCAGCCAAGCCGAATGGTACCAAGAATGGACGCATCTGACATACAAGGAAGGTTCTAGGCAGCATCAAACTTAGAAACAAAGCATGTGGCTGTGTGTATGGCCACACGAGATCCAAAACAGTGGTGTTCGGCTGTGTGTACTGCCGAACAGGACCTAAAACAGATGTGTTCGGTTATGTGTATGGCCGCACAAGTTGAGACAAGCATGTGGCTGTGTGTATGGCTACACGGGATCCAGAAGCCGAGTGTTCGGCTTGGTGTTCGGTTGGGTCCAGCCGAATGATAACCCGAATGGTGCATATCTGGCAGCAAGAAGGAAACTTCTGGACGTCTCCAAGATTGGAAAGAAGTGGTGACACGTCTATGGATGTTTTACCTGTGTGGGTATATAGTTTCCTTATAAAAAGATATGTAATTGTAAAAGAAAGAAAAAAAAAAAGGGAAAGAAATAAAGGGGTTTCTTAGGAAGGAGATGTGTATCTCCATTGTAATTTTCTATTTAATTCCTTCTTCTTCCTCTTACAATGTATCTCAGACATTAACAGAAAATAAAAGAAAAAGAGTGCGTGTGTGTGGAGGACGTAGGCACCAAGTTGGTGCCGAACCTCGTTAAATATCGTGTCTCTTGTATCTTATTGTGTGATTAATTTGTTCTGAGATCCTCGTGCTGAGTAAACCCTAAGGGGCACGGTTCTTGTGCAGTTGCACTTGGATCGTACCTCCTCGAACCACAAAACGTAATTCCGCTGCGTAGATGATCAAATTCTAACACAAAGGAGACTAGATGATACATAATCCCAGCAACTTAAATCAGTCAATGTATTTTCCAGACAGAGAGTTATAAAAAGCATATGATTGGAAGGATACAGTTAGTACTAATTAAATCAGTTGGTACAATTGTAATACCTCTGGTGAGCAGTATTTCCATAGCGAGAATTGCAAGAATTGAGGCCCATGTGACACATATGTTATGAGCCCAGCATTGTACGATTTAAAAACAGTATCCACCATGATGATGATGATAGCCAACCTTCCTGAACAGACTGCACAAGTTTTCAAAATGTTTATTCAAGGATCATACACTAATTTATTTTATTGGACAAAAAAAATCACTGTAAAGAGACCAAACATGCGGATGTGATACCTTGTCAATCACATAAGATGGCCTCGAGGTAAAGTGCGGCATTTGGGCTGCGACAAATACAGCAACTGATACCTTCTCAGGAAATTCCTCCATAGCCAAAGCTATGTTTATACCTCCCAAATTATGACCAACCAATACGACCTTCTCTCTGGTTGGAAATGACGCTATGATCGACAATAGAAGTTTTTAATATTCTCTGAAACTCAGTACATCGGTAAGTTTTCGTTCATCTATACTAGATGCTACCAGATCAAGAACCGTGACACTGTGACCGGCAGATCAATACAGTAGCCACTTGCCCACTTTGTACCAGTTCCAAGCGCCACCACTGGCACCATGGACAAGTATTATATGCTTTTTCTTGGCATCCTTGTTGCTCGCTTCCATTTATATATGCTTATTTTCCTTCCTTTTGGGGGAGAGAGAAACCACACCAGTCACCAAGTGATTTGTATAGGAAATTGATTAGTACCATCTCTCTACAAGCCATCGTGCGCCATCGCTCTTCATCGCTTGGCGAAGCAGGCTCGTGGGCTATGCGATTATGGCCCAGCACGTGACCGATACTTGAGAGGTTTCCAATTTCATTCTTTCTTTTTCTAATCCGATTATAAATATCTCTTCTCCTGCTCAAATCCCACCTTCCACCATGGCGAATTTCTCATCTCCAAGTCAAATCGCGCGAGTTTAGTACCACGGCTCTTCATCAATTTCTCTCTCAAATCGCTTGATTTTGCCATCGTTGTCTGGTTTGAAGCTCAGGAAGGCCGTTTTTAAAGATGAGACAAAAGTCATCAGGATTTTAATCCTTCTAAGATAGAAGTCAAGTGAATTTTTTCATTATATTTTGCCTTTATTGACTTCTATGCTGGTACAATATCTAACTGAACACATAGAATATTTAACTGAACATATGTGATATTTAACTTAATACATATAATATTTTACCGAACACATATTCAAAGAAAGAAATTGCTGGTACAATATCTAAATGAACGCATAGAATATTTAACTGAACATACGTGATATTTAACTAAACACATATTCAAAGAAAGAAATTGCTGGTACAATATCTAACTGAACACATGCAATATTTAACTGAACACATATAAAATTAACAGAACACATAATATTTAAGAACACATATTCAAAGAAAAAAATTGCTGGTACAATATCTAGTTGAACACATGTAAATTTTAACTGAACACATATGCAAAGAAAAAAATTGAACGCATGTAATATTTAATTAATTAATAATTAATACATAAATTAGTTGTTTTCAAGTGGCATTTAACAGAACAAATATTTCAATTAAATGAACACATATAGCACACAACTGAACACATTAATCACAAAGCTACAGCCCGCGATGCGTCAGCGACAGACCCAAGTGACCGACAGGCCCAAAGATGCTCGCGACCCGCTACAGCCCGCGATGGCGCGCGATGATTTATCTGCCGATGGCAGTTATAAGCTCTGATTTGTATAAACAGAGTAATATTCTACAATCTACACTTCTACAGTGAAGCTTATTTTTTGAAATACGAGAGTTATCAAGCAGTTAAAATTAACCGAAGCTTCGGTGTTCTTCGATCTAGACTTCTGGTTGCTTTGAGAAACAAAACAAATCTTCGCGTTTCACTCGCACGGACATTTTGCCGAACAGTTTGAAGGCTACCTGCAGCCTTCAATTCCAACAAGCACATCACCTGACAGCAATTGGACCACGATTGCTCGAGTCAGATAAGCTGGACTGGCCCGTTTTGCCTCCAGAAATGGATCTTATTGGGCTTCTCATTCACATTTTATATTACAGGCCCATTAGCGAGACCGTTGACCCGCTCCGTCTACTCCTGAAAAACCTCCTCCGATCTTATTTCGACTTCTCCTTCTCCAAACCCTTTCCATCAATCGACCTTCTCGGATCCACCAATGGCGACCGAGCCTTCCATCGCCACCTCAATCCTCCTCCTTGTTCTCCTCCTCACCACCTCCACTATCTGTTCCGCTTCGCCATCGTCCGATGATCTCGTGGCGGAGCTCGAATCTCTCCGAGCAAGCTCTCCCTCCGGCGTGATCCACCTAAACGATGCCTCGGTCTCGCGCTTTCTCTCCACGGCTTCAACTCCTCGTCCTTATTCAATCCTTATCTTCTTCGACGCATCTCAGCTCAGATCTAAACCTGAGCTGCATTTACGCGAGCTCAGATCCGAATTCGGCATCCTCTCCGACTCCTTCTCCAAGCATAACCCGACTTCCAACCGCCTTTTCTTCGCTGAGATAGAATTTATGGAATCTCAGGCCTCTTTTGCTCAATTCGGGGTCAACTCTCTCCCCCATGTCAGATTAGTGGGACCCAATCACCGTGCTTTGAAGGATTCTGAGCCGATGGACCAGGGGTACTTCTCCCGGCTCGCTGAATCCATGTCTGAGTTTGTCGAGTCACGAACCGGGTTGGAGGTTGGCCCTATTATACGCCCGCCTCCTCTGTCTCGATCCCAGGTTATTGCACTTGTAGTTATATTTCTCATCTCCATGCCGTTCATGGTGAAGAAGGTCATTCAAGGAGAGACCCTTTTACATGATCAGAAGGTCTGGATGGGGTTAGCTGTATTTGTCTACTACTTTAGTGTATCTGGTACAATGCATGGTATTATTCGTGGGTCACCTTTGTTTGTAAGGGACAGAAATGATCCCGATAAACTAGTGTTTTTCTATGAAGGGTCAGGAATGCAACTTGGCGCAGAAGGGTTTGCAGTAGGGTTTTTGTACATCATTGTTGGATTGATGATTGCTTTTGTAACACATGGACTGGTAAGGGTTCGAAATGTGGTCACTCAGAGGATGTTTATGTTGGTTGCCATGGCTGTCGGGTTTTGGGCTGTGAAGAAGGTGATTTATTTGGATAACTGGAAGACTGGATATGCAATCCATACCTACTGGCCCAAGCGTTGGAGGTAAATGATTTTTATTAAGGTCACTTTAGTACTTTTTTGTGCTTATGAGTTATCTTGGATTTTATCACTGGGTCTTCTAAAGGAACTCTAAATTTTGTAGCTTTAATTTAGTTTTACCTCTATTTTGTTGGACATTTTAGCTATCCATGATGTGTCTGACACAACATTTGAGTTTACATTCTTGTGTGTTGGATGTTTCTTTATGCATTTGAATTATTAGTGTATGCCATACTGAAACAATCTCTCTTAAAATACTGGTACTAGGAAAAGTGTGTGAGATACAATTGCAACTAAAGAAATTTCTTTTCTTTGGTAGTCAGTCAGATTCTTTGCAAAAATATGTTTTGCTTAATATTTGTTTTTTATTGTAATAGTATTTTCATTGAGATGTATACCCATCAATATTCCGCAAAATTTCACTATTACCAGATCAAGCCTTTAGGTCCATTCTGAAATTAAAGGAAATTGTAATTTTAAGATAATCAATGAGAAGCTTTAAAGCAAATTGAATCACATGACAGACAAAAAGGAACAAATAGTTATTAAACATATAGGAAGATGTCACTGGGTTGTTGGTGACAGAAAAACTAGCAACTCTTTGGGACCAAAGTTCTTTTACAAACTGCCGCTCAGCCACATTATTTCTTCTCCTCGAGATATTTCAGTTTCCTTTCATTCCCTTGTTAAGATTATTATGCTCTTTGTTTAAATTGAAGCATGAATGAATAGAATATGTTCATCTAGTTATCATCTTTTCTTTCATTTTAAACTTATATCCCAATGTTGTTTCCATATCAACAATTGGCTAAGGACTTCTTAAAGTTCATGACTGGTAAATTGAGAGGCCTTTACCATGGAAAATTAGGGATAAAATTACGTTTGTTACTTTTAGCTGAAATTTTATTTATATTTTTATTAGATTTAGTACCCTGTGGGAAAAAAAGACTAAAACTTTTTACTGGTGAATTTTAATTTGAAAATTCAGATGGGGAAATATTCCAATTGAAAGAATTTCATGGGTATATATGTCGAAGTTTTTCCTAGAAATAGCAGGTTCATGACTGATGTCACCGCTATCAAAATAAAATAAATTTTAATGTAGATGTAATATTAATTATTTTGATGGGATTAATGTAAAACTTGGTGCCATTTGACATTTATTTGGTCGTCCATCAGGTTTGTTTAAAGTGAGGAGTCGTATTTTCATCATTGAGGTCAAATGGTTTCTAAATATCATGTAATGTGATACACGTTTTTTCTAACATTTGATGGGCGACTAAATTATTTTCAAAGCATTTCGTACAATTTCAAAACTTAAATAATTTAAATCAAATTTTAGTTTCAAGTTTTTTTTATTTATTTTGAAACTTGATTTCGTCTGAAGATGCCTGATTAATTGACGTCCATCCCCTTTGATTTCTAAGGGTCGTTGAGTTTTTGAGATTTTGATAGGATAGTCTGAATACAGTTCGTTTTTTTTTTTTGTATTTTTAATTTTCTTATAGTTAGTTATTCATAAAATCGCATCTTCCGTCCTATCTTATTTCTCGATTTATATCAGACTACGTTTTTTTTCAATAAAAGAGTAAACATTTGTGTGGTAGAATTTTTATTTTGTATTGAGTTGCGTTTTATTTTTAAAAATAACACTATTATGAAAATAAAAATATTTGACGATACTTTGCTTAAAATCGAACGAAACTATAACAGAAAAAAAAAAATTAAACGTGAGATGAATAAATCACGCTTGAATGCATGCATTTGGAATGAACAATGAATTTATGATAATAATATAATTCGTTCCGAAGCTCAGATTGAATGCATAAGAAATGCTATTCTATATGTATGTTTATGAATCTGTTCTCTCCTCTGATACATACAAAAAGTCATTTGATCTCTAAAATGCATGACGTATGTCTTCAATCACAATTATTTAATGTTTGTTTTGGAAATCATATACGGTACCACAAAAAAAAAAAAAAAAATCATATATGGTAAATCCAAATATTTAAAATTAGAAACATTAGTATTACACGTATGCCTTTGAATGTATTCACGTAACACGTTCCTTGATTTATCACTTATCTTATTGGACGCTTGTTGGATTCTAAGTGGCGGACAGTAAGACTGCTTTTTAAAATTGTTGCTGATAGCCTTTGTGGCAATGTACAATTTTAGAAGCTCTTCAAATCATAATTCTTTAACCATTAGGCGGACCTGACCTGTTATTGTGTTAGTACTAGACTAGACGCATGATTCATTATTTGGGATATATGAAGATGGAGGGGTACAGTGGTTGAAATCTTCTAGAGCGTTTGGATTTCCTATGGCAGAAACACTGTTTGGAATATTTTATCATTTTATGCAGTTTTATATAATGTTCGAATAGTTGTTTTAATTTTCTGTGACAGTTTCTATAAATAATTGTCTGAAGTTAGCAAAATTTACATGGATGAATCGCCAATGCGAAGATTCGTACTAGTTAAAATAGTTAGGACTTAGGACGCGTTTGGTTGTGGAATAAGTGATGGCATAACTTAAGAAGGTATAAATACTTATGTCAAGTTATGTAACGTATGTTTGGTTATGGAATAAAGAGGAATAATATAATATTTATTTAAAGATCAAAATGCTCTTGTTATCTTTAAAAGAATCATATAATGTGAGGGTATTAATGGAAAGATTGTAAGATTTTTTTCTTTTTATGTCGTGGGACCCAGTTATATAACTTATACCACCTAATTAGATGGTATAAGTTCTTCTCCTTATGTAAAGTTATTCTCCTTGTGTTTGGCAACACAAAGTGGAATAAAACTAGCGTTGTATACGCGCTTCGCGCGTGAGGTGTTATTGATGTCTGGCCAGTTAAGTTTGGAGGTGGGAAAGTGAAAAATAATACACGAAGGATGAACTTGATTAACATGATACATCTATCAATGAATATCATTTAAATTATGTAAATATTGATAGATAAATTAATATATTAAAACTCTAAAAAATATTAATTTATTTACGTAATTTTTGAAGACAATCCACAAAATTTTAAAAAACAAATCTAGAAAAATCTTATAAACAACTAAACAAAAGTGGAAAGAAATGTATAAAAGAAAAACCTATATCACTTTGATTTCATATAATTTTTGTTGATTCATATAATATCATAAGAATATATTATTATAAGATAATTATAATTACTAATAGTCATATTTAAATATTTCAGGAAAAATGTTGTGTTAAAAATAATTTGTGTCTCGAAATAGAAAAAAAATAAAATATTTACAATTTAGATGAAAAAAATTAGCATTTTGTTACGCGCTTCGCGGTGATGTTTTGTTATGTTAATTAAGGAGGAGTAAAAAAATTAGATTGGTTTTCTTACGTATATAAAATTTTATAAATCAACAAATTTTGGAAAGGTTTAGAAACAATGAAAAACAAAATTATATTTATGAAACAATAGAATTGAGTAATCAGATTTAGAAATTTGACAAAAATATGTTAGAACTCTTTAACTATGAAATTTTATATTGCAGGGTATTTCATTTTTTTTATGAAAGATATAAAATTTTATGGTCAATTGAATTAATAAATGTCTTCAAATAATTTTAAAAGCACCAACCATATTCCATATTTCATATAATTATATGATTAAATTAAAAATAGCTCAATGGCACGATTGAATTTGTTATAATCTTCACATCATTTATATAAAATTTCATACACTAATAAAGTTGTAAATATCTTAGAATAATTAAAAACCTAATGATATTTATGAAATTACGGAAATTCAATTTTTGTGAGATTAAAAAAATTATTTAAAATATTTATAGGTTTGTAACTTTAAAATTTTACATCAATTAATTGTTCATATATTTTTGAGCAAGTACATAAATTTTCATAGCCAAATGATTTATTCAAGGCCTCCAAATAATTTTAGAAACTTTTATGCATATTAAATTTTATGAGATTCATAAAATTATTTAAAATATTTTCTAAGTCTATAATTAAAAAAATTTACATCTTTAAATCCTTTACATTTTTATCCTTTACATTTTTATGAGCACACACATAATTTTTCATAGTCAAATGAATTTTTAAATGTAGCTAAACAATTTAAAAACTAAACTATATTTAATCTGAAATTTCTAAAATGGAGGTGTCCATTGTTTTTTCAAAATGGAGATATGACTTCATCCAAAGTTATTGTAGATAATGTACCCAACATTGTAGTATTGTTTGATGGTTTTATGTCATCTTATCTTATTCCTCAAACAAACAAGGCCTTAGGAAAACGAAATGACAAATTATGTGACGGATTGAATTTTTTAACCGAGTTTAAATCAAAATCGTTCATTTAAAATTGTGAACATGTATGATTAATGAGAATGCAAGTTTGATTTATACTTTCAGTCCACCACTGAATTATCCAAAATTAGTTTAGTGATGAGTGGTTTTGTTTACATCGAATTCTGTTAGCAGTTTTCTATAAAAAAATGAGCGGTTTAATGACGTTCTATCCGAGTCAGACAATCCATTTCAAATTTTTTATGGAGCAATCGAGGAGAATAAACTAAAGCCAAAGTGAATATATGTATATAAACAGTAGGGTGGATCCTACATAATACAAAAACTTTTTATTGAATAATAATAGAAGTAATTCCAACGGGTCATATTTCGTACTATTTATAAGAGATGAGGATTGGAAGCCACCTCACCGCAACTTTTTCCGGATCTTATGTATCAATACTCAATAGATATGCATTGTCATTCATAAGTATCAAATATTCTTATAGCAAATATACAATTTAAACTTGTAAATGATTTACATTAAATACAAAATAATTAGTTTATGCAACTGGCATGATACACGTCTATGAGTTACTTTGGGAACAATTGTAATGCCGATATTATTTATGTCTCTCTAAAATTTTATGTTTTATTAATTTGATGGGACAATTCAAAGACAAGAACACGCAAATGACATGCTCAATCCCGTTCTAGACTACATCACATTATCACATTTTGCTTTAAAAATACAGGACGGGAGTTCAAATTAGAATGGTTGTGGAAAGCACGTCTAAGACAACGACCTTTTTAGTTTGGCTTTGCGTTGGTGTATATCACTTTCATGATAAGTTAATTAAGCGAATATCCGTTTTATGAACTAATCAGATCAGTAAAAACTTCCAAATATTTTCCAATCCCTCCTACAGTTATAAGAACTCTTCTAGCTATCTCAATTGCTCAGGAATTTATTCCTTGTATTCTGAGTTCCATCTGCAGCCGGGTACAGTCTTGCAGAACTTGAGATTTTATTTTATTTTCTTAGAAGCAATTGTTGTTGCGTTTGCATTATCATGATACCAAAGATATCTGAATCGATGCTTGTTTGTTGCAAGCTATACATATCTGAAGGCCGCAACTCGTTTATAATCGAATCAATCGAGAGAGCAGCAAAGCAAAATAATGTCGTCATCGTCAACAAGTATGTGGATGAGATATATAACAGAACCAACTACACGCTTGTCACACACTCCAGCACAAACTCTTTGCTTGATACTATTCCTTTACAGAATGCTGTAATTGATATGGTGAAAACTGTTTTTGATATGATTGACCTGAGACTTCACGAAGGAACTCATCCAAGGCTTGGAGTCGTTGATCATATTTTATTCCATCCTTTAGGAGCGAGCACACTGGATCAGGCTGCTGAGCTGTGCAAATTAATTGCTGCCAACATAGGCCGTCAGTTGAAAGGTCACTTTTTTTTTCCACTTGACCAAATTACTATTTGGTAACTATTTTGGTAAATATCACCAAATGGTTATCGTCAACACTCAACACATCAGAAAAATAGTATAATAAGTTAATAACCATCATATTATTAAACTAATCATTATAAGCCAGGTATGCTCCCGTTTTAACATCAGTTAATTTGACAAATAATGTCAAAGTGCAGTTCCGGTCTATCTGTATGGAGCATCACATTCAGAAGGCCGGGCACTCGACTCCATTCGAAGAGAACTGGGCTACTTCCACCCCAACTCAGAAGGGCGCCGATGGATTGGTGATCTCAACACTGATATCTCATTCACAAGACCTGACGAAGGTCCTGTGGAGATTGACCCATCAAAAGGGCTCATAACTATTGGCGCTTCTATGTGGGTTGGCACATGCAATGTGCCCATACATTCTGAAGATATCGAGCTTGTGAAACACATTGCGCGGAGCATCAGTGAGAAGGGAGGCGGCCTTCCATCAGTTCAGGCAATTGGTGTGGCGCTCGGTGTGGGCTCTTGCGAGGTGGCATGTTATTTGCTTGATCTAAATAAAGTTCGAGCCGCTCAAGTACAAACAGAAGTCGAGCGGATTTGCTCGGAACTGGGTGTGGATGTGGGGAAGGTATATTTGACAGACTTTTTGCCAGAGGAGATTCCAAAGTTGTATGCAAAAGCAATTGAAAGTTGCATTGCAGCTAAAATTTGAGAGTTGTCCTTCGGTACACCGTGTCCATTTTTAACCAGTATGACATTTGTACAGTTTGGATTCATGAAAAAATACTCATGAAGGTGCTGACTTTATATGAGAATTATTTTCTGAAATCTAAGATACATAATTCTGAATTTTCAATTGTGATATTCTTATCCTTTTAACTTAACTATTGTGCCTAATAACCTTTGAAGATCATCAATCCATAAGGATGTCAGCTAAACTGATCAATTTTTTCCGATTGGAACATTTTTAATAATCTTTTGAAACTTTTATAAAGGTGGTTCTAGCATATATGTGATTCTATTTGTTAGTAAATTTAATGGAGTATTGTTAATTATAATCAAACTTAGCCAGAAAATATTTGTTAAGTGTTTGCCATATTTTCAATTAATTGGTGATTTTTCCCTACTACGATTGGCGCATTATTTAGTTCAAGGGCAAATTAATAATGCATATTTTTTAGAATATGAAATTCAGAACGGTGCTTCCTATATAACAATTTTTTGAATAAAAATGATAAATTGCAAAAATGATAAATTGCAACAATTTTTTGAACTGTGCTTCCTCTTTTAATCCTGGTTCATGTTCAGATGAAAAGAGGTGATAGGCTTCTCATGCCTTCAGCATTTTCAGATTAAAATGAGCTGAGCAGAGACTGTAGTGTTCAATGAAGCGCAAACTCTGTGCTACGGACCGACGATCTAATTGTTTTTTTTTTAGATAGCCGGGCAGCGGCTCCCAAAGCAGAAAAAACGACGACATAATTGATACGGCTGCTGACAGTTTGAAAGACCAAATTTGGTGGTTAAGTATCCTTCTTTGTCTGACAGTCCGAGGTTTCACCTATGGGCTGAAAACTAGACGGAATCATGAAATTAGACCGAAAATATTTGCAAAGACAAAAAAAAAAAGAAAAGAAATTGAGACCGGAAAAGGTGTCCTTTTTGCATCTCATCTCATTTGTATCACTCCGGAAAGAAACTGCGTAGATAATTATGACGCAGTAATTTAGGAGCTCAATCGTATAAAAAAAATAAGAGTTTTTTAAGTAAGCTCGAACATAATAGTTTGGACTAACTTATGTTCAAATTAAATCAAACTCAATAGCTCGACTGATTTTTATTAGAGCTAAAGTTAGTTCGTTGGAACTCTTATTTATTGATGATAGCCTATGCATCATGGATATTTCAATGTGCTAGTTCATGTCATGAGAATAGTCATAACGGGTGTCCTGACAAGTAGCAAGACATTCAGTTGCGGACCAATGATATGGAAAATACATATTTAACGCGGGAAACCGGAAACGCGCAACACCTGGACGACTCCAATCTCTCCGCTGGCAATCCGACGTCGGACGGTCAACATATTTCTAGTGACGTGGCGGACCCACCTGATTGGCTGATTCGTTTGCAATAATAATAACAACCACCGTAAATCGATAATATTATGCATGTACAGATGATAAAAAAATGAAATCTGGTGTTGTGCGACACCGGTATAGCGCAGTCACCAGTCGTCTGATCAAGATTAGATGGATAATGGAAGCTCCGTGCATGTAACTAGATCCATAGGCTAGCAAAAAATGAACCGTCCGGACCAGATCGGACGGCTCGTGGGTGCGCTACACGCGGTGTCATGCGACACCGGATACGGATTGCAGATGATAAAGATACTTATGTCACTACAGGAAACTGTAGCAATGGCATCAACTTTTTAACAGTAGCATGAGACTTTCTTCAATGGCATCAGCCCATTTTGGATGCCTACTCAAAAAATAATTTTATTTCACTTGCATCAATTTTGCGGATGCTAGCAAAAGCAATTGCATCAACTTAACCGGTGCCAATATATTTCATTCTTTTGAATGGGTTTTGTTGATGCAACAGATTTTTAGTTGCAACTAAAAAATTGATGCAACTGATTTTACGGCATTGCAACAATTTTGCAGATGCTACCACGAAACTAAGTTGTTAACGAAAATTTTACTTCCCTCCCACTCCCCCAAAAATTTTCGCACCAAAAATTTCGTTCCAAAGTTTCGCTCCAAAAATTTGGCCAAGTACAAAGTACCCTTCTTCCTGCTTCGAAAAAAGAAAAAAAAAAGGAAAAAAAACTATGGGCCGCTTTTAGAGATTAATAAACTTGTGGCACTAGAACTTTGCTCTTATTAAATAGCGATACTCTAAAAAAATATAATTGTTAAAATATTTTTCTTCAATTGAATAAAAAAATAAAAAATATTTTAATATTCAAATTTAAAAGTATTTATACTAAAAAGAAGGACATTTTTAATATTAAAATTGAAGAGAATATAACATATCGTAATTGATTCATAAGATCAACTCTTATGTAACTATTTTACCATTGAACTAAATTTATGTAAAAAAATATTTATAAGAACATATTGTAAATATGTTGCTTTAACTTCCTACACCTATTTTTTCATGTCCAAAATTTTCATCTTTCGTGCCAAAATTTTGGCTCGCTTCCTTCCCCCCAAAAATTTCATTAAAATTTTGCTGAAATAAAATAATTTCAATAGAACTTATATCCGGACCCGCCGCCTCCTTTATTTATATTCATTCTCCATTTCTCCCTTACAAGTTACAAACCCTAGCTCCTAACCATCGACAGGCCGCATCTCACTCACCCCCCTCTTACTCGTGCGTTAGGTCGGTTTCTCTCTCGCGCCGCACACAATCAATTGTAAGATCTTCCTCCGCGACGATCATCGGCCATGATAGCAACCTTTGGGACGGCTGCGCGAGCTTTCCTCAGGTAGAAGGTAACATCATTTGTTGAGTATTTTTTTAGTTTGGATCCGACTTGTGGCCTGGGTACGAATGATTTGGTCATTTTCACCCTTTTTCTTCAGCCGAGAAAGAGAGAGATCCATCTCGGCTGTGGCCTGGGTATATTTTTATCATTTCAACCCTCGTAAGTTTTTAATTGTCGTGGATACTAAAAGTAATGCAATTGATCTTGGTTTATGGAGCAAATCTCTGTTGGTGCTGATCTCTTTTTTTCTGCTCAATATTAATCTTTTACTTTTCGACCGATTTGCAATTAGGCCCTTTTTATTTTTTAACTAGGGAATGTAAAGCTACTCTAGAAAGTTTGAGGTCATTCGGATCTACTCTTCTGGTAACCAAGTTCACTCATATAGAAAATAAAATATGCCATTTAGATTTATGGTACAACTGGGCAACTATCGTGGCTTAGATCGTCTAATAATGTGGCTGTTTGTATTCTTTATGTAACAGTAATTTGCACCATTTTTTCGTAATATGTTACCAGCCTAGTGAACTTAAGAGGCAGCTAAATGGGAAGCCAGTCTTTACTGAGAAGGGGCTCTCCTCAAATTTAGTTAGAAAATTATACAGAGGCAAAAATATTATAAAATGCAGGAGAAATGATACTTACGACTCAATCAAATTGTATGTGTAATTATGTTCATGTTTATTTGGGCATGAACCAGAAGATATGCCTCATGAATTGTTTTTGTTTTGAACTTATTATATTATAGATTGTTTATGTTTTCTGTGGTTTTTAAATTGATACAGAGACTCAATTCAACGCATCCGAGAAAGAAGTAAAATTGCCATGTAGAATCCCAAGGTGATGTCATGTAAGAATAATTGTTTGTTTTCATATTTGTTTTTAAAGACCACCATATTCTGTGTTAACCTCTGCATTTACTTGCTGAGAAGTATGTTAAATTGATCTGTTTGCTCATGAGAAATATCAACTTGGAATCTTGGATTATGAAAATAATTGCACTTGCCTCCTTGTGCGGTTTTGTGAAAAATTCATTTACTCCTGCATTAATTTATGAGAGTTTTTAGGCATTCACTTTTTGCTTAAACCTTGTTCTTGGTGGTAAACCCACGTACTTATCTAAAATCTGTAGGGAAGTGCATGACTATGCAATATGGGTTCACATTACTGGATTGTCAAATTTTGTTTGAGAGCTCTGCTTTTGGCAATCTAAATTTAATCTAATAAATAGCAGATCAAATGAGAATATGAGTTTGGTTTTTTTAGACAAATGAATATGAGGTTGGTTACCATTACTGTTATTGGAGTAGTAATTGGGTTCTTCATTGGCATTTTGTTTCCTTTAGTTAGTATCACAAATGTACAAATGAGAATATGAGGTTGGTTACCATCTTATGAGTGTACCAGACATGGGCTCTGCTCCCTATGTATATACTGTGCAGGTGGTATTTATTACATAGGTGCGGCTGCAACAACCAAAAAGAAGGCTGAGATCAAAGCGGCATTCAAGGTAAGATTTTGGAAAATTTCTGATTTTACTCTCTAAAATTTTCTATATCCTGCATGTTTTTATGCCTTCTTTAAATTGAAACTCAGAGACAAATGCAATATGGGCTTCTGGATATATTGCTCCATTATCAAATTTCAGAACTTCCATTCTGATTGCAACTCGTGTGGTAATCTAACTTTTTGGAAGTTAATTGGCAGAAAAAATGGTACCTGTCACATTGTTAATTTCATTAACTGTCTATAGAAACTTAACTATAAAAGAAAGGTGTTTGTCGCATCTATAAGTACCTTGGTAAAAAAAACCCGATTGACCTTGCAGAAGCTTTACTTATAAGAATCTCACTTTTAAAGTTTTTAATGCATCTTTCTTAATATATTTAAGCATATGTTGGTGTACTTATGAACTATGTCAATATGCATACTTTCAGGTCAAGAGAATGCTAAGAAGGGTGCATCTCAATATACTGTACTTCCAACAAGAGAGAAAGCTCCACAGCCAAAGAAGCCAGAGAAACAACTGATACCAGCTGAAAGTAAAAAGCTCAAGCCCAAGAAGAATATTTTGAAGAAGAGATGGAAGCTGAAGAAGTTTTTCGAGAAAATAAGATGATGAGAACAATGTGAGAATACAATGAGATTGTAGATAGTTGAAATTTGTATATTCTCAGCTTTCGATGATTTTGTAATGATTTTGAGATCATTAATAAATTTGAATTATTCATATCTGTGTTGTTTTTTATGTAATATTTAGAATACTTTTAATTTAAATAATAGTAATATATTTCTTATATTAAAAATGCAAACTAATAAGAAAATTTTCACAAATTTGTGAGCCCTTTCAGATGCTAATTGAAAAAATAGCATCAGCTTAGTGGATTCAAATAATAGATCTTAGCATCCATTTAAGCTGATGCAATGAACAAATATTGCCATCTATTTGGTTGATGCTAACAAAATAATTTACATCCGCTTAGTGGATGCAAAGAGTGAATTTTGGCATCCGATTTAGTTGATGCTAACAAAAATAGTAGCATCCGATCTTTTGATGGAATAAATATATTTTCTCATCCATTTAATTGATGCTAACGAAACCAATTGCATGCGCTATACAGATGTAAAACAACAAGCAAATGCATCAGGCATACAGTTGCCACTGATAATTTCAGTTGCATCAGCTTAATGCCCATGCTATTGAAATGCTCATGCTATTGAATCAGTAGCAACAAGGCCAGTCCCATCGGAAAAAAACTCATGCAATAGGTCTGTGGCATCAGCAAACAGATGCAACTGACTTCAATAGCATCTGGAATGGTTGATGCACTTGAAGCAGTTTCCTGTAGTGTGTGGAGCCGCTGAGAACTTGGTTAAAGGAAGATTTTTATTGTCAATCCAATTTTAAACATCCAATTTAAAGTTCGTTAGCAATATTATCACTTTATCACTTCGATCGCAAAGTTCGTCCCATTTTTGCATTTCTCTCTTAATTAGAGGGGGCAGAGCCATTAAAAAGGTTTGGAGACCAATATGAAATTTTTAATTTTAGAAGGGGCGATGTGTTATATATACAACCCATTAATATGGAAAAGCAAAATAGAAGAATTAATAGACATAATCTAAATTATGTTTTATTAGGATGAAAATTTCATTAATAATATTTTTTATTCCGATATTTAGAAATATAAAAAATTCAATATAATAACTCTTTTTTGGCTTAATTTTTTGTATGCCCCTCAACTCTTTTCTATTTGTTTATTTCTCCCTATACTCTTATGTATTTCTTATTTGCCATCAAACTCTTCAACATGATTTTTTATTTGTCCTTCAATTTGACTATACATAATTAACTATGGTTATTTTATAAAAAAACTATAAATTAAGGACAAATAAATTAGAATGATAGAAATACCCTTAGACCTTTTTTCATTTTCAAGAGTCTTCCATTCCTTTGCTCTATAATATTTATTGGAGTGTTCCGACTGTAACATAAAATGCATCTCGATTTCAATGGCTTTAATAATTATAAAGCAGAGGACATTTGCATTTTTTTTGTCGGCCCCACCCAAGTGCATGGTGTCGTGCTTTGTATTTGTTAGATGCCATGTCAGATTCGGGGGCCTTGATGCAGTGTTTGGGTTTAATCAAAGTTATGTGGCCGCTGGTCTCACCATTGATAATCTTGCCCATTTCTTCCTCGCAAGGGACCTTTCAAACATCGTAAATTCAAATTCTGTTGGTTGTTCAGTTTATTATGTTAGTTGCGTCAATTTTCTCTCGACATAAATTCAAATTCTATAGACATGAATTCAATAGTTGTTACAGTACAAATGACAAGCGTTATTTTATGGTACAGTTGGCACAGTTGGTACGTACAACAATAATATTATGGAGCAAGAAAGGAAAACGTAGGAAGATGAAAAATAATCTAGGGTATTTCTGTCTTTTTAATTTATTTCTTCTTAATTTACAGTTTTTTCATTAGATAACCATAGTTAATTATGTATGGTTTTGAGGACAAATAAGAAATCATGTAGAAGAGTTTGATAGAAAATAAGAAATACACAAGAGTATAGGGAGAGATAAATAAATAAATAAATAAGAAAGAGTTGAGGGGCATATAAAAAGTAGGCCCTCTTTTTTTATCGTTCTTGATAAGAAAAATGATAAAATATTAATTTTACATTAGATGTTAAAGTAAAACCTTTAATTTTCAAAATTTGGAATTGCAAGTTGCCATATAAAGAGCACAGCCGTCGAAGTTATCAGATAATATTGGATAGAATTCATATGAATTATATATAAATATTATATACGACCTGATAATTTAATCATAATTTCATATTCTAAACATAATTTATCAATTTTTCATTATCTTAAACTCCACACTTGTGTATTACATAATGCATGTTTATTGAGAACAATTTGAGAGGTTCGAATCGGCCATTCTAATCTAAAAATTGAAATTTTATAATGTTAGATAAGTGCATGTGTCGACCATTATGTTGGAGTCTAGTCATTCCCTTAATCGTCACAGTAGAGGAAGAAGAGTTGAGGATGGATAATATCCAGGAAATCCAAGAAAGGAAAACGCACTCAACCAAAAAATTAGTAAGAAAAATCCAGAAGACTGAATTAAAAGTTTTTGGCAAAGATCATCATAGGAACTAGACGCTGCAAAAGAAAGGATTGAGCGACTTTACTTTATACATGTTTTACTTTCCTATATTTTCTTTTTGTGGTTTGGCTTTTGCCAAGTTGTAAATATTTTTTTTATTAATGAAATTTTGTCGAAGTGGTAATTACCACCTGGCCATCAAAAAAAAAAAAAAAAACTTGCAAGTTCTCTCTATCTTTTTTTTTTTAATGAATAGTTTCTTTTGTTATACATAAATATTTAGACAATTTCTGTTTCCAATAGTATTAACACAGAACCTTCAGAAAATATTATAAACATAGACTTTGACAATATAAAACCAACTTAATTCGATAGTACTAAAAAATAGTTTTCTTAACATGAAATAAGTATAATTTTATACTAAAAAAAAATAATTCAGGTATAAGCACTTGTTGTACAGGCATCATCTGGAAAATTTAATTTTGAGCACTATCCACATTGCAAATGCAAGGCATCTCATCATACATGTCAATGCACTAATTACCAAAAAATAGTTTACTTCTCTTCTCAAATTTTTAAGGCCAATTGCTAAGCAATTTCATGGTAAGATTTCGAATAAACGCCCTTGTATGTTTTTAGTACATATTGCAAAAACAAGAACTCACAAATCACATGCTCAGTCCTGTCATCGACTACATCCCGTGGCGGGCGTGGCCCCAATTTTGTAAAAGATAAAATCACCGTAATATTTAATCAGAGTTAGTTGGGGAAGCACGTCGAAGTCGTTGACTCTCTAATTTAATTTGGCTTTGCTTTGCTTTATTAAATTACTTTCATTATTTTTTTTATAGTTAAAAAGACGAATATTTATTTAATAAACCAATCAAATCAGACAATTCCATCTATTTTTCCAATCGCTTAGACAGCTATAATAACCCCCTCATATCTGTCTCACTTTCTCATGTGCAACATACTCTGGATAGACCCAAGGAGTGAAACACAATAGGTGCAGAAATTGAGGTTAATTTCATTTATTCTCTAGGCAAGCGCTTTTCGATTCCATTAAAATGAGACCGAAGATATCCGAATCCTTGCTTGTTTGCTGCAAGCTTTACATCTCTGAAGCCCGCAACTCGTTTGTAATCGAATCAATTGAGAGAGCGGCGAAACAAAATAATGTCATCGTCGTCAACAAGTTTGTAGATGAGATCTACAATAGAACCAGCTACACGCTCGTCGCACACTCCAGCACAAACTCTTTGCTTGATACTATTCCTTTGCAGAATGCTGTAACTGATATGGTGAAAACAGCACTCGACATGATTGACCTGAGACTTCACGAAGGAACTCATCCAAGGCTTGGAGTCGTCGATCATATTTTGTTTCACCCTTTAGGAACGAGCACACTGGATAAGGCTGCCGAGCTGTGCAAGTCAATTGCTGCCAACATTGGCCGTCTGTTGGAAGGTCACTTTCTTTTAACTTGTCTCATTGTCTGATATAAAATTAAATTATACAATATATCAAATCCAGAGGGGATTTCTACAGTCCCCCAAAGTCCTCTGCATGATCCTTTTTGTTTAATTATCAAAATTTTTAGTGTAACAGATCAGTTTTTAATGTGTATATATATTAAATAAATTTCAGTTCGCAACACAAAAATTATATGGAATTCTCTGCAAAAAAATTAAAAAGAACAAAGGATGCCCCATGTGCACGGTTTTAAGAACCAGTGCGGAAAATTTCTATATTTTTGTATTTGGTAAGTCCCATACAAACATCTTTTCTAATGTGTTCAGTTCGCAACACAAAAATTATATGGAATCCGCAGCAAAAAATAATAAGAGTCAAATAATGTCCCATGTGCACGGTTTTAAGATCCGGTGTGGCAAAATTCTATATTTTTGTGTGCGGTGAGTCTCCTCCGAACAAACTTTTTTATATGCAACACAAAAACTATGCAAGATACATGCAAAAAATCAATAAAAAAGCCCATCTTTTTCTTTTATTACATAATCAATAATCTTCAGAAATTTTAGTTCTTTTATTTAATTATTTACAAGCATTTCAAATTATTTTTGCATGAAAATTATATTTTTAAAAATTTACAATAAATTCAATAATATTTTATTTTTAATTTTTCCTAAATTTTTTAAATCGATGTCATTTCTTTATATTTTGGGATTAAAAAAAATTTATTACAAACTACATGAATTTTTGTAAATTGTCAAACTACATGAATTTTAATATGCTATTATTTTTATATCAACCTTTGCTATGACGTTTCATACAATTTGCTATCAACCTTTACATATCACCAAGCGATTACTGAAAGTACAAATTGTCAACCCTTCAAAAAAAAAAAAAAAAAAAATAGTAGTAATAAGCGCTATATTGTCAAACTACTTGTTGTAAGCCAGGAATGCTCCCATTTCAGCAGCAATTAATTTTAACAAATTGTGTCAAAATTATATAAAAATATGGAATTTGGCGAATGTAGTTCCAATCTATCTGTACGGAGCAGCACATTCAGATGGCCGGACACTTGATTCCATTCGAAGAGACCTCGGTTACTTTCAGCCCAATTCAGACGGGCGCCAATGGATTGGCGATCCCAACACCGATATCTCATTTGTAAAACCTGATGAAGGGCCATTGGAGGTTGACCCATCAAAAGGACTTATAACCATCGGCGCTTCACCGTGGGTTGGCAGTTGCAATGTGCCCATACATTCGGAAGATATCGAGCTTGTGAAAAACATTGCACGGAGCATCAGTGAGAAGGGAGGCGGCCTTCCATCAGTTCAAGCAATTGGTGTGGAACACGCAAAGGGCTCTTGCGAGGTGGCATGTTACTTGCTTGATCTGGATAGAGTTAGAGCAGGTCAGGTGCAGACGGAAGTCGAGAGGGTCTGCTCAGAGTTGGGTGTGACTGTGGGAAAGGTTTATTTGACAGACTTCTTGCCCGAGGAGATTACAAATTTGTATGCGAAAGCAATTGAAAGCTGCTTTGCAGAGAGAATTTGAGAGTTCTTCATCATGTGTGTAAAGTGTGCATGGTAACCAGTATGACAAATGTCATATGTACAGTTTGGATTCATAATAATATTGCTCATGAAGAAGCAGATTTAATACGAGATTCTGAAATCTAAGATACATACTTTTGAATTGTCAGTTGTTATGTATTAATCCTTTTAACTAAACTAGATTGCGCCATATAAGATTCGGAGATGATCAAGCCCCATAAGCACCTCTATTATCAGCTAACAGATCAAAATTGTCCAATTGGGACAATTAATTAATATAAACTGTGAATCTTTTATAAAGGTAGTTCTAGCATATATTGATTTCATTTGTTAGTAAATTTTGGTGTCTTGTTAGTTATGAACTTATGATCGATGTTTGCCACAAAAAATTAGTTCCAGTATTTGTCTTATTATTTTTACTTTCCATTATTTTCCCTACTATCATCGGCATCCTTGATAAGATCAAGGGCACATTAGAAATGCACATCTTTTAGAACTTGAAATTCAAAAAAGGCGCTACCTTGTGATTAGTTTATATAAAAAATGATGATTTGGGATAAAATTTTATTTTTGGTGGGGAATTGGTTTATGATGAGGTGCATGTGCACATATGCCGAGATGTTTGTTAGATGAAAGAATATAAAAGAAGCCCAAGATAGATGAAACTGAGATTGATAAGCCCTGCCCATGTCATGGAGCCCAATCTCAATGGCTCAACCTGACTCGTTTGCAAAAGTAATCCAACCGGTGAATTCACAATCATCGTCCTTGTCGAAAAGAGAAGATGCTGATGTGAAGCCGTTGAGAAGTGAGAACTTGGTTAAATTAAAATTTTTTATTCTTAGTTAGTTCAATCCAGTAAGACTCCAATATATACTTTGTTAGCAATTCACTTCCCAAAATTCGTCCAATTTTGTATTTCTTGCTCAGGAAAATGGGAAAAAGAAACGGGAACAAAAGGATAAAAAAAAAAAAAACAGAGATCAAATGGACGCCCAATTGTCCCAATTATTGTTTTATTACATAACTTTTTCTTCTAGCACAGGATAGAGAGCGCTCTTATTAATTGGATCACCTCCAAAATTCTAAATCACGGCTAATGCCTTCAGTACATCTCTTGGAAATGGCAGTATCCAGGACTAATACCGCAGATGGAGGGCAGCTTCGCTCCCATCCCCATCAGCTTTTCCATGGTCTTGCTACCACCCTTGGTATACTGTATTTCCTCTTGCAAGTTGAGCATCATCTCTTGTATGACATCGCAGCGACATTGTGATTTAACCTTTCCCAGATCACGGCAACACTTCTCCTGTATACTTTGGTTAGTGATGCTCCTCAGCATCTCACGGCCTTTTGGCATCATGAACTGCCTGCAACTTTGAAGATCGGCCTCTAACACCTCACGCTGGCACGACTCTTTCGGGTTGTTGTATTGTGCGGTGGCCAAAGCAGACATCAGAGAGATGAGAAGAGCCATAGTGATTAACTCCTTGAACGCCATATTATTGAATTGATTAACTGAAAGAGGTGAGAAAATGAGAGGGGCGAACAGTGTGAGGCTCAAATGGGTTAACTTATAAGAGGAAATGGTCGGTGAGCTGGTGCTGTGCTGGCGAGCGGAGAGGAAGTATACGTTCGTAGATTGCTTCCACGTAGAAACAAGCTGACAAAAGTTCTTTGGATGTTTATTACTTGTTTGGTGGAGTTTTAATTTACAAAGTAGGCTTTCTTTTATAAAAAAAAAAAAAATTAATCGATATAAAAAGTATTTTCACTATTTTTTAACAAATTTAATGAATTAGCTTTCATAACAACATAGCACATGCTGATTTTTCAACAAAATCAGCATATTAATTTGGAAAGCTTGAAGTAATTTATTATAAGTTTCTGTCCATTTCAACAAAATTGTAAAGTGCATGTGTCATTTATGAGGACTGAGGAGCTGAAAATCAAATATTTTGCACATTTTTTTGGCTAACAACGAAACTCGATTTCCGTTCTAGGAGTGAAGGACTTTCATTAGTTTCCTGTACTGAATACAGAGACGAATATATTGCATTTTGCCGTGAGGTTTTGTAAATAATATGTTTTTAAATAGTCATTACGCGGTACCTTTTCTTTATTTCTTTTATGATCTAATAATCAATATCACCAATTTGGAAACCTCTGATATTGCGGCGGCTGGTAAGAGTGAGTACTGTGAGTGCAATTTTTTTTTTTCTTTTCTTTTATACCTACTTAATTTTTAGGCCCTTTGGACATCTTATTTTGGGCTCCACATTAAAAGGAATTCTCTCTCTGTCTTTGATCTGTTCAGTAATGGATTTTTGAAACCCTCGGTTTTGCTATAGGAGCATTATAATTTAAGAAAATGCAACTGACAAAGTCAAAGCTAGGTTTTGGAAAAAAAAATTAAAAAACATTAATAATTAATTAGTTTTTGTAAAACCAATACAAAACTAAGAGACTTAACATTAATAATTAATTAGTTGTTGTCCCAAGAAGTTGGGATCTCGCTCTCAATTTCTATTCATTTTTATCCTGGTTTGACGTAATTTAAATAAAGGCAATAAGGGACGTTGAGCTAATGGGAAATATAATTTCAGAACTAAAGGGCAGCTTGATTTATTACTTTACTCATTCATTACAAAGCGCCCTGTATTTAGTCAAACACGATAGTGTGTGACCTTATTTACCAGCATACAAAACACACCATTTTTACAAACCAGTTTTTAATACATTGACCTCCCACGCATGTGGCAGTAGCCAGGGCTCATGTGGCACATCGATGGCAGCCGCTCGGCCATCTCCATCATCCTTCTGCTCATATGGCCACCGTGCCTGTACCGTTCCTCCTCCATCTCCTCTCGCATTTCCCTCATCATCTCTTCTATTGCATCACACCGGCAATATGGGCTGACATCTCGCAGCTCCATGCAGCACCTCTCACGCATGCCTTGGTTGGTAAAACTCATCAGCATATCACTACCCTTTTGCATCATGAACCGCTTGCATGCGTTAAGCTCAGTCTCTTGAATCTCACGGCGACATCTCTCTCTGTGGTTGTCGAATTGAGCAGTGGTGGATGCTACCAGGAGGTAGATGACTGTAATGGTGACTAGCTTGCTAAGAGGGGCTGAAGCCATTGTTGAGTGCTAAGGTGATGAGTTTGGTTTGTGTTGTCAGTTGTGTGGAGAGTTAATTATATAGGTGCTTTGGGTCGGTGTGGCCGTGTGGGTGATGCTGAGCTGTTGATCGGAGAGAACATATGAGAAGTTGCTTCCACGTAGTGAGTGAGGTAATAGAGGACTTGGAACTATGTTAAACAGAATTTGGAGTAGCATCATTGAATTGAGAGATAGTGGAAATTAACACTGGTTTGATGATTGTTGTAATAGATATCTATCCAGCATTACTAACAAACAATCCTAAATAGAAACTTAGAAAGCCCCAATTTTGCTATCGGAATACCTTTTTCAGAGGCTTCTTTTCACTGCCTGCTCTGGGCTATTGAGCCTATATAGTAGGTTGATAAGTTGGACTCAGAAGTTAGCCCAAAAGCTAAGTAGCATCTTTTTTATCGAGCACAGTACCATACCCAATATTTACGGGGGTTCTTTTAATATATAATATAATATCATTAAAATAACGAAAATTTTTTAATTGTATTATTTATTTACTTTTCTTAAAAAAAATTATTACTGATCGGGAATCCCGATCTTAGCGGGGTATACGTAAGGGGTTGAACCGTTGAATGGGGGCCTTTGTATGACATGCGTCTAATTTGGATACTAATTGTAGGTCTGATGCGAAGTAAAAAAAAATGTTGTTTTGCATCCTTTGTGTAAATTTTTGGTTCAGTCCGTTCCTAAAAAACATTATATCAATTTTGGAAACAATATCAGTTTAATCTCTTAAATATTTGAGAATCCAGTTAATTAGGAGTCCCAATAATTTGATCGTCATACCCACAGCCATTCCCAAGTTATGCCCAAGTATATAATAAATATATTAATGAATTTTAATTGTTATTGTAATACTCCAATTAAGTGGTTCTCGCCAATACCAATTTAGCCATTCTATCATGTAAAAGGAAAAAAAAATTCTACATAAAATTAAAAAAGGATACTTGACAATGAGATTTGCTGCTGGGTTAAATTATAAAACATAAGTGAATCCTACAAACTAAAAAATATACTTGTATGATTTCCTGAACATAAAATAAAACTAGAGAAAATTGTATTCTAAGATTTGTAAGTTGGACTACACTGTTATGATTCTAATATTGTTTAATGTCAAAAAAAAAAAAAAAACACGAAAATATAATCATTTTCAATGTATAGGATATATTCATATTCTACAACCATAACAAGGATCCACGTGCCACTACTAATATTCTCTAAAGTGACACGATACGGTCGTGTTGGTGTTTGCACAATGCCTAGGCATGTGGGTACGATATAACACGAGACATATAAGAAAATAACACAATACGGAAGTATCAACTCGTCATGTTCGAGACTTTCGAACATTGACACGTTTTAATACGATACAACTTGTCATATGAAACAATACAATATATGACACAAGTTGACATGACAGCTAATGTTATTTATAATTCATTATATTATTTGAAATTTATTAAATTAAAATGAGTTTATATTGTAATTTTAATGATGTCAATTCATAATTTATGTATTAAATCATTAATTTATATTAAAATAAATTTCAACAATTTATTATTTTATTAATTAAATTTTTTGTAAATTTTTTAATGAAATTGTAGTAAAAAAATGAATAAATATAACATGACTTGGCGCATTTAAAACTTTGTGTCAACATGACACGGCATGGTGCAACACGAATTCCAACATGCGGGTTTGTAACATGACACGACACGACACATTCGTAATTTCCTAAACGCTACTTTTAGCTTCATAGTTGAACGGTGATCAATTGACGGAAGCCACGTTCACAATAATAGAAAATCGTCTCTGCTTTCTCGGTGTTGTCGCACTTATAAGTCCAACTAAAACTTAGATCACACCTCACAAGTGCGACGAAGCCAACATCGAGTGTTTAAATTCCGATATGAGCCAAGAATACGTGCTTTTGAACCCGAGCTTAGTCTCGTTTTCCAAAATTTCAATCTAGCAATAACATTTTAAAATAAAAGGATTACAAATAATTTTGTTAATTTGTTTTATTTTGATTAAATTGAAAAAAAATCCCTGCAAGATTTGGGTGGATAAAAAGCATGGCACAATATTTCTAAAATAGTTTCAATTGGCGTACGAAATAAGTAAAATATGATTAAAACCTTCGCAACAGTTTGTTTGGGCCCAATACAGAGACGTCTAGAGGTTGATGATCTTGAGCAAAAGCAGACAAGCAATTAGGTCTGCTTTCTTTCGCTTTTGCTTTTTGATATATAGGTAAAATTAGTTAGACTTGGTTACCCATATAATTAATCAATAACAGTCTAACAGGGGAGTAAGTAAGTTGAGGTTTCGTTCTCTTTTCAGGGACCATCTAAATTATTGGTTTTTCAACAGGTCAACAAACCCCATGTTTGCATATGCTTTAAAAGAGATTCTCAGAAATATAAAATATGTGGGTTCCTACTTTCTGATGCCCATGAGCATGCACTTATATTAAGCTGGCCATGTGACAATAGAGCCTCTTTTGGATGACTCTAACAACCCAACGAGCCAACCTCCAAGAAAATACTATTTCGCCAAGCTATTGCTGGAGGCAAAAAAGCAGAGGCGGGCAGGCGGCCATAACACGTGGCTAGGTTGTTTGATGATAATCATGATAATGTTACAAGGGTTATGACATTGATGAGATAATCATTGGATGTTTTCCAGATTAAATATATATACATGCAAGTGTGACGGTGGCTCTCGACAATTTGTATGTTTAATGTTGCTAATGTTCACAAGTATCAAATTGTTACACATAATATAATTAATAGCATTGTTTAAAAAATATAATTTAAAGCAATATAAAAAGAATAGTCGTTTTAAAATTATTTTTTACCATATATTGGTTCAAAAAAGAATTCTGTTTTAGTATAGTCCAGTGAAAATACCTTTGTCACACCATATCAATTGCAACTCTGTAATTATAGTGCACTAACCTACTTATTTATTAGATCGTGTGTCTAGATAACCGTATAACTATTTGAAAACAATTTCAACTGTCAAGATCAACATCAAGTAATCAAAAAGTTTATCCTAACGTAATTTAAACGGCAGAGTACTTGGTCAGGACGCAATAGCTGTTATCTTTGTAGTTCGAGGGCACATTTTTATTTTTTATTTTCAAAAAACGATATATTCTATTCAGAAGAATATTTATAAACATTTTTATTTTTCGATTAATTTTAATAATCTCCATTGTAAATTTCGACCCTCCTTAGTTTGCTAGTTTAATGCGAGACTTAGTTTGCAAAGATCAAATACTCTTTCGATCCATAATGTAATCAGAATATTGTCAAGTAAACCATTCAAACGGGTCAATTCTGAAAAGCAAGCCGATGACAACCAATGGCTTGACAGTGGTCAACTGGTCTCTTTAGTTTAAACCTTCGAAAAGCTCTTCAATAACTAAACCATCACACAATTTTATTTAATTATTCCTCACTTTATCTGTAATAAAAAAATTATGCTGCAACTTGTTAAACTGTCACGGGCCTAACAGCTGTGCTACCTTGTGGCTACAGCCTATATAAGCCCTTATGATCTCGGTTGTATTTCTCCAAGAGAGACCAACTATTATCGCTGTGTTAAGCAGCTTCTAGTTCAATATGGCATCAAGGGCTTTCTTTCTCTGCTCTCTTCAAGTAGCATTTTTAATCCTTTTCGGATTGGCGGAAGCACAGTTGCAGCTTAATTTCTACAGTAAAACATGTCCAAATGTGGAGGATATAGTCCGAAAAGAGATGTCAGAGATTCTCTCAATTGCACCAAGCCTAGCAGGACCCATTCTAAGAATGCACTTCCATGATTGTTTCGTAAGGGTATGTACAGATATGAGTTAATTCAATGTTTCTTAGTTTCTTTGACAATGACTTGGAATAACATTACGTATTTGCCATAGGGGTGTGATGGGTCGGTGCTAATTGATTCGACAAAGAACAATACAGCTGAGAAAGATGCACCGCCAAATCAAACTCTCAGAGGGTTTAATGCACTTGAAAGAATCAAGAGGAAACTTGAGAAGGCTTGTCCAGACACCGTCTCTTGCGCTGACCTTCTTGCAATAGCTGCAAGAGATGCAGTGTTGTTAGTAAGTACCAACTCTTGCTTTCGCGAGTGTTATTATCTGTAAGCTGAGTGAGTTCAAAAAGCGGATACATGTGTTACATATGACATTTAATTATTTTAATGGTTGCAGAGCAAGGGACCAACTTGGCCAGTGTGGCTTGGTAGAAGAGACGGAAGAGTCTCAATAGCCAACGAAACCAAGCAACTGCCGCCGCCTACTGCAAACTTTACCCGGTTGACACAAATGTTTGGAGCAAAGGGACTGAGCATCAAAGACTTGGTTGTTCTATCAGGTAATTTTCTCTTAAGCATATTTAATTTATTTTTTGTTAGAAAATATTCGTTTTTTAAGTTATTGGAGATCGCGTATTGTACACAAGTTTCTAAGAGCTTTCATAATTTCTAGGTCACATTTATATTTTGCATGCAAATTAATTAATAAAATTATCAGCCACCCATTTCTTTTATTTATATTTTACTTAATTTATTTTTGTAATTACTTTTGGTGGTTATTTCCACTAATTGTAAGGATTCAACACTTTCTGTAAGGCCAACTTTGTGACAAGTACTTGGATGGCATTCCCTAGGCCAACTTGTTAACTTTTATATGCATATTGTTTTCCAGCTTAAATTCACCAAACATATTGTCGATTATGGAGTATTCAATAGTCCAATACTAGTCACTTTTGTCCCTAATAGTGAATATTCGTATTCCTATTTATATGTCCATGTGCGTGCGCTAGCTCTCACACGCGACACACTATTGCCAACTTTTTTTTTTTTTTTCATTTTTAACTTGGCATGTATAACGATTGGTGTGCTCTTAATAATATATCAAATCATATATTTCCTTCGTAACTTTTATTTCAGCTGGCCATACAATTGGAACTTCACATTGCTCGTCTTTCTCGGACCGTCTCTACAACTTCACCGGAAAGGTTAACTTGAATGACATCGACCCTCTTCTTGACACACAATACATTTCAAGATTGAGAACAAGATGTTCCTTAACAGACAATACGACACTAGTTGAGATGGATCCTGGGAGCTTTAAGACATTCGACACGAGCTATTACAAGCTTGTGGCAAAGGGAAGAGGCCTATTTCACTCTGACGCTTCTCTTCTCGCCAATAGTTTCACAAAGGATTATGTTTTTAAGCATGCCAATGGGCTTGAATCCGACTTTTTTAAGGATTTTGCGGCATCCATGATCAACATGGGGAATGTTGAAGTGCTCACAGGCAGCCAAGGCGAGATCAGGAAGAAGTGCTATGTGGTTAATTAATTAGTCATATGTTCTTAAGCTAACTCTTCCAGATCATGTGTGTGAAAATTTTATCCATCTATGGTTTCATTTCTAAATTTTCATATTTAATTTGTTTCATAGTTCTTATTCTTTTCGGTATAAATTATTGTAATAAACTTTACATATGTAAAGAGAGAGCGAGGTTATTTTTTCTAATTTTAGTTTTTTTCTCTACTTTTAAATGCTTAATGTTATTTTACGCAAGTTATATATATCAACACTATGGACTCCTCACTTGCCAGCATATATAGAATACGATATTAAAGATGAAATTTTGATCATGAATAACGACACTCTTTATGCCATCACAATTTCTCATGACAACATCAATATAGACTCTTATTATGTGTTCTCAAATCTCAAATTGATAAATCTCCAAGAAATAAAGACTCTAATTGAGAAAATATTGTGAACTATATGTTGCATTCTTAAGGGTAAAAAAAGGAGGAAATAATCATATATGTTTAAAAGAGACTGATCATCTGATAGCTTCAATTGATTGAAGTAATAAATACAAAAGGTGGATAAGAACAATGCAATTAATTGTCTAATAGAACAATCTATGTAGGCATACAATTGAACTACAGTTTCATACATGTTTGCTTCCACATAGTATTTAATTATATGTTCACTACAAGATTATTACTATTACTCTGAGTTCACTGCGAAAACGGTGGTTGCTAGCCATCGCCTGTTGTATGATTGATAAATTTAGGTAGGCAACGTAGGGTTAGGCCTAGTACAGCGGTTGTGGGAACAACTATGTCTCAAAGAACCTTTTTTAAAATGAAATAATGACCAGTAACTTGTTTATCAAGCAAAATTTTTGTTGTCTATTCTCTATTAGGACTCTTTAAGAGTTCTTTCTGGCCCAAATAAGGAACTCTGTAACTTACATATAAAAGTGGCAGAGTGAGCTTTACAGGAATATCAGTTTCCGAAAAAATTATAACTAACTTTAATTAATTACGAAATTATAAAATAATCCGTTTTTAATAAAATTTTTAAAACTGACTGCGCAGAATTCTGCTTAGTTTCGGAATCTCAGATTCCGAAACTAGCTAGTTTCGGAATCTCAGTTTCCGAAACTAGCTAGTTTCGGAATCTGAGATTCCGAAACTAAACCTGCTGACATTTCAGCCACTTTTTGAGCGAAATTTAATTTTTAAATTTTTTTAATTAATTAAAGAGAGAGAGAACTATGTGTTATTTTTTTATATTAATGAAATATGTGTTATTTTTTTATATTATTAAGTTATTGAGTTTGATAAATGTATATATATGATAATTTATATTCTATTATTATTAGTTTTTAATAAATAATTTTTGTTATTATTTTAAAGTATTTGAAAAATTAATAATAGTTGTTTTAATAAATAATTTTTGTTATTATTAGAAAGTATTTGAAAAATTAATAATAATTATTTTAATAAATAATTTTTGTTATTATTTTCAAATTTTTTAAAAATATTATAGTAAAAATAATAAAATAAAAGTAATAAAGTAGTGTTATATGGTAAAGTATAATAAAAGTAAAGTATAGTAATAAAATAGGATAAAATATTAAGTTTTCTGACGTCTGAGCGGGAATCTAGCTAGTTTCGGAATCTCAGTTGTGTCCCTTCAAATTAGGCTGCTTACAATGATTCACAACGAGTAGCTCAACATATTATATATGCATATAAGAGAGATGAAAGAAAACACTTAAAAAATCGATGTTTTGGAACACTATAACTTCAAGGAGGCTTAACTTTTGATAGGAAAGTCCGTTTTGGGCATATGAGCACTTTCCGGAAAGCTCGCGACGAGATCTACAAGGTTTACGGGGTTTATCCCGTAACGACCATTTTCGGGGCCAAAAAACGCTGTCTGAACCTCCAAAATCTAATTTGAAAGTTTTCAAACCTAAACATCACATAAAAAAATTATTGAGTGCATATTGGAGATTAGAATCAATTCACTATTTTCTCCAAATCATGTGCACAAAACCATCTCTAGTCTCTTTCTCTCTGACGCATGTGAGAAAAGATTATTTCTATACTCAATTGGATTATATACAACTTAGAAATACAGATTCTTAGTCCAACCCCTATCACAGCCTTTGATTTCTGCAACCATTCGCAAAGTAGACGAACTTTTTTGCAAAGTTGCACTTGTGGATCAAATATAGGAAGTACGCTTTATTTTCATCCTAGGTTGTAGAGGGTCCATACAGTATTTCTTTCTCTTATGTACGCACCTTTTCATTTAGTCCCCACAATGAATTAAGAAAGGATAATTAGATTCTCTCTCCTCTTATTTACGTAATATTTCTATTTCTATGATATATTTATGTAAGGCCCATTATTAAGATCCCTTATTAGGTTTTATTTTATCATTAACGTGGGATAGATTTATTTCCTTACTAAACTTTTAGTTAAATGTAAGGACCAGTGAGTGCTTTATGAAAGATGGCATGGCATAGGTTATGTAATTTTTCCTCTACTATTATCACATAGAATTTGATAATTTATATTATACTATTTTAATAAATAATATTATTATTTTAAAGTATTTGAAAAATTAATAATAGTTGTTATTATTAGAAAGTATTTGAAAAATTAATAATAGTTGTTTTAATAAATAATGTTTGTTATTATTTTAAAGTATATTAATAATAAAGTATAATAAAAGTAAAATAAATTAATAAAAATATGTTTTTCTAACATTTGTGCGGGAAATAGCTAGTTTCGGAATCTCAGATTCCGAAACTAGCTATTTCCCGCACAAATATTAGAAATAGTTAGTTTCGGAATCTCAGATTCCGAAACTAGCTAGTTTCGGAAACTGAGATTCCGAAACTAGCTAGTTTCGGAATCTGAGATTCCGAAACTAAGCAGAATTAGTTTCGTAATTAAAAACGGATTATTTTATAATTTCGTAATTAATTAAAGTTAGTTATAATTTTTTCGGTATCAGTTTTCAGCCTTCAAAAGCTCAATAGAAAGAAAAACAGAAGTTAAGATACAATTGATTCACTAGCAAATTTGGGCCCTGTCTCTGTGTTCTCATCAATTTTATCTCCCTTTCTGAACAAAAATTTCTTTTTCTATATATATTTTTTTGAATTAAAGAAACTATATATAACCAGTTTTTAGCCTTCAAAAGTTCAATACAAAGAAAAACAGTAGTTAAGATTCACTAGCTAGTTTGGGCATTGTCTGTGTTCTCATCAATTTTAGCTCCCTTTCTGAACCAAATTTTCTTTTCCTATATATATATTTTTTTCTGAATTAACGAAACTGTATAACCACCAAGAAATTGGAATAAGTTGAATTATACATCCCTCACCCCCCCCTCTCCCTGGCCACCACACACTTCCACACACAAAAGACGTCTAAGCTTGCATGTTAAGTTCAATTTAAGTTCATATTTTGTGCTGTCGCATATAATTAGCAAACTGTCCTCAAGCAAGAGCGCAAATTAAATCAAATGATATGACGAACCTAGTTAACTTGGATGCATATAATGCAACTGCATTTGATTTGTCTAATTTCTGATGCTTCTTTACTTGACGACTCACACTATAAATTTTTATGTTTTGCATCAGGGAATGTAGTTCTGTTAGTTCAGAATATTTCCCATCACCTTCACCTAATCCAAATTCAGCTGAAATAAGTGGGTACTTTTTCACATCTAATTTCTGTGTCTCTAGTTTTAAAGTTATTTTTCATTCAATATAATTGACACAATGTAAATCATTCCTCTTTGGGCTTATTCAAGTGCTCTTCGTTGTATTATTCATGGTTTGCAGATGCATTTTAAGTTTGGGATCAACGTTCTGTAGTACAGTGTGAGATTATACCTAAAACACTCAGATAATAGCTATCAATGGAGACTAACTTTTTAAACCTACTTTCCTTGTAAATGAACTTATCCTAAACTATTAGCACATAGGCTGGAGTTGTCCAGTCCATTAAATGACCGTTAATCAAGAACCCAGAAATATCTCTGTTCCCAACTAGGAGCGCATAGAACCTGGTGTATGGCTATATATATACATACATGCTTGTGTTCATATTACATTCAATACAATCAAATTACATTCTCTCTATACTGGTACAAGCTTACCAGTAAACCAGAAATTGTTTAACGTAAGAAATCTTTTTTAAACATAAAACTGTTTTATGGATAATTAAGAATATAATAAATTCAATGGTAAACCTCTTGTTATTTAGGTAGTTCAGCCATTTATCCAATTCCAGGCATGCAACCATTTTCTAGAACAGCCATATTAGATTCGTCTGAAATATTTTCAGAGATTCTTATGTCAAAGAAAGAATAAACATTTTTTAGCAGAGAACTTTATTAAGCACAAAATCATTTTACATCAGGAAACTTTAATTTAATCTTTTGGAGTTGAAGTAGAAGAAACCTTTGTTATGTGGCCTTTACAAAGACAGGGCAACAAGTATAGCCTGCCGGCACCGAGCCTGTGCCATCTCAATCCGTTCCTTAAGTGTCTCCTCCTTAACTGCCACCTTCACCATCTCGGCATCCAATTCAATAAGCCTCAACACTCTCTGCAACTCAGTCACCACCCGATCATCAACCTCCCCTTTGGCTCTCAACACCTCAGCCTCTTCTCTCGCTCTCTCCGCTACAATCCCCAACGTCTTAGCAAGAAGCTTCGGTGACCCGTAGCGACCCCTCGACATTAACCCCTCTAACTTCTCCATGAAGTCTGCAATCAGCCATCCCTTCGGCTTCTCGATCTTGATCTCCTTTGTTCTTTTCCATCCTATCTCAAAGTTTGGCGGCTCGAGCGGGCAAATGACTGGACCGGTGCGGAGGCTAATTCCTGAAGGGACACGCTTTGAGATGGCAAGAGATGGGTCAGTGGCAGAGAGGGTATCGGTGGGAGTGTCGAAGGTGTCGTCGGATTCCTGGTTGGTGGTGGGGGTTGGAGTTGTGGTTGTTGGTTCTGTTTCAGGAATGGGGTTAGCGGAGGGAGAGCAATTTGGGGTGTTGATGGGTATTGATTTAGGAGAATATATGCCGGAATGGGGTTTTAGTGGAAAAGCTCTGAGTTGAGTGAAGAGGCGCAGTGAAGTAGCCATTGGAGATTGGATAATGAGAACTGAAGGTCCCAATTGATGGGAGTTTCATATCTATCAGATGACGACAAATGGGTGGCCCAATAGAAGGCAAGAGATTTTTGTAAGCTGTGTTAAGGCCTGTATAATGTGATCTAATTGATGGCCCTGTATTATTAAAAACTACAAGGCCGACATATCTATTAACAAAGATAGAACTAAGATAGGCCTCTTTTCAAAGTACTCAGAACGTGTTCATTCAATATTGAAAGGAAGTTCCACATGCGTCAGTTTTGTCATCTCCACTCCTTATCCAACTCTTTATATATAATAGGACTCATTAAGTTTTAATTAGAATTTAATTAGTGGTGTAATGATAATATTCAAATGAAAAAATTATTCAACCACTGATTTTTCTTTTAGAATAAAAAAAGACTGGTACACTCTAGTTTAGCAGGTTTTGAATTTTAGAAATAAAATATTATGACAAATTATAAACAAGTACAAATAAAAATAAAGTGATGTACTCAAATAGAATTTTATTTGTTAAGAAATATCTACAATTGTTAATTATTTTTTCATAATCATATAATTATTTTATATTTTCTGAAGTATAATAATATTTTTTTTCCGAATATTTATTTACCTGCACTTTGAGTGACACATTTCCTCAAATTAATTTTCGAGCGAAATAAAGTTGATCAATAAAATCAGATGGAGTACATTTCTCCACATAGAAAACTAGGGCCCACTATAATTTTACTAATGGCTATGGGTGGATTCCGTGGTAGTCTCTTCCTCCCTCCAACTCCATCAATATCAAGAAAATGTCGTGAGCATGGGGGTTTGGCCAACTATTTAATAATAATACGATTTTGATAATAATAAGTATCATTAAGTTATTTTAATTTTTCAATAGTAATAATAATTACATTATTGTCATTATCATTGCAATTTTTATTTTATTGCAAACATTATAAAATATTATAATGAATTTTAGTCATAATTAATTATTGTTATTTGTTTTAATATTTTTATTTATATTGTATTTATAATAATAATGTGTTTCTGGTTAATTTAACAATCGTAATAGTAACTAATATTTATCATTATCGTGATTATTTATAACAATACTAATGGTAGTTATATGTTTAATAATAAAAAATAAATTATACTATATAATTTTAGTACTATTAATTATGATTCTTATGTCATAATTATAATTTGGTATAATAATTATAATTGTTAGTTAATTTACACAATGATATTATATTAATAAAATATTCTTATCTTACTCACTATTCATTGCAAAACATAGCCTAAAAATCTTAAAATAATATGATTTTTTTAAGATAAATCGAGGATCAAGCCTCCCAACTTATTTAATTAAATGTCTACGAAAGACCCCTAATTGAATTTCGAACATCCGACCTTTCACCTCAGAATAATTAATATGATTGAACTACTTACTGTGTATTAACTTTATTGTGCATATAATCCTTTAACAGTTAGATATAAAAATAACAACACGTGCATCAGATTCTGGTGATAAATTGCTATACGACTATTAGATAAATGTCGTAATTTTAGACTTCTGTTCCAGGGGCATTTCTTGAGTAAACTGGATCAAAGTGTTTTCTTAATTTGAAGGTCAAATTGACTTGTGTTTCGTTCTACCACATTTCATTTGGTTTCTAACGGATCCATCATTCCATTTTAGGATTTAAAAATTCACTATAGCAAAACTGGGGTTGTCCTGCGTGGAGATAAGAGTAAATTTGTTGATCTTTTGTGAGCTGGAGCCACACTGCGCTGAGCTTCAAAACAAATATTTCTGGTTTGCTGGCTGTAGGCCTGTTTAATGTTTAAAACGGAAACGGAATGGACCATTCTATTTACCGTACCGTTCTATCAACGGTATGATCATTATATTTCTTTTTTCGTTCCATTTAAGAAAATGAAATGCCCTTTCATTCCATTATACATTTTGTTTGGATGGAACGGAATGAAACAACGTTCATTTACACTAAAAACTGCACTAGTAGTCGAAATGGAAGCGAAATGACTCATTCTGTTTCGACAATGGTATATCCTCTCATTCCATGTACCGTTTCGTTTTGGAACAAAATGAAATTTTGTACTGTCACTCGTTTCATTAGATGGCTGAATGAATGAAATTTAGGACGAAACGTCTACGGCAAATGAGTAACGATTATCCCGTTTTACAAGAAATTTAGGACGGAACTTCCACGGCAAACGAGTAACAACTATCCCGTTTGCACGCTGAGCTGGCTGCCCGAATTACTATAGAAATTTTTGTGCAGAAAGTCTACCACTTGTCCACTAACCTTTTCGGCTTTTTCATCCTGTGTGTTCACGTGGTGGGTGAGGTGGAATTCGTCGTTATCTTTTTCCGTTTTGTTTTTAGATACTCCTACTCTTTGAATTTTTATGAAAATCCATATTTCTTAAAAAGCGTAAGATATTATATATGTATGTATTTTTATTCATAAGTTTCTAATATATGATAAATGCGATTAAGTATCCTATATGAGTATATCTGTCGATAATACAAGAAAAAAAGGAAAAATGTTCGTAAAAGTAATGTTGTTATTATTACTGTTATTATTTGAATAATAGCGTTAGTATTAATTTTGTTAATAACTCAATGCCATATATAGAAAATTCATTAATAACTCAATGTAATAGAAATTGAAAATTCAATATAACAATTGTATAGCTATAATAGTGATTATCTTATTAGTATAATTGTTGCTTCAAATTTTTATTCTGATCAATATTAATTATAATTATATCCATATGTTTTATGTAAATATATACATAAAGTGTTCAATATATATGCACATGATATAAAGATGGCCCGAAGTGAAAAATTAAAAAAAATTTATAGGTTTTTTTAGAAAAGGGTAATACAAGTGGTAATTAAAATTTATGAAAATCAATAGTTAACTCATATGATCAGTCAAGTCGTTCGTCTTCCAACTGGCTGTTTGGTGGGACGTGTCAACCTTCATGGAAAGCCATCCATGATGGTGATACCCAGCACAGCCGCCTAAGCATTAAATCTTCTCAAAACATTCCCAAATCAGAGAATTCCATTCTCACCATGAGCTTTCCGCACCAACCATATGCACTTCTCTCAACTTTCCTCCTAGCTCTTCTGCACTCACTCAATGTCAATGCAGACACTATGCCGTATAACGTTTGTGGATTCACTGGCAATTACACAGCCAACACCACATACGAATCTAACCTCCAAACACTCTTTACCAACCTCACAACCGGCGCCACTAATTCCACCACAAACTTTGGCTTTGCTAAAAGTATGGTCGGTAGCATCCCCAATGAGATCTTCGGGCTTGCCCTCTGTCGTGGGGATGTCAACAACTCTGTCTGTCATTCCTGCCTTTTACAAGCTATTCAGGATATCCAAAAGCTCTGCCCATTAAACAAAGAATCTACTATTTATTATGATTTCTGCCTCCTACGTTTCTCAAACCAAAATTTCCTTTCCTCACCTGACGACACTACACAATCTGTTCGTTGGGATGATCGGAATATAACAGGATCACAAACGCTGTTTGATAGTTATAAACACTACCTTATGACCACCACGGCTGACTATGCTGCTTTTAATAGTTCAAAAAAGTTTGGAACAGCCCAACTGAATCAGTCTGAGGCCTTTCCTAAGACTAAGATATATGGTTTGGTACAATGCAGACCCGACATGTCGGACTCAGACTGTGCCGCATGCTTGAATGGACAAATTGATCAGATGCTGAAAATGTTTAGTGGAAGTATAGGATCGAGAACTCTGAGTTTTAGGTGCAACATACGATATCAGACTTCCATGTTTTACAGAGGGGGGTCGTTGCTGTCACTTACTGCTCCAAATGAGAATGCACCAGCTCCAGCCCCAGTTATAACTCTAACACATCCTGCGACGAATCCAGGTGATCTAGGTATGGAAAGGATTATTAATTTTTATTCATAAATGGCTAGTGGCATAGAAAAATGTTAACTTATGTTTATAGCCATACACTCTCCCCTGTATATATTGAGTTACACATATCTAATGAAATAATTGAATTACTCTGATTCATCTTATTTCTCTTCTAATTACCAATAAAGCTTATAAAAACAGATCTTCTTCTTCTTCTTCTCTCTCTCTCTCTCTAATTAAATTGCAGAAAATGAAAACAGGGTTTTTGTGTGCTAAGGAGGCACTTGCAATTAGATTTTCTTTAATTAACTCCAGCTTATAGGAAAAGATAGGAAGGTCAGATAATTTCACTGGAAAGCAGTCTGGCAAAAGGAGTAATATTGTCCAAAATGTCAGCACCGACACAAATAGTATTAACAAACAACAATAGTTTTCTAAAAGTTGTTTCTTAAGATTATTAAGAAACAGAGCAATTGCTGAACAGAGGCGGATGAATTGATAAGTTCTTTCACGTTAACACACTAGGCATTTATATCGTCAAAAAAAAAAAAAAAAAAACACACTAGCCATTTAATCAGAGACTTCATTATTGCTGCAAGAGAAAAAAAAAAAATAGGCAGCTGGCTTTGAATATATACCTCGTTATGCCTTTCTGCGAGCATAGATCCGAGTATTCATTTCAAAATGACACATGATCGAACTGTTGCAGATTAGAGAACTTAAATGTTTATTTACGAAGATTAACTCGCAAGGTTGAATTTGAATGTAGGATCGAAGAAAACTTCAACTAGTACAATTCTGGCAATCACTATAACCTTGGTCCTTGCATTTATTATTTTCTTGGGTGTTTGTTTCTGCCTACGGCACAAGAGAAAATCAGCGCTTAAAAAAACATTTTTGAGTAAGAAACTGAACTCTTATTAGATTGCCTTCTATGTTATGATATAGTAAGTTCATAAAATCCTGATTGATATTTGGTGTCAATGCACAGATCATCTAAGTGATGCAGAGGAGATCATTAGTGTTGAGTCACTGCTTTTCAATCTCTCTGTCTTAAGAGTTGCAACAATTAATTTTGCAGAGGAAAACAAACTTGGAGAAGGTGGGTTTGGAGCTGTATATAAGGTAGGAATCTTCATTATACAAACCTCATTGTCAACTGTCTAATTATTTATTATATATTTATATATAACAATGGAAGATCCAACCTCAAAATAAGCATGTGTGCAATGACACGGTTAGGGCTGTCAATGGTACGCCACTTATCGTTATGCCGTTTCGTTTAACCTAAGTGGAATGGTTTGTGGCATAAAAAATTATACCGTTTTCTAAACGAAACAATAGGTGGCATAGAAAATTATACTGTTTCGACCGTTTCAATCTCATTTCAAATCGTTTTATGTGTAATTTCTGAAGTGGAACGGTTGATGGCACAAAAATCTTTTTCGTTTAATAAATAGAACGGTAAGTGGCACACCGGTTTCATACCCTTTTTTAAGTGGCACAATAACGGCAGAGGGCATTTCCGTGGTTTTTCACCACGTTTGACAGCCCTAGACACGGTAAGCTCAGTCAAACTGAATACCACAGTCAAGCTGATAAATCAATATAATTTAAGTTATAATTTTTTTAAGCCTAGAATAAACTGTGTTTGATGCACAAATTAAGAGAAAGATAATGAAAAAGTAAGAAAAAGAAAAATTTTGTTCTGAGATCACATAGATTCTCAATTTTATTAATAGATTTCAATTCTAAAACATAACTAAAAATCTTCAGCAAAAACGATGGCTGTCTTGTATAGCAAATACAAAATCGTAAGATAAGAATACATAAAAATTACTGAAACAACCCTAGAAACTGCTCAAATTGTAAAAAAAAAACCCAAAAGTTCATGAAGGAATGTTCGGATCGCTAATCTGAGCTCACGAATTAGCAAATTGTAGCTTTGCTGTTGTTTGTTTTCGGGCTCTGGGCTGCGGAGCTCTGTCAACATTTCAATCTGATCCGACGGTCGGATTAAAAGTTATGCCACTTTTATGAAGTGTGCGCGGGAGCATAATGCTTCAGCGTTACTATATCAAATTTTATGAAAACATTAAGCCTTGGCTTGGCTAATTGACTGGGATGGATCCGGCCGTGATGTATAACGATTTGCTTAAATATATATATATATTTATTTGAACGTTGGTTCGAAACCAAGATTTTATTATTAAGAGTTAAGAAAATTGAAATAAATACTCTTTTCTGGATTCAAATCAAATTACTTGGTTGAAGTCAAATCACTGTCGAACAACCCAGCTTGATCCTTCTTTTGTGCTTAGAATAGGGAATACTGCCCGATGGCCGTGAAATAGCGGTAAAGAAGCTATCTGAACGATCTAGTCAAGGATTGGGAGAATTAAAAAATGAGCTACTTTTGGTTGCAAAGCTTCAGCACAAGAATCTTGTCAGACTTCACGGTGTCTGCTTGGAAGACCAAGAGAAGTTGCTAGTTTATGAATACGTACCTAACAAAAGTCTTGACCAAATCTTATTTGGTAAAGTTTCTTTCTCATTCAGGAAATTTTTCTTTCAGTTAACCTGTACAAACTTAATTTAATAATAACAACAATATAATTATCTCAAATATTGCCTATGTAAATTTCAATTTTCGATAGGTGGGACCCCATAACAATTTAATATGGTATAACCATTGTCAATAATAAAAAGATAAATAAAAATTAGGTTAAACTCGGTAGTCCTATAAACCACTCGGTAGATACAATGCTTTAATGTACTTCGGTTATAAACACTATTACTTATAAAAGTATTAAACTAAGGATGTAAAAGTTTTTATTGAAAGTTATCCAATATCCTATATGCAATTTGCATCATTGATTATATACTATCATTGATTAAGTGGTGTAAATGTTAGCACCAAATAAATGCTGAAAACTTTAATTTCAAATGGTAAATTTTAAATGTGCATTTATTTTATAAAAAGTAAAGAAAAAATATAGGCAATATTTACAAATGAGAAAAAGGAAAACAAATTATTACAATTTGCATCATACCCAAATACAAATCTTTGTTTTTGTTAAATAATTTCACTTGATATTCTACATTATATAGATAGGAAAAAAAATCAATAAATTAAAACGGAACATATCTATTGTGATGCCATACAACAAGGTGGTTGTGTTTTCCGGTTTATTTCGAAATGCAAAAACAATTTATTTGGCTTTATATATATAGAGAGAGAGAGAGGGGGGGAGGGGGGGGGGGGGGGGGGGGGGGGGTTGGCTAACATACTATCCAGAGTACATCTCCACTCATTTTTTTTTAAATAAAAACTCAAACGATCATTCCAAACTGTTCAAGTTGTTCTAAATATTGAAACCTCTTTGGAGAATTTTATATATGTTTTGTTGATTTTTTTTGTAATTATGATATTTAAAAAAAAACACTATAATTGGGTAATTTCAATGCCTTCAATTTGAAAGTATAATAATAAATAGTAAAAATTATAAAAAATATATAAAATTTGGTCTCCAAGAAGATTTTAATATTTTAGAACAAATTTAACAGTTTGGATTGTCCGTTTGAATTTTTTTATTTAAAAACCGAGTGGAGAGTACGTAGGCGATTCATACTCCAGAAAGTATGCTAGCCATCCTCTATACATACATACATACATATATTTTGAATATTGATATATCTTTGGAGACCAAATTTTACATTTTTTTACTATTTATTATGATATTTTCAAATTTGAGGGCTTGAAATACTCTGATTATAACGTTTTTTTTAATATCATAATAAGTAACAATATTCGAAAAAAAATATAAAAATTTGGTCTCCAAGTGTATTTCAATGTGGTGAATAACTGGAATGGTTTGGATTGACCGTTTGAATTTTGGATCTCGAAAAACGACTCGATAACAAATAAGAGGCACGTGCCATCGATGTCGCATTAACCATCCTCTCTATATATATTATATATAAAGTTGTAGACTTGTAGCTAGTTAATATACATCTCAGGTCTTCCTAATTAAATGATGCTTTCGTTATCTTCATTTGTAGATACCGAGAAGAGGCATATACTAGACTGGGGGATAAGGTATAAGATAATCTATGGAATTGCGAGAGGGCTTCTCTATCTACACGAGGAATCTCAGTTTAGAATTATTCACCGAGATTTAAAGGCAAGCAATATCTTACTTGACGCAGAAATGAACCCAAAGATATCTGACTTTGGTCTGGCTAGGCTCTTTGAAAGAGACCAAACTCGAGAGTTCACAAGACGAATTGCAGGAACATTGTGAGTATATATATCACAAATACTAAATAATATACATAAATATTGCAGTAATTTGTTGAGATTGTTTATATTATCAAATTACCTTAATATTAAAACTGAAGTTGATATGCTTATTTTGTTTAATTAAGTGGATATATCTCTCCGGAGTATGCAATGCATGGTCAGTTCTCCACTAAGTCAGATGTTTTTAGCTACGGGGTTTTAGTATTAGAGATCATCGCTGGAAAGAAAAACAGCACTCCGTTGGAAAATGAAGAGATTGATCATCTCTTGAGCTTTGTGAGTACCATACGCCACTAATCATATGTTTCTATTAAATTCAGCAACAAAGTTATTATTTACTAAGAAAATTTGAATGACCTTAATTAACATAGGTATGGGATCATTGGACCACCGGGACCATTACAGAAGTAGTAGATCCATTTTTAGGTCAGAACTATCCAATGAATGAGACGTTGAAATGCATACAGATTGGGCTGTTGTGTGTTCAGGACAACTCTGCACACAGACCGACCATGTCCAATGTGGCTGTGATGCTTAGTGGTGAAACAATGTCTCTCGAGGATCCCTCTAAACCTGCATTTTGTATTGAAAGGAACAACATACATGTCGGCTCTAATTTCTCCCGTGGTGATAGCATTACTAGAGGCAACATTGATAGACACTTGGTGTCCCGAAATGAGGTCTCAATTACAGATATTGAACCCAGGTAGATGAATGAGCTTGATCGGAGATGCTCCTTTGGATATATTTTTTATTATTTATTTATTATTTTTATTTTTTCTCGATGATTTACCTTCTGATCATGTTTTTGAAGATCGGACTCGGACTTGAACTGTTGATCCAAGGAGTCGAATCAGACGACTTGGAAAAAATCGAATGAATCAGATCGAAATTTTGGATTTTCATATATAATCATTTTTTATATCTAAAAAATAAAAAAACAATATGAAAAAAATAGAAAATTAATTTTACTTTCCTTATATGCCTTAATGTATCAGCTAAAATTGTAGAGAATGAAATTTTCATTTTTGCTATTTTCTTGGATTGATGTTTGGATCAAGAATTATTATTTTTAAAATTATTTCTCGACCTAAATTAAAAAATGGAGATATCCATTCCAGATCTGATTTTTTAAAAATTGGAGGTGTCCAGTCTCTTTTTTCTTCCTTTTTTTCTTCTTTCTCGCTCCTACTCGGCTCCCCCTCTTTTGCGATAGAGTACAAGAAAAGGAAAAAACACCATTTATGAGCGTAGAACTTTTTCAGACCTCCTAACGCGACTTCTCCATAATACCAACCCCTTCCAGCATTCTCTAGCCCTCCTTCGTCTCTATTGTTCCAGGATGAAGATGAAGGATGAAAAGGAACACAATGGAAGAAATAGAATAAATTTGTCAAGACTTTATTCTGAACTTGGAGGGTACAAATTTCTAGTCATCCCTTCCGTCCTATTCCATTCCTTTCCTTCAAGCTGTGTTTCCTAGAGCATAGTCTAGGATCTCTCCTGTGGTGATACGGGCAGGGATCCTCGGCAGTTAAAAAAAAGGATTGTCATTTAGATTCAACAATGGAATTTTAAAATTTTTAAATATTAAAAAAACAGATAAAGGATTGCTCGTTTTTGACTGCCGAGGATACTGGTCTGTGGTGATGCACTGATACATGCGGAAAATTTTGACAGAAAAAAAATCAACTTTTGTTACAATTTTTTCCACCTCTCCTGACGATTGTTTTGGCTCTTTTCATCGAAACCCTTTAAGAAAAGCGGTGTTTGAAGGCAACGGCAGATCGGCAGCAGACCAATAATTCTCCATCGATTTCTCTATCCTTAAGAAGTAATAGCTTAACAATTCTTCCGTTTACTATTTTATACTTTTATTTTATTATTTGATGGGCTTGTATCTTATTTATTTCTTGCTCGATATTCGATAGGCTAAATTTAATCAGTCGAACTGAGAGAATCGCTTCCTTGGCACTCTTCTTCTTCGCTCGCAGGTAGACCCTCCCTCATCCCTTCGTCCCTCACTTTCACGGGGGCGCAAAATCTGACTCTCTCACTTTCACGGCGCACAAAATCTGACTCGAGTTGACTCTCTCTCTCTCAATCTCTTCCCAAAAATTTCATTTTTAGTTTTTCTTCTTGTGTATATATGACAACAAGGTGGAATCGTGGAGGTCATACAAGTACTTTCCGCACGCGCCGACTGGAGCGGAGGTGAGATTTCCATCAAATTTCTATGAGACCGACAGCTACAGGTTCAATTGCTACCCTCCTCTTTCCAACCATGTCGGTCTTGTCGGCTCCCCTGACCCACCAGCTGCCACCCCTTCCCATTTCCCATGCCTCTTCCAATTTCCAACGTCAAAGTATAATTTTAGTTTGTCAATTTCAAATCCCTGTGTTTGTGTTATTTCTTTATTTATTTGAGTTCTAAATGTATTTGGTTTATCTTAATTTATGCTACAGGAGCATTCTCGCATTGCACGGTATGCAAAGGCGCAATTTCATCGTCGTGTAGAATTTCTTGATGACTATTCCTGACACAACTATTCCTGACACAAATTTAAGTTTTGCCTCTTTGTGGCCCGAGATATTCTCCATATATTCCTCTTTGTATAGACTTAAATACATCTTTCTGATCTCTTGCAATCTTAGTGGGTCATGTTTCAGTCATACCTGTTATACCACCTTCTTTTCTCCTTTGGGGATTTTTGTTGGCTTTTTATATATATTCTCTGCAAAATTATTGTTGTTTCATTGTCTATAGAAAGGGTTAAACTGAGGATAAATTAAATGCCAAGGGTTGACTAACTGACACAAAAACTGGACTATTTTTTAAAATATGTTTGGATGGAGTAAGAATATGAAATTTGAACAGAGACACCCTTATTCCTTATTCCATATTCAAATACTAAGGTTTTGTTAGAATATGAATAAGGGCCCGAATAAGTCCAAATTTCTTATTCTTGTGTTGTTTGGTTTTCACCCAATTAAGAATAAGGGGCTTATTCCTTATTCCGCCCACTTCCAAACACACCTCAGCTAAGGTGCATTAAATTGATTTTAAACTGGTGCATTAAATTTTTCATACTGTTCATAACTAGCTTCTTTGAATTCATTAGTTATGGTATGGTCTATCGGACAATTTATTGATCTTGCTTCCACCTCTTACTGGTTTTTCAATACTGTTCAATATTGATTTTTTTTTTCAGCTTCATGTAAACTAATAGTAATAAAAAAATTGAAGGGCCTTTCTAGAAAAAAGTTATGGATTTGGCTGTGTACTATACTTGTGACCTATTGATAGTTCATTCCTTTAGATTAGCGCTATTGAAAAATGCATATAAGGATCTAATGGGGTTAGGTTAGTCTATAATATCTATGAAAGGTGAATGTTCTTAGATAAGCTGTGTCGTAAGAACCTTGTCAAACCTATTTGATTACTAAATATATATACACATGAGAATACTGACTTGTTGGACTTCTTTTCAATTCATAAAACTTGGAGATTTGCATACAGGCACATGAGCACAAAACATTACACTTATTTGATAAGCAAACTTTTCTTCTTCATTTATTTTGTTTCTACAAGTGAAATTGTTTGACTTTCTCATGTATAGTAAAGGTTACTTGTATAGAAGTTCTTTTACTTCATTGTATTCCCTGAATGTAAACTTAGTTCTGAGTCAATATCATTCATTGGCTGCATTAAATAGTAAAGTGTAGTTGACGTTATATTAGCAAAACAATGCGAATCATATTGTTAAGTGGAGCCACAGGGACTGGCGACAAGGGTATTCTTGGCATAATGACTGAAAAATGTTTGGCCTCAGATGAATATAATGTACTAAAACACTTAGGTTACTCAGTAAATGAAGACATGATTCTTGTTTTAGTTTCCTACCCTTTCTTAATTAATGTTTGCTATAATAGGAGTAATTAACTTTTGCCCGCCTCCCAAGTAGTATCTTGTAATTAATTAAAAAGTGAAGCTCCTTTTAGCAAAATTATAAAACACATTGTTAGAATCTAGAATTGTATTAAAATTAACCTCTTCTTTTAGTTCATGCAAAATCTGCAATGATATCTTTTCTGATGTCCCCTGATAATTGACATGTAGACATCAAAATAGAATAATACATTGAGATCTTATTAGTTCATTCCTTATGTTATTTTAAATTTTGGAAATTAGCAGAAAAGTGAGGGCTATATTGCAAAAGTTATATTGTCAGAGTTTCATTATCTTGTTTAAACATATCTCTTTGTTAATTCCAAGTCTTGCACTTTGGTTGGATAATTATAGTATTTGATGGTTCGGCTCAGTATCTTGAAAAAAGCACTTTTAGTGTAAGGACGATAGCTCACTGTTTTAGTTTGGTATTTCTTGTCAAACCTCTGTTGAATAGAATTTCTCTCCTCTGGTATAGTTCAGTGGGTACAGGATTTAGAAGTTGGGGTCATTCATTCAAAAATGACAAAATGTTTGAAGCAAACAGATAATGACTATTTGCAAAAAGGTAGTATTTACAATCTTGTAACTAGCTTATATAATTTTGACATCAGTACATAAGAGAATTAGAGTCCTTGTAGGATGTGTGTTTCCTTCTACTGGAACATACGTTGACCTGAAGGATAAAAATTTGTGATTGCAATTACCATATAAAAATAGAGTACATGTGGTAAAAACATTTACTGTAACACAAGCATTTGATCTTTTAGGTGATCCAGTAAGTAATATTGTGTCATTACCTGTATCCAAATGCAATTAAAAATGAAACTAAATTTGATGTACAGCCATCTAAAGTCAAATGGAATGAAAAGTAACAAGCTAGATAATTATCGGTACATGTAGTTACTACCAAGTATGGTAGCTGGCTTTAAGCAAGTAAAGTAACAACGAGATCTTAAAAGCAAACACAAAATTCTTTATTCATTCTTTGTAATGGTCTTACATCAGTCTCTCAAGTTCTAAGATAAATAAACCCCAGAGAAAAATGACCTAAGAGCCGACCCTTTCCCAGTCCTAAAGTGGCCTATTTATACTAGTTTAGGGGAATCTTCTAGAGACGTCGACCCTGTCAGAAGCCGGTATGCTTGTCTGCTGAGCTGTCCCTGGCGTCTGTACGATCATAACCGTTGTCCCCTGTCGAGGATTTCTATTAGCTGGGGCAGAGTGGTTGATGACCATCTTGCCCCTCCACCTCTCCTTATCTGTATCCCCAGAAATGGGCTGATGTGTTGATTCCTCGTTTTGGGCCCTTTTGGGCCTAGTTGTGTCCTTCCACCTACTAGGCTTATTGGGGGGGGGGGGGGCAGGCCAGTATTGAGCCCGATGAGTAGGTAATCTAGGGCCCTATCACCTGTCCCCAAGCTTTTAGCGAACGGAGCGAGATGAAAGCTTTTAGTGTAGTTGATATTTGGGCCTATTGTGGTGGTATTTTAGGGCCCTATCACCTGCCCCCAAGCTTTTAGCGAGCGGAGCGAGATGAAAGCTTTTAGTGTAGTTGATATTTGGGCTTATTGTGGTGGTATTTTAGGGCCCTATCACCTGTCCCCAAGCTTTTAGCGAGCGGAGCGAGATCCGTTCGACGCGCTGGCGAGTCGAGTCGACGCTCGCAGCCTCGCCAGTAATTCAAAGTCCCGGGCATCGCCCTTTAAAGAAATGTTTAAACAGTGCATGATACGTGTTGAGCGTTTTGTGATTCTTGAGACCAAGCGCCGCCTCCGAAGAGACACCTGCTTAGGTCTCATTTTGGCGGGAAAAACGAACCGACGCTCTGTAGATATTCTCATGATTGTGCTGCCTCGATTCCCCCCCCAAGTCTCCTTATATAGTGCTCTACTCTGCACATTTCTTTCCTCTTCTTCTCTTAGTTGTGTCACTAATTGCTACTCGTCTTCAAAAGTGCTCCTCTCTCCTTCTTTTGTGAGCTTGCATCATTTGCACTTCCCTTCTTACTTCTTGCTTCTCTTTGGTGAGTATCTTCTTTCTGCTTCGTTCTTCTTTATTTTCTTCCTACTCTTAGTCTGTCCTAATTTTCTCCTCTTTCTTTTTTTGTAACTGGGTAAGAAACCTGGCAGTCATGGCCTCTTCGTCTGCTTCTGCTCATGACGAAGGCCGCGAAACTTCACCTGACCCCAATCACCCGACCCTTGGGTCTCCGACGACCGGCGGCTCCGGGGAAGTCCCGGTTGTTCCCGTGGCACCTGAGATCCAGGGCGCGGAGCCTCCCTTGGGGGCGGGACCCAGTAAGAGGCGAACTAAGGTTCTAGCCAACAAAAGTAAGGCTAAAGAAACCGCAGCCGAGCCGACCAAGAGACGGGCTAAAGAGAAAGCTCCGCCCCTGGAGAAAGTCAGGCAAATACGCAGTCGGGGTTGGGGTGAGGGCTGCGCTATAACCGACTTTCGCAAGACGATGGTCGTGCCTCCTGGTGTTGAGTTCGCTGTTTCCAAAAAGGATGACGACCCCACTAACACTGAAAAGGGGATACGTCTGTTTGGTCGAACGATTCGTTGTGGCTTACTTTCTCCCTTCAGCGAGTTCCAGGTGTCTTTTCTTAAGTTCGCTAGGATTCCGCCGGGTCAATTGCATCCTTGTGCCTGGTGTTGTATAAATACCTTCGATCTTCTCATGCGCCCGGATCAGTTAAAAGTGCTGGATTTGCCTGTTCGCCCCGCCAGCCTGGAATTGTTGGGTCACTACTTCGATTTCTTTGGGACCTTAGACTTCTGTAATCTAAGGATGAAGACGCCAAATATCTTCCATCGCCCCGGAAAGATCTCTGACTGGCAAAGGCAATTTGTTTTTGCCTCTAAAGAGCTATGTGTCAATCTTGATATTCCCATGGAATGGAATCAAGATCTCGCCGGCAAGTGGGCACAGCTCCAGCTCCCCCGCCCTAGCAAACAAGGTGACAAGGACTTTGTGAAAGCATTGGACGCCAAGCTCTTTGCCAAGGGGCCTATAACGGGCGATCTCTGGAAGCCTACCCTCTCATGTTCAAGAAGGTTGAAAAAATTGACGAGGAAGAGGAAGATGGCGATATCGAGGAAGTCGGCTTTTCTCGCCGTAAACCGAAAAGAGCTCCTGTTCTGAAGGGTCGGTCTGCAGCAGGTGAGACTGCTTCAGAATTTTTTGGACCCAGGCCTTACGTTCCTGGTATGGGAAAGCCTCCCGCTGCTGTTGTATTTAATGTACTCTCCTCCTCTGGATTGTTAGGTGATGTTGACGATAGATCAGGCTCGGACTCGGATGAACCTGCTTTCACCTCTGGGCGAAAGATGAGAATCGCGCCTCGAAAGCGAGCTCGCTCCCCTGAGTCAGAAGGTGAATTTGTGAGTGTTGAAGATGATCCCGGTCGGGCTAGCGAAAGGGATAGGCTCCACCTGGCCAAGATTGCCAAAAAGGTGGACGAGCAAACTCCGCCCGATCAGATGCCTCCCAGTGGCTGTCCTCCTCTGCCCGAACCTCACTTCGCTCGTTTGGGGTCCTCTCTTGATTTCACTTCTCTTGGGGCCACAGCCTCCCATGACTGGCCAACTTCTCGGATTTCCGAAGTGAAGGGGCAAAAAGACACTTTCATGGCCTACGTTCCAGGCTATAGCGCTGTCATGGCGGGGTCAGCTGATCGGCTTGACCATCAGCGATTTGCCGCCGGGATAAACAAGATCTCTACCCCGCGGGCTACTGAACTTGAGTGTGCAGGGCTGGATGTGGAGAATAGCCTCGCTCTCATAAGCGAGCACGCCCAGCGAGTTGGCAACTTGGCCTCTTTCACATTGGCTCAGTATCTCGACCTTCGTCACAGAGCCGACCAAGTGACCCTGGCGGCTGCTGCCCAAAACACTCATTTGCGAGAAGAACTTAAGAAAGGTAAAGCCCCCTACATACTATGGAGAATACCCCGAACGAGGTTGTTGTAGGATTCTTGTCGAAACTCGACCCCGACCATCTTCCCTCTCCAGCTCGGGTGGATTTTGATAAATTTGTTGAAGCAGTCGCCTCCCTTACCTCTCGTTGTGAGCAGGCCAGCGAGGAGGTTCTTAGAGCCAAGGGAGACGTGATGGTTCAGGAAAGTGCTTCCCAAGCCTTTCAGCGGTATTATATTAATACCCGTGATAAGATATTTCTTCTGGAGGATGAAGTTGATAAGAACAAGAGGGCTCTTGATTCTGCCAAGTCAGAGCTCCTTTCAACTAAGTCTGCTTACGAGAGGATGCGAGATGATCTGGGTGGGCTTTCTATGGAGAAGTCCAAACTGCAGGCTCAAGTGGATGAACTGAATCTTCGGGTGGAAAATCTGTCATCCGAAGCTGTTAAACGGGCTTATCAAATGGCACGGTTAGAAAAGAATCTGGAGACACAAACGAACCAGGCTGAAGCCGCTCGGAGGGATCGAGATGACTGCTATTCTACCATCGAGGCCGAGAAGCGGAGAGTGTCGGCTTTGGAAGCGGCGTTGGCTCAAGAGAAAGCCAGGAATTCTCAGCTCATGCATCAAGTGAATACCCTGATGGAGAATTCTCCTGGTATAGAGGGACCTCGCCCTGCTTCTTCTTCTGAAGTCGCTAGGATCATCAACGAGGATATCATGAATTTCTTGAATTCCGAAGGCTGTATCCCTACGGTTGCCTACCGTTTGGCAGGTCGCCTCCGCTCCACTCTGAAGGCTCAGGCCAATTACCTGAGACGATTTTATCCTTTTACACTGGCCAATGTCGGATTGGAAGGCAGAACGCCCCGCGCATTAAAACCCAGGGATTGGAGTGGATACCGCTGGGATTCCAGCACGGATACCATGTATGACCCAGCCGGTAATGCTTTTGATGGTCTGCCCCGACTCTTCAGGAGACGCAACCCGCCTCAGTTTATTTTCCCACCGGATCAATGGCCCACTGTAATCGAGAAACCTGAGGTGCCAGAGGAGGAGGAAGAAGAAGAAGAAGAAGATGAAGAAAAAGAAGAGGAAGAGTAGTTTTTTCTTATTTGTTTTCTTGGTTGCTGTTGTGTGCTGTTCAGTGTATTGTCTGTGTTTTTATTGGACCTTTGTTTTTTGTGGTTTCTTTTGATGTAGTTGAATGGTTCCGATGGTGCACTAGTTGAAGTGTCTCTTTACTTTATGCTCTTTTATTTTTCCATCTGGTTATGCAGTCGCTTAGTTCTGGTTGAGCGTCGCTCAATCACTTGATTAAGTGCTCAATTACTTTATTAAGTCAGAGAGTTCGCTGCTAATGCTTTAATACTTCCAATTCGCCGTCGGTGCTACGTAGTGCAAAAATATCGCGTCACCCAGATCAAGTGTTGCTTGGTCGCTTTATTACTATCAGCGAATTCACGACGCATGGCTAAATCCGCTCAACTTGATTAAAGCTTACTTTAACTAGTTTAAGTGAACATTTGAGTTAGCTGAGTTCGAATTATATTTAACCATGATTGAATATTTCTTGAATTCGCCTTTGAGTCCATTATTTCGGCCGTTTCGCTAAAGCCTTGGACTCGCAAGCACATTGAAGAGAAGCGATATTGAACTTCACTGCAAAGCATTATTTCAAAGAAATAATTTCCACAACACATTTCATTCCTTGATAACTCTTCTGATACATTGACTCTTTAAGCATCAACATTGACTATCTTTATCAGCACTAACAAGTGATCTCTAGTCACTATTCCCTTATACACACACACACACACATATTTTTTTTTTTTAAATAATAACGCTAAGGTACATAGTGACTAGTGAAGTCTTCTTATTGATCGAAGCGAGATAATCTTGAAGCCGCCTTGTTGTCGGGGTCAACTGATCTTGAAGCCGCCCTGTTGTCATATCGGCGACTATAGATAGCCGCCGGTTGTTGGAGACATACCCCACTTATGCAAATGAGATCATCAATTAGAGGATCTCAGAGCGAGTTGGCTTTGGAAGTCGATTTGACATTGAATGACTTCTCTGGGGTGGGAGCTGCTATGGGTCCTTGTAAAAGGATTCCCTGTAAACAATCCCCGTCTCCATCCCGTCACACCTGTCCGCGCGGATCGGCCTAGCTAGAACGCCTTTTTGGCCAGACGTGTACAGGCTCTGAATGGTTGCGGCGTTTGACAGAACTTCTCGCGGCATGCCACAACAGTTCGGCTTTTATCCCTCTCCCAATGTCACCAATTTCCTCTATTGTCTTGGCAACATTGCGAGTCGATGCCGACCGAACTGTGTGGTTGTGGCGCCGTTAATAATACGCCGGACCATTCGGGGGTAACAATCGTCGAGGATAGCCGATTTCTAGATGTCAGCTATCCTACAAGACTGTCTTTCCCCTATCAGCTATCCTACGAGACTGTCTTGCTTTGATTCTTCCTTCTTCTCTTTCTTTTCTTTTTCTTTTTTCTCATCTTTTCACTTTTCTTTTCTACCGCCTTGGAGGCTTTCAAACGTTTCTTATGTTCTGAAGGGAGGAAAAAAGAAAAAATATTGTTGCTGGGATATCCTTGTGGTGTGGGGTTGAAGGGGTATTTATAGCTGAGAGACGCTACCTAACTTTGGCATTCATTTAATTTTGGTATTTATGTCAAACCGCTCCGTATCCTGGATATCCGGATTTTCCGGGATTTTCATTGGAAAACTCTCCCTGTCAGTAAAGAGTATTTACTTTTCGTGCTGTACACGGTTTCAGGTTGTCAGAGATTCTGCAGCCTTTGACTGGTTTGGAGAAGATTTGATTCTTTTGTTCTTGTTCGATTTGACGAATAGGCGCCAACCTTAAGAAGCTTTTAAAATATCATGGTTGTCGCCTTGTGATCACGCCGTTGGTCTGTCTCTTGACAGATGTGGAATTAAATCTTGCGGCTAGCAGGCCCACCTGTCGCCAACTGTGGTTTATGTCTCCGCCAATTTCATGAGGATGCCTAGGATGTCGCTTAGCGGAGCGAGATTAACCACGATATTTTCCTTGCTATGACGGGCGGGCTCAATGGCCGCCGCATGGTTCATGGTCCCTTTATCATTATTAATTATATACTTTTCTGAAAAAGTGTCCTGGGACCTGCACCAATTGTCATGAAAGGATGCCTCGTTTTCTGCTCCTGTCACTTCATTTCGATTGTCACCAAGAGGTGCTTTGGGTTCCGTGCCGGACTTACAATTTTGAGGTGACGTTTCGGGTTCCGTACCCACCGCCTCATTATGAAGGGGCGCTTCGGCTTCCGCATCTGTCCTCTGATCACACCTTCTGGTGTCTATAAATAGGACTTGAATTCTATACTATCTCTTCACTTCTTTCTTCTTGTTAACCCTTATTTTCTTCTCAATCACTATAATGGCCTTCACTCCTCACTACCCCCTTCCATCATCTGGCAGTTCTGGGGCTGAAAGCCATTCATATCGCGGGATCATGCTCTACCATCCCGACCCCCTTACGGCTGTTGATGTCGAAGCCGCTCTGCTAATTGTAAGGCCCAGTTTTCGCTGGGAAGTAAAAAAGGTGTGCGCCAGGAGGTTTCAAGTTTGGGGTCCTCCTGAGTGGGAGAGTCGGGCTCTGGAGCTCGCGTACGTCAGAGCGGGACCCTATATCTTCAGTTGGGTCCGTGCAGTTGGGTCCCCAGTAGGCTGGTTGACTGGGTTCGAAGCCAGAGGCCTTTTTCCCTTTGGCCTTTATGTGGCTGTTGACCCTGCTACTCGAGCTGGGGTTGAAGGTCGGTGGGCGCGAGCTCAAGTGGCCGTTCCCGACAGGGAGACTATCCCTACGACTCTCACTTTCTTCCGTGAGGGGCCACCTGGATCTCTCCAGATGGAGCGTCTCCCGGTCTGGTATGCTGTGGAAGGGGAGGAATATGAAGACAGTTTCCTCCAAGCTTTGCTTAGTGAGCCCGTGGAGGCATATAGCGCTCAACTGGTGGAAGCGAGGCGGGCTCAGCTGCTGGCTGCGGCTTCATCTGGATCAAGCAGCAGTGAGGAAGACGGGGGGAACCCTCCGTGAACTCTTAAGACTTTACTTCTTTACTTCTTCTTTTTCTTCTCCTTTTTTTTTTTTTTTTTTTATATGTGATGTCTATGTTATGAACAAGTTATGAATAATATTTTGAAGTACTGTGCACTTTGATTCTTCTTCGGTTTACTTATTACGAGCGCGACGCACTTTTGTACGCGAGGCAACGCAACGAATTGAATGAATCAAAATCAGGTTGTAGTCGACATGAATTTTACAAATGACGAAATGAGCTTCATACTTTAGCGCTAGGCGCTAACGAGCGCAGAGTTCAAATTTAATTGAAGTAAAAATTTGATTGAAGTAAAACTTTATTTAAAGAACTTTGTAAGTACATTTTAATTTTTTTCTCTAGCCTATAAGGCGAGATGAAACCTCCGGAATCAACTGAGCGGTGTGGCTTCAGAAATAGTCCCCAGAAAGAAGTGATTTTATGCCCTGCCCGGTCATGATTAAAACTCTGCCACTTCCTTTTCGCAGTCCAGGTGAGGCGGGGTCAACACTCTTTCCTCTGCATGAATGCAGGATTGTGCCCGCTGAGAGATGCTCTCTGTCTTGACACATGCTATTGTGTATTTATAGCTCATGCAAGGGACCGCTTTCGCATGCACCTTTCAGTCATCTCTCGGTGTTAATGGTGTCACCCCGATTAGGTTGTTGGATTGGAAGGAACTTATCCCCCTATGTCAGATCATCATGAGGGCTCATACTTGATTAATTTATACTAAATATGATGCCCTTGATGTCGCGTAACTAAATACGCCGAACGTTTGTTAAGGACAACACTGAATACTAGCCAGTTCATTTTACTATCCAATCCGACGGCAAAGAGCCAGATCAATGACGTCATAGAGGAGCTTTTGACTTGTCTATGGCAGGTCTATTTTTCTTGGGGTAAATTAGGTGTTTCTATTAATTAATTTCTTATTCAGCTATTCTACGAGATTGTTAATTGTTTTGATAATGCAAGTAGTAATTGTCGTAATGCATTAGTGATGCCACTGTTTTCTTCTTCCTTCGCCTCACTTCCGTTGAATTGTTGAGGTAGTTTATAAAGAGATGCTCTTTACTTTTTACACTTTGGTCTTTTAAACAGATGCGACTCACACGCAACCTGTGTGTAATCATGCAATTTATGTGAGTGTCACACTTTTCTTGCGGGGCGTCACTTGATGTAGGTACTAAAATGTTGAATCCGACCGTTCCCTTGGTGTAGGTACTGGGGTTTATGGATCATAATTTCCCTTGGTGTAGGTACTAAAATATTGGATCCGACCGTTCCCTTGGTGTAGGTACTAAGTTTTATGGATCATAACTTCCCTTGGTGTAGGTACTAAAATATTGGATCCGACCGTTCCCTTGGTATAGGTACTAAGATTTATGGATCATAACTTCCCTTGGTGCAGGTACTAAAATATTGGATCCGACTGTTCCCTTGGTGTAGGTACTAGATTTTATGGATCATAGTTTCCCTTGGTGTAGGTACTAAAATATTGGATCTGACCTTTCCCTTGGTGTAGGTACTAAGATTTATGGATCATAACTTCCCTTGGTGTAGGTACTAAAATATTGGATCCGACCGTTCCCTTGGTGTAGGTACTAAAATTTATGGATCATAACTTCCCTTGGTGTAGGTACTAAAATATTGGATCCGACCGTTCCCTTTGTGTAGGTACTAAGATTTATGGATCATAACTTCCCTTGGTGTAGGTACTAAAATATTGGATCCGACCGTTCCCTTGGTGTAGGTACTAGGATTTATGGATCGTAGTTTCCTTGGTGTTAAGGTACTGAAATGTCATAAAAAACTCATAAGCTTCATCACCTCAATCTTCAACCATCATTGCTAGGAGAGTTTCTTACAGAAACAAGTCAAGCGAGCTTAGAGCTCGTGGTTGCCAACAAGATTGCAACCTTAATTGAAAGTACAAGACAGTGCTGCAAAAGGAAGATACAACGGTATACACAATGATGTAACCTCGCAGGGAACTTCATGGGTAGAACTTGCGCAGATCCGACGTGTTCCATGAGTTCGCTAACATCTTACCCTGCGCATCCTTGAGATAGAATGCTCTCTCTCCGGCCGACTTCACAATCTCAAAAGGACCATCCCAGGCGGGATCCATCTTGCCAATATGCTTACCTGCTGCCGCTGCTCTCCGCAACACCAAATCACCGGGCTGGAAGTGCCGCGGAGCTACTTTCTTGTCAAAAGCTTTCCTCATCTTCCTTTGGTACTCCGCCTGGCGTGCAGAAGCTTCTTTCCTGAGCTCATGAATCATCTCGAGTTCTTCAATCCTGCGCTCTGCATTACGCTGGGTGGAGTAGTTGATGGTGCGGAGCGTCGGATAAATAATTTCCATAGGGATGACGGCTTCCATTCCATAGACTAAGGCATATGGGGACCTTTCTGTGGCCGACCGCGGGGTGGTGTTGTAGGCCCATACCACCTCGCTGAGATACTCTGACCAAGCATTTTTTGTTCCTTCTATTTTCTTCTTCAACCCCTCCAAAATGGTTCTGTTTGAGACCTCTGCCAGCCCATTAGACTGAGGATGGCATACAAATGCAAAATTGATATCGATGCCCAGTCCACGGCAATAGTTCTTAAAAGGCGCTCCAGTGAACTGCCGCCCATTATCAGTAATGATAGTGTGAGGGATCCCATATCTGTACACTATGTGGTGCTCCAAGAAGTCTGTGACTTTTTGAGAGGTGATGATAGACAAAGCCTTGACCTCGATCCACTTAGTAAAATATTCAACAGCAACCACAATGAACTTGAGGTTTCCTTTTGCCTGAGGGAAAGGACCAAGTATATCCATCCCCCACATGTCAAAAGGCCAAGGGCTTGTGATCGGCTTCAACTTATTAGGAGGCTTATGGTCAATTCGCGCATGGAATTGGCACTGAGCACACCTCCTCACTAGGTCCTCCGCATCCTTACTCAAGGTGGGCCAGTAGTAACCCTGGCGCATAATTCTTTTTCCCAAAGTGCGAGGCCCTTGATGACTCCCACAGATGCCTCGATGAGTTTCATTGAGAAGCTCATCGGCCTTGGCCCTTCTAACACAGATCAACCAAGGGTGATGATATCCCTTCTTGCATAATTCATCTTCTATTATTGTGAACTCTAGCGACCACCTTTTGATTTTCCTTGCTAGGTTCTTGTCATGTGGCAAGATTCCTTCAGTTAGGCACATCCATATTGGGGAATACCATTCCTCTTCATGGCGTAGCTGAAAGACGGTCGGCTCTGGGGATTCTATGCTGGGTGAGGGAATTTCCAAGACTGTTATAGGACGCTCCTTGTCCAATCCGCTCTTGGCCAGTTTGGACAGGGCATCGGCGGTTTCATTCTGCCCCCTGGGAACATGCTCGACGAGGACTTTGTCAAAACCACTCATGAGCTGTTCCACCTTTTTCAAGTACTTGATCAACGTATCATCTTGAGTTTTGTACTCCTTGAGAATCTGGTTTACCACCAATTGAGAGTCGGAGCGGATCTTAATGTTTTTGGCTCCGGTGGCTGCAACCAGCTGTAATCCGGCAATGAAGGCCTCATACTCGGCTACATTGTGAGACGGATTGAAATTTACCTGTAGAGCATATTTGAACCTGTCTCCGTCTGGACTGATTATCTCAACGCCCAGTCCAGTGCCTTTATCAGATGAGGCTCCGTCTACATATACTTCCCACACCGCCTCTGCAGGGGTAAAACTTCCACTAGTCCCTTGGACTATGAAATCTGCTAGGGCCTGGCTTTTGTAGGTTGTCCTGGAGAGATAGGTGATGTCGAATTCTGACAATTCGATGGCCCACTTCAGTAACCTTCCAGCGACATTAAATTGCCCTAGTGCCTTGCGGAGGGGCATAATGGTCGCTACTCGGATTGGGTGAGCCTGGAAGTAAGGTCGCAGTTTTTTGGCAGTTATCACAATCGCAAACGCGCTCTTCTCTATTGTTGGGTACCTAGTCTCCGCGTCCCTCAATACTCTGGATACGAAGTATACAGGTTTTTGCACACCCTCTTCCTCTCTGACCAAGGCCGTACTGATAGCCTCTTCATTGGTAGATATGTATAAATAGAGCGGCTCATCCTTTACAGGCCGACTGATGATGGGCTGAGTGGAAAGGTACTCCTTGATCTTTTCAAAGGCTTCTTGGCACTCTGATCCCCAGACGAACCCTTGCGTCTTGTTCTTGATGAGATCAAAGAAAGGCTTGCATAATATGGCGGACTGTGAGATGAACCTGCTAAGTGCCGCTATCCTCCCAGTGAGACCTTGTACCTTTTTAATCGATTTAGGCGATTTGAGGTTTACTACCGCTTGGCATTTGTCGGGATGAGCCTCGATGCCGCGCTCAGAAATGATGAATCCCAAGAAATTTCCGCTGGAAAGGCAGAAAAAACTCTTTTTAGGATTGAGGTGCATCCCAACCTGCCTTATCTTGGCGAAGACCTTCTCCAGGTGAGCGACGTGGCTTGGTCCAGCGCAACTCTTGACTACCATGTCATCGATGTATGCTTCCATTATCTCCCCCAGTTCTTCCTTGAAAACCTTTGAAACCATTCTCTGGTATTCCGCCCCTGCGGTCTTAAGGCCAAATGGCATTACCTTGTAGCAGTATAACCCTTCTTCAGTGACAAAGGAAGTTTTCTCCTCATCGGCGGGACTCATCCTTATTTGATTGTAGCCGGAATAGGCATCCATAAAACTGAGGTACTTGAACCCGGCTGTGGAATCAATCATGGCATCGATGCTGGGTAGCGGGAATGGAGTCTTGGGGCAAGCCTTGTTCAGGTCAGTGTAATCTATGCACATTCTCCACTGTCCGTTGGATTTGGTCACTAAGACCGGGTTAGCTAGCCATTGCGGGTATTTGACTTCTCTTATAGCGCCTATTTTCAGTAGCTTTTCTACCTCAACTTTGATAGCCTCTCTCTTTTCCTGACTCTGCTTTCTTTTCTTTTGAGCAACTGGTCTCATGCCCTGCTTAGTAGTGATCTGGTGTTCAGCTATCGCCCTATCGATTCCGGGCATAGCTTCGCCCTCACAGGCGAAGATATCACAATTTCGCAGGAGACATGCCTTGACCAACTCTCGATCTTCTTGGGTTAACACAGTTCCCATCTTAGTGATCTTCCCATCTCCTAGATCAACCTCCACTGTATCCTCCATTGGTCCGCCTGGGTTATGAAGCAGGACATCTTCAGCCAAATCATAGGGCTCTGTTTGTTCCTTGGCGTGCTCAATTTGGGCCACCTGCTTCGGAATTGATGCTTGATAGCAAACTCTGGCTACCTGCTGTTCTCCGCGCAATGTCCCAACTCCGTTTCTTGTAGGAAATTTGACCTTGAGGTGAGGTGTAGGGGCTATAGCCCCGATGTCATTCAGGGCCTTCCTGCCCAAGATGATATTATAAGGAGACGGAGTGTTCACTACCACGAAATTGACTCGGGATATCACATCTCTTGGTGACTCCCCAAAGGTGACTGGCAAGTCAATGATCCCCATGGGCATGAGCTGATCACCTGTGAAGCCAGTGAGTGGCGTTGCCATAGGCTTAAGAGGTTGATCTTGTAAATATAGCTTCTTTAATGTTTCGTAATAGATGACGTCAGTGGAACTGCCCGTGTCAATGAGAATTCTACCAAACCGCGTGCCATTAACACGTAGCATCAACACGATGGCGTCGTCATGGGGCAGATGAACTCCTTCATAATCCTCCGGTCCAAAGGTAATGCGCATATTTGCCACAGAATTACTTTCCCTGATCTGGAAAACCTCCCTCCTAGATGGGTTGTTGATATTTTTGGGGCAAGCATATCTCCTCCTGGCTTTTTCGGAGTCTCCTCCTGCGGCGGGCCCACCCGCTATATACAAAACGGGGGTAGGGGAGGCTCTAGGATTTGCTTGATCATTGCCTAACAGGGTTCTCTGCCGTGGTCGCTCTGCTTGCCTCTCTTGACCCCGCGGCCGCCGTCCTGTGTTGTTTCCCTGGCGACCTCCTCTACTTCCTCTCTCCCCATTGTTCCACTGTGGAGCTTCTAGGTACCTCTCGAGTACTCTAGTATTTCTGATCATCCTCTCGATTTCATCCTTCACCCGTTGTGGTATATGCAATATTTATTTCTATCCCCTCGATTTGTCTCCTCTCTGGATAAGGGTTCTGGCCGTTTGAACTCCGGATCACCTTGTGTAACTTGCAAGAGTGTGTCGGCGGAGACTGAGAAGACATGGTAATTTGTGTAACCCTGCCTATAATCTTCCTCCGTAGGAGGAAATCGAGGCTGGGTCACTACTCCTTTATATTTTTGGAAAGAGCGGCTCCGACCATACGGTCGAGGAGGAGTATCTCGGCGGGCTGGTGGGGGTGAACTTCGCCTCTTCGGAGGAGAGGCAGGTCGAGGATAGCGTCGAGGTTGATCAGGGCTTTTACGCGTCGCTCCTCGACCGGCGGGTTTTCCCACAATCGCGGCATCCTCCTCGGCTTGCAAGGTTTTTTCCGCTGCGGCTCTGAATTCTGCGAACGTCTTGAAATCCTCTTCTACAGCTCTCCAGCGTAGGGCGCTCCCTTGTCTCAAACCCTGCCTTATCGCTGCCAAAATGATTCCGTCGTTGTAATCGGTAGTTTGATTGGCCTCTTCAGCGAATCGGTTGAGAAACTTTCTTGTTGATTCCCGCTCACCCTGTTTGAGTCTCATTAAATCTATCGATCTTTTGGCGGGCGCCTGGATACTTGGAAACCTCTGTAGAAACTGATCTTCCAAATCAGCGAAATCCCTTACCGAATTGAAAGGTAATTCTGAGAACCATTTCCAGGCTGCCTCCTCCAAACAGGTGGGAAAGACTCGGCACCATATACTTCTATCCAAGGTAGAGAGGGAGATTCTAGCCTTGAAACTGGACAGGAATTCTTTTGGGCATTGTAGGGTCTTGGTAGAGAACTTGGGGAGATTGCTGAAACTGTTAACATTGACTGGGTGATGGTAGAAATGATTTGGAAAGACTCCTCTTGCTGGGGAATGTTGCCTACGTCTCCCCAGGCCGGGGACGTCATCATTCCACCTCCTCCGAGGAGAATGAGTGACGCTCCCCGTGCTGTGATGGCTGGGTGAACGGGCTTGATCTTGGGTTTGGAGAAAGGGGGCTCTAGAAGGTACCCCGCCTCCTACGAACGGCGGGACATATTCTTCATGCGGGATCGCGTGACCTTGCTGGTCAGGATGAAACGAGGGGGTCCCTTGATAATGTTCCCCCCTGATTCCGCCCATGTTTCTTTCGTAGGGGGGTACGCGTGGTCCCGACATGGACGGGGCCATGTGAACCTGCTGCGCGTGTTCCCGCTCACCAGGCTGCCGAGCGACATGAGTTAGCATCGGAGTGGGGTTGGTTCCCAGCATGGGCGAGGATAAAGACAAAAACTGCCCCCATGACTGAAGCATATGCTGGTCCCATATCTGTCGGAATGGATCAGCCGGCGTGGACGCCGCTGGCCAGGCTGGAGGTATTCCTGATCCGCCTATAGGAAGTGGCACAGTAGGACCAGGCTGTACTAATCCCGACTGGATGTGGGAGAGAGGTGGCCGGATTGGGAGTGGCTGAACACCCGGCGGAGTAAGACCACTGGGAATGGTCGAATTGGTCGCATTCACTCTTGACGGTCCCACAGTTTGAGGGGTGTAAATTGGTCGGGGGTACCCGGGGGGAGCGGGTTGAGTCCCCGCTTGGGTCGTTGGAGTGAGGGATTGGTTTTGTGCCGCCGAAGCGGTCTCCTGAGGTGCAGCCTCCACTAAGAGGTCTTGGGGCATCCCGAGAGGGGTGCGTTCATCTTGCGCTGAGGTTTGCGCTTGGTGATTAGACAGATCTCTGGCCATGAGAAAATCGAAAGACAATCTCCTGGGTTCTAAACTTTTCCCGCGATCTAGCATCAGCTACTTTTCCTTGCTTCAGGTTGGCCCCACGGTGGTTGTTACTACCAAGTATGGTAGCTGGCTTTAAGCAAGTAAAGTAACAACGAGATCTTAAAAGCAAACACGAAATTCTTTATTCATTCTTTGTAATGGTCTTACATCAGTCTCTCAAGTTCTAAGATAAATAAACCCCAGAGAAAAATGACCTAAGAGCCGACCCTTTCCCAGTCCTAAAGTGGCCTATTTATACTAGTTTAGGGGAATCTTCTAGAGACGTCGACCCTGTCAGAAGCCGGTATGCTTGTCTGCTGAGCTGTCCCTGGCGTCTGTACGATCATAACCGTTGTCCCCTGTCGAGGATTTCTATTAGCTGGGGCAGAGTGGTTGATGACCATCTTGCCCCTCTACCTCTCCTTATCTGTATCCCCAGAAATGGGCTGATGTGTTGATTCCTCGTTTTGGGCCCTTTTGGGCCTAGTTGTGTCCTTCCACCTACTAGGCTTATTGGGGGGGGCAGGCCAGTATTGAGCCCGATGAGTAGGTAATCTAGGGCCCTATCACATGTAAACGTGGGAACTTAATTAAACAAGTTAAGTGTAAATTCAGAATCCCAGCTGACCCCAAACGAATTAATAACGGTACTAGTCCCTCTCACACTGCCGTACCAGTTAGTAGCCTTCCCATCAAATGAGGCCAACGCAACAAAAGCTGACCCCATGTAATAGATTTTTATTTACTAACATTATGTATTATTTGTCTTAAACATTGAAATATTTACAAATATCCTAATATATGTAATCGAACACTATATTGTTCATGCATATGAGATTTTGAAGTATAATATTTTTTTTTGAAATAATAATTTGCCCACACGTTGAGTGGGCGCATATCCTAGGTTGTTACGAGTGATATTCATTTTTAAGTGTTAACGAGCTAACATATGTATCATCGCCATTGAAGAGAGCTATCCAATTAGAATCTAGATGGGGAATGATAAAGACCGTCCTGGAGTTTGTCATCCCATCACCACATGTTTTTTTTTTATTTTATATTTTTGGAATATTTTTTCAAGCGTTGCTCATTCTATTATCTAGTGCGTCGCTCATCCTATTATCCATAACGTTCCCATCCCTTCTCTTTTGGTACTTATGTTTTCCCATCTCCTCCCACTTCATGTTAAGATGTATATGAGGACAATTGATATTTTTTCTAGAACAATTAATTAAGATGTATATGAGAACAATTAGTATTATTTTCTAAGACAGTTAAAATATATACAAGGACAATTAGTATCATAATTTAGGAAAATTAAAATATATATGAGGACAATTAGTATCATAATCTAAGACATTAGTATTATTTTAAAAGATCGTTAGGATATATTTAGTATCATAATCTAGGACAATTAGTATCATAATATAGGATATATACTTAGTATTATTTTATAAGACAGTTCAGATATGTATTGGGTGGGGGTCGGCGTCAAGTGGGGAGGGACGGACAATAATGAGAGGTAGGATGAAGGTAAATGTTGGCTATGTATTAGGCGTTGGGTAAATGAGAGGTTTAGATATGTATTAGGCGTTGGGTAAGCGTCGGATAGGAAACAAATGTATTAGGCGTGTTAGGAAGTGTTTAATTCTATTTTTGTGCCATCAAATAGCAAGAAATCACAACTAAACACCATAGATCTAGTGCTAGAAGCATTCACACATCAAAACAATGAGAACAAGTAGGAGAAAGTTATACCTCTCATGAAATCGCATTCATGAGGCTCGAATCCAAGGCATGGGAGTCGATGGGGTGCGTGCTCCACCACCTCCACCATCTAAGGTGCCTCAAGCCCACCAAGGAGCTAACCACGAGCTCCATGAAAGTGCTAGCTTTCATGAGCTCCTAGCTAATCCCCTCTATGAACCTCTTCATCCTATTAACTATTTTAATGGAGGAGAAGAAGGAATGGTGCTCAACACATGAGCAAGAGAAGGGAGGAAGATGGGTGGCGGCTAGGAAGAGAGGAGAGAGAAAGTGGATGGAGGCTAGGGCTTTCCCAAGAGGTGACCCCTTTATATAGCCAACAACTCTCATCCTCTCTTTGAACTATTTACAAGTATGCCACTAGGGCTCTAGCTGAAATTAATAGGGCCATTTTGGGCTACATCAAATGTTGCAATGGCCCAATAAACCATCCCATTAATTACTCCTTCATCCTTCCTCAAATCGGGCCTTTAATTAATTAAATAACTAGAAGCCCAAATAACTCAAACTATTTAAAGTGTGTTGAACATAATTAATTATTAACTCATTAATAATTAATTTAGGATTAGCTAATGCATTAAATTGTTTCCATATGATCCTTTTGACTTAATTAATTATAACGGTTCATAACGGTATATAATTAATTAATCAACTTATCATATTTCACAATACTAAATGTTGCGAATAAACAATTAATGCACCGTGTGGTTAGAGTCCTATTTGTGCGACCCTATTGAGGATTTATGCTATGTTGGCCATGAAAATAAATCGTTATTTATTTTCAATAATCATAAGCGGTATCTAGCAACACGTTATGATTCCCAATTCGCATAAATAATGTACCGTTACAATATCTTAATCCTGCACAAGAAATATAAGTATTTCCTTGTCTGATTCTTATGTCACATGATATCATTGTATAATCCAAGATAGGAATGTGTCATTCTTGCAGATTATACATTTCTTGATCTAGAGTTGATCGTCTAGTTTGCATGCATACGATCCAACTCCATCAAGGGGCCCAAACAGATATCATCACTCACTAGGTATACTAATGAGGGACATACGGTTTTCTTGATGAACAACTTTTCCCCGCACAATTCAAGAGAACATAAATAAAGTCCTTATAGCAGCCTTTATCAGGAATCAACGTTAGACGATATTTATTGAACCTATCCTCATGTGGAAAAGGTGAACATCTCAAACTTAGAATCAAACTTATATGAAATAAACAATGACACATAACACAATCCATATGTTTATTTCATTGGGTCAAGTCCTGTACTATGTTCCAATAACATACACATATGCAATTAAGTTGGTAACTCCTTACCTATGATTTGTAGAACTTAATCATCACTTAAATTGCATACTAATCTTTTAAGATAATTAATGTTCCTTGTTAATTATCAAGATTATGGACGATTTAGATTTATTATTGTCATTCTAATGAATGATCCACAGAGATCTACAATTCAGATCCTCAACCTGAATGATCTGTCAATAATAAATTCTAGGAACAAATGATCAAATATCATCATTAACATAAACTAAGAAAATAAGTCATTAAATATTGACTTCTAGGACATAACTCCAACAAGGCGTTGGGTAAGCGTCGGATAGGAAACAAATGAGAGGTAGGATGAAGGTAAGCGTTGGCTATGTTGGATGGGAAGCATGATGAGGATAAAACACGTGGTGATAGGGATGATGCTGAGGGACCAATAGTTTTAAATAATTTCGAATTTAAATTGGTCCAATTCTAAGAAATATATATATTTTTTTATATTTTTTGACAAAAATTAGGGGAAAGATGATGAAAATTTAAAACCTAGGGTCAAAGAAATTTGTACCTTTACCTTAGTCGTTTCGATAAATCTTAGGATCGAACCCAAAGGACGGTATAAATTGATTACCGGACTTAATTTTTCTTAATATTTAGACACTTAAATTTTAATAGAGTTTTGGTGTAAGGTCAAACTATAGATAGCAAGGTTGATTTTATATTTTATGGACTTTAACAGATGCAAGAAATGTCCTAGGACTTTGGGTTCATTTAGTTTAGCTCTAAAGCTTTGTCACCACGTGCTTTCACACGGGCAATGAAGATTTCGGACCGAAATCTATATAAGTCGTACCAAAATACACGGGCAATGAAGGATACTTGTCGACCATACCTAAATCCTAGCCTTAGTTGTCGCAATTTTAGTTTGGACTTGATTTGGAATTTGGTTTTCGCCAATAAATGGCTAAGCGTAAACTTTCGTGTTGGATTTTAATCACTTAAGTTTGTTAAGTTAGATTTTTAAATATATCTAAGTCCTTTCAGATCAATAGAAGTTACATCTTTTGGTCGTGAATTAACCCCCTCTTTTTTGCATTTGACTTACCTCAAATACTTAACCGATTTAAATAGTTGTTCTAGTTGAATGCCCGAAATATGTTGCAGTTCATCAATAGGTAAACATCAAGCAATCAATTAATCAAATCAAGCATAGCAATTAATTCTCAACAAAACAAATCACATAGGATAATCGTAAACCTATCAAGTCACCACAAATACTAAAGTAAACTACTACATAGCTTTAATACATGATTAAATTTAGCCTAACATGTTTTTAGAATAAACAACGAGTATCATGCAAGAAATAAAATACAAGCCCATCAAATAATAAAAATATAAAAGAGTAAATCGAAGAATCGTTTAGCCATTACTTCTTCTTCTAGGGTAGAGGAATCGACGGAGAACCACTAGTCTGTTGTCGTTGTCTTCAAACACCGCTGTTCTTCAAGGGTTTCGATGGAAAGAACCAAAATAGTTGTCATGAGAGGTGGAAAAAAGTGCAATAGAATTTGGATCCTTTTTTTCGTCGAAATTCTTCGCATATATCACCACAGGAGAGACCCTAGTAGGCGGGTAGGGAAAGAGAGACGTGCTTTCCTTCTTTCCTTCTCTGGAATTTCCATATTTAAACTTATCTAAAACTAGCAAAAGATGCCATCAATATGTGGGCAGATAAGAAAATAAAATATTGATATTATTTTTGTTTCATACAGAATTTTACATGTTAGGCAATAAAGATATGGTAAAATCAATAATTTAGTTTTTCTTTTAAATAAATAGCTAATTTGGTAGTAACTTTATTTTTTCTAATGAAAAGTCTGACCTTGATCTAGACCACTGATTTGATCAAATTACACAAATCAATGGTCCATAATTAATATAAGAATTGTTTACACCCTTTTATATGACATGTTTACTCCTTTTATATGAATGTTTAACACCTTTCTCTAGGTGCATTTATAAGTAGTAAGGATAATTTTGGACCGAAATCTGAGGATTTAGAACCGAAATGCACCTCTAGAAATTCTTTGTGGGCTGAGATTGAGGCCTTTGCTTGGTATTTGATTTGCTTAAGCCCAATATGGTCTTCAATGGTCTATGGCACGTCTGTGTTGAGCCAGGAATGAATCGTTTGGCCCGTGATCTAGCTCCAACCTTCTCGCTCGTTTTATCTCGTCTTCAATTTGTGCGAAAAATCCTACAAAATAAATGGAGATGCAACGGCAGTACCAAAATCTTGGAAAACACGACATTTTATGAGACATTTATAATAGCTTGAGTATTAATTAGGTCCTAAGTACGGTCAAAATGCATAATAACCGATGTAAAAAAATAAGAAGCCTCCATCTTTTAATTTAACTAGAGGGGCATATCGAGCTTCGCTCAATGTAGATATCTATAATAAGAATTTTTATTATGTTTCTATAGTTTAATTATGTTCATTTTTGGATATATGGTTGAGATATATTTATCTTTAGAAATATAGTTTAGTTATTGTAGGTAATTTGATTTGATTAAATTTAAAGAGTTTGATCAATTTAAAGAAAAAATTATATGTGTGTAAATATAGTTATAGTTATCTGAAATAATATGATTAATATGATTTATATTATGTTGATATTATTCCTGAAATGTATTATGTTTATAAATTACTCAAATAAAAATATGTAAATCGTAAAAGATCTGATATTTTTTTCTATTTTCAATTGAATGAATTTAGTTTATATTTTGTAAATAGAAATTAAAAATGGTGATGAAGAAAAATTAAGGTGGAGAGGGACTCTCTGTTAGAGATATGTCCTATGAGCCAATCAGTTATTGGCATTATCTTTAGTTTATGTTATTGATGATGTTTGATCATTTGTTCCTTGATTTTATTATTGACAGATCATTCAGGTTGAGGATCTGAATTGTGGATCTCTGTGTTTCATTTTTGTTAAATGACAATAATAAATCTAAAATGTCCATAATCTTGATAATTAACAAGGAACATTAATTATCATAATAAGATTAGTATGCAAGTTAAGTGATGATTAAGTTCTACAGATCATGGATAAGGTGTTATCAACTTAATTGCATATATATATGTTATCGGAACATAGTACAGGACTTGACCCAATGAAATAAATATATGGATTGTGTTAAGTGTCATTATTTATTTCATATGAGTTTGATTCTAAGTTTGAGATGATTCAGTTTTTCCACATGAGGATTAGTTCTATAAATATCGTCTACCGTTGATTCCTGATAAGGGCTGCTATACGGACTTTATTTATGTTCTCTTGAATTGTGCGGGGAAAAACTATTCATCAAGAAAACCGTATGTCCCTCATTAGTATACCTAATGATTGATGATATCTATTGGGCCCCTTGATGGAGACGGATTGTTTGCTAGCAACTTATACAATCATCTCTAGATCAAGAAATATATAATCTGCAAGAATGACACTTTCCTATCTTGGATTATATAATGATATCATGTGACATAAGAATCAAAACAAGGAAATTATTTATTTCTTATGCAGGATTGAAGTGCTGTAATAGTACAGTATTTATTTATGTAAATTGGGAATCATAACGTGTTGCTAGATACCGCTTATGATTATTGAAAATAAATAGCGATTTATTTTTCATGTCCAACATAGCATAAATCCTCAAAGGGTCACACAATGACAAAGCTCTTAATCAATGGTGCATTATATTTAGTTTGTTTGTATTGGAGAATACAAAATATGATAAGTTGAATAATTAATCGTATACCGTTATGAACCGTTATGATTAATTATTTCAAAAGGATAATATGAAACTAAATTAATGTAAAGTCTAAACCAAATAATAATTATCAAATGGTTCATATTTATTTTGTTTCAACTCAATTAATATAATTATGAGAATTGTATTAAACAATTAGGCTATCTTTAATTAGCCAAATTGAACCCAATTTGAATGCAATTGAAATGGGCCATTAATTAATAGAATTAATGAGCAAATAAAATAAAGTTTTATGGCTCAAAGGCCCATTTCGTATCTGGCCTTATGAGGGGCATTTTGGTCCCAAAATGTTGGGGTTAGGTGGTCTATTTAAGGACCACATGGAGAGCTTTTAGGGCACCACTTTTTCCCCCTCTTTCTCTCTTCTCTTGGCTGAAATTTTGAAAGAGAGAACAAATTTTCAGATCTGAAAATTTGGAGCCTCATTTTGCATTGTTTTAGGTTCTCATGAGTTGAGAAATAGTTTCCATAATAATTATTTGATAATTAGAAGCAAAGGGAACTTAAAGTTTAGGCGTTTTCTCTTGCTTTGCTAGCACAAAGCTTAGAGAACTTGATTAAACTTTGTGTGGACTCGAGGCCGGCCGTGGTGGTGGCGGTGAGCACGCCATCAACTTCAAAGCATTGGATTTAACCTTCTAATTACGAAATTAGAAGAGGTAAACCTCCTACTCTCTCATTTATGTGTTAAACGGCTTGGATGACTAGATCTTTATGTTTGCTTGCTCTTTTAGCTTTGTTAATAAGTAATAAAATTAAATTTGAGAATGGCATGACTTTCTAACAGTGGTATCAGAGACTTGGCTGTTATTTGAGCGTTTTAACACTTATTTAAGTGAGAAAAAGTTAATTAACAACATAATTAGTGATGCACTTGCTTGCTGTCTGGATTTCTTCTCTGTTTTCGAGATTGTTTTGAATTTTTCGCTGAGTAAAGCTTTCGGAAAATATTTTATTTCTGTTGGAGGTTGTAGATCTATGAGTTGTGCTTCTTTAGCCACTGGTTTCACCTTTTTCTAAGCTGTTATGAATTTTTGGTGATTTAAACGGTAACGGTGCGCAGAACCAGTTTCTGTCTGCACTGTTCTGTGTTTATGGCTTGTAGGAATTATTTCTTGAAAATAACTACCTGTTTTTCTTGGCTAGAAATCTTGTAAACTTGATGCTCTTTTCAGATCTGTAAATTTTGTTGCATGGTTTGGAGTTTAAGTGAGTATTCAAGTCATGGAAAGTAAAGAAGTTGTCAGATCTAGTTTTCAAACAAACTGATTGTTTTGATAAACTGTACTTATTGAGACAACTTTGTGAAAAAGTATTAACATAGAGATGTTCTACTTTAAGTTAGGAATCTGTGAAAATTAGTTTCACAATTTTTCATTGAGGTTTGATACTCGAACTGGGTCAAAACTTTTTCGTCGACTGTCTGTTTCAGAACAGGGATAGTAGTTTGTATACTATTTAACTTGATGATTTTGAATAGACCTTGTTATTTTTCTTTTCATGGATAGGTAGCCAATAGTATATACTAGATTTACTATGTAAAGTGTTTGCATGAAAACTGTTTGGAAGATGATCCTTTAGACCAAAAGGTTGAGGCAAAAACAGAAAATCCGATAACGGTGTTTCGTGCACAATCTGAGGATTTGTCTTTTTTTGTTCTCCCTGACGGTATGTGATCTCTTCTTGATTTTTTTACTGGTAGTTAAACTCATTATAAGGAGTATGCTTGATTAATTTCATAATTTTTGGAGACCTAAAATTTTCGGATTTTATCGGGTCCCGATTAATATTTTAAATAGTTAAAATATTATTCTAATTAATCAAAATGGTTGAAATGTTAATTAGAAAACCCCTTAATACATCTCCTTTCTGTTTTCGAATGTTGAATTGAATTTCAAAAGGTTTAAGCAAGTTAGTTGTTTAAAAGTTAAACCTTCTTTATGCGAAAAACCGAACAACGAGCGATGTGCAAAGATTCTAATTTGTTGTTGTTAATTAAGTAACAAGTGAAACATATATATTGTATATGTGTGCTAACTTTGTTTTGTAGGAGGATCGTGGGTTTAGTATGGCCCAAGATATCAATGCCTTGTGGTTTGTAAATGAATGCATGTGTGAATTTGTGTAATGCGGCCTAAGGTGCCATTAATTAATTTGATTAATTTTAATGTAACTTGTGAGGCTTGCATGCCCCTAAGGCTAGGAGGGATTATGATTTTTTCACATGTATTTATTTTTCCATTTAATTATAGGATTAGATTACTATAATTAGTGGGAGGGCTTGATTAGATTAGATTTGCTACATGGAGATGCGGCGAAGCTAATATGCAAGCGGGGGCCATACAAACCCACAACAATGCTTGTGGTTAATTTGAGATGCTTATTATGTGAATGTTTGAATGCTATGAAATGTCATAGGTTAGGTATGGGTGTATGCTTACACGACCACCAAACAATGTCACATAATGTTTGTCCCATTTACTCGATTAAGCCAAATCGTCCTCCTTCTCTCTATCCCCTTCATGTCGATTGATTGTCTATTGATGCATTCCGCCGACGCGGACATCATAGTCCATCATCGAAGTCGGGGTGTAAATCAGATTTGCAAGGAGCAAATAGAGAGAGGTCGCTTAACAATGGACCCAATCGGATTGGACATTGGGACGAAGTTCGCGACGCGAACCAAGAGTCACATAAGTTGATGTGATTGGTTGGAGAACCTACCCCATATTAGTTGTTTTGATGTTGTGCCGATGCGGACATCATTTCGATGAAAGTGGGGGTCTTGGAAATCCATTACATTTAGGGACTTAATGTATGTAGTGGAAGTTTTACTTTATTGAAAATAAAACATATGCATAAACTAATAGACCTTAAATTGAAATTGTTGTAGATGTCTTCTCAATCGTCTTTCTCGCTACGTTCTCTCCTTGAGAAAGAGAAACTCGCTTTTAACGGCGCCAATTTTCTCGATTGGCACCGTAACCTTAGGCTTGCCCTTCGGTTTGAAAAGAAGGAGTATCTCTTGACCACTCCAATTCCCGCTCCCCCTGCGAGCACTGCTCCCGAAAAGGAGCAGCAAGACTATGACAAGCACTTGATAGACGACATTGAGATGTCGGTCTTGATTGTTGCGGTCATGGACAATGAGCTCCAAAAGGAGTACATTGACAGTGGTCTTGGAGTGTTTGAAATCGTCTCTCGCCTCTCGAACATGTTCAAAACTAAGGCTCGCACCGAAAGGGGTAAACTTATCAAGGCCGTCGCCAATACTAGATTGGTGGAGGGTCATGAAGTCGGCCCACACGTCATGAAGATGGCGGGGTTGTTTCGGCAGCTTGAAAGACTTGACACGCCCTTCCCGTCAGGGGCTGTCCAAGACTTTATTCTCAATTCTCTTCCTCACAGTTACTCGGGGCTCATAGTGAACTACCGTATGAATGGCATGGAGAAAAGTTTGGAAGATCTCCAAAACATGCTTATGGAAACTGAGGAGAGTCTCAAAAAGGAGAAAGGGCCGAAAGATGTTCTTGCGGTGAGTGAGAGGAGCAAGAAGAGCAAGAAGAAAACCCGCAGAAACAAGGGCAAAGGCAAGGTGATGCCCCAGGCTTCGGCCAAGGGAGCTCCCGAGGGTTCCAAGAGGAAAAAGAACCCCGCCACTTCCGACACCGTATGCTACTATTGTAGTGGCAAGGGTCATTGGAAGAGGAACTGTCCCAAGTACCTCGTTGACAAGAAGGCGGGAAACGTCCCTGCTTCTACCTCAGGTATATTTGTCATTGAAAACTTTCTCGCTACTTCTAATACTGACTGGATATTTGATACTGGTTCATGTGCTCACATTTGTCGAAATGTGCAGGCACTAAAGATTAGGAGGAGGCTCGAGAAAGGTGAAGTGCAACTCCGCGTCGGTAACGGCACGTGCGTCTCCGCTATGGCCGTTGGGAATGTAGAGTTGACTTTACCTAGTGGTTTTATTTTGGAACTTAGAGATGTCTATTTTGTTCCTAGTATCACTCGAAACATTATCTCCATTTCTTGTTTGGATTTGGATGGATATCATGTTGTAATAAAGAACAAATGTTGCTCTCTTTTTCGTGATGATGTTTGCTTTGGTATTGCGCACTATTTGAATGGTCTTTATGTGCTTGATATAAGTGAACATGTTTTGAGTATTGAACGTGACAATAAGAAACGTAAGATTTCACATGAGAGTTCGACTTTGATGTGGCATTGCCGCTTAGGTCATATCAACGAGAAACGCATCAAGAGATTAAAAAACGTTGGTCTCTTGGATCAATTCGATTTCGAATCAATTGATACTTGCGAATCATGCTTGATGGGAAAAATGACCAAAGTGCCTTTTACCAACAAAGGTACAAGGACAAGTGGCTTATTGGACCTCGTGCATACCGATGTGTGTGGGCCAATGAGTATTTGTGCACGAGGAGGTTATTCATACTTCATCACTTTCACCGACGATCATAGTAGATACGGGTATATCTACTTGATGCGGCACAAGTCTGAATCCTTCGAAAAGTTCAAGGAATTCAAGAATGAAGTTGAAAACCAACTTGGTCGAAAGATCAAAGTCTTGCGTTCCGATCGAGGTGGAGAGTACTTGAGTCATGAGTTTGGTGATTATCTAAAGGAGTGTGGAATAGTTCCACAACTCACTCCACCGGGAACACCACAATGGAATGGTGTATCCGAGAGGAGGAATCGAACTTTGCTTGACATGGTTCGATCGATGATGAGCCAAGTCGACTTGCCTAGATCGTTTTGGGGTTTTGCACTAGAAACCGCAGCATTTACACTAAACCGTGTTCCTTCAAAGTCTGTTGAGAAAACGCCTTATGAGATTTGGTTTGGTAAGAAACCAAGTATGCTTTTTCTCAAGATTTGGGGTTGTGAAGCTTATGTGAAAAGGCTAATGAGCGATAAGCTTGGACCCAAATCGGACAAGTGTTATTTCGTAGGATACCCTAAGGAAACGAAGGGTTATTACTTCTACAACCGTGTCGAAAACAAGATAGTTGTTGCTCGTCATGCGGAATTCTTGGAGAAAGAGTTTCTCTCAAGAAGAAATAGTGGGAGTAATGTGGTTATTGAAGAAATTCATGAACCACAAGATGCGCCTCAAGTAGGCAATCTTGCTATTCCCGACGTGGTGCCAAATGAGGTTGTAGCCGAACCCGTCCCACAAGTTGTTGTGGAAGAGGTTCATGAAAATGCTCCCTCAAATGAGAACTCGGACATATCGCGAGTCGATAGTGCTCAAGTTACTCAATCATTCGAGGCTCAAGAACCAAGTCCACAAGCTGTTGTGGAACGAGTTCAACAACTTGAAGCACCAACCCTACGAAGGTCAACAAGGGAAAGTCGTCCACCCGAAAGGTACTTGGGTTTGCACGACGTTCTCGTCATTGAGAATGACGATCCGTTGACCATGAATGACATGAAGAAAAGACCCGACTCCAAAGAATGGCTTAAGGCCATGGAATCTGAAATACAATCCATGTATGACAACAAGGTATGGACCTTAGTTGACCTTCCCGATGGGATTAAACCCGTTGAGAACAAATGGATCTTTAAAAGAAAGGTCGACATGGATGGAAACTTGAGCGTATACAAGGCACGGCTTGTTGCGAAAGGTTACAAGCAAGTTCATGGAATTGACTATGAAGAAACCTTCTCGCCCGTTGTCATGTTCAAGTCGATTCGGATTTTGTTAGCAATTGCCGCATTTTATGATTATGAGATATGGCAAATGGATGTCAAAACTGCCTTTCTAAATGGGAATTTGGAAGAGGATTTGTATATGATACAACCCGAAGGTTTTGTAGATCCAAAGAATGCTAACAAGGTATGTAAGCTTCAAAGGTCCATTTATGGATTGAAGCAAGCATCAAGGAGTTGGAACAAACGCTTTGATGATGAAGTCAAGAAATTGAACTTCATTCAATGCGAGAAGGAAGCTTGTGTTTACAAGAGGATTAGTGGGAGCTTAGTGGTGTTTCTTGTTCTTTACGTTGATGATATTCTCTTGATTGGAAATGATGTTTCTGAATTGAATGCAGTCAAGTCTTCATTGAAGAAGGTGTTCTCAATGAAAGATTTGGGCGAGGCCGCCTATATCCTAGGAATCAAGATCTATAGAGATAGATCAAGACGGATGATAGGTTTAAGCCAAAATGCATATATTGACAAGGTAGTTGCTAAAAACAAATTGGCTAGTTCCAAGAAAGGTTACCTACCTATGTCACATGGCATACACTTGAGTAAGACTCAATGTCCCGTACATGAGGAAGATAGAAAGTTTATGGAGAAATTCAAGTATCCATCTACTGTCGGTTCTATCATGTATGCCATGCTATGCACTCGTCCCGATGTGGCATATCCGATTAGTGTGACTAGTCGATTTCAAGCCAATCCCGGCATGACACATTGGACCGCAGTTAAGAATATCCTCAAGTATCTCAAGAGAACACATGATAGTATTCTCGTGTATGGTGGAGACCAAGAGCTCGTTGTAAGTGGTTACACCGATGCTAGTTTCCAAACCGACCGAGATGACTCAAAGTCACAGTCTGGCTTCGTATTCCTGCTCAATGGTGGTGCTGTAAGTTGGAAGAGTTCCAAACAGGATACTACAGCCGATTCCGTCACCGAAGCAGAATACTTAGCGGCTGGTGAAGCGGCGAAAGAAGGAGTTTGGATCAAGGAGTTCTTGACGGAGCTGGAGGTGGTTCCAAGCATCTCAGGTCCAGTGGATCTTTACTGTGACAACACAGGAGCCATAGCTCAGTCCAAGGAGCCTAGATCGCATCAAAAGACCAAGCACATTCTACGACGATTCCATCTCATTCGCCAGTTTGTGAATGATGGATGGATCAAGGTCAAAAAGGTGGACGGTGCCGCGAACACAGCGGACCCTCTGACAAAGCCTCTATCTCGAGCTGCACACGAGTTGCATGTTGCATCCATGGGGATTAGACGCATGCCTGAGTGGCTTTGAGTGTACTTTACTTTTGAGGCTTTTGTATGAGACATGTATATTTTGATATTACATTGAGTACTATTCTCTGGCTAGAAGTCACTGTTGATTGACTCTAGGCCAAGTGGGAGATTGTTAGAGATATGTCCTATGAGCCAATCAGTTATTGGCATTATCTTTAGTTTATGTTATTGATGATGTTTGATCATTTGTTCCTTGATTTTATTATTGACAGATCATTCAGGTTGAGGATCTGAATTGTGGATCTCTGTGTTTCATTTTTGTTAAATGACAATAATAAATCTAAAATGTCCATAATCTTGATAATTAACAAGGAACATTAATTATCATAATAAGATTAGTATGCAAGTTAAGTGATGATTAAGTTCTACAGATCATGGATAAGGTGTTATCAACTTAATTGCATATATATATGTTATCGGAACATAGTACAGGACTTGACCCAATGAAATAAATATATGGATTGTGTTAAGTGTCATTATTTATTTCATATGAGTTTGATTCTAAGTTTGAGATGATTCAGTTTTTCCACATGAGGATTAGTTCTATAAATATCGTCTACCGTTGATTCCTGATAAGGGCTGCTATACGGACTTTATTTATGTTCTCTTGAATTGTGCGGGGAAAAACTATTCATCAAGAAAACCGTATGTCCCTCATTAGTATACCTAATGATTGATGATATCTATTGGGCCCCTTGATGGAGACGGATTGTTTGCTAGCAACTTATACAATCATCTCTAGATCAAGAAATATATAATCTGCAAGAATGACACTTTCCTATCTTGGATTATATAATGATATCATGTGACATAAGAATCAAAACAAGGAAATTATTTATTTCTTATGCAGGATTGAAGTGCTGTAATAGTACAGTATTTATTTATGTAAATTGGGAATCATAACGTGTTGCTAGATACCGCTTATGATTATTGAAAATAAATAGCGATTTATTTTTCATGTCCAACATAGCATAAATCCTCAAAGGGTCACACAATGACAAAGCTCTTAATCAATGGTGCATTATATTTAGTTTGTTTGTATTGGAGAATACAAAATATGATAAGTTGAATAATTAATCGTATACCGTTATGAACCGTTATGATTAATTATTTCAAAAGGATAATATGAAACTAAATTAATGTAAAGTCTAAACCAAATAATAATTATCAAATGGTTGATATTTATTTTGTTTCAACTCAATTAATATAATTATGAGAATTGTATTAAACAATTAGGCTATCTTTAATTAGCCAAATTGAACCCAATTTGAATGCAATTGAAATGGGCCATTAATTAATAGAATTAATGAGCAAATAAAATAAAGTTTTATGGCCCAAAGGCCCATTTCGTATCTGGCCTTATGAGGGGCATTTTGGTCCCAAAATGTTGGGGTTAGGTGGTCTATTTAAGGACCACATGGAGAGCTTTTAGGGCACCACTTTTTCCCCCCTCTTTCTCTCTTCTCTTGGCTGAAATTTTGAAAGAGAGAACAAATTTTCAGATCTGAAAATTTGGAGCCTCATTTTGCATTGTTTTAGGTTCTCATGAGTTGAGAAATAGTTTCCATAATAATTATTTGATAATTAGAAGCAAAGGGAACTTAAAGTTTAGGCGTTTTCTCTTGCTTTGCTAGCACAAAGCTTAGAGAACTTGATTAAACCTTGTGTGGACTCGAGGCCGGCCGTGGTGGTGGCGGTGAGCACGCCATCAACTTCAAAGCATTGGATTTAACCTTCTAATTACGAAATTAGAAGAGGTAAACCTCCTACTCTCTCATTTACGTGTTAAACGGCTTGGATGACTAGATCTTTATGTTTGCTTGCTCTTTTAGCTTTGTTAATAAGTAATAAAATTAAATTTGAGCATGGCATGACTTTCTAACACTCTCAGCAACATAAAAGAGATGGAGACATGACGAAAATAAAAATAGGAAGGCGTCACAAAAATCAGAAACAAAACGTGTTACCAAATTATTATCTGATGTTGAACCGAGTCAGTTTTATGAGCAATAACACCCGATACACAATTAGTTACAAAGTATCACATTACATAAATCAGAAAAAATGCTATTGCACAACTATTTCACAATGTTTGAAGTGTCGGATGATATTTAACTAAAGGATTCCGACACCCACACATCTTTATTTATAATATTGATGTAAAAAATAAGTAGCATTGCAAAGAACACTTGATGACAATAATGTCCTAATCAATCCTTGATAGCCACCACTACCAACAATTTCCAACAAAAAACAATGTCCTAAGGGGATTGCTTCCTACTCCCGTCAGTTTTGGAGATTCACTCTCTTTTAACGAAAATGCCCTTTGGTTTCCAAACTGGGATGTGAATTAAGAGCTAGGCTTGAATTGAAATAATATGAATATAATATTTTTATCTAAAAAGGAGTGGATCTCCAAAATTAGAGCGTGTACAAACAATATATTCCCATGTCCTAATTAATTAATAATATTCTGAAAGATCCACGCGCATGAAACAAGTTCTAAATGTAGAAGTTGACCTAAAGACCGACTGACAGGTAAGGTCGAGAAAGTTATTAGGGATAAGGTATACATCCCTGACCAGCAGAAGTACACGCAAATTTGGCCCCTTTCCTTTACTAGAAAATAATTTAAAAAATAATTGAAAAGCACCGATTTAAATAAAGACTAGTTATCAATATATCTTCTAAAATTATACAATACCCTCATGACAAGTGACCAATTTCTAATAATTAACCAATTTAGTCACGCAGTATTGTTTTTGAAAGTAAATACAATATTGTATATATCCTTATGGAATAAAATGAGTTTATGGATTTTGTCAGATGCATGTACTATATATAGAATTGAAAGGTTTATACTTAATTAACATTTATATATAGTTTCTTTAATTATATTTACGGTATATTGTTGAAGGTATAAAATTAACATACAAAATTGATTCTAACATTAGTGTTGAAGTGATGTTTTTATTAACATTTACTTATAAACCGCATAAAAATCCGTCATACAAAGTACCCTTGTAATTATAATTATTTATTTTTTAGTTCTAGCCCTACCAATTTTTTTGCTGTACTTCTATTTACTATCTTTGATAGTTTATCTAACCTAAAAAAAATTACATTTCCGATCGATTTCTTTCATTATTTTGGAAAAATAACCCTGCTTTTTATATAAAGAAAAACTACTTATGTAAAGAAAAACTATATTTAGAGTGTATCCACCTCTAGACCCTGTATGTACCCTCCTGATAAATCGTTCGAAAAATATTTATTTGATGTACGGCTCGATGGCTCGATGATCATCTCTAGATGAAAACGTACTTAAATTGTAGTTCTTCACCTGAAATAAAAATTATTATGATAAAAATTATTTTCTTATTTTTGAAATAAAGCATAATACATATTGATAACTTACCTAGAATAATAATTACTTTTTCCTTTTGGAAAGAGAGCATATAAACATAACTTTTTCATCTGCAATTTTCAAATAATTTAATTTATTAAGAAATATATATTTTATTAAATTATTTTTGTAATGTTGAGATGACATTCTTATTGACGTTATTGTAGTATAAATATTTTATTTTTAAAATTTTTATTTGTCTATATATTGATTGGATACGTTTTCTAGTATATCAAAATATGATTATACCCATCAGAAAGTTATTAAAACTTTAATAATAAAAATATTTTAATTTGCCTCTAAAATTAAAGTCGTTCTCTACGACAAATTTGACTATTGATAGACGTTTCTTGAGTGTTCAATTTTGTCGATCGACCATCTTTATTGGAGGTGCTATTATGAGTCTTCGACTAATAATTTAAGGTGATGAAAATGATACCCACTGAGGTTCATGGAAAGGACTAAAGAGTGACCAAAATATTGATAGCTACAGAACAAATTGGAACTACCAGTCAAAGAAAGTAATAGACTAAGAATTACTTCTAACCATCCTTCCAAAAGCCATCCGTACCATCTCAGACTTCCAGCTCTCTGCCCTTCCTTTCTCTTGCATTTTAGCCTCTCCTATCTTTTTTTTTTTTATTTACAAAATCTTCAAATAATATTTGAAACAATTATGCACAGGTTGAAAAAAAATATGTACAATTACATACATATAAAGTATGTGTAATATGTTTATTATATTTATTTAGTACATCTTTAAATTGATTACTCTTTTAAAGTAACCATGTATTTACATTTAGTAGGTAGTCCTTTGATACTTATTACTTACTCACTTATATTTATTATTTACTCCACTGTTGTTATTAGTTACTTCGATAAATCAACCACGTATTACACTTATTAGGTACTCCCTTAATACTTATTATTTAGTCCCTTATATTTATTATTTACTCCACTGTTGTTGCTAGTTACTCCGATAAATCAACCACGTATTTATACTTATTAGCTAGGTACTCTCGTGATGCTTATTATTTACTCATTTGTAGTTATTAGTTACTCACTTGTGGTTATTAGGCACTTCCTTATTGTTTGTTACTTACTCTCTTATACTTATTATTTACTCTCGTATATTTATTAATTATTTATTTTTCAGATATACATAAAAATTTATAAATTACTCCCTTATGTTTAATTAAAATGCATCCATATATTTTGCATTTACTCCCTTACATGAATTTCAGGTTTGATAGTAAGCAGAGAGAAGCAAGAGGATATGGACAGTGAGAATGAGCGGATGAAGAAGAAGATGGATTGACATTAGAGGATGGAGTAGAGGAGAAAGTCAAGCAAAGGATGAAGAGAGGAGAAGGAGAATGAGAAAGTGAATAGAAGGAGAGAGGAGAAGAAATGGAAGTGGGGAGCTGAAAAAATGAAGATGGTAAGGTAAGAAAGAAAGGATGTGCATGAGGATCAGGAGAGATGAATTGTGCGGAGATAACGAAGGAGGGAAGGATCGTGTGAGGATAAGGATCGAACGTGAGGGGTGACAGAGGAGGGAAGGTGAGCGAAGAGAGGGAGAGAGGAAAAGAGAGCGATGTACTGATTGCTTGATTGTACAACCAGTAGTTTGTCGAAAGTAATTCTCATTTCCAAAAGCGCGGTTATGAATCACACTATTAACTGACAGTCCATAGCGCGGTCCATGGCCGACTTATTCCATGGTTCTTATTTTAAAAATTAAATTATTGATTTTTATTAAAAAATTTTAATTAAAAATTATTTTTACTAGACATGGCAGTCGCAGCTTCGCTGCGCTATGTAAATATAAATGTCGTAAAAATTTTGTCAAAATTTATAGAGAAAAATTTGTAAGTTCAAAATTAGAAAATCGCTAAATAAACTTGACATACATTTTTTTTCCAAAAAAAATCTTGCTATTATTAATGATTGGTACGACTATTTTAAAGAATCTTGCTATTATTAATGATTGATACAACTATTTTTAATTAGTACGACTATTATTAATGATTGGTACGACTATTTTTAATTGGTACAACTATTTTTAGTTGGTATGACTTTTAATTCAAAATTAAAAAGTCGCTAAATAAACTGAATGGACCAAATCGATCGCAAAAAATGGACGGCTCAGATACCGCAAAAAAAGCGGCACGCAACTTTATTAATACTATAGATTTAAAAAAATCAGTGGAATATCTCAAGCTCTGAGAGAAAACTTTTTCGTATGCTTGTCTTTTTTTTTTTTTTTTTTCGCTTAAACATGCCCTTGCTCTGTATATCCCTTCGATGAGGTTTACTAATTTGTGCAGCCCAATAAATTGGCTTGTATTTCCTCCTAACTTATTTAATTTGTTAGTTTCTAACGGATCTTCTGCTTGAATTGATGTGCCCCCTCATCCATTTTAAAATTTAGATGTTCACAATAGCCGCTAGGTTCTAAGAACAGTTATTTTTCTTGGTCATTTTTGACCTGCGGCAAAAGATTTAGTTGACCAGTTTCTATACAAATAATTATCGCTTCCCTAATAACTATAGAGTTTTCATCCGCAGAAGATCAATACCTACTCCAGCCACTATGTCTTTTCACTCTCTGCGTTCAAAGCTATAGCTTTTTTGGTCTCTCACTCTTTTGGAAGCAATCAGCTAATTTGCAATATGCTCGAGAGGGGACCTACTCAATATGGATACATACGGATACGGGCTTGTCAAAGATTGCTGGCTGCTATCTCGCATCGCATGAGGAAACTGCCAAAGCGTCCTTCGTGGAATTAACGTATATACCAGTCAGTCCTGTTTTCTATGCAGATGGGGGCGACAATGAGGATAAATCATGTACATAAAGCAGCAGTGAAACCATCACATGTTCTCTCAAACTTTGCGAGAAGAAACCGATGTGAGACCAGCGACTACAGTGGATGTTGTTACCTTCCAGATCTTTTCTGAAGTACAATAAATCAATAATTGACATTGAATTTTTTTAATTTTGATCGCACCTGGCCCTTATTAGTTATTACTGGTAGTTCGTTCTTTTTTCGTGTGTTTTCTCTTAGTGTTAGTAGCTCTAAATTTTTCTGTTTTCCTATGTTCCGTTCTCCATTTTTCATTGAAATCAGTCTTGTTCGTTTTCCATTTCCTTCCATTTTGATAACGTGAACAAAATTGCGTTTCATTTCCATTTCTTTTTCATTTTCTCTTCCATTTATGTTCCATTTTGAATGGAACGAAACAAAAACATACGAAACGGTGGTATATTGACGGCCATATTCCCTATGATTAATGAACGCCTAACAGCCTGTTTGGTTTTAGGTAAAAGGATGAAAAGGAAGGAAAAATATAAAAAGCAAGGGAATGGAAAATGAGGGAATGGAAAATTATTTACATCAGTTTGTTTGGATAATTATTGGAAGGAAAGAAAAATAATTACCCTTCTCTTTTTTCTCTTGTTTGGATGATTAAATTAAAAGGAGGTAAAATATGACTAATTAATTACAAATGACCATTTTGTCCTTGTTATCAATGAATTGACTTTTGCTAGTGCCTAGTACAGATATAGGTACAGGTTCTTCAATACACATCCTGTACCGGCCTTTGAAACAAGCACATGTGCTCTTATGGACAAATTTTCTTATTTGTTTATTTATTTGCACTAATACTTTGAAACTAGCATTGACATCATGTACCCGTAATACATAAATGCACTAATACTTTGAAACAAGCATCGACTAATACATGTCTTCAATACTTTGATTCTTTTTAATATCATCGCACGCACTAATACTTTCAATACATCATGTACCATCATGTACCGGCCTTTGAAACTAGCACCTTTGAAAACTAACATGTTTGCTATTAACATATGTTCTTGTATATATTTCTAAAGATTTTATCTCCAGTAACTCAATCAAGATCAAGAGCTTGTACAGGAATAAATTAGGGTGGGGAATTTTTTATCAATACCGATTTCTTTGTACCAGTAGGTGGTACAGAGGTTGCACTTGCGTGAATAGACTATACACAACAGACATACGCAAAAAAAAAATAATAATAAAAAAATAACACTCTTCACAAAAATAACACTCTTTCACAAATTAGACAGTGTTTCCAAAAAAAAAAAAAAAAAAAAAAAAAAAACCTCCGTCACTCCGCGTTCACGTTTTCTAAACTTCATCATCATATTTTACTTTTAATTTTACAAATGAAACCCTCATACTCTTTGAATTTTTTTCATCCGGATTTCTTGAAAGACAATCTAATATATAAAGATAATTTATAATGCATCATGATGCATTGGTGTGCATTATCGTTTTATCCGTCTATAGTTTTATAAATTTAATTCAACTAATCAAATATTCATATTAAAATCTCATACAAAACCAAATTTTATATTTTTGAAATAATTTATATTTTAAAATTTTTAAAATTGTCTTTTTTTCTTATTCAAACTAATAGTAAAAATCAAGCTTTTAAATTTCACTGAAATAACATATTTTTGGAACAAAACGCATCAACATTACAACAACTAAGCACGAAATAACAGTTGCGTTATATTTCCGAAAAATCGGTGATATAACTTAAAATTATTGCATTTAGCGGCGTAAAAACGGACGGGTCATGTAACTTAAAAGAAAAACTTTTTGCTGAATACAAATCCATACTTTTTCCTAATTCGTTTAGTTTTTAATACTTTGATTTTGTCTATTTTGCATTTTGACTTGTTATTTTTTTATATGTTAAATTTTCAAGTAACTTATAAGATTGATTAGTTGTATAATTGTCTTTTTATACACATTGTTTTTTCTCCGTTATATCACTGATTTAACACTGAATCGCTAAATCGACTCTAGACCGTCATACCACAAAAACCGCATTTTAAAACCTTGGTAAAAATGTTTTAAAAAATGATAATTTTTCAAATATTTAAAAAAAGTAGTAAAATAAATTTGGTTTAATATGATATTTCAATTATATGTGGATTTGATTGATTAAATTAGATCTTGTCAGTGTTGAAGGATCCAATAGACATTCTTGCGTGGAACCCCAAAGGAAGTCCCTTCGCACGCTTCCAGAGACAAAAAAAGGTTTCTTCCAAATTTTGAAAACCCTTGCTGTCCCCCAATCTTTTTTTTTTTTCTACTACTACGTTTTTCTCCTCCTTGCTCTTCTCCTCTTGTAGAGGTGTTGCTTTAAGTTGAAACCCTTCTCCTCCTCTTTGCTCTTTCTCCTCTTATAGAGGTGTTGCTCTAAGCTGAAATCTTTTTCCTCCCTGCTCTTCTCCTCTTGTAGAGATGTTGCTCTAAGCTAAAACTCTAGATCTGAGAGCCTCGTTGGCTAAGCCCACCACCTCTTTTTCTATCTCCCTCACCCCCTTCTTTCTCTTTCTTTACTTTTTCTTCCCTCGTAATAGAGGTTGGGTTCTTCTCTTCCTCATATGCTTCTTTCTTGGGTCTTATTTCCTTTCTTCTCTCACCTTACTGTTAGAGAGCACACACCCTAAATCTTAGATCTGTTTTGTCTTTTTTTTTTCTTCTTTGAAGATGACGCATCCAGATTCCGGTTGAATATAAGTCAATGATTTTAACTGTTGATCATTAATATGAGGATAAGGAACGCATCAGGGAACATGTCAATTGATTTTAATGATTTCATTCTAAGGTTGAATATAAGTCAACTTACAATCACAGTACAACAAAACAAAACGTACCATGTTTTACACTTGAGAAAGAACAAAAAAAATAAAATAAAATAAAAAAGGCTTGCAACATATATAGTACATCAAAATTTGTTAATTTATCAAAGCGATAGAACGTAAAAAGGGTGGCAGAGCATGCTAGAAAAGGATGAAAAAGAAACTAGTAGCCTTAAAAATTAGAATGTTTTATTTAAAATATATTTAAAATTGTTCAAAAAAGTTTATATCCAAACTAAAAAAAAAATAGAGGGGTTTATATCTTATTTTGAGGATTATAGGATTTATTTACAAATAGCAAAGATCAGAGGCGTTTATATCCAATTTTTCTCTAAAAAATAGCGTAGTACAAATGGTACAATTTTATAAAAATCAGTATAGGTGACTTAGTAACTTTATACTGGTCAAGTCGTTTGTCTCCCAGCTGGTTGTTTCCTGGGGCGTGCCAAACCACATGAAAGACCATCCTTGATATATACCCCCAGCATTAAATTTGCTGAAAACATTCCCAAATCAGAGAACTCTATTCTCACCATGAACTCTACGCACCTAGTTATTGCATTTTTCTCAACATTCCTCTTAACCCTCCTGCAGTCGCCAAATGTCAATGCAGACACTATGATCTATTACTTTTGTGGTTCAACTGCCAATTACACAGCCAACACCACATACGATTTTAACCTCCAAACCCTCTTGACCAACCTAACAACCGGCGCCACTAACTCCACCACCAACTTTGGATTTGCTAAAAGCATCGTCGGTAGCATGCCCAATAAGATCTTCGGACTTGCCCTCTGCCGTGGAGATGTCAACAACTCTGTCTGCTATTCCTGCCTTTCACAAGCTACTCAGGATATCCAAAACCTCTGCCCATTTAATAAAGCATCTAATATTTATTATGATTCGTGCCTCCTGCGCTTCTCAAACCAAAATTTCTTCTCCTCTTCTGACAACGACTCTACAAAATATTATCTGTGGAATAATCTGAATATAACAGGATCACAAACCCTGTTTGATAGCAATGTACACAACCTTATGACCACAGCGGCTAACTATGCTGCTTTTACTAGTTCGAAAAAGTTTGGAACAGCCCAATTGAATCAGTCTGAGGCCTTTCCTTTATTGAATGAGTCTCGGATATATGGGTTGGCACAATGTACACCCGACATGTCAGACTCGGACTGTGCCTCATGCTTGAATGGACAAATTGGTGAGATTCCAACAGAGTTCAGTGGAAAGATAGGGGCGAGAATTCTAAGCTTTAGGTGCAACATAAGGTACGAGATATTCCAATTTTACAACGAGGCGTCGTTGTTGTCACTTCCAGCTCCAACCGAGAATGCACCAGCTCCAGCACCATCTCCAGCTCCAGTCATAACTCTAAAACCTCCTGAGATAAATTTGGGTGATCAAGGTATAGAAACAACTATCAAATTTATTTATTAACGTACTTAAGTATTGGTATAGCTAGTTTTTAATTTATAAATGACTATGGGCAAAGAAAACTGTTAAAATAAAGAGAAGTCTTTAAGCATCTTTGACTTGTCAAAGTTAGTTAAAAGTATAATTGCAAAGTTTTAACAGATTTAGTTAGACACACTAAACACTTTTATAAAGGCATGTACTCCACTGTATGTATTGAGTAACGTACCTGTGGCTCTAATGAAATAATTCAATTACACTGGAAAAATAATGGTAACTCTTAAGCTTATCGGAAAACAGGGGTGTTCTCAGTTCAGTTGGGCAAAGTTTACGTTCCTATTAATACTAGCTGATCTTTAATCAAAGTAGCCCACTGATTTCTAAGGTTAGATAGAAAAGCTTGCTTTCTCTTTCTTCTCCTTTAATAATAAAAAAAAAGTTAATTAGATACAAAATATATAGGAAGGTCAGATATTATACATGAAAGAGTCCGGCAAAAGTGATGATATTGTCCAAATGACAGCACTAACAAGGGTAGTCGACAACAACTACAGTAATAATTATGCCAAGAGTTGTTTCTTTAGATTATTAAGAAACAATGCAATTGCTGAAAAGCGGACGAATTGATAGATGCTCTCATATTAACACTAGCTGTTTAGTGACTTTATTATTTCTGGATTTGAATAGTAGACCAACCCATCGTCTCAGTAAGTTAATTAGTTAGGTAGCGTTTGGTTGCGAAGTAAGGAGTTGCATAATTTAAGGATGCACAAATGCTTATGTAATATTATGTAATGTGTGTTTGATTAATATTGAATAAAGAAACAAAACTTATGCATGCATATATTCATGTAACAAGATTAAAATATCCTCATATCATAACAAATCATTATTATTATTTATGAATTATTAGTTTATAATAATAATAATTAAAAGTTATTAATTTATAATATTAACACTAGCGTTCAGTTGTACGTTTGGCGAACCTCTGTCCTTCATATCTTGGTTATGTGTAAATTATATATTACTTTGTGGTGTTATAAGAAACTAGTAGCCTTGTAGGTAATTACTAATTACAGAGAAAATAAAGTCAACTGTTCAAAGCACAAACCTAATTGTCTGGTTACAACTCGTTGATGGGATTTTTGTTAACTCCTCAAGGAGGGTACATGATATTTTAGTTGAAATGGGACACCTCATGCCCTTTCTATGTTAATTTGTATCTTTAATAACTCATAATGATACAAAGACTACTATTTTAGTTGAATCGGAATACAGTATCTTGTATCATCTTTTAATTTAATGTAAAAATAGGTAGCATTGCAAAGACTACTATCAAGGAGACAACAATGTCTTAATCAATCCTTGGTAGCCACCACTACAGCAACCCTATCCAAGAAAAAACAATGTCCTAAATCCTAATCAATGATTTCATATTCTGTAGTTGACCTGATTTCATAATGAAACAAGGTCTAGATGTAGAAGTTGAACTGATAGACCGACTGATAGGTAAGGTCGAGAAAGTTAATTATTAGGAATAAGGTATGCATCCCAGGATCAGGTATACTTTCAGGCATATATATATCCTTGGAATATATCATTTTAAATATCATTGGAAAGGTATATCCTTACTTACCCCTCTAATGATCTTATTTTCAGGCATATATCCTTAATTCCTTATTGTTAGTTTTAAATGATATTTTAATTATTACAAAATAAATTTTAAAACACTGACCGTAATGCCCATCATCTGTCTTTTTTTTTTTTTTTCTTTTTTTTTTTTTTTTTTGGTGTCCATCCTTTATCTGTATTATCGAACAAAAAATAGCGATCACAAATATGACTCAGCATACATATATAATGAAATCAAATACAAATGGAATCCTAATATCTTAAATCCTTCACCATTTCTTTCTAGCAGCATAGGATTTTAATTTTATCATGCAAACGGGCTTGGATAACAAGAACCCAAGGCTACCAGTAATTCCAGGCAATTTTTTTTTTAATAGTTACAAGTCATACTTCCATAGTGACAAAAGAAATTTTCTTTTTAGACTTTTTTTTTATAAAACTATGTTGGAAAATAGAATTTCTACTATCGAGCACGCTTTTATATTTTATATATTCTAATGTATAGTGTTATTTTTGAAGGGAATAAAAAATTGCTCTTTTTTTGCGTAAAAAGTCATCGTTGTTGTACATATGAAGCATTAAGAAAGACGAAAATCTACATGAATTTGATTTTTCTACACTCATAGTGCCATATTTGAGACCGTTGAAGATGGAAGAACAAAGATGAGGGCATTATGGTCAGCACATTTAAAAATTTAGTTTTAATAATTAAAATATCGTTAAAACTAACAATAAGGGCATATGCATGCCTAAAATTAAGCTGATTAAAGGGGGTGTGTATCCAATTTCAAAGAATATAAGGGTATGTTGCCAATTAGAGAATATTAGTAGGGTATATGACCGATTTGTTTAATTATATGTAGGATATATTGCTGAAGGTATAAAATTAACATATACAATTGATTATAACATGTAGAGGTCAATTCTTTTTTTAAAATAAATTTGCAGATATAAAAATGAAATGTTTCATTATGGAGATCTTTAACTTTTAGGAACTTGAATTCACAAAGTTTGAATTCGATTGTAGGCCAGAAGAATACATCAACTAGTACAATTCTGGCAATCACTATACCGTTGGTCCTTGCCTTTGTTCTTTTGTTGGGTCTTTGTGCCTGCTTCTTGAAGAAGAGAAAACCAGCGCTAACAAAACCATTTTCGAGTAAGAAAATCACCTCTTACTTTATCGACTTCCCTTAAGTTCATAAAGTGCTGATTGATTTTTGATGTCAATGGACAGATCTGGGTAATCCAGAGGAGATCATAAGTGTTGAGTCACTGCTTTTCGATTTCTCTGTATTAAGAGTTGCAACAACTGATTTTGCTGAGCAAAACAAACTTGGAGAAGGTGGTTTTGGAATTGTATATAAGGTATAGGAATATTCTCTACTCAATCTTCGTTGTTAATTGTCAAATAATTAATCGTATATAACTATCCTTTTGTTGTTACATTAGGGCATACTGCCTGATGGCCGTGAAATAGCGGTAAAGAGGCTCTCAGAACTATCTGGCCAAGGATTGGGAGAATTAAAAAATGAGCTACTTTTGGTTGCAAAGCTTCAGCACAGGAATCTTGTCATGCTTCTTGGTGTTTGCTTAGAAGACCAAGAGAAGTTGCTTGTTTATGAATATGTGCCTAATAAAAGTCTTGATCAAATATTATTTGGTAAAGTTTTCTTTCTCAATCAGGAAATTCTCTCTCAATTAACTTGTCGATACTAAATTAAGGTTTAAAAAACAGTAATATTAAATATCTGAATTTCAGTTTTGCGTGGGTATGGTAAAACGACAGAATAAAAAGGGGGAAAAAAAATACTATGCATTCAATTAAGATATAGGTAGCCTCATAAGATACTATGGTAAGTGTTGGTGAGGCCATGAGTTAGTGGAGTTAGGGGTTGAGTTAGAATTTTGGAGTTAGTGCTTGAGATTCTAACTTTGAAAAAAGTTAGTACTAACCCAGGTTAGAAAATGTTGTTTACTTTGGTATGTTGAGATTAGAGAAAAGCAATGGATAAATATTAATTAAATATATATTAATCCTTTGAAACTAATTATATTTAGTAATAATATTTAGTAGTAGTGATAATAATAATTATAATATATTATTATTATTATTAGTTGTATACAACTTTTAACTAATTTTGTTTTTCACTATTGACGAATGCTCAGATCATATACAAAGAGTATCATTGTTAGTGAAAAAAATAACATGAAACATCACTTGTAAGTGATGATTGCTAAACAAATTAAGGCCAATGTAACTGCATCTATGTTGCTCAATTTGTTACACATGAATTCCTAGTCAGAATATGAAATAGCTAGCTAGCTTGTAGACATCCATACAAAACTTTTCAATAAAAGGAGATAAAAACAAAAGGGAAATATTGCGTCTCTTTCAAGTTTCAATCAGAACCCCCAAGTTCCAAAGAACGCACAAAGAATGCAAAAGCCAGATTATTACCAATACATATTAAGCAAAATTATAAGTCAAACTAAAACAAAAGTTTTAACCCAAAAGATCTTCATCCATATCTGAATAATACTAATAGTTAGAGAGAGGAGTGAGCATCCTCCAAATTTTCAAAACACTTCTTATTCCTAATATGCCACTGCTTCTAAAATTACCACTGATCACAGATTTAAAGATAAACTCTACTGTCCTTAAAAAGAGACGAGCAAAACATCCAAAAAGTAATAACATTTTGGTGGTAGGCCACCTATTATTACACCATAAAGATATCTCGTTCTAGATTCTTTCTGAAGTATATCACCACAAGAATCGATTATGAATTACGGAACACACACTTACTCCTTTTCTGTTAGTTCATATATGAATTTCAAGATAATCAGGCTTTCAACACTAAAATGAAAATAAAAACCAAAGAGAAGCAACTCAAGTGGACAAAATCTGAAATCAGTCAGCGTTCTCTAAGGAAAAGTTAACTAAAACAAGAAAGGAAGCAGACGAAATGTAAATGTCCCAACTCCTCTGCATGCCAAAAGGAATGGAAAACAAAGAAGAAAACAGAGGAAAAAACAACATGGAGGAACCCCAATACTGTCTTGAAAAATTACACATCGCTCCCACACCCAGATCACCAACATAGTATCTCATACCCAACTCCAATACTAATCAGAAGCAAATTCACTTAAAAAATAATTAATTAACCAATATCGTGCCAATCACACAATTGCAACACATCCATCCGGTCGAGCAAGTGAAGCATCTGCCGGGGCAGCGACGATAGTCAACCAAAGGGGGTAGATTGGGATCTCTATGAGCTCCTTGTACTGAGAAGAACACGATGCAGTTAATTTCACCAGAAATCAGTGACCGGAGAAGGGAGATGAGATTTCATTTCATTGATTTCTCCTCTCATTTTTCTCTCCTCTTTTTACGGAAATCAATTTCTCTCTACTCGCTTATGCTAGAATTCAGGTTAGATAACCCCTGTCTAGTAGATTTGGGGTTTACTTGAATTAGCGTTAGTGTTTGCTGAAATAGGAAATCTGAGTTACGGTCCTAACTCGAGGTTAGATAACCCCTGGGTCACCAAACGTACTATATCTTACTTAGGCTTGAATTTATTTAAAAATACAGAAACTTTGTTAAAAATAAAAAAGCTTTGCTTTTCTTTATCTGCAGATACAGAGAAGAGGCATCTACTAGACTGGGGGAGAAGGTACAAGATAATTTATGGAGTCGCAAGAGGGCTTCTCTATCTACACGAGGAATCTCAGCTTAGAATTATTCATCGAGATTTAACGGCAAGCAATGTCTTGCTTGACGCAGAGATGAACCCAAAGATATCTGACTTTGGTCTGGCAAGGCTCTTTGGAAGAGACCAAACTCAAGAGATCACTAGTCGAATAGCAGGAACATTGTAAGTATATGTCACCCAATTAAATTACGTACAAATACTGAATGATATAAATTGCAGTAATTGTTGAGCTAGACAATGTACATTATTATCAAATTACTGTTGTAATCAACTGAAGTTGATATGCGTATTTTGTTTAAGTGGATATATGTCTCCGGAGTATGCAACGCATGGCCAGTTCTCGATTAAATCAGATGTTTTCAGCTATGGAGTTTTAATTTTAGAGATAATCACCGGAAAGAAGAACAGTAGTCCGTTGGAAAATGAAGAGATTGAACATCTCTTAAGCTTGGTAAGTACCACCACTAATCATATGCTTCAGTTAAAGTCATAATTAACAAAATAATTATGTAATAAGAAAATTTTGATGTCCTTCATTAACATAGGTATGGGACCACTGGACCACCGGGACCATTGCAGAAGTAGCAGATCCATTTTTAGAACAGAATTATCCAATGGACGAGATGTTGAAATGCATAATGATTGGGCTGTTGTGTGTTCAGGACAACCCTGCACACAGACCGACCATGTCCAATGTGGTTGTGATGCTTAGTGGGGAAACAATGTCTCTCGAGACTCCCTCTAAACCGGCATATTGTACTGAAAGGAACAGCATACGTGCCGGCTCCAATTTCTCCCTTGGAGATAACATTATTAGAGGCAATATTGACAGGAACATGATGTCCCGAAATGAGGTCACAATTACAGATATTGAACCCAGGTAGATCGGAGATGTTTCTTGTGGATTAAGAAGTAAAAGTTAACAAAATTTACACAACGAGCAGCTGTGATTTAGCGTAATATTTTTATTATGGGTGATTTAGATTTATGCCACTGCAAATATTTGAAATTGGGAATATGCCATCACTAAATGAAAATTTATTTTTTTGCCACTATAAAATAATAAAAATTAGTTTTTTGCCATCGGACAATTATATGACAATTTTACCCTTTTAAATATGCCACTGTAAAACTTAAAAATTAGCAATATGCCATAAAAAAAGATATAATTGATTTTATGCCATTACAAATTATTAAAAATTAGTTTTATACCACTGCAAAATAACAAAATTATTCTATGCTACTAGTGCATAAAAATAGTGGCATAGATCTAGTTAGTCATCTAAAAATGGAATAATTCTAATTTTTAAATAAAAAAGATTAAGTTTCTAAGATTTATTCCCACAAAATCTTTTTGTGTCGATTTTTCGTGTAGGTAAATTATGGACCATTAAACACTAATACTCGTAGATATGATTATACTCCACGATGGAAACAAAATTAATTGTGAAATACATAAAATTAAACCATAATACTCTTTTGTAAATGATCATGGAAAAAGTAAAATTTCTTTCTTGGTGAATACATAAAATTCAGAAATCAATATTAATACTCATAACAAAAATAATTTAGTACATTTCATAATTTTCTTGTAGTTCAGTATATTTTGACGTAGTTTTTGAGTAATACATTTGAAAGTCCTTAGATTAGTTGACCTTTAGTGTCGTTAGCATTATTCACTAGTAACCGGTTAAGAAGAGGGCATGACAACATTTTATATAATCAAATTAAGTTTCATCAACATATTTAATAATAATATGGCTCAAATAGTATTGGTAAGGGGCCAAGGTCGTAAGGCTATAAGGGCATTATTTAATAATAGTTTTTGCACAGTGAAAGTTTTGTGCGTTAGTGTATTTTTTATGCCGTCTGTTTTTTTTTCTAGGGTTTTTTTTAATGAGGGTAATTTGGTCATTAAAAAGAATTAATGACAAATTTGGTAATGGTATTTTTAGAATTTAGTATGTTTTTAAAGAAATAGTGGCATAAAACTAATTTTATCAATTCTATAATGACATAAATTTAATTAGCAATTTAAGAATGACATTTCACTAATTAACAAAATTCACGGTGGCATAAAACTAATTATCTCTTTTATTATTATTATTTTTTTTTGGTTTGGAAGGCGAGGTGGCACTATTTTTTTTTAATAAGTTTTTTTTTTCTTTTTGTGTTGTTGTGTGCAAATGCAAGTTCCTAGTACGAAAGAAATGGTACTGTGCCTTTTGATAAATTATTTGAATAAATTTGCTCGAATAATGCTAAATAGCTTCCGAAAGATGTACATCAGTACATGTAATTTAAGTTTTTGCTTCAGGTTGTTAATTTCTGACCTTGAGTTTTTTTTTTATTTTATATATATATATATTTGTTTAGTTTTATACTTTTATTGAAAGAGATATCTTACCGGGTTTTCTGTGCAAGTCTTATACGGAGATCTTATTAATATCGTTGGGATCGACAACTGTAACATAGTACATTTAATTAATTTATATTTTATTATGTCATTCTAACTAGCAAATAACACTAATATTCCAAAAAAATTTGTCTCCTTCGTTTTCTTAAATTACATTTAATTTTTTATTTATTTATTTTCTAATTTCATGTTTTCTGAGTTTTCTCTCAACACACCCTCAAACTAGGATTATGAATGGCGTTTACGATTTCATGGAATGATCTCGGTATCAAACCCATCGCAAAGATATACAATACAAAATATAAAAATAGGTACAAAAAATGACAAAGAACATTAAAGATTAATTCAAATCAAAAACAATGTTCACCACAGGAACGGGGCCCAATATAAGACTACATATTTTTTTTCTTAACAGTCTCTGTGCGTAGCTCGTGCTTGAATGGATTAACAGGTCAGATGCCGGCCGGAGTGGTTTAGCGGAAGGGAAGAGGGAGAAATTTAATTTTTTGAAGGTAGGGAGACAAAATATCTCTTGCAATTTCATTGAACGAAAAGTCTTCATACAGGTAAAAAAGAAAGAAAAAGAGAGCAAACAAATTTATTCTATTAACAAACTTTGGTTCCCTGCTTGGGAGGAGCTCTTGGTTCAAAAAACAAGAGCATAAAAAAAATTCTCGGTTTGGGGTGTAACATAAAGTGGAGACAATTATGAGCGGCCGCTTCGATCATTTTGCATTGGATCCCGTTCGCGGTGACCAGTCGGATTTTAGCTATTCGTTTACTTTAAGGGAAAAGGGTTTAACTGTGTCGAGTGTGACAAGTCAATAAAAAGAATGTCAATTCACATAACATTAATCAAGGGAGAAAGTTATTTAAAATATATATTCCATAGCAATGCCGTGTGATTTGTGAAGATGTCGGACCGTCGATGTCATGAGACTGCCAGAATCAAAAACCAGTGCGGAAAGTCAAGAACAAAATAAGTTATAAAACCGGCTGGTCTGGCTATTAAACCGTTTAATTGACAACCGGATCGGACCGGCCAGATTTTAGTGGTTCTAAAAACGGTTCGATCATTTTGGATTGGATCCGGTTCGCGGTGACCAGTCGTATTTTATATATTCGTTTACTTTACATATTTAGTTTTGAAGGAAAAGGGTTTAACTGTCTCGAGTGTGACAAATCAAAGTAAACCACGCGGAGATGAATACGGAGTATATTATATTTGATTGTTCCCGTTTAGATAAGGAGGGGCAAAGAATTCTGAATTTCTGACAATTTGGCAAAATAGAAAGGAATAAGTCAGTCAATTCGTCGTAATAAAATTAGGTCATCAATTTAATTATTTTTCTTGAAAACTTTGTTTTCTTGCTGTTTATACGTGCCAAACTCCAAAATTCCTGAACTTAGTATTTTCAGTGTAACTTCCGAGTAGTCAGTAGGGTAGTAGGTTAACAATATAATTTGTTTTCTGCGAATGTTTCGAGTAGTCAGTCCATCGTTTAACAGGTCAATAATAGACTAATAGTATGCCAAAATAGCAAACCGCACCGATCGCTTCACGAGTCACGACTCCAACAAGACAAAATCGCGAAATCACAGAGCCCCACGCACACGCCGCAGCCGCCCTTCCTTTTTCTATCCTTGTAGTTTAGTCCCTGCTTTTTACTGTATTTACTAATCTTGCGAAGAAAGTATTTACTGGTTTACCATAAAAAGAAGAACACATTTACTTACGTGTAAGATGTAACATATGCACATTAAATTCATGCGATAATAAGTTGCTACGTCACACACTGATAAAAGAATCGCAATTTTTGGACTTTTGTTTGGGTTCTCTTCCCTTTTTTTTTTTATTCGTTCGGTACTCTAATAACAAAGGTTTGAAATGTTTGAAAATTTAATTATTGTTTGACGGTAAAATATAGAATTGCACAAGCTATGGCATGAAATGTATTTGCGTGTTTGATTTCGGTACAGTCGGTAAAAATAAAGCAAAGAGAAAAAAAATAAAAGAAATGTTTGGTGTGTTTGTTTTTGCATCACTTCTATCAGTCTCTGCAGCGCCTTATAAATAATTATTGTTTTTGGTCCTATTATATAGATATTTCATTTTTACCTAACAGACCATTTGATTTCAATAACGTGTCCCTCTTTTCAGTTTAGAATTAACTAGAAGTTCACGATAGCTAAAACAGAGGTGGAGATATAAGTTTTTTAGGGTTGAAATAAAATAATTACATGATCATATGTCTTAAGTTTATTAAAAAACGTAGCACGTACAAGAGGTACAATTTGTTTAACTAGTGAGGCAAATGCCTCCCTTTGCCAACACACAGTTCATATACACTTTTTAAAGTTTTCGTATACACTTTTTAAAAGGAAGTATCTATAAATTATAATATATGTTTTTCATATACACTTTTTAAAGTTTTCGCATACATATATATGTTTTGCACATTTTGTATTGCAAAAAATCACTTAATAATAATTTATTTAAAAAATATTTGATCATAAATAAAAAATCTGAAGTTTCAATTTAATTCAATATAATAAACATAATTGTTATTGCAAATATATCAAGTACTCTGTCTTGAACATAGGATGAAACTTTGTCCATTTTAAATTATTTAGGAATAACTTAAATTTTTCAATCATGTAAAATTAACAGTTTTTCACCAGCCGAAATATATATTGCAAAAAAAAAAAAAAAAAAAAAAAAAAAAATCAATTGCTGACACATATGGTCAAGCCGTCAAAGTCTTCTCGCGCGTGCGCGTCTACCTCCATACAAGACCATATATCCCGCCTTCAACATTAACTTCCGCACAACATCCCAATTCGTCTAAAACCATGAACTTGCCGCACCTTGTCCTTGCACTTCTCTCAAATTTCCTCCTAGCTTTTCTCCACTTACCAATAACTGTTAATGCAGAGACTATGCTGTATCACATCTGTGGTTCCACTGGCAATTACACAGCCAACACCACATACGATTTTAACCTCCAAACCCTCTTGACCAACCTCACAACCGGCGCCACAAATTCCAGCACCAACTTTGGTTTTGCTAAAAGTTTCGTCGGTAGCATTCCCAATGAGATCTTCGGGCTTGCCCTCTGCCGTGGAGATGTCAACAACTCTGTCTGCCATTCCTGCCTTTCACAAGCTATTCAGGATATCCAAAACCTCTGCCCATTTAACAAAGAATCTACTATTTATTATGATTTCTGCCTCCTACGCTTCTCAAACCAAAATTTCATCTTCTCAACTGATAACTCTAGACAATATCTTAAGTGGAACAATCAGAACTCAACAGGATCTCACGCCCTATTTGATAGTTATGTACACTACCTTATGACCGCCACAGCAAGCTATGCTGCATTTAATAGTTCAAAAAAGTTTGGAACAGCACAATTAAATCAGTCTGAGGACTTTCCTCAGATATATGGGTTGGCGCAGTGCACACCCGATATGTCTGACTCAGACTGTGCCTCATGCTTGAATGGAGAAGTTGGTGAGATGCCGAAATGGTTTAGTGGAAAGATAGGAGCGAGAATACTAGGCGTTAGGTGCAACATAAGATACGAGATATACTCGTTTTACAGCGGGGCATCGATGCTGTCACTTACAGTTCCAACTGAGAATGCACCAGCTCCAGCTCCGGTCACAAGTCTAACACCTCCTGTGACAAATTTGGATGATCAAGGTATGGATACAACTAAAATAATTATTTACTAATATACTTAACTATTGGTAATTTCTAATTTATAAATGACTAGTGGCAAAAAAAAGGGTAAAATAAACAGCCAGATTTCTGAGCATGATCTTTGACCAGTCGATATTTGTTACAAATAGGCTAATATCGTTGCTAGTATCTTTGATTGTCAAAGTTACTTACAAGAAAAATAGCAGAATTTTACCAAATGTATCTAGACAGACTAAAGACTTGTATAAAGGCATGCATGTACTCCACTGTATGTATGATGTATTGAGTATTGCAATTCCAATTAATGAAATAATTCAATTACACTGAAAATAATGTATCTTAATTTTACTTACCTGAAAAAGAGTGTTCTTGGTCTGTAGGGCTGTCTAACGTCCACAAATACGGAATATGCCGTTTCATTTTCCATTCCGTTTCGGTCACGGTATGTGTCAAAATTTCTGTTAGTCGTTCTGTTTGAACTGAATATGACGGAATGAACAAATTTGAACTGTATTCCACATAAATGTATGTCAAAATATGTTTTTTTAAAACCAAATAATAAATTGTACCATTGTCCGTTCTGTTCGAACAGAATGGACATGGAAGACGACTGACGGCTAACTCCGTCGGCAGGCCTATTGGTCTAATATTGACAAAGAATAACAAACTTTTACTCGAGGTCGCGGTTCGACTGAGGTGACATTTAATTTCGAAATATATATATTGGAGAGCTGATCCCATCCTATCTTCAAAATACAAAGCGCTAACAGCTGGCTAATATCATTTTGAATGAGTGATGTTCTATAAGTGTTAAGAATTGCATTGGGCCCACATATCTTCGCCATCGAAGGGGGCTATCCAATTAGAATTGGTCCAATTCGAAGCAAGTTTTCTTTGTTTCTTACAAAAATTGATAGGGGTCAACCCGCCATATTTTTTAATTGAATAGCTAGGTAGCATTACAAAGAGTACTATCAATGTCCCATCCAAGCAATATTTCTAGGAACAAACATTGTCCCAATCAATAATTTAAAAATTAATTGGAAGATCCACGCGCATGAAACAAATTCTAGACGATCCAGAAGTTGGCTTGAAGACCGACTCAGAGGTAATTAAGGCCGAGAACTAGGGATATGGTTGGATAAGAAGTATACGAGAGTTTGAGCCCTGTCCTTTAGTAAAATAAAATAATAATAATAATAATAATAATAATAATAATAATAATAATAAATAACAGGACAGTAAACATATAAACATAACGAGTTATCAATCTTCTAGAATTATACAACCTCAGAACCTCTCAAACGACGAGTTTGTAATAACCTTTGTCTGACGAGTTAACAGTATTGTTCTATTGTTCGTATCATTATGAAAAGAATGAGTTTATGGAATTTGTACTCATTAACTCATATGTACGACATAGAAATGAATAGTTTATACACTGATAACCTTTATAGTTTCATTGAATGTACGATTTTTTAACAAAAATAAGTTCATTTTTTTAACAAAAAAATAAGTTTTGTAGATGAGCAAGATTATAGCGCCACAAGTTTTTGGTGCCACAAATGCCACAACTTCTCTTTTTCATTAATATTTTAAAATTTTAAAATATGATTTTCGAATCCAAACCGTTGATCTTGTTCAATTTTACGACCAATGCATTTCTATATAAATTTTATAAATTTTGGAATTTATTTGATATTCGATCAAGAGGCCAACAAATTAACGTATTAAATTTAATCTGTTATAATTAACCACATTCGTTCATTTTTTTTTGCCTCTTGATCGAATATCAAATAAATTCCAAAATTTATAAAATTTACATAGAAATGCATCACTCGTAAAATTGAATAAGATCAACAGTTTGGATTCGAAAGTTATATTTTAAAATTTTAATAAAAAAGAGAAGTTGTGGCATTTGTGGCACCAAAAACTTGTGGCACTAGAACTTTGTTTTTTGCGGATATAGATAAAATTAATGTTTCATGGATATCTTTAACTTTTAGGATCATGAACTCACAAAGTTTGAACACAAATGTAGGCCAGAAGAAAACTTCAACTATTACAATTCTGGCAATCACTATACCATTGGTCCTCGCGTTGGTTCTTATCTCGGGTCTTTGTGCCTGCTTCTTGAATAAGAGAAAATCAGCGCCAACAAAACCATTGTTGAGTAAGAAAATCAACTGATCTTATTTGATCGACTTCTCAAGGAAGTTCATAAAGTGCTGATTGGTTTTTGACGTCAATGGACAGATCTGAGTAATCCAGAGGAGATTATAAGTGTTGAGTCACTGCTTTTCAATTTCTCTGTATTAAGAGTTGCAACAATTGATTTTGCTGAACAAAACAAACTTGGCGAAGGTGGTTTTGGAGCTGTATATAAGGTAGGAATATTCAATACTTAATCTTTGTTGCTAATTGTCAAATAATTAATCTTATAGAACTATACTTTTTGTTGTTACATTAGGGATTACTGCCGGACGGCCGTGAAATAGCGGTAAAGAGGCTCTCGGAACGATCTGGCCAAGGATTGGGAGAATTAAAAAATGAGCTACTTTTGGTTGCAAAGCTTCAACACAGGAATCTCGTCAGACTTTTTGGTGTTTGCTTGGAAGACCAAGAGAAATTGCTTGTTTATGAATATGTGCCTAACAAAAGTCTTGATCAAATATTATTTGGTAAAGTTTTCTTTCTCAATTAGAAATTTTTTTCTCTCAATTAACTTGTCAATTCAGAGATGTTAGTTAATTTTCTGAAAATCAATTTTTCATTGTCGGGACTAATAATTTTAGTATGGTACAACATTTGACAGAATAAAAAAAAGAAGAAAAAGAATAATACTGTGCATTCAGTCAAGATTAGCCATATAGGTAGCCTCATAAGATACTATACTTTAATGTTACTTCGTCTTAAATTAATTTCAAAATGCAGAAACTTCAATAAAAGAAATATGCTTTTATTTATCTGCAGATACAGAGAAGAGGCATCTACTAGACTGGGGTAGAAGGTACAAGATAATTTGTGGAGTTGCGAGAGGGCTTCTCTATCTACATGAGGATTCACAGCTTAGAATTATTCACCGAGATTTAAAGGCAAGTAATGTCTTGCTTGACGCAGAGATGAACCCAAAGATATCTGACTTTGGCCTGGCTAGGCTCTTTGGAAGAGACCAAACTCAAGAGTTCACAAATCGAATTGCAGGAACATTGTGAGTATATATCACCCAAATCAATTACAAATACTAAATGATACATAAATTGCAGTAGTTATTGAGCTTGACAATGTATTTTATTATCAAATTACTGTCATAATACTGAGGTTAATATGCGTATTTTGTTTTAAGTGGATATATGTCCCCGGAGTACGCAATGCATGGCCAGTTTTCAATTAAGTCAGATGTTTTCAGCTATGGCGTTTTAGTTTTAGAGGTAATCACCGGAAAGAAAAACAGCAGTCCTTTGCAAAATGAAGAGATTGAACATCTCTTGAGCTTTGTAAGTACCACCACTCATCATATGTTTCAATTAGATTCATAATCAGCAAAGTAATTATATACTAAGAAAATTTAAATGTCCTTCATTAACATAGGTATGGGACCACTGGATCACCGGGACCATTACAGAAGTAGCAGATCCATTTTTAGGTCAGAACTATCCAATGGATGAGATGTTGAAATGCATACAGATTGGGCTGTTGTGTGTTCAGGACAACCCTGCACACAGACCGACCATGTCCAATGTGGCTATAATGCTTAGTGGCGAAACAATGTCACTCGAGCATCCTTCTAAACCGGCATTTTGTATTGAAAGGAACAGTATATGTGCCGGCTCTATTTTCTCCGGTGGAGATAGCATTATTAGAGGCAACATTGACAGGCACTTGATGTCCAGAAATGAGGTCTCAATTACAAATATTGAACCCAGGTAGATGATTAAGGCTTGATCAGAGATACTCAGCTCGAATTGGGATGTACGAATATAACAAAGTTTACACGATGAGTAGCTGAGATTTTGTAATTATAAAATATTAATAATAATAATGAGGATGATTATTATTATTAAGGCGAGGTAGCATCATTTTTTTTCCTTCTCGTTTGGAATTAACTTTTTCTCCTCTTTTAATTTTGTTTGTTCTCGTCAACTGCAAGTTCCTAGCATGAAATAAATGGTATATGGAACTGCACCTTTTGGCAAATTATTTGAATAAATTTGCTCGAGTAATGGCAATAGCTTACAAATGATGTTGATGTAATTTAGTTTTTTTCTCCTGGTTGTTAATTAATTTCTGAGCTTAATTATTTGAAAATTTTGTATTGTTTGGTTCTGTTGTATTGAAGGAGATTACCGGGTTTTCTTTGGCAGTCTTATCGTTATTGTACCGTTCTAACAACGGTAACATATATATTTCTTGGTATTCTTACTAGCTTCAAACTGTAATTGTAAAAACCCAAAACTTTTTAAATAAAAAGATTAAAGCTTAATAATTTTTAAGAAGCCAATTAAATTTAATTAATTTAATTAACAAAAATCTAATCGTAAATCCCATTTGTAAATTGAGAACGATTTTATTTTGAATCCGTTACAATAATTAATTTCGGCCATTTGGAAAATTTTGTTTAAAGATTATTTGCTTAACTAAGTGTCTTATGCCTTGTTATATTCAAAAATCTATTTTTATAAATTTCCCATATTGTATTTATAGCTAAAAATCTAATTTTATTGCTTGGAAATTTGTTTTTCCTAAATTTTCGTTGATCTGGACCGTTTGATCGAGTTTTAATCTTAGAATTTCTCTGAGCCGTTGGATCCTCCTCGGATTCTTTGATCTCATCTCTCATTTCTCTTTCTCTCTCCCCTCTCTCTGCTTCTTCGCCGAAGCACCTTTGTTGACCCCTTTTTCGCTCGAGTCTCTCTCCCTGTCAATCTCTCCTTCTCTCCCCTGACAGAAGCTCGCGATAGTCGCGAGTTCGCTACCTACTGGACCCACCCCCTTGACTTCCCCCTCTTCCGCTCGTGCTAACTCTCACACTCTCTCTCACCTCTGGCAGAGAAGCGCGATTTTCGCGCGACCGAACCCCTGACACCTCGTGCTCACCTGCCACCTCAACCGATTGACTCCCTCCTCTCCCTCTATAAGTCATCCCTCTTCTCTCTCTCTCTCGAGACCCATATAGACCCAGGTAAGAACAGAAAAACAAGAGAAAGGAAAAAGAAAGAGAGAAAGAGAGGTGGAGGCTGTAGCTGGAGGACGAGGTGGTCAACGACGAGGTGGTGGCGCTGACACTGACGGCGGTGGTGGTGTTGATTGACAGTAGCTGAGCTCGTTTACTTCCCTTCTTATTCCCTTCTCACCTCGGTTTGATATCTCTTTCCCTCTTTCCTTTGCTTGTTGCTGTGATTACTTGTTGTTTGAGCTATGCACTCGAGTGAACTGCTTCTGTGATCGTTGCACTTGTTATTTGGGTGATTGAAAGTGTGTTTTACCTCAGTTTGATCTGTGTTGGCTTTAGGCTTGATTATTGACTGATTGTTTGCTTGTTGTGTTAATCGAGTGTGTGATGTGGGTATGCTTTGCCCCAAATTGATCTGTTATGCACTTGCTTACTGTGTTAACTCGATTGAAGGATTTGGTTGGGTATGTTCTTTGTGGGGTGCCTATGTCTGAATCTGTGCTTGATATTGGTTTTCGTTAAGTTTGTATAATGTTGCAAATGCTTGATTAATGTTGTTTCCTTATCTATTAGTGGCTAGATGTCTCAATTAGAAACTCTGTGCTTGTTGTTTTAGATCATTTCTTGTTTGTTTGATCGGATCAGTAACATGTATACTTGACATTAGATTAAATACATGTGGTTTAAGCTATATCTCACTTGTGGTGTGTTTTCTGGCTTGATATCAGGCTGGTTCAGGCCTGGTATCAGCTGTGGTACACTTCTGTTGCATACTGGTACGGTTTTCCTTAGGACCAGGGACCTATTTGTAAAGATTTCTGAGTTTTGGACTGTTTTGTAAATAACTTTGAACTGGGTTAGGACCTTTCTGTAATTATTTCTGTTAGTAGGGGCTTTAGTGTAAGAGTTCTGTAAATATTTTAGATCTGGGGTCCTTTCGGTAAATTCCCGTGTGCTTGGGTCGGGCTGTGTTTCCTTTTTGGATCCGTCTGGGTCCCTCTTTCCTGTTTGGGCTGCGTGATTTCTTTTCAGCTGGCCCATTCGGCCTCTGTTCTGGTTGGGCCTTGTTATTTGATGTGCGTGGCCTTTTCTTTTGGAGTTGGCTGTAATTTGAAACCGAATTTGCTAAGTTGGATTTTTGATAAAATAAAACTAGAACTATATTATTGTGATGGCATATGTTATTATTTGCAACACAATTCGGATTTTGAGTTAACACTTTTGGCCGAGAAATTAACGAGACGGATTCGAAAATAAAATGTGGGCTTTTACAAATGGGAAATGATTAGATTGTCCGTAAAATAATTTTCTTTACAGATACTATGACTTAAACGGACACAGTATGATCCCAAAATATTTTCAAACAAACTTAGTTTTCTTCGTTAATCTTTTAAAACGAATTTTATCTTATTTTAGTTGTTTTATCAAAAGTGTTTCATACTTGAGCAAAACACTATTTAAATATTAACTAAACTTCTCAAATGATTTCCTAAACCAAACTAATTATTGCCACGTCTCCAAACGTCATAGTTGGACTTATAGGAATCGTCAAAAACGTCTTTCTACACATTAATTTTATAGCTGGAACTTAACAAATTATTTCCAAAACTAGCAACTTAACTTTCCTTCTTAACTAGTTTTAAACGGAACTCCGTCAATTTATTTTTATAAACTAATTAAGTATAGTATTATATTTTAATACCGAGTCCCTTTTTAAGTTAATTAGAAGTTAAGTATGGTTAAAGATAGCATAACCGGAACTTGAAACTGATTAAGGGATAATTGGGTTTAATCGTTAAATTAGCTTTAACGATAGTTTCGTTCACCAGGTGATCAGGCCGACTACCAGGGAGATTACTACTACCCTGAGCACGAGGACGGTGACGCAGGACAGGACTCCGTCGACCCTCCAGCAGAGTAGTCGCTCCTAGGCCCTACTTTCCAGGTGTGGATGCCTTAGGTTTTGTTTAATCTTTAGAATAAGAATTAGATCATTAATTAATTGTATGCATATCATGTCATTAACATTAAGTAAACAGTTAAGCACATGTCATTAACTCAAAACTAGATTTCACTTATAGGATATGCATTGCATATTAATAATAATGTGGTTAATAAACTTAAAAGTGCCCTTAATCAACACTTGCATCTGGTGCGGATCAGGATAGCGAGACCGAGTGTGATAAGTTCGTTTTGTCTGGGGTTTCCATTATCGGGAGATTGCACCCAAGCCATTGCCGGTGGTCTCCTTATGATAGAGATCGTGGGCAACGCGTTTCTGATGATCACTCAGCAGACCGACCGTTAGGCGGTACTGCGGTCACTTGGTAGTCATTTATTATTGTTAGGTTGTTTATATATATGTATATGTATTCCTCTTGTTTCGACTGGACTCTATGGGGTTGTTACTGCTTATCTGATAGACTACCTCTCGATCTCCCACGATTCAATACCGGTATTGACCTACTCCTCGACGGGGGCTGTAGGCTTGGAGCTATGACTTTTTATCGAGCTATGATTCTATTTAGGTAGATCTACTTTAGGCAAGGTCCATGTCATATTGGGATATGTGAGGATTGATTCTGGATTATGATACGCTTATGATTGACTACTGAGTGTGGGTGCTTGACTCTCGTATAATTACAATATTATCTCGTATACTATTCCACAAAACCAGATCTTTGCTATTTTACTTGGGCATGTCATAATAGGTAGAATTGCATCATGAACATTTTATTATACACTTAGAAAATTGCATTAATATATAGGATCTTAAAAAGTATTTAAGTATGGTTTAGTTCTGACTAGAAATTAACCAGAACCTTGTAGGCTCACTCTATCACCACACTGAGTATTAATGTACTCATCCCACATACTTTGATTGTGGAGACAGGTTCAGGTTTGGCCGACTTAGCAGAGGAGGATTTAGCGGAAGACCAAGCCGAGCTGGAGTAGTTATCTCATTATGTATTATTAGGATTTTGTTTAGACTTTGGCTGGAAACTTTTGATGTGTAAACATTTACCGGCCCTTTTGATGTTTGAACAAACTTATCCTTTATTATATGATTTTATTTGTGATATTATTTCTGTGACACTGTTTATTAGCCTTACGTGTGCATAGTAGAGTGTGTACACGTGGCGGGGCTGTCTATCCCGAATTATGGCTTGGTTCGGGGTGTGACAGTAATCTTCCAAAAATGTCTCTCAAGCCTAAACCGGCATTTTGTGTTGAAAGGAACAGCATACGTGCCAGCTCTAATTTCTTCAGTGGAGATAGCATTAATAGAGACAACATTGAGTCATTGACAGACACTTGATGTCCCGAAATGAGGTCTCAATAACAGATATAGAACCCAGTAAGATCTAAGGTGCTCTTGTGGAGTTGAAATGTAAAAGCTAGCAAACTTTACACAATGAGCAGCTGAGATTTAGTGTATTAAATATCTTTTTTAAGGCGAGGTGGCATCTTTTTTTCTTCTTTTGTTGAAGTAAGTTTGTTTTCATTGTTTTAATTTCTCTTTGTTGTTCTGCAATTGCAAGTTCCTAAGTACGAAAGAAATGGTACTATTATTCGAATAAATTTGCTCCGAGTAATGGTAATAGCTTACAAAGATGTACATATAATTTAAATTTCTTCCTGGTTGTTAATTTATGAGCTTAATTATTTGAATAATTTATATATATTTCTAGAGAAAAAATTTAGCCTTTCATCATATATATTTCTTTTATAGTTTTAAATTAATTTCATTTTTATGTGCAGAGAAATCATTGTAGAAATATATTTTGGAAAGGCCTAAAAATATTATAAAATTTAATACAATTTTGAAAATGGCATACCTAAAATATGATGTGGTTTGAAAAATTATTTTAGAAGTCTATAACTCAGAAGATTTATGCAACTGAATTATTCATATTTTTTGTAAGCATGTATGTAAAATTATATAGTGATTCAAATATTTCAAGGGCTCCAAATAATTTTAAAGCTAATATTAGTTTTCTGAAAAGAATAAAAATGGAGGCGGCTATGGTTTAAGAAATGGAGAGAAAAAACAAATGTGAGGAGTTGGGGCGCTTTCCGGTTTGAGCGGGCCATTAGTCCCACAGGGGACAGAGAAGTGCATAGACAAGGTGACTGCTATGAGATGTCCATGTGGCATCCGATGCTCCCTGCGATTGCAGCTGTGTGTTCACTCAAATGAGCCTACTTGTGGTCGACACGAGGGCGTATTATGATAGTATAAAAATGAGTGGGCTCCACCTGTCAGACACAATGTGCACCAACGGAATAGTCCCTTCCCATGGATAGTGCACACATGGTGCAGCGCGGTTGTAGGAAATTATAAGTATATTAATTTCAAGTCGGGGTGGGACTGTAGACGGAACTGTAGAAATTTCATTCAATCCCAGCCGTATGATATTTTTCTCCGCTTGATGGATTTCATCTCCGTCGTTGCCCTCCACTAAAATTTCTGCACCCCTTTCTCTTCTGATTTTCTGTGCGCACACCCTGATCCCTTCCATGTTGTTCTCCCCTGTAGCGCCAGATTATTATTTTTTATTCATTTTGATTTAGGCGCACCGCAGAAGGATATAGAGAACTGTTTGTATAAGATAAATTACATGAGTTGGATTGATTTTCCGTGGGCAAGGATCACATGGACTAAAGAAGATGGCCATTGGAGAGAAGGCAAGGTGTATGTGATCCAGGTGCACCTGGTGTTATTTTCAGCAAGTGCTTCTAGCTTCTTCTCCTCATCTCCTGGTGTGTTTCCACATGCGCTTTGCACAGAGAAAGAGAGAGAGAGAGAGACACGAAGGGAAGGGCTGGCTCTGGCTTTGCTAGGCGACCTCCGATCAAGGGCTGGAGCGACAATGGTTGTGCATAGAGAATTGACACGATCATTCTTCATATTTTAGGCACTAAATCTTCTCCTCATTGCTGATTTACATTTTTGCTCGATTTTTCCATTAATTTTTTGATAGCTTATTTTTTTTCCTGTATTAATAGTCTTTTTGATTTAATTCTTATTAGTTTTATTTTTGGAGAGATTCTACCGTGGCTGTTTTGGAGTTTAAAGCGTAATGCTTTTTGCTCTTTAGAGGGCATTGAAGATTATTTAAATTTTGTAATATATTGCATCAGCATTTTCAAGGTATGTAGGATACCCTGGATTAGTTGTCTGTGCTTGCTAATTTTTGTATTTGTTTTTTTCTTAAATGTTTTCTTAATTTTAGCAAATTACTTAAATAATTATTCAAATTTACTCCTTTGGACCATCTTTACTAATTACCCTTTTTATTCGTTTACTTCTGAATTTTTTTTGGGACAGGGTTTTGTACTTTTGTCAAGGATATAAAATTTAAATTGGAGCATTAAAACTTGGATATCATGTCTAATCAGGTTTCTCTTTTTGGTAATCAATATTAATAGGTTTCGGCTTCTGGTGATCAAGCTCCAGTGCTGATCCAAATCTTAGCAGATGTCAAGTCAACCTCTGCATAATTGGCCATAATCAGAGATGAGAGGTGTAGATACAATATATTTTCATTAATATCTGTCATTATATCTTTTTATTTGGGTTGCAGATTTGATGGATCTAAAGATTTCTGGCTTTTATATTTCAGGGCTAAACTCTAGGCTATTTGAGATTGTTACTCCAAATATACCTACATACTTCACATTATAGTTACCTTCACTTTTTGTGAGTTACCTTTTCAATGGTTCATGCTTATCTTATTTATTGATTAACTTCAGATATTTCTAAGGATTGTTGCAACATAAAGTTACATATGTTGCATTCATTATAGGTCTTTATTCTAATGGTCACTCGATGATTGCTTATTCTACAGGAATGAGGAATGTGGTAGATATAATTTTTCTTATTTATAAACAACTGCTATTACATATCAGTATTTTGATATGTTTTTTCATAGTTTTCACAAAGGAACAACATTTTTACTGTGCCATTGGTGGGGTTGTTAATCTATGAACATGTCATCAAAATACTAGCGTTTACTTCGTTAAATGGACTTATCTCTTCAAAAGTAATGATGCAAATTTATTATACATATCTAAAATATGCATTATTCTAATATCTGTAAATTAATTTGTGACTTTCTGATGTTTCACAGAAAAACTTTGATGTTATGAAAGGAGTAGCAGACCAAATTAGCTGGCAGTCTACAGGTAAGAATCATATCTGTTTGTTTTTTTTAAAAATATTTCTGTTTCTTATTTTTTTCTTAGATTTTTCTACTCATCTCATCAGTTTTTCTAATTTTTAAATGTTTATTTGCACTGATTAGTGTTGCTGTTTATATTGTCTTCAATTAAATGAAAGTAAATGGCTATTTTATATTGACAAAATAGATCCTACTAACCTTCAGCTGGAGTTGTGTAGCCACAAAAACACAGCTACATGATGCTTTGCACAAACTTAGACTATACATGTAATGGTTGTTTTGGTCTCCATTGTCCCCTTTTTTTTATTAGATATGACCAAGAGGTTTTGGAAACTACATGACCTGGAACATTTAAATTTGTTTCCTTAACTTTGATTGATGATATTCATTGATGTTGTGTGCCTTTATAAAATTAGACCAAAATGTGAATTTACTATTGCTAAAAAGTGAAAAAAAATATTACATTGATTTGGGAACCAATTGGCAAAAGTTGAAATTTGCAAGCTAATGCTCCACCTCTTTAAAATGAAGAACAATGATTTACTTCATTATTCTATTTTATTTACTTTAGGTTTGGTTCTGATAGTAAAATCTGATTTTGCTTAATTGATGAACCTTTTTGAATTTTTTTTGCAGAATAATCTCGACACATTAGTGAGCCTGATCGTTGATGCATGCATTTATCTGTTCTAGGTTAGATCCTTGGTTGTGCAATTTAAAACATGTCATATCATATATATTTATTGTCAAAATTGCTAATGAGGCACTGGACAAATTATTATGTCTAAGGTAAATTATTTGGTTCTACACCTAATTAGTGCAATTTTGTTGAAATTTTAAATTTGTGTCCCCTAATTGACGTATCATTCAGTTCGAGTAAGCAAGAACTTGAACTGGTATAGTAGCCGAGAATTCAAACCTCAGTGCAATACAGTATGAGCTGGAATTAAGCTGGATGAATTTTATAAAGGTCAAAAGTTGGGGTAAAATATGCACAACTGCATCATTGCTTGAGTATCTTTTCGGTATTGTTTCATTACATTTTGGTATGTTCTGTCATCAGTAGTAATGTTTTTTTCATTACTCATTTCGAACTGCTCATTTTCTGATTTCATTTAAATTTCTGTCTAAATTCCATAAAATAAAAATGGAGTATTTTTTTCTTTCTAGGACTATTTTGTAAAATAGAATTCAAGCATCAGTAAAGCTTCAACTTCATTCATGTTGAGTTGTAGAATTGAAGTGATCAGGGCATGAAGGAATTAGTCATGGGCATTAGGCTAAGCATCAAGGGTCAGCCTTCTATTCGATTGCAATTTACTTCAATCGAATTATCATGTTTAACATTAGTACAATCTCGATTTATTCTTCTGCCATATTTTTTTAAAATACTTTTGTAGTCTTTTTCTATCATCAAGGAAATAAAAATTAGTTTAGCCAGAGGTGCTGGATCAAGATGCTTGATGTTTGCTCTTTTTCAGCTCAGCATATTATATTACTTATATTTATTTATTTTATTTATTTATTTTAGGTGCTAAAGATGAGTCACAAAGGACTTTGCTTACAAAGAAGTAGAGAATTGCAACTTAAACTATCGATGTTGATCGTGTTACAGGTGCTTGCTGTTAATTTGAGCTTTAGCCAAAGCAGTCATTTATGATGCAATCATATGCATAAAACCCCTATATCCAACCACATGTACCTGCTGTACAAGTATTTTAATATTATGCAGCAGTCAATTCTGCTGAGAACCATATACAAGGTATATTCCATTAGTTTCGCTCTTTGTTCACTTTCTTTGACAAGAATTTGGATGCTTTTATCTTCAGAAAAAAAAAATTGAAACGAATTTTGGATGCTTTGACCAACAAATGTCTGAAGAATTGGCGTTCAGAGGTACGATCAATTTAATGAAGTTGATTAGTTGAATGTTTTTGTGCGCAAATCATGTTTATTATGTTTTCCATGGTACCATATTATTTCGTGTTACATAATTGCTTAGATATTTTGCTTTAATTGTTGCATTGCTATTTTTGTTTGTTTCTTTGTTTGTTTATCTTCTGAGTTTATTATTGGTAACGGAAGGGAAAAGGATAAGCTGACGATGGCTCCAGTCTGTCGCGAATCAATTAATTAAGTACTTTTTTTGGAGATTGTCTTATATCTCCACATTTAATAAAGAATCACTTTTGTGTTTTTAGTTTAATTTAATATGTTCAATTCTCAAGCTCAGCAAACAATTTTGGAATTGGTTATTATTGATCATTAGCATTTATTTTATTTTTATATTTTTTACATTTTTCTTTAAAGAGTTATTTTTTGTTGCAACTGGAATATATTCCAGGGAAGTGTCGTAGAATGAAGAAGAGCTAAATTAAAGCTTTGTTTGAGGTTGGAGTCACACAGGAAGAACAGAAAATAATTCGATTGATTTTTGTTCAGTTGTTTCATATTATAGCAAAATAAGTTATTAGAAACTTAATTTATCTTTTATATGGATTGGATTAAATTATATTTTGTATCCAAATCTACGTCCTTCCAATTTTATCCAAGCCAACTACTATCAATACAAATTAAGATAAAACTTTCATCGCGCGAAGCGCGATGCAATAGCTAGTATATTTTAAAGAGAATTAGTTACGGTCATCCCATTTAATGTTATCCGCACCATTCGATGGGCCTTATGGGCTTTTATGTTTTTACACACATTACTTTTCACGTGACCTCTCATGTGAGGTGTTAATCCTTCGTTTCACTAACTGATCTCCTACACAACACTTCTTCCCGACCTTCTCTTCGGCAATTCCGACGATCTTCTATTTCTCCGGCGAAACTCCAATGATCTCGTAGGGATTTCACATCTACAACAGCCAGTTGATATCTCTAGCCGTAACAACTCTCGTTTGTCTTATCTGATATCTCTTCCCTCCTCTCTCACTTTTCCAACAAGCTCTTGCATCTTCACCTCGCTTTCTGCAACCCCTCGCTACTCTAACCTGGTAGCAACGATCTGACCCGGTTGTGGTGCATCTTTTGCTCTCTTGATCTCGTCAAGACTGAGATAGCCTCTTCGATTTTATGTGGAAACATGGTGTAGGTGTCAATATGGAGTCAAATTCATTATTAGAGACAAATTCGCAACCCGTACACTCAAGGTATGACTTGTTCTCCACTTTGAGATACTTAATTCATTGGGAATTTTGATTAATGATGCGTTTTTTTGATCTATTGGTGCATCGGCATTGGGTTAATTGTTGAAGTAATGGCGTAATTTGTTAGTTAATTGTCAGTTCCTGTTCATTTATGTTTAGATCTGTAAATGTACAACAGATCTGTTTAGTTTTAGATGATCTCGTAAGATTATTGTGTTTCTCTTTTATAAGTTTTTTATAGGTGTTTTCATAGTAACTTTCTAGTGTGGTTTATAAATAATTCCTTGTGCATGTGAGGTGTTCGACCAAATGCCTTAGTGAGGTTTAGTTCAATATTGATTTAACTTGTTTCATATGAAGCAAAGGATCAATGGAGGATATTAACATCACAAATGAAGTGACCACAAGAGGAGCATATCATGTTCTGGCTTTTACCATTCATTAGATATTTGTTCTAACTTGAAAAACTTACGTACTACTTTGATTTTCAACAATATTGTCATTGTCTCAAAATGTGTTCAAGTCTTTTCATATTCTAGCTAGGTCTTTCAGTTCATATGGTAGTTTATAACCAATGTTGCATAAGATGGCTAATTACATAAAATGACTAATTAATACAAATATTATGTTAGTTGCTCTAAATGATGATATTGTATAACTAAGTGATATAGTTATATAACCCATATTGTGTATCTGATAACTATTTATTTTTTTTTGCACAGATGGATGGTTTGAGGTCTGGTGGTCATTATCGTCGAACTGATTTAGGATTTGTCTCACTATTTCTCTCACTTCTCGTCGATCAAATGCAAAGAAAGGAAATAAAAAATAAATTAAAATAATAAATATACAGGGACCGATTCTTATTTTGTTTACCATTATGGATACAAATTATCTAGTCCACACCAATATGTATCACTCAAAGCCTTGATTTAACAAGTGTAGGAACACTGGAAAATAATTTCTGATTTATCAAGGAAGTTTATTAAAATTTGAGCTATTTTCATTTCAGGTATTAAAGGGAATGTGCATACTGGTGCATCGCCTCGTTGGCTAGAACACATTGAACAAGTGATTGCTCTTGTACCAAATTCCCACTTCAACAAAGAGAAGGCACATAAACAAAATCCTATACGAGTGGGTGCTGCTTGGCCATGGCTAATCTAGCCCATACATCCATCTTTCTTTCTTTTATGTTTTCTTTATTATATTAATCTCTATAATTTGAAACCTTGTACCGACCTTGGTATTATTGGAACTGTACAAGCCGGAAATATGTTTCTTATATAATAATGTTAGTTGCTTTGTTCTTTGTTTTAATATCATCACTTATGGATGCATGATAAGTTAATTGCAGTTAAAGGATCAGTTTGTTTATGTAAAGGATTGGTTAATTGATATAAATGATCATTTTAATAAGGGAATGTTTACTTGCTATACTTGAAAATTTATTCTTTATTTTAATATTATCATTGTTAACTGCATGATCAATTAATTCGAATAAAAGATTAGTTTATTTCAATAAAGGATTGGTTAATTCAATTAATGGAACCCTAAATTATTGTTGTAAAGGATCAATTTATTTCAGTAAGGGATTGGTTAATTTATATAAGAGATCATTTTAATCGATATAAGGATCTGTTTATTTCAGTAAGGAATCATTTTAATTGAATTAACTACTCGTCCTTAAGTTAATTTCAGTAAATAAATTAGCTTATTTCAGTAAAGGATCAGTTAATTGATATAAGTGATCATTTTAACTAGGGATGGTTTAGTCATTTAAATGTTCACTTTATTTTGTTTAAATGTTCATTTTAGTTATTTTATATACTCTCCATGGAGTTATATTAATTTTTTACTTAATCTAATTATTTAGTTTATTTAGTCTAAATATTCACTTTATTTTGTCTAAATGTTCACTTTATTATTTTATATACTCTCCCAAAAGTTGTATTCTTGGCGTAATTTAATTATTTAATTAGTTTAGTTTAAATGTTCACTTTATTTTGTCTAGGTGTTCACTTTATTTTGTCTAGATGTTATTTAATTTAAATATGTAATAAGGGATCAGATTGTTATAATAAACGATCAGATTATATAATAAGGGATCAGATTGTTATAATAAGAGATCAGATTGTATACTAAGAGATCAGATTGTTACAATAAGAGATCAGATTGTATAATAAGGGATCAGATTGTTATAATAAGGGATCAATTAGTGAAGAGAGAGGAGTGAGCAGCGCCCAAAATAGAAAGGGTGCTTCCAACACCCTTTTCATTTTTAGTTGGGATGACAAGGATTGCAAATTAGGGGATTGCACTTATAACACCCCTATTTTAAAACCTTTCTATCTACACCTGTTTTTTTTTTTTTTTTTGAGGATCTATCTACACCTCTCATCGCATCAACAGTGCTAACTACAGGATTCGGATCCGGGCGGAATTGCAGGGATTTATATATGTTATAGATGTTTACGATAGGACGGGGGCCCAATATAAGGCCACAAAATTCTCTTGCTGGCTCAGTTAACAGCCTGTATAGTTATATATTAGAAAGCAGATTTATGCAAATTAGAAGGCCGACATATCTGGTGCTGGGCTGGACCCACATTTTTTTACTCAAAAAAAAAAAAACAAAAACAAAAACAAAGAAGTAGATGAATTTGGAATTTAGTTCGCCTTATTTTAAATAACTATTTCCGTCAGAATACTCAAGGTATACGACGTTAAACTGTTTTCACATCTTTTCTTTTGTATTCCAACCCTATCATTATATTCGTATCGGGTGATTTGGTCCAAACAAATTTAATATATTTCTAAGGAATCTTTTGGTATCTATAACGTGGCAATTATTCCATTTTTGAGAGAATTCATAATAGTCTAAAGACCGGTGGACGTAGAAGTTTCTGTAAGGTGGGACAAAATATTCTTAAGGCAATATATAATATAGCAAATAATACAAATTGCAATTGTCTATTGTCTTTATATCCCTACTCTTTATAAACGTACGGATCCAAAAATGTATCACTTCTGTATCTAATATAAACCACCATATGTACCGTTTGATCAATCTAATTTGTGGATAATGTCAATCGGTGGACAAAAGATTTTATCATTGAATTTTATATCTAGAATGGAAAGAAAATTGATTAGAATAATAATGCTTTTTTTTCATATATGTAAAACTTTTGTCATCTATTTTTTAAAATGTATATTTCAATTAAATTTTGATTCTCATGTTGATAATTTAATTTTTATTTTATATAAATACAAAAATATTTTAAATTTTTTTTTATTCGCATATTGAGTGGACGTATTTTGTAGTTTCTCAAAATACATACTACAAGAAGCATTTTTTTCCTTTTTTATTAAAAAAAAAACTTTTTCCAATCGGGACCGACGCACAATTCGACGCCCTAAGCCCAAATAACGAAATAAAAATTGTATGTCTAATATTTGTTTTCCGTATAAGCATCAGATATAACAAGATTTCGTCAGTAGTCTGTTAAGATTTCGTCAATAGTAGCACCAGAAAAATTTCATTGCCAGGTCCGATACAAGGCACGATCCAACACATAAATTAATAAAGGATACAGACAAATACGAGTTTAATGAGGTTCAGTAACAATCTTGTGTCTACATCCTTCATACACACGCACGCTATTTTTTTATTATTTTTTGTAAAAATCTGAGTTGATACAACACAAGTAGAGAAGATGAATAAATATAATAGTAATAACTTCTTTTTCAAGATACAATCTAAGTAAGAAAGAGAAGAATATCTGAACATGTCTTCAGATAATCAAATCAGATTCTCGTCAATCAGTCATCGTCTTCTTTATGTATATTCTTTTCTTTTTTTTGAGATATATCCGAGGATTCTTTCCTCTTCTCTAAGATACCTCCAAATTAGATCAGAACTATCATTTTCTTTCGATGTCATGAATCTGATCCAAGACACGATCTTATGCGGCACAACTCATGTCTGTCCATGCCATGTATCTGATTCCGGGTTCGATCATCTGCAACATCATATTCCAACCTAGGAGAAATATTTCAAATTTAAGTTATAATAATAATGATATTTCCAAATTCTTAGTTTTGGAAATCGCTTGACAATTCTAATTTTATAATATTAATAATTATAAGTAAAAAAAAAATTTTAATTCAATATTTTGGAGAAATATTTTTTTATAATAAAAACATCAGGTCTTAGCATATGATGAAATTTATGGATGTTTTACAATTTACCAAGTTATTGAAAAATTTTAAACAATTTAAAATTAACAGGTCTTTACAGCATCAGCAAATTAAACATATAGCCAAAAAAAAAAATTATAGTGCTTTATCTACACTGTATCCAGCAACATATTCATATAGTTATTTTACTAATTTTAAATCTAATTTAAATGGATAACACAATTTGATCATCAACATAGAGTATTATTATCAAGTGTTCCTTCGTGTTATCTTTCACAAATATCTCGTCCATTAAACATGTATGCTTAAATTGAAAACAAGGATAAATTAGCTGCAACAATTACTTATGTTATAAAAAAAAAAGAATGAAATTTGAAGTTCATTAACGATAATCACAAAATTAACAATCCTCACTAGATCAATGCACCGAGTACATATATTTATTATTAATATTTCTTTTTTAGTCAATAGTCATTAGTCATTAGTGAAAGTACGTACTTGCCACGCAGTTTTGTTGAACACGTTGATATTACCAATGTTTTGAAAACCGATCCGGGCATTGAACCGGTGAAGCTAAAGGTTCGATGGTTCAATCAGTTCGACCGGTCGAACCGGTGGAGAGAATCGGAGGACATCTTTGTTATTGTATATTTTATATAAATTAAATGTTCACCTATTTACAACAAAAGCCCACTGGCCCAGTGGTATTGCATTTATTTGTCATCCAAAAAGATCCTACTTCGATCCCCTCCCATCTCAATTTTGGAGAATTTCATTAAACCACAGAAAAAAAATTTAAAAGCAATAAACCGGCGGTTCGGTTCAACGGTTCCGTCGAAAACCGGACCGAACCGGCCGGTTCGTTGTGGTTCGTAAACAGTCAAATAACCGGTTCAGTTTAGACCGGACTGTGGTCCGGTTCGCGTTGAACCGGCCGGTCCGGTCCGGTTTTCAATACATTGGATATTACTTATAAATAGATTTCTAAATACTGTCAATACGTATTGTGTTCAGATGTTTTTTTTTTGAGGGCCGACAAATGCCAGCGAATTTTCATTAATAAAAAAAGGTTACAAAAGTTGCATAAAGAAAGAAAAAACTACAAGAAACTTCAAACAAAGTTTCTCGCTACTGGTACCTAACCGGTACCAGTCTATCAACCCAACCAAATGCCTTGTACCAGTATATAAACTGGTACAAAACCAAAAAGAAAAATATTACTAACTCTCCCAAATCCAGCCTCGACCTAACCGGTACCTACGAGGCGATCTTCAGACCCACACAGCCACACGACCTTCCAACGTCAGGGCTACCAGCTGACTTCACCTCCAACACCTGTGCGTGAACGGAGGAATTCTCCAACACCTATGCCGAGACCCACCGAGACCAATGGTGTGCCATACAACGACCCTCAACAAAGTCTTGTTCGTCAACGACGTCGTCTTGTTCGCCTCCGCAAGAAGATCGACTCTTTAATCAGAAGATTCCAATACCAAAAAGACACACCATTCTCACCGGCCGAACCACCACTGTATGATTCTTTTCCGGTTGCACCATGCCTACAATGGTGCCAAAATCGTCGGCTGAACCAGACAACGGGCACTACCACACTCGCGGATACAAAACACCCGTTGACAAACGCCGTCCACGTAATTTCCGACCCGTCATACAAAGACGAAGCACTGTCGACACACTACCAAACCGAACAAGGTAGAGAAGCACTGTCAGCAAGTCGCCGGAGAAAAAGACGAAGGGAGAACTGATCTAAAGCAAAAGAAAAAAGAAGAAGAACAAAGAAAAAAAGAGGAAAGGGAGGGGAGGGGAGGTGGGGGAGGCCAGTGGCGACCTCCCCGCCTAGGCTTTTCAATTTATTTGAGGTAAAGAGTGGAGGGTGTTGGTCGTCTGAGGTCAGAGAGGAGGAGTGGGAAGGTGGGATTTGGGGAGCTAGGTGTTTGTCGCTCACGAATCGCCTATGCGGCGCGTCAAGAATCGTGCAGCGCTAGGGTTTTCCCGATTGATCTTTACTGTGTTCAGATGTTATATCATGTTGTTCCGTGATTAAATGTTTCACGCATCATAGTGCATTGTATCTAAATTTTAAGGAATATGACATGACCCGTCTAGGAGCATGCCACGGCTCATATCCCCATATCGTGTTGTGTCGTTCTTCTTTAGACATGTCGTGCAATAACGTATTCAAACATGTTTAATTTTTTAATACAAATATAATTTGGTTAGGGAATTAAAATTTTTGTTTGATAAAATATGATAATGATTAAGGAAATAAACGTGCTTTACAATCAAAATATATTTTAATTTTTTTAAATTTTGATATGAAAAAAATATTTCTAATTATTTGGTAATGATTCTCTTTTTTTGGGCTTGGGAACGATATGTTTTAGAAAATATAGGGGTTACTAATTTAAAATTGTGTGAGTATACTTTTTCAAAATAATAAAATTAAATATTAGAATGAATTATTCAATTAAAACTCACGCCAAGTTGTTATAGTCCGATCTGATTAGACAGCAAGAGAGAAGTGACAACTGAGAATTTGAACGTATAAGAGATGACAAATTGTTTTAATTTTAGGACAGAGATTTGATGAATAATTTCTATTATTCTTATCATTTAAAATTGAATGTACATAGATATATATAACGCATTTGTACCGTTGGTCATTTCTAACTTTTTTTTTCCTAAAGAAATCATCCTAATTATAAATATAATCTTTCTATTTTTTTTTATTCTAACATCTAGAAAGGTATTTCATTTGGAATTAAAATGTATTCATAACCGTATTCATTATCGTTGATTTATGATTAAATATATCTTGGACAAAATTTGTGAAAAAAAAAATAAGCCTATACATTAAATAAGAAGTCCATCGTAAATGAAAAAAAAAATAATATACTCCTATATTTATATAAATATAAAGTCAAAAAAGAATAAATTTGGCATGTTTTTATGTCGTGTCTTTCGTGTCACGTCATACCCTATCTCGTGTTGTGTCATGTCGTGTTTCGTACCGTATCATGTCATGTCTGAAAATTCACGTATTGTACCGTAACATGTGTATTTCACAAAAGTCAGACATGACGTGTCTAAATTCTCGTGCGAGTCCGTGTCCATATCGTGCTGTGTTCAGTGTTCAGACACTTGTGATTTTTCTCGGAACACTACTTGTAACAAGGCTAAAATGGCAATTATATGAACATATATAATAATCTATCAAATAATTATACAACTCATCCGAATTTTCAATGGGACAAGTACTAGTCAAAGCTGCGTTATCTTTTAAATATTTGTTTGCTGGAGAATCCAACCTCCATAAAATACCATCTCCCTCCTCCGGCTCAATAATCTCTCCCCAAATTAAACATATCCCCAAACTGTCAACCTCCGACCTCACCATGAACTTTTCTCACCTTGCCCTTGCACTTCTCTCCATCCACCTCTTAACTTTCCTACACTCGCCTACTGTCGATGCAGCCGATGCCCTGTATCAATTTTGTGGTTCACAAAATTACACCGCTAACAGCACATACGATTTGAACCTCCAAACCCTCTTGAAAAACCTCACAACCAGCGCCACTAACTCCACAACCAACTTTGGCTTTGCCAAGACCATCATCGGCAGCGTTCCCAATCAAATCTCGGGGCTAGTTCTCTGCCGTGGTGACGTCAACTCTTCTGCCTGCTCTTCCTGCCTTTCACAAGCTTCTCAAGATATCCAAAACCTCTGCCCATATAGCAGAGACTCAACTATTTATTATGATTTCTGCCTCCTACGCTTCTCAAACCAAAATTTCCTCTCCTCAACAGACAACTCACAACAAGTCTTCATGTGGAACACTCAGAACATAACAGGATCACAAGCTCAGTATGATAGTTATGTGAACTACCTTATGAATAGCACGTCAGACTATGCTGCTTTTAATAGTTCAAAAAAGTTTGGAACGGCACAATTGAATCTGTCTAAGGCCTTTCCTGAAACATACGGGTTGGCACAGTGTACACCCGACATGTCTGAATCGGACTGTGCGTCGTGCTTGAATGGACTAATTGGCGAGATGCCGAAGTGGTTTAGTGGAAGGCAAGGAGGGAGAATTCTTGGTTTGAGGTGTAACATACGGTATGAGATTTACACGTTTTACAGTGGGGTGTCGTTGCTATCGCTTACTACTCCTACTGAGAACAATGCACCAGCTCCGGCTCCAGTTCCAATTTTGATACCTCCTATCACGAATCCGGGTGATAAAGGTATGAAAACAAATGTTTATTTTAGTAATGTATGTATAAGTAGTTCCTTGGCCTTTGCTAAGAACTAGTGGAAAAAAGCAGAAATTAATACAAGTTCAATGGGGATTCTAAAATCCAACGTCTACAAGCTATTTCGGTGATTAATTAACGATGAGAATCTGATAATTAGTCGTGGATAGTTAATTTTTTTTAGAAAGTATACCGAAGGGGCTATTGGTTTAATTTATCTAATTAATTTTGGGGACAAAAGGGGTCAACGGTCTTGAGACTGACAAGTCAATAAACCACACGAGATGAATGCGGAGCAAATGACACGCTTGTACTGGACTACTGGTATTGATATTCATCTTAGTAAGTATTCGCGTTGGACAACTGGAGAGACAAAACGATTCAGTAATAATAATAATAATAATAATAATAATAATAATAATAATAATAATAGTAATAGAACCAAGACAGTCAAACAGGCCACCTGTCAATAGCCCAGGTTTTAAGGGTTGAAAGAAAAAAGAGGGGTAGTTGAGAAAATTTTACTGGAAAGTAGTTGTCCCACAAAAAATAATAGATTGTATAGCGCAACATAAATAATAATAATAATAATAATAATAATAATAATAATAATAATAATAATAATAATAGTAAATATAATAATAGTAATAATAGTGTAGCAAGGTTACAATTCCACTAATTTTTTTGCCACAAGTGTTCTCTACTTCATATTTTATCAATATTAAAAATTTAAATGCTGAATTCAAATTGTTGAACTTTCTCAATCTAATGAGCGATGCATTTTTATATAAGATTTATAAAATTTAGAGTCGGATTGATACTCGATCAAGTGACCAAATGATAAATATATCAGAATTAAAAATCAAAATGTTATAATTAATCAGATTCGTTCATTTGTTGACCATTTGATTGAGTATCAAACTGATTTCAAATTTTGATAAAAATTACATAGAAATGCATCACTCGTTAAATTGAACAAGATCAACTTTTTGGATTCAAAGTTTAAAATTTAAAAATTTAAAATATTAATAAAATATTAAGTTGTGGCAATTAAAAGTGGTGACACTAGAACATTGTTCATAATAATGATGATGGTGATAATTATTTTCTGCTACAAATTTTTTTGATTAATGCATGTATTTTCCGACATTCAGGAGCGGAACTAAGTATAATGCAAAATGTGCTTAGCACCCTCCAACTTTCAAAAAACAGTCCCTTATATATTTAAAAATTATGTACAAATTCTTTTAAAATATAACAAAAGTCTTATTTAAACTCAAAAGAATCCATACTATAATTTTTGTCCCCGCTACTTGAGAATCCTGATTATACCGTGGCGACATTCCTCAAATTGCAATCAACATTTTTGCTATGTTGCTTCTCTAGACGGCTGACTGTTAGAGACGTTGTTAAGTAGAACTTATAAACTTATAATACTAACAGATGGACGATTGGAGGAGATTATTAAAACAAAATTAGGAGGTTCAAATACCAGCTGAGAAATTATTGATTTTTGTAAAGTCTACACCCTCTGGTGCCGTCAACCTGCACGGATCTTACACAATCCACTAATTTTCACCCGACACTCAGCCACAGCAATCCGCCACATGCAAGGGCACCCATTTTGCTGTGTGGCCTTTATGTCCTGGGCGAAAGGGAGAACAGCTGTGTGTTCTCCCTTATGAATTAGTTATTTATTTTGCTTGCGTTACCAAGAGTCCTAAGGTTCAAATCTCACGGCCATAGAGTGGGGATGGTAACTTTTAATTATTATTTATTTTTGTGCACGATGAATCCTTTACGACTGCATATGATTATACGTACAGAAGAATGACAATTATTTAATGTACACATTTTCTATCAAAATATTTTAGATTAAATTATTTTATTACCTTGTCAGTTGTCATAATTCTTTTGTATCTTTCTTGGTGATAATGTTTTTATACGAATAATTTTCATAATAAATATAAATTATTTTTATGCATGGATCTTCTGTTTCTCAAAATTTTGCAAGTTTCGTGAGCAAAAAATGGAGTGTTAGTTGGTTCATGTCAAATCAAATGGTCAAAACAAATAAAATATGTTAGTTTCAAGATTTATAGCTTTATGTTTTTATTAACTTAAATTTTATGAAATAGTAAGTTTATGCCATTCTGTTTCCAGATTTATGGAGAATTGTACAACAAGCAAATGAATTTATTAATTCTGAATATGAAAAAATATTGTTTCTTATGTTAAATCCTAAATTTAATTTTCTGGAAAAATAACAAACAGAGTTGGGAAAAAAAAAAAAGAGACATAAATACGGTAGCTTTCATCCTTGATATTGAAGGAAATTTCAATTTCAGTACAGGTAACAGACGAGTCTCAATCTCAAATAGCTAGCGTTTTCGAAGAATTAGGGCTCATTTTTAACTCCCGGTCAACAAGAAAATTTTTTATCGCTCTGATAATTTTTTGCGTCAAGCCGAAAATTGAAAATTTTACCTTAGAATAACGAAAGAGTTCGTGATGATATATTTAATTTCGTAAAATATTTTTATTTCAATTTTTCATTAAAATTCGTCCCATTTGAATAAAAACTAGAGGGTCTTATCGAGCTTCGCTCAATACGTAAATTTTTATTGTATTAATTCTTAGTTTGTTCTTATAATTAAGTTATATATAAAATGAAGATAATTAAATTTAGTATGGTAGAGTCCAGGGCCGGATCCAATGTACTGAGTACTATGGCAGGTGCCCAGGGTAAAAAATGAAAATTTAAGGACCTGATTTATATATTTCTGTTGGTGCCTGGGCTAAAAAGAATATAGTGCCTGGGCTGTTCTTTGCGTTTGTGCCTGCTGTGTGACTGTGTTGGACTTTTGGCCTTAAGAATTTTGTTATATTATAATTGTGCCTAGGCTAATTAAATTTTCTGGATCCGTCCCTGGTAGAGTCATATTGACGAAAAAAGAACGGCATAAGAATAAGACAGTGCTACGGAGGAGAAGTAGAAGAGAAAGGTGAAGAAAAATAGAGATAGGATGAAAATGAAAATAAGAAAAGATCACAAAAGTCAGAAAGAAAACAATACGCTGCCAAATTATTGTCTCTCAGTGAATCAAGTCAGTTTTATGAGCAATAATACCTGATACATAAATAGTTATAGAGTAGCACGTTACATAAATTAGAAAAAATATTATTTCACAATTTTTAAAGTGTCGGACTACATTTAACTAAACGATCTCGAAACTCACACATCTTTATTTATATTTTTTTTTATTTCTATCGTAGAAAGCAACTACTGTACCCACGGTCACCGTAGACCGTACATGTCTACAAATTACAACGCACTGTACTGCCTTCACTATTCAGTGGGTCAATATCACGCTCACCTTAGTCAACATTTTGTCTTCTTTCTTTGTTTCTAACTTTGTTGCCGACTTGCCGGGGCATTGATGCCCGATCAATAAAACGGTTTTATTAAAACTCATCTTTCTACCTCCATTTTCCATTCACATCTCAAAAACTTCCCAAACCTTACCACCCCATCCAATCCAACCATGAAATCCCCTCAATTCACCCTTCTACTATTCTCCATCCTCATCTTCTTCCTCTCTCTCAGCTCTCCTACTGCTGAAGCCGCTGATGCGCTGTATCAAAATTGTGGCTCGACCGGCAATTACACGGCCAACACTACATATGCCGCAAACCTCCAAACCCTCTTCACCAACCTCACAAACAGCGCCACCAATTCCACCAGGAACTTCGGCTTTGCCAAGAGTTCCGTCGGCAGTGTCCCTAACCTTGTGTCAGGGCTAGTCCTTTGCCGGGGAGATGTCAACTTCACGGCGTGCTCCTCCTGCCTCTCCCAAGCCACTCAGGATATCCAAAACCTCTGCCCCTTTTACAAAGAAGCAACCATTTATTACGACTTCTGCCTCCTTAGGTACTCAAACCAGAACTTCCTTTCTTCCACTGACAATTCCAACGAGATCATTCTGTACAATACCCAGAACGTGAGCATATCGTTTACCCTCTTCGACAATCTCCTCGAATATGTCATGAACTCTACAGCTTCCTACGCCGCATTCAATGATTCGAAGAAGTTTGGGACTTCACAGTTGAATTCAACTGGTACCATTCCGGTTGTAAGGGGACTGGTTCAGTGTACACCAGACATGTCAGACGCAAATTGCGAGTCGTGCTTGCAGGATCAGATCAGTCAGATGCCCAACTATTTCAGTGGAAGGAAAGGTGGGAGAATTCTCGGTGTGAGGTGTAACATTCGATACGAGCTTTATTCATTTTATGATGGGGCGGCATTGCTGACACTTTCACCTCCGACCGCAAATGCTCCGGCGCCAGCTCCAGCTATAACACCTCGAGTAACAAACCCTTCTTCAGAAGGTATGAAAAGACCATCTGATTATTTCACTTCTGTAAGTACTCGTAATTCATTGCTACTTGCTGATCTAGTTTGTCGATCGGCTGAAATTGAAGGAACTATTTAATCACGTGACAATTATCTAGTAGGCATAGACTACAGAGAAGAAAAGCTAATTCAAATCGGCAATAATTTGTTAAAAATGTATAACGTACTTGGTTACATGTCGCGCAGTTAAAAAAAAAAAAAAAAAGAAAAAAAGTGTATAATTGTGAGATCTAAAATACACGTGTACAGCTTCACAATTGAGTTATTGTCCGTTAAAATTTTGTTGTTTCTTCAGATTAATAAGGAACAGAAAAAATTACTGACCAGGGTCAGATGATGTGATTTGATTAGGTTCTCTATCATATCAACACACTGGTTGTCAAACACTAGTCCCTTGGTTTTGTTATTTGGTGGAAGAAAATGATAGGCAGCTGGCTTTAACCTTTGAATAGTCAAAAACTACCATGCAAGTCAAGTAGTTGGTTATCAACATTTTCTATGCCGGAGGATATTTTATTGAATTGGGACATCCGGTGTCCATAATAGCCTCCTTTGAATTGGTAATTTGTTTCTTTAATAACTCTAATGAGAAGAGAAACGTCATTTGGAATGAGTGATGTTGTTTATAAGTGGCACTTAACACTTTGGGCCCCACTTATCTTCACAATCCGAGACACACCTTCCCAATTTGAATTGGTCCAATTCCAAGCAAAGACTTTTAGTTTTAGGAATTAGGAGTCACCAATGTCCCAATCAATAAATTAAATATCTGGAAGATAGAAGCGCGTGAAACAAATTTTATATCTAGGAGTTGACTTTCCGACGACTTTCAGGTTAGGCCGATGAATTAAAGGATATGATAGAGATATCTAAATAAGCAGAAACTTATCATCGTATACGCAAGTTGAGCCCTTTCATTACTTAAAAAAATATAATATAATGGGACAACAATTATATGAATAGGACGAGCTAACAACCTTTTAAATATTATGCAATACCTAACATCAACCAGTTAATATCTTTTGCTGACAAGCTAATTTACTAGGATTTATATAATTATGACATTTAACGAGTTTATGAATTTTGTCAGATAAGTTGTGTCGAAACAAGTCTATTCCTTTAAAAAATTAGTCTGAAACAGATCAATTTTTTTTTTTTTTTTTGTGTGTAAATGGATCAAGACATGACTAGCTAGTTTAGATGGCTCACTCTAGGGGAAAAAAAAGTTGATTAGAAAAAAAAAAATAAATCAGATCCTTCTAAAATTTCTGCTATAGATCCGTCTTGATTTATCTTAATTAAATCTTGCACGAATAGGACCAAAAACGAGCTAACTTATTAATTCCCTAACAGACGCAAATTATTGGCGAATTGCGACTAGTCAAAATAAGGATAGAGAAATCTCCCTGTAATAAAGGGAACGGCTGGAAAAGTAGATGCCCTTTTACCTAAATTTTGTGCCAATATTAAATTCTCAAATGTGGTCCCCACTCTCTAGAGCGCCTACTGGCATTGATTTGTAAAACCGGTGGGATTTGGATGCCATGTGACGGTAGTATAACTATCTTTGTGTGAGGTCTCTAAAACTATCTTTTCTTGCATAAGACTATTAAAAACAACTGTTAAACCTTGGCTGAAATCGACACATTGAGTATCTAGTCGTAACAATTAACAAGTATATTAAATTGTTGGAGATACAAAATTAATATAAAAATAGATTATAAGTTGGCGAATTATTGTTACAAGTTTTTGTTTTTTTTGTTTTTCTTACTTTTTGACTGGTTTGTTTTCATATTTCTATTAGATTTTTGTAACTTTTCTTTATCAATGAAAAAAGTGAGCAATTTGTTGGCCCTCTAAAATTGATCAAATTTTATTTACTTATTTATTTATTTTTGCGATTTTCTTGATAGAAATTCGTAACTTTTACAACTTGAAATTACAAAGTCTGAATTGGAATGTAGGCAAGAGTAAACCTTCAACTGGTACAATTCTGGCGATCACTATACCGTTGGTCCTTGCCTTTGCTGCTATCTTGGGTCTTTGCATCTGCTTCATGAAGAAGAGAAAATCAGTGCTAACCAAACCATTACTGAGTAAGAATGATCAACTCTGATTTTATTGACTTCTTATCCAGTAAGCTTAGAATTTGCTGAATGTATTTTTTGGTGTCAATGTACAGATGTGAGTAATCCAGAGGAGATCAGAAGTGTGGAATCACTGCTTCTTGATCTCTCTGTATTAAGAGTTGCCACAATTAATTTTGCTGAGGAAAACAAACTTGGAGAAGGTGGTTTTGGAGCTGTATATAAGGTAGAGATATAGTCTACTCAAAGTTCTTATTTAGATGTCAAACAATTAATTGTATATAACTATTCATTGTGTCCTTACATTAGGGTGTCCTACCTGATGGCCGAGAAATAGCAGTAAAGAGGCTATCTGAACGTTCTGGCCAAGGGATAGGAGAACTAAAAAACGAGCTACTTTTGGTTGCGAAGCTTCAGCACAAGAATCTCGTCAGACTTCTTGGTGTTTGCTTGGAAGGCCAAGAGAAATTGCTTGTTTATGAATATGTAGCTAACAAAAGCCTTGATCAAATCCTATTCGGTAAAGTTGACTTTCTAAATCAGGAATTTTTTTTTTTCCTTTTTAATTTTCTGATTCATAATTCTAACAGTAACTCAAATATAGTCTTTGTGAATTTCCATTTTGCTTGGTGGGACCCCATATTAATTAAGTACGGTATTAACCTAGTCCAGAAAAAAAAAAAAAAGTCTCGATGCATTGATTTAAGATAGCTACATCTCATAAACCACTCTGTCAAATCAGTGTCAATACTATCCTGTCATGTTAATTGGATTTTAATTCATTTGGAACTGCAGATACAAAGTTGGGCTTTACATACCATAAAATTGTTAGCTAATTAGTTAATTGACTTATCAGGAGAAATATATGTCTCGAGTTTTCATTAATAAGGTTTTCATTATCTTCTTATGCAGATACTGACAAAAGGCACCTACTTGACTGGGGGAAAAGGTACAGGATTATTAGTGGAATTGCAAGAGGACTTCTATATTTACACGAGGATTCTCAGCTTAGAATTATTCACCGAGATTTGAAGGCAAGCAATGTCTTGCTTGATGCAGAGATGAACCCAAAAATATCTGACTTCGGTTTGGCTAGGCTCTTTGGAGGAGACCAAACTCAAGATATCACAAATCGAGTTGTTGGAACATAGTGAGTATATATCATTCAATTAAATTTTAATTACTGGATGATATATTTCAGGAGTTGTTGAGTTTGACAGTGTACTTTATTGTCAATTACTGTAATTAAACTGAGCTTGGCATGTCTATTTTATTTTAGTGGATATATGGCCCCGGAGTATGCAATGCGTGGCCAGTTCTCGATCAAGTCAGATGTTTTCAGTTATGGTGTTCTAGTTTTAGAGATAATCTCTGGAAAGAAGAACAGCAGTACCTTCGAAAGTGAAGCAACTGAAGATCTCTTGAGCTTTGTAAGTACCATCATTGATAATGTCTTTCCATTAATTCCATAATCAGCAAAGAATTATATACTAAGAATTGGAATTTAAATAACATAGGTATGGGAACACTGGACCACCGGGACCATTACAGAAATAGCTGATCCATCTTTAGGACAGAACTATCCAAGGAACGAAATGTTGAGATGCATACAGATTGCACTGTTGTGTGTTCAGGACAACCCAGCAGATAGACCAACTATGTCAAATGTGGCAGTCATGCTTAGTGGCGAAACAGTGTCTCTCGAGACTCCCTCTAGGCCAGCATTTTGCATTGAAAAGAGTGGTATACGTGCTGGCTATTTCTCAAGTACATATACCAATATGGGTGCCAACACTGACAGGTCCTCGACAAGGTCCGTCCCCATGTCACCAAATGAGGTTTCAATTACTGATATTGAGCCCAGGTAGCTAAAAAAAATTGGCTTGAAGATGCTATTTGTGGTATTCCGAATGTGTAAAATTCAGCAAAACTACTAGATCAGTAACTGAGATATATTGGTATTGATTATAAATTCTAAGATTTGGAAAAGGTCTTTACTCGGACAGACCTTTGACATTGTTAGTTTTTATCTTTTCCAATTGTAAGTTCCTAGTATGAAATAAAATGTATGGAATTGAGCCTCTGCTTTGATAAAGTATGGGAATAAATTCTCTTCAGACATGTTAACAACCAGAATAATTATACATGTTTAAATTAATTCTTGGAAGATCAGTTATGAACCCCCTCACTAATTGGATATTTCAACCTTCAATTTTTAATATTTGATATTCACCCCTCTGATTACAACTAGTATAGATATTTATTCTTTGGTACTTAATTCTAATGATATTTTATTTTTTATATTTCAATTTATAAAAGTTTAGGAGCAAGATGCCCTCTGGTATTAAGGCATTGCTCCAGAATTTTAGTTATAAGTGAAAGAATGGAATGGAATGGGAAGAAAATTTATCCAAGAGTGACATTCTTTATACTCCAAAGTTGAGGGTAGCATTTTTTTCACGTAAAATCTATCATTTTTACCCTTGGTTTCCATTGGTTCACCTTAGAACTGATTTTTGGAGTAAGGTAACTTTTTTCTCCTCCCATCCCTCCATCGTTTCACTCCTTCTGGAGCGACCCCTAAAATGAAAATCAGCTCCATTAAAATGAAAATCCACTACATTTTCCTTGTGTATTGTATGATCCATTTGTCACCATATATGCTACTAATGCTAGTACCAGTGGGGACATTCGGGCTGAAAGATCTGACCTACTTGGTGAATTTTGCATTTCATGCCCCCTAAAAACTGAAATTACATCTGAGCTTGTTTGAGTCGCGAGTAAAGTTGCATTAAAGTATAATGGTTCATCATTCCTTTTGAGAGTTTGTGCGTTAATTATCTTTCAAATTGACTAAATAAAGAATATTTGCAGAAGCAATCTTTTTTTCATTGTGCCACTGTAGGAAATGAGAGAAATGCCCTAGCTGGCAAATAAAAAAAAAAAGGTCAGAGCTTTTGGGTAGCCCACAAAACAAAGAATGCCAGAGGGCATTATTTTAATTATTAGAAAATTTTGGCTCTAACTTGCCAAGAATAATTCCAAGCTGAACAATTTGTTAATATTTTTCAAAAAAAAAAATTTATTTGTTAATATCTCCTTATAATAAAAAAAAGGTTTATAATGAAACTTGTAAATTCTAAATTATAGTGAGAGGCAAGCTCAGTCGAGGCCCGGCAACTCATTCAGGTCTTTTTGTAAACAGGTCCTGCTGAGGATTGAGTGCTGGGGTTTACTCGGTAATTATAGTTGTTCATAGGAGTCAGTTTGGAAGTGAAATCTTCTATCCACATTGGAATCTCTTGTAATTCAAGGTTAAACAAAATGGCGCTCGCTATTTGTACTATTGAAATTATGATGTTTGTCTTCATTGTTACTTGTAATTAATTATCCTTCTGCTAAAAATTCTCTAGTCTCGGCCTCTTAATTTTATAGATCTGCACTCTTCATAGAGCTTGAAGTTGGTCAACCTCTTTGGTGCTTTCGCTTCAATTTCGAAGAATGACCTTAGACCGCTGACACCTATTTTGCGGAGGATATTTTGGATAATTATTCCTAACCATTCTGAAAATTTCTCACATTATTAGTAAATTTAGATTTACATAATCTCGATTCTATGAGAGGAAAAGAAGCCGAAAAACAATAATTGAATAGAAAAATTAAAGTAATAAAGACAAAACACCGAAAAAATATTATGGTCAATTGCAACTATTTATAATTTCGAAGAATGATTTAGATTTCAGTCTATATATATAGAGAGAAAAACTATTGTGCATACTAATGTATTGGTGCTTCAATGCATACTAATTGAGACCGTTGGATATGTTTCAAGATTGGTGCAGATCAAGTTGCTGGATTAACAAATTAATTTGTCCCTTCTCCTTATTCTGCTCCGCTGTCCGCTCCCCTCTCCCGACTGAACCCTCCTCTTTCTCCCCTTAGTTTCAAACCTTGCTCTCTCGCCTCTCTCTCTTCGTCTCCGACGGACCGACTCAAAAGCTCTACTAGTCGAGCCTCTGCGTCTCTCTTCATCTCCGACTCCTCTTGCTCTCCTGGCCACATTCCCCGCTGAAGCAAGCAAGTCGAGGGTTCAATTTGGATTCCACTTCCTCTCCGCCGAATAGTATCTCCCAGGGAACAATTTGGATTCCCGCTTTCTCTCCGCTGAGGCGCCGACTAACCCTAGCAAGTTCAAGCTTTCAGGTAAGTCTCTCCTTCTATTTAATTTCCGTGCTTTTTTATGATTGAATTCCGTTACTTCACAAATTGCATAGCAATGAAGGGATATAAATGTGTTTCATGTGTAAGGTCCCTATATCTGACAGTTTCTTTGCTTTGTTATCGAGTATGGTTTTGTATCCTTGTATGTTTTAATTATACATATAGAAGTACAAGAGATAAAATGGAAGTAATGAAAATAATGAATATTATTAATAACCAGCCTTTGTAAAACCTCCATATCCAACTAGTTGTATTTTGTATGTCTTGGTCTATACTGGTACCAAACCTGATCCTCTCATGTACCAAACCTGGCTGAATTCATTTAACTAGATCCTCCATGTTCAAATTAAATCCATAAACCCCATTCTCCTCACTCAATTTTAACGACAAATAGTTTCCCTGTGCATCATCCTATCCCATGGAGATCTAACTGTACTCAATTTTAACTGTCATCTTCTTAATTGCCCTTCTTAATTTGTAAATTTCAGCATGAAAGAAAATGAGAATGAGCAAAGATGACTAAGTGTAATATTTTATTTATATGATAGATAGTTGTATGGAAATGGTAATTTCAGTGGAGAACTAGCAAATGGTAAAAGATGTTTGTTTTGATGGATTATTGGCTTACCTGTATGGATTAATTTCAGTTATCGGCTGACAGGGTATAAGTGTTTGATTTCATGGATGCTGACATGTATTGACTAAGTGTAGCATTGGATGATTGTACAAGGCGCATGAATGGTTATAAATGAAAGTTAGATTGGATATCCCAGCCCCAATGATTTTCAATTTCATTTGGATATTAGATTGTACAAGGAGCAGTAGATTATTGTTGTAGGGGGCTAGTGATGTTTTTTTTTTTCTTTTCATTTGGATGTATGTTGTTGACAAGTACTTGAGTCTTTTGGTGATTTTTATAGTTGCTTTTATTGTTATTTTATTGGTCAACGCATCTATTTTTTTAGTTGCTTTTATTGCTTTTGAGAGAATCTTGTCAAAGTCATGAAAGAAACAAGACTTTTTAATGCAAATTATCTAGTCGAGAGAATTTTTAATGCTTATTTTCTACAATCAAATAAAACTTGAAGTTCAAAACAAAAAAAGCTGTACATTAGCTTGTCGATGTATGACAGTGCACATGGTACAAATTTCAAGTCATTCAAATTTGAAAGCATACTGTGCCAGATTCCTACACTAAAGTCTCACTATGTCACCCACAAAGCCAATTAGACCGCCATCTTAAACGTGTTATAGAATCGAGAGAGAGAATATTCCGCGTCGTTGATTACAAAACGTGTTATAGAAGATGAAAATAGAAAAAAAAAAAAGTGAAGGAGAACGAGAGAGAGAATATTCCGTTTCGTTGATTCATAAGGATCGCAATTAAAATCGTCTTAATTTTACGATTGAGCTATGCATACGGCATAGCAGGCTTTAGGCAATTAGGCTACTACTGAAAACATGCAACCTGTAAGACCCAGTCAAACTGTTAAATATTTTTTTAGGATGCTCTGGCCATAATTCTAACCAAGTATTTATTTATTTCTGGTCGAACCAACCAACCAACCTTGTATTTTAGACAAGTAAATGCCCTCCTCTATGTTTCGACAATTAATTAATCTCGAGAAGAGTATTAAGTATGAGCTTTAAGGGAAACTTCTAGCAACCTTAAAAAACAATTGTACCAGAAAAGAATTATTTGGCAGTCAATATTAATAATTTATAATTTCCCAACGGGTCATAATTGGAGAGATAGAAAAAAGTATCAAAATTATGTTACCGAAGAACAAACGCTCAAACAACAACGTACTACATTTTGCAGTCGTTGTTTACAAGTAAATAAGTAATTCCTCTGACGTCTTCATGAATTAAAAAGCTTTGAATTCTGAATGGGGGTGATGAACAGTAATGAACAGTTCACACCCTCATAGATGTCGTCCATTTTAATTTAGATGGCTGTGATTTGCTCTAGATGGATGGAGAAATTTGGGCCAGCCATTGTATTCTTACATGGTAGTGGTGTATTGGAATTAATAATGTATATATTGAATGACACATGGGGTGCATATTAAGTTTGTTAGAATGTCCTATTTAGTAATGGTACTATGTGTGTGTGGACAATGTAAAGCTGATATTTTGGGCCAACGTGGGCTGGGTTTTTGGTGGACGTGATTTTGTGTGGCATTTTTTCCATGTTAGGTATGTGTCGGTTTGTTCATATGGTTGGTACATGTTTTTATGTTATTCGTTACACGATTGTGGGTATGTTACTTTGCGTATAAGAACTTGCTGATGTTGTCTTCAAGGGTCTATTTATGCCCCTCTCTTCTTCCTGTTTCCTTGACAATTCTTATTTCCTTGCGTATAAGAAAGAGGTGTCTCTCTTCTTCCCTTTTAGGTTTAGGTTTCCTATTTTATTTTATTGCCTTTTTGTTTGTGTGGGGTGCGCATGAGTTTGTGTCATCAGAAGTCATATGTGTAAATAAGCAGTGAGTCTCTTATTTAGTTAAAAATCGGCAAGTAGTGAAGGCAGTTAAAAAAAATATGTTCATAAATTTTCTATATAAACTGTCTTAATGTTTTCATCCGCATGTAAGAATTGGTTTTTTCTTTAGCTGTAGGTTGGATTTGGGTTGTAGGAAATGTATGGATTCTTTTATATTTTGTTGAATTTGCAATAATACTAATAATAAATAATGGTTTATGGGCAATTCTGTCTAGGATCAGGTCATTAAGTATGTGGAAATAAGGATTTCGTATTTGAAGAAGAAGTGCTTCAGAAATTAATCAAGTTTCTTTAAATAAAATTGATAATAATAATTGGGTACTGATATTTTTGTACTGATTTGCATTTGCAGGATTCCTGAGGTTGATTTGTGACTAAGTTTGTCTGTGATCAAAGGTGAGATATTATGTTATTTTAAATTTAAAAGTTGTTTTGTCTCTTAAGTGTTTTTGTCTAATAAAATGAGGTAAGTTATCCTTGTAAATAAGCTTGTCTGTTTCTTTTATTAGTTCTTACTTCTTAAATCAACATATTTATGTTGTCGGCCTACTATTTTAGAAAAATGGTTTATTATTAGTGATGCAGTATATAAAAACCCTACTATTTTTTTGTTATTTATTGTACTTGAGCTCATTTAGGATATATATGATAATGCTTTGCAGCATCATTTCTTATTATTGATTATATTTACTTCAGCTAATTCCGAATATGATGTCCTTTTATTTATTATTATGATTTTTTTTTCAGAGGCCAAGGATATCATATAAAATAAATACCTGATCTGGAGCACTGGACAATGATGCCTCTGCTGCGATGGTTAATTATCAACGTTAATGTACAGAATTTGTGGAGCCACTGTTACTGTGATCATTGCTCTTGGAAAAAAAAGAAATGGATGTGGTTAAAAAATATCGCAAGAGTTTGCCCTGTACGCTGCAATAGTTATAAGAAAAACAAGTCAAGCTGCTAATTGGATGAGAATTAATGGAATTTACAAGATGTTTCATCAATTTTGTCTTTTTTCTTTACTTATTTTTTCTACAATTTCCCTCTTCAAATACTTAGTTTGAAATACTTTATTGTAAAACTCTGTAAAAATTTATGATCGTCTCGAGGAAGGAAAATTGAATTTCTGTTGGAGCATAGTCGCTTTCTCATATTGATGCTTTGCTGATAAATTGCCTACCGTGATTTTCTCACACTGTTGATTTAAATACAAAAATCTATAGTATTTCTTATATAAACATATACGCTGCCAAAAATAAAACGACAATCAGTATATATATGACTCCTTAATGTAATTAACCTAATGTATGATATCATAATACATAACGTTAACGTAACTATGTATTACATATACATGGATAGTCAGAGAGAGAAAAAGAGACATTTAAAATGGAATTTATGAGTAAATCTAGATATTTGTAAATTTCGAAAAAGCACCATCGTTGAAATATATATTTCCTATAAGCTGTGAGAGAATATATTAATATTTTTAAATTTACCAGTCTGTTACATATTCTCTATTGCGCCATATTTATCTTTGCATCAATCAGTCTTAATTCATACATAGAAGATCTTTTTGGACATTGGTCAATACCCTAATAATTATATCAGCCTTCATATCAGTTTTGTGTCAGGGTCGGTTGTCACGGCCAATCTAGAAGATCAGTACTTTGTCATGGTCGGTTATATATCAATTTTTAGCTGCGTATATTGTCAGTACACAAAACCATGAATTGTGCCCTTTGTTCTCCTTGCATAACAGAGGCCTTAGTATCCAGGATTTACTTCTGTTTTACTTTTTAGGAGCTGTTGTCTTCTGCACCGTCCATTGCATCCTCCAAATTAAAATGCCATGTGTTCTACTTGGATATAAACAATGCATCATCTCTAGAGATGCCATGTGTCCTGCTTGGATATGAACAAGTCACAAGTGGACAATTCTGATCTAATTAAAACACTCTTTGTTAAATGCATGAGCAATTACACATGCAGCTGCACAAAAAAACGCTCATATGTATGTATGGGCTCATATATTGCCATTAATGTATCATATCTCCATTAACTATATAGATATATTTCCACAATAATATAACAAAGTTACTAATATATTATCTCCATTAACTATAAATATATTTCCACAATAATATAACAAAGTTACTAATATATTCATAGATATTAAGAATAAAAGGTACAAATACAGATCAATGGATTTTGAGTACATTCTAACAAAGGATCTGCCCATTATTTATAAGGATGTAAACGAGGATAGCTGAAAAAACTATTATGCAAATGAGAAACATGCACCTGCATTGGTAGATGCTCCTATAATAGTCTGAATTTTGGTTAGAAAATCAAAATATTTAATTAATCCACTTATATGAACTCTACTGATCCCATAGTCTGAAACCCTATCAATTAATACTTCCTTAAGCAAAGAGGTGATTGAATTTTCTCTATAAAATTTTGTAGTCAAATTTACAAATCGACAACTGCCGTCCGCGCGTGCTGTAGCTTTTTGTGTGGTATCATAATGTTTGCCTTCTTTTTTGAATGAGGCTCATCTATATTTCCAAGTTCTAAGTTGCAATTGTAAGTTCAATTAATTATTTATAAAAATTAAGAATCATACTAATCAACTTTACAGCTTTCTAATTCTATTTACATTCTTTGCTATTTAAGAACAAGAATAAATATATAATTACATATTAATTTCTTATTTGGAAACAAAATCAGAGACCAAGATCGATCCTAATCAGAGCATAAAATTTACTCACGAGTCATGACTAACAAATCGCAACATTTTTTTTATCTGAAATAATTCCATATTACGTACTGTATGGGTCCCAAATACAACATAAAATTATGTGCTACCAATTTTAAAGTTGTGTTCATCGTTTTTTTTTGTGTGTGTTCATCCTTGAACAAAAACATCTGTTCTAAATTTAATCATTGAATTATATGCTTAAGATCATCACTTCTTTGACTTATTATTTTTAAGTAGTGAATAAAAATGGTGTCCTAATAGCAGGTCTATGACATTCTTATATTTTGAGTTAGCTCATTTTACCAGTCAAAGTATCATAAGTGCAGTAGCATTCAAATCAAATTTCTGCCATCACACCGTTTTTACTGGCCAATCTATGACCGGACTGTGTCAGAATTGTGCCCCACGATTCCAAGAAACTACAATTTGCATCACATGGTGTCATAATGAGCAAGTGCATGAACTTCTCTCATGTTTTGGGTTAATTGAACTTTACCACTCAAAAGGGAGATACAACAGCACTTAAATTCTTAAAATTAACCAATTTTTTGCCATCGTACCGTTTTGCTGGCCAATCTGGAACTGGGGTGTGAGAGGATTGTGCAAAAAATATCAATGAACCTACAATTATCACATTCCTGATTTTGAATCTCATAGATCAACAAATCCGAGATTTACTGCTGTCTTTAAATTATTGGATCTTCACTCTTTTTCCCCTTCCATTACGTTATTCCCAAATGATCACATTTGTCTTGCCTTTTAATGGAGTATAGCTAAATAAGACATCTCTACACAATTTATAATGATGCACGATTCTTTAAAAGAAAAAGTCTTCATTCAGCATTGACCGACGTGTCAAAAGGGAAAAAAATTCCTACTCGTATCATTTATTTTCTTCATATAATCATATCACATTTTTTCACTGTTTAAGATTAGCTACGTATGATTGTAATAATTCCCTCACAAGTCTCACTATATTACATGTTATCATCTATTATCTACCGTACGATTGTAAATTCAATGCGCATTTATTATGCAATCAGCCAAAACTATTCATATTTAAGAACAATGAATCCATGAGATTTCGTAATTATTGGAAAATTATATAATATATAATATATATATAATAGATGTAAAAAAAATGTGATAATTATATATCATATCTATAAATTGACGTCTGCTTCCTTTTCTACACAAAAAAAAGTCCACATTTATCGTTCCAGTGATGGTGCCTAATGAGGAGCACCCTGATAAAAGACTTCATTAAACGCAGATATTCTAGGTCTACAGGTGATAGTGATGATGGAAACACAAAAAAAAATAATAATAAAAAATCAAAGATTGTCATGTGGAAGTGAAAAGCTGACACACACATATATAATGCTAAAATGCTTTGCAAAGCATAGAAGGGCCGTGCTTCGGACCTTTAAATCATTAGATCGGATTCAAAATGACCGATCCAAACTGTCCAATATTATTTCCCTATTGAAATCTCCATGCAGACCAAATTTTTCATTTTTTTCGAAATTTTTAAGTATATTTTTCGGATTTTAGAAAATCGTTAATCTAATTAGTTCTGAACCGTTCAAAAACAGCAGTTTTTAAAAATAAAAAAATACTTAAAAATTTTGAAAAAAAAAAAATTAGTTTGCATGGAGATTTCAATAGGGAGATCATATTAGACGGTTTTGATCGGTCATTTTGAATCCAGTTTAACGGTTTAAAGGTCCGAAGCACGGCCCTTCTATGCTTTGCAAAGCATTTTAGTCAATCACTATATATATATCAAACTGATTAACATTTTAAGAATTTGCCCACACAATGAATAAGAATTTCAACGATGTATTTTGCCTTTCTATTTAATTAACTGCACCAATTGGTCAGTTACTTTTATCTTTTCCTTTCTACGTAGTAATCACTATTATCGATCGCTCAATAAATGCCAAACTTGAATTAATAAAAACGCGGTTGTTAAAAAAAAACATTATATTGCTATACAACGTCATCTCTCCTATGCAGCAGCCGTCTAAAAAAATAATATCATATATATTTAGAATAATGATATAGATTAAAGAATAAAAATGACTACGAATTTCCAAAAAATATAATATCTATCTCTGGTACCAGTGCCGAACTTCACTTTGTTGCTTTGATTTTCAATTTCATTTGGTTATGTAATAAGATGATGTTGTAACCTTTGCTACTTTCATGCCACATTCTTCTTCTAGCTAGGTTTGACCATGACACAGTAAACTTCATTGCAAGGTTGCTATATTTATTATAAGGGTATTGACCCAAAAAATCTTTTCTTCATTAAGAATGATTGATGAAAGATATGGCTCAGTAGAGATTATATAGCATATTGGTTAATTTGAAAATATATTGCTCCTCACGGCTTAACATTATATTTCAACAAAATATTTTTTTTTTCAGAATTTGCAAATTTATCGACTTATTGATAGATTAATTTCTTTTTACGCCTATCTTTTCTCTCTGGCTAGGCATATATATGTAGTATGCAGTTAAATTAGTACTATGTATTTTGAGATATCATATATATATTAGCTGAACTAAAATAAGAAGTCATATATACATGGATATTCCTTTATGCAACACTATCTTCTTTTGCACCTTTTCTGCCTTGGGAGGAATGTAGAAAGTCTCTAACTCCTTTACTTGATTTACTTCCCTTGGGGTGAGTTCTTTGAAGTGACCCACGGGAACTTGCTCAATAGTCATTGAGTCTTCACTTCGATCACACACATAAATCGGATTCTTCTTTCCTTGACTTCTATTCCTAGACTCATTTGTGATATAGGAATTTCTCTTTTGCCTTCTCTTTCCGTCTTCTTCGTCAGATGACCCGGCATAAATGGGGGTCCTAACAACACAAGAGATTTTCGGTTTGTTTCTCAACTTTATGTTCTCATCACCTTCATTTTCTCTTTCAGCCCGCCACTTGAGTTGAGGAGATGTACTTCTTTGTGAAGCAGGAGTAAAGAAACGGTCTATCTCCTCTAATTCAACCTCATGTACCCCATAATGTTGCGGGTCTCCTTTGATGATTCTTTATTCACCATCTTGAAGATATTTCACACATTGGTGCAAGGTAGATGGCACGAGATAATTTTCATGTAACCATGGCCGACCCAACAAAGCTTTATACGAGGTATCGGCATCAATCACATAAAACTTTACAAGAGTTTGAAGCTCCCCGAATTTCATGGGAAGAGTCACTGATCCCAATACCTTTTCTGAGTTTTGGTTAAAGCCATGAATGTAAACATTCTCATCACACAATCGCCTTCCACCCAAGGCCAATTGATTCAACGATCGCAATGGCAATATGTTGATAGAGGACCCGGGATCCACTAGCATGCGGCTTAGTTGGCTTCCATTAGTCTCCCCCGTAATATAAAGCGGACTATTATGCATAACCGTGCCCATCATCATATCCTTATTTGTGAAAGTAATTTGACTAGACGGTTCTATATAAAGTGCCTCCGTCATTTGCTTTTCAGCCAAATACACTTGGAACTTCTCGGGGTGTTGCAATGCTTCCATCATTATGTCCCTAAGTTCTTGTGACATCATGAGTGCTTCAAATACACTCATCAGAGCTGGTGTTCGCCTTAAATGGGCTAGAATGTTGTATTCCCCCATGGCTCCTTTTGACCGTTGACTTGGGCCCACTTCACCATTGATTTCTCGGGTTTGATCTTTACCCTTTTCTTTGACTTTCTCATTTTCTTTTGGTGCTTGTCTCTCGGGTAAATTCGTTCCCGACCGCAAGTTCAAATGGCAGTCTTCTTCTTTGAACATGCCTTTTGAGAAAAGTCCCGTATAAGGCGCTTCATTTTCATCTTTTGAATCGTCATAGTAGTAGATTGTAGAGTTTTCTTCTTCTTTTTCAATTTCTTTTTTACTTTCTTTTTCTTTATCATCTTTTCCTTCATTTTTCTTTTCATTTTTTATTTTTTCCATTTCTTTTTTATTACAATTGGTTTTTGACACCTTTCTCACTTGAAAGTCCTCTTGATCAGACTCATCACTTATTATGACTATAATGTTACATTCAAAGTCGCGCCTATCATTCTTTCTTTGAAACACCGCGTTCACTTGAGCATGTGGGGCGGGTGTTTGTTTGTAACTGTCAGACAACAACAATTCGCCTTCCTTAATCATTCTTTCGGCGATGTCCTTAAAGACATAACAATCCTCAATCGGGTGACCCAATACCCGATGGTAAGCACAATATTTAGGGTCATCTACTTTGTCTTGTTCAGCTGGTCTTTTGCAAATGGGCAGTTCAATAGCTTTTCCAGCCAACACTTGCTTGAACAATGCCGCTGTCTTTTCCTTCTTAAAGGAATAAGGTCTTTTCAAGCGATCTTTCAAAGGAGTTTGGGATCGGGTATTACCACCACCATTATTGCCATTACTCCTATTTCCCTTATAGCCACTACTTTGACTTGTGGAAGCTTCATTTGCTCCCGCTATTTTAATTGGGCCTTGACCTTTACTCCTTTGCTCACTCCTATTGTATTGTGCTTCCTTGGGTGGTCCAATATGTAACACTCTTGCTACACGGGTGACAAGGTCCTCATATGTATAGATATCACTCCCGGAAAGCGGCCTTCTTATCCAATCATCTAGATTTCTCACCAGGAATTCCACAGCTTCCCTTTCGGGCATTTGGTGAGTGCATTTTATGTTTAGATTTCTCCACCTATTGATATAATCGAGAGCCGCTTCTCCCGGTTTAGGTCTTTCACTTGCCAAATCGGCCATTGTAATCCTTTGAGTTACCATAGCAAACTTGGCTCTGAACAGATCCTCCATCTCATCCCACGACTCCACCGAATCATTTTCCAATGAAGAGTACCACTCGAAAGCGGGACCCGTCAAACTTTGAGAAAATTGTTTCAAAAGAAGAGCCTCGTCGTGGGAAGTGTTACCACATGCATTTCTAAATTGCACCAGATGTTGCTCGGGAGTGATGTTCCTTTCAACCGATCCATCGAATAAGTTGAACTTTGGCACTTGGTAATTAGATGGGTATTGCACTTGTTCATATCTCTTTGGATAAGGTCGACCACATTTCTTTCTAAAATTGACCAAGTGCCCCGCACCCGAAGCTTGTAATTGTTGACTTATCATCTCTTGGATGACTTGTTGTTGAATAATGTTATGTCATTTTTACCCGTACTATCTTGAAAATTTATGTACTTTTTTGTGTTTGTGTTATAAAAAAAAAAAAAAATTTAATATAAAGAAACAAAATATAAATTAAAATATATTCTTATTATCCTTGAATTATAAATCTCGTTTTATTATTTTAAATCTTTGATAAAACTATAATAATATCAATACAGTGCAAGTATGCGTGTTTCTTGTAAAACCCCCCCCCCCCCCTCCCCACACACACACACCGTTTTGACCGGGTTTTGACCAAAGTTGGCTGAATTTGACTATAGTTGACCAACTATTTTGACCTTTTGACCGAGATAAAACTTTGTACTGCTGAACCACACCCCTTATTTTGGTTGCATTGCACCGAAATAAAAAAAAAAAACAATGATGGACACGTGCTTATGTAGATACTAGATACACGAGTCCTCTTTCTATTAATCATTGTTTTATTGTTTTTACCTTTTCTTTAATAGACCGTATGCTTCTTCTTTAGTTCGTTTATGTTTACAAATCCGAAATTTATCTTTAGGCTTTAGCCTTTCATGAAACCCATGTCCAATCTAAATGAATTATACTATTTTCATACAACTGAAATCCAATTGATATATTTGAGTTGTCGACCGATTGAAATTTCTGTATCGTAATTGATCGAATAGTTCTTGTGATTTAATTGTGATTTCTAAAGCGCTCTATTAAATAATCGAACTTCTCTATGGTTAATTTCTTATTCATTGATTGATTTAATTATTGTTTGATTTTAATTGAATTTTTTTATTTGAATTGTGGTTGGTCTATTTTACTGGAATTGGGGTATTGAATTTGAATTTGGAGCTTGATTCATCTAAATTCAAGGAGGGTCCGACCTTGATCAATCGGGAGGAACCACTCTGACGTACTGTATAAGTATTTTTTTTTTTTTTTTTGAAACAAGATCATTTATTTATAAAGGCATAATCCACTCTGTGATTTATCCCTCTCGCATCCAGTGAGAATTGAACACATAATAATAATAATAATAATAATAATAATAATAATTTTATAATGATATTTACTTAGAGCATAACCTTTGAGAACAGAGATAATTATGATTTTATTATTATATCTTCTATCTAATTTGAATAAGTTATCATTCAATTTATGGCCGGCGAGATTCGAAATTTGTATAAAGAAAAAGGAGATGAAGACAGAATCCTCAATTTGGTACAAAATCCCCCAAATCGTCATGATAATTTAGTCTCAAAGCTCATATCACGACCGTCGATAAAGTTTTTTTTTTTATTATCTTTCATTATTTCGCCAATTAACCGTTGGAACCATATTACATTAAATGATGATGGATTGGTACTCTTATTTCCAATATAATGAGTCACAAATTATTTTTCTCTTTAGAAAGCTTGACAGTATGAGCCATGCACCATCTTTTAAAGATGGAAGCAATTGACATTAATCTACAAAAAATGATAATTCTGACATTAATATTTTCAATTTGGGTTAACAATACGTTTCAAAAAAAAAAAAACTTTCATGAATAATGTTGGATTTATGAACTATAAACTTGATCTAAATTCAAGATTATTGGTGATTATTTAGATTGTCAAGTTAAAACATTATCAAAGGCATAAGAATGAAATTATCATGATAGAAGATCATGTTAAACCCACATGATCTTCTATGGGTAGAATCCTTTCAGCATAAAAAAAAAGAAAGAAAGCCATTTGTAGAATATTTATTTGAAATATTTTTATAATAAAATGCAAAATTCTATAAACAATGTAAGTCAGTTGAGACGAGTTGATACTCGAGGGCCTAAGAACTTCTAAATTCTGGGATTTAATTTCGGAATATGTTATTAACGAAAAGTTCCGGGACCTCCAAACAAAACTATCCTCATTTTACTTCTATATTTGCCCTCTACAATGGACCAACGGCCCAACGGGTCTCCGTTTTCTGCTCTCGTCTGAGTCATCTCCGAGTCGCCTGGGTCCACTCACCTGGAAACAACAACAACTGACACGCTGGAAGTCTTAATCAGACAGCGCCTTTCTTGGGCAAGCATTCTACTCTTTGTGGATTAGATATCAAAAAGGTTCATTCTTTTTTATGATTTACGTTTTACTCGAAGGTCCTCAAAGTTTTGGGATTGTTTGAATAAAGTTCAGGGGCTGAATTAAACAGAAAAGGGTTTAGGCTGATCCATCTAAAGACAAAGACAAGTTTAATTTACTGTTTATCTGGCGGAAATGATGATAATTTTATTGTTTCTGTGAAGCAAGTTTTTGTGGGATTTTTGTCTCTCTAAACAATTCCAGTTCAGCTCATGCGCTCAACATTTCCTGATACAAAGTATGAACTATGCCTATGTTATTTTATCTTATCTCACAGTAGGAGAAATTCTTGTTATTTTACCTGTAGTTTCTGTTTGGTGATCTTCAGTTGGAATTAATGTTACTTGAGGACTTGAGGTGCGCTCGGAGCCGCAAGCTAGGTGTAATTGTGAATTTCCTCCAGTTACATTTTATCATTCTCATGCTCCCTTGCAACTTTATCATGCGTATGTAATATTAAGTTGTGTGTTTGGTAAAAATAAATAAAAAAGAAAATCAAACTGTGCTTTAGTGTGGTTAGAAAGGCACAGTTTTATTACCCACAAAGGTTAGATCAAACTCATGGGGTAATAGAGGGAACCTTAAGATTGCTCAAGTACCTAGGAGGCCCTAGAATCAATCCAGTCCGCAAGAATTCAAATCCAAATTAATGACATCAATTAACATAATTTGAAATTGGGATCTCAAATGTTTGTTTCATATAAGAATATGACAAAAAAAAAAGTGTATAATTCTACAGGAGCACGTAAGTGATAAATCCAAGCATTCAATATATATCTAGGGTTTTTACATTGCAGCTGACATTTTTCCAACAAGAGGGTCCTGCAGCATTTTGTTAACCAACTACCATTTGATAATTGAAGATATTATTCCAACCAAAAGGACAAACCTAATAATTTAGAGCATCACTGGAATTGACTTTTACAGAATCCCATTTAGCATTTTGGAACTAAAAGGTCGAGGTTGCTGGAGACACTGGTACCAATTTTATTTACCTTGGAACAATCTCAGATTCTGAGATGGCTTTAACAGAGTAAATTGAATTGAAAGCAGTACTAGGTCTTGAATCGGTGTTATTCGTCTGATACTTTTCTGTTGTAATATTTGTGCCACTTTGAGTGGCAAAAGCAGGAATCAGAGGTTTTGGAAGAATGGCAGATTGATTGCTCAGCATAAGCATCACTGTCGCCATAGTTGGCCGCTCGATGGGATTTCTTTGCACACATAAAAGCGCAATGTGAATGCATCTTAATACATCTTCTAACTGGCATTGCCCGACTAAACAATTGTCCAACACTTGCAATGTCCTCTCTTGATTCCAGCATCTCCAGACCTTTATTAGTGTATTCAAAGGTTATATAATATTAAATCTCATGTAAATTGGATTGAAGCTTTACAGGATTGGCATCTATATTCTTACATAGGTTATAAGATGTTCTGAATTTTCAGATTCTTGACTTGTAGTGCTACATTCTTGAACTGTGGCACTCCTAATACCGGTCACAATCTCCAAAACCATTACACCATAGCTAAATACATCTGATTTAACTGAGAAGTGACCATGCAAAACATATTCTGGTGCCATATATCCACTGCATCATCAAGAGGAATTGTGATTCCACATATGAAAGTAAATGCTCTCATATAGAAATAAAGAATAGTAAATTTTCTTATTGAAGCACTCACTATGTCCCAGCAATGCGACTGGTGCATCCTTGGGTGACATCTTGATCAAACAACTTGGCAAGACCAAAATCTGAAATTTTTGGATTCATATATTCATCAAGAAGGATATTGCTTGGTTTAAGATCCCTGTGTATGATTTTTAACCTTGAATCATCATGAAGATAAAGCAATCCTTCTCCAATCCCTTTGATAATTCTGTAACGTGTGTCCCAATCCAGTTGTTCTCGCCTTGCTCTATCTGTTTCATTTATTAAATATTGTCAGAACAGTTAACATGTGTGTTTTCTGACACATACATGCACTCGGATATTGCTCATTATGCACTGGCATTTAAAATAAAGGACGCATTGAAATTGGCCATACCAAATATTATTTTGTCAAGGCTCAGGTTGCTTAGGTACTCATATACAAGGAGCTTTTCTTGTTTCTCTAAGCAAAAACCAAGCAACTTAACCAAATTTTTGTGCTGAACCTTTGCAACAAAGGCAACTTCATTTCTTAGTTCTAGGAGTCCTTGCTTTGAGCTTTGTGAAAGTCTTTTCACTGCAATCTCAGTTCCACGTAGTTTCCCCTGCAAAATTACCGTCAATTATTAGTTGGTAATTTCATATTGTTGAATATTCCAAGTTAATCTAGCAAATTGTTTAATAATAAACGTGATTTTAGAGAAACCTTCCCTTAAAAAGAGGGAAAAAAAAGTCTACCTTGTATACTGGGCCAAAGCCGCCTTCTCCGAGCTTATTACCATCCGAGAAGTTATTTGTTGCATCTTTCAATATTGTAAGATCAAACAGTAATGATTGGAAGTATCTTACTTCCTCGTCTTCTGCTATAACTGTTCATATATATATATAACAAAGCAATTTGTGCAAATAATAAACATGGAACATTCTGTTTTGTAATAATTAAGTTTGGTATGGAACTTACACCTTAAGCTTTCAATCCTCTTCCTTCTTCTTAGGTAAAGGAACACGACTGCAAATACAATAAAAATTGCAGCGACAAGAAGAATGCTGACAATCAGAATTTTGTGTTGTATTCCACCACTACCTGCAACATATACAAGTTAATGTTGCAATTTACAATATTAATAGAGGTCAAAAGAGGCACATTTGTCATAGAATTGGCCTAACAAATCAAATTAATTACCTATTGTTGGTGATTTTCTAGTTGTTACCAAAGGCGGTAGTGCTGGTGCCATTGAGTTTCCAGTTATTGATTCGTCATAGAAAAGATACAACTCGTAATGAATGAAACAACTGTATGTTAGAATAAACCATTGGACGCTTCCTTTTCGCTCTGGGGAAAGTATTTCTCCTGAACAATCCTGGAGGCAGTGATAACATTCATTACTTGTTAAATCTCTAGTGCACTGCACTAGCCCATAGATCTTTCCAGCAGTATAGTCTACCTCACCGGCAGCAAACAAAAGGGGATTGTAATATGCTGCTTTATTTGAGAGAGTTCCAATTAATGAGCTAAGTGAATCATTGAACAGCAGAGGCTGCCATGCAGCATTTGATGGATCATAGTAACCAAATTTACGAGATGAGTCAGCTCTGGAGAAGAAGTTTTTATAAGAGTACCGTAGCGTGCAATTGTCAAACCAAATGCATGCCTGCTTACTATGTGGGCACTCTGAAACTATCTCAGTGATCGAGGTATTCAAGCATGTTTGGCAGTCGGATGGGGACAAATCAACCCGGCACAGCACGAGGCCAAAAACTTGGTTTGGGTATTGGCCCTTGGTCTGATTAGAGAATCCAGAAGGAATCACGGATGTGTACAAGTTGGAGAAGAGAAGATTAAGGTTGGATTTGAAAGTGCTGTTATCAGTGAAGTTTGAAGTTGTGGAGCAATTGACATATGGGAACAATTGGGCGGTGGATGGGAGGAAGATAGCAAAAACTAATAGAGAGGATAAGGAAGCCAGGGGCTTCAATTTCAATGAAACCAGAGTCATTCTTTTCATTAATTGGTATTCTAAGCGAGAGAGGAAGAGATGAAACATGAAGGAAAGCTGAGTGCCAGGCAGTTCCACAATTTTCATTAAAGGAGAGAATTTGGAGCGTTTCAACGTCAACTAATTAATTATGTTGCTACAATGAACGTACGACTGGCAGTTGAAATTTTTGAATTAACCTAGACAGGCAGTTCCACAATTGCTGCTACAATGAACATACGACTGGCAGTTGAAATTTTTGAAAATTAATTATGTTGTTCTAACGTGTACACCATTGTGAATGAACAAAGCAGGCCCGATTCAAATAAAACGCTCCTAAGAATATAGCTACTTTTTAATTTATCAAAATATTTATTTTGAAATAATTAAAAATTGATTTATCCAAATTGCATTTTTTTAATCTTTAAAAAGTAATTTCCTTAAACTAAAAATTTTAAAATTATTTTCTTAACAATAATGTTCATTAAATCTTAGTAAGTATATATACATGATATATTATACTTTAAGTAGATGTTTCAACATGTCAACCATGGATATTTGCTATTTAAGTCCTCTGCTAATTTCACAGTAAAATAATCTGTGGCCAGTACCTTAGAAACTGTTAGATTTTTTTTTTATTTTATTATAAGTCCTAGCTTAAAACTAACATTTTTATCAGTGTTGGTACAAGAAACTATTATATAAATTTGGTAATAAAGGTTTTCAGGATGAGTTTGTAACTCTTTTTAATTAGAAGCATATTCTTGCAAATAGTAAAAAAAAAAAAAAAAAAGTACAGATTTAGCTATGTACAAACGAACAGATTTAGCATATCTGAGGCATTAAAATGTTGACCAAAACGACTGGCTTGGTCAACTTCATTGCTCTTTAATTTATTAGTAACATAGTTAATTTTATTTTGGCACTCTCTCTGTTTTCGCTATTCGCCATATATGAGCGACCAGATATTGGACATTACACTCTTTTTTATTACCATTTGATCCATAAATCATGCTATCATAGAGGAGTTGTGACACTTGCTCATATCATCCGGGCAATTATTTTCAATCCCTTGACATACTAAATATGTCAGAACTATTTTTGCATTTTATTTAATTATCTTATGCGTTAATTATGTGTTACTTTTTACTAGAACCATTAACCATTCAATATGATGCTCTTATGCTTTTTTACAAGAAAAACTTTACATTTTATATTTAGCTAAAGTCCTAAAGGTGATGCTGTGCCAAGTAATCAGAAGTCAAGTCGCAATTTAAACCCAACCGTTCACCATTAGTCTAAGTGGACTCCATATGTTTCATCCCGTTCAATTTGTTAAGAAGCAGAGGAAATTGCAATTCGGAATTGCTTTCTGAAATCACAGAAATCTGATAGCTTTCTTGGGAAACGACATCACGACTCGTGGTTCTTATTTGTTATTGTCAATCTTTTAACTGGCTTTCAGTCTGACTTTTCACTATTCAATTATAGCCTTTTGAATTTATATGGGACTTAAATTGGTCTTTATAATTTCATGGGAAAAAGGAAAAAGGAAAGGCCAAATTGGTATTTAAAGGCTCATAGGGCAAGATCTAAAGTCAACGGGCATAATAAAACAGAAAAGATTTTAGCTTAATCCAACTAATAAAGAAAACGGCAATTTTAATTTATATTTCTCTGAAACCAGTGATGAAAATATTTTCTTTCTTCTGCGAAGAAAATTAATGTGTCTTCCACTCTTCCTTCTCCTCCTAAGATTTTTAAAGTTCAGCTCATACTCTCATCATATCCTGATTACAAATTATGGACTATGCCAAATGGTACTTTATGTGATCTCACTGCGGGAATTATAAGATAGGCTGAACTGCAAGCTATGTGCAATTGTAAATTGAAAGCTTCATTTGGACTCGGCCCTCAAAAAAAAAAAATTAAATAAATAAATAAATAAAATAAAATAAAATAAGAGCTTCATTTGGACTCCTGTTTCCATTTTAATAAGTATCCCTTGCAATTATTATTCGTACGTCTTTTTAATTTGGAAGTTTGGTCTAAAACCCTGCTTTAGTAGTGGTTGGAATTGCGACTTTTATTAGCCGCAGTGCTTTGATCAAACCCATGAGATAATTAAATATCGACATCAATTGGTATAATTGAATTAAGATCTCCTACGTTTCTTTCAAATGTATAAAGCAAAAAACGACAAAAAAATTTGAATAGTATCTAAGATGTACATGAACGCCCAAGTGCAATGTCAAAGCATTCAAAATAAGAGTCATGTTTCATTCAGTCAATATTTTTTCCTACATGGAGGTGCTACAGTATCAAAAGATTAGTTTAACTGATAACTGCTCTATAAATAGAGACATTATTCCAAACAAATGGTACAAATATATTAAGTAAAACTGTAAAAGTATAACTACAGTTGACTTTCATAGAATCTCATTTAGCTTCTGGAACCAAAGTGTTGGGTTTGCATGGCTCACTGGTATCGATTTTATTTACCTTGGCACTATCTCTGTCTCTGAGATGGAATTACCAGAGTACATTGATGTGGATGCAGGACTGGGTCTTAAGTCACTGGTACCCTTCTGATACTCTTCTGTTATACTATAAATGCCAATTTGAGTGGCAAAAGCAGGAATCGAAGGTTTTGGAAGAATTGCAGATTGATTGCTCAGCATAATCATTACAGTTGCCATGGTTGGTTGCTCAATGGGATTTCTTTGCACACATAAAAGTGCAACGTAAATACATCTCAGCACATCTTCTGACAAGCATTGCCCGACTAAACAATTGTCCAACACTTGCATTGACCTCCCTCGTTTCCAGCATCACCATACCTGGGCTCCAATTTTATGTAATAATATAAACTGTCAAGTAAACCAGATTGAAGCATTACCGGAAGAAATAACATCTAAATGCTTACATAGGTTACAAGGTGTTCTGAATTTTCAGATTCTTGACTTGCAGTACTGTAATTTTCCTGAACAATAGCACTTCTAGTACCAGTCAGAACCTCCAAAATAATCACACCATAGTTAAGTACATCCGATTTAACTGAGAAGTGACCATACAAAACATATTCTGTGTCACAGCTTAGAGATGAGACAGGAAATTAATGGCTAGTTTTTTGTATAATTCGGGGCGAAATTTGGAAAATTATGGAGATAAATGGAAAAAGAGGCGAAAATTAATAGAGAAAAGTCACAAAATGATTTCATTCAACATAATAATCCATTGTTTACAGTCATCAGCCTATTTATAGGCAAAAACAACAGAAAATACAATTTATCCTTAATAATTAATCTATTTCCTATTAATCACGGCTGAAATTAGTCGACTGTTGGAGATGGACGACTCAGATGCTTCTCCTCAGCACTCTCTGTTATCTCCTTAAAACTTCCGTCAGCTCCGTCAGTGCAAGGATCGAATTATGTTGCTCCATCAGCGAAGAGTTCAACTTGAGCTCACGCCATTCTTTTTATTTTGATCAAGTCAACACTTCCATCAGAGTTTGCAATTGTTTGATTATTTGATTCAGATCCTGACATTCTGGTGCCATATATCCACTGCAACACGAGAGATATTATCTCCACATATGAGCTATTGCACTCATAAACATAAAGTAAAAGTATATATTTGAATTGAAAAACTCACTATGTTCCAGCAATTCTGCCAGTTCATCCTTGGGATACATCTTGATCAAATAACTTGGCAAGACCAAAATCTGAAATTTTTTTATTCATATTTTCATCGAGAAGAATATTGCTTGGTTTGAGATCTCTGTGGAGTGTGGATGATTCGTAGCCTTGAATCATCATGAAGATAAAGCAATCCTTTGCCAATCCCTCTGATAATTCTAAATTGTGTTTCCCAACCCAGTTGTTCTTGCCTTGCTCTATCTGTTCCATTTTAAATTTTTATCAGAGCGGTTAATATATATATGTGTGTTCTGACATACACACTCATATTTCTCCCATGTCACTGATATTGGAAATAAAAGACATAAAAATAGTCATACCAAAGATTATTTTGCAAAGCCTCAAGTTGCTTAGGTACTCGTATACAAACAGTTTTTCTTGTTTCTCTAAGCAAAAACCAAGCACCTTAACCAAATTTTTGTGGTGAAGCTTTGCAACATAGGCAACTTCATTTCTTAGTTCTAGGAGTCCTTGTCTTGAGCTTTGTGAAAGTCTTTTCACTGCGATTTCTGTTCCATGTAGATTCCCCTGCAAGATTATCTTCAATCATAATAGGTAATTTGATATATATTGTTGAATATTAAAACTGATCTAAGAAATTATTTTATTATAAAAAGGATTTAGAGAAATTTAACCTTAAAACGAAAAAAAAAATTTTCTACCTTGTATACTGGCCTGAATCCTCCTTCTCCAAGCATATTATCATTCGAGAAGTTATTCGTTGCATCTTTCAATATTTTAAGATCAAATAGTAATGATTCGAAATTCCTTACTTCGTCATCTTCTACTGTAACTGTTTATATTTTTCAACGTTGCAATTTGTGCAAAGTAAGGTTAAAAATGGGTCATCTGTTTTGTAATAATTAAGCTTGATATGCAACTTACATCGTAAGCTTTCAGTCTGCTTTCTTCTTCTTAGAAAAGGTACAGGACGGTCGATGCAATAACAATTGCAGCAACAAGAAAAACTATTACAATTAGAATTTTGTTTTGCAGTCCATCACTACCTGCAACAACACATCACAACATTGCCTTATATGATATTCATATAGCTCAAAAGAGGAAAAATTCTCCTAGAATTAACCTAAGAAAACGATGTTACCTATTGTTTGTGATGCTACCAAGGGTGCCGGTGCGGTGGAGCTTCCAACAGTAGATTCGTTGTAGAAGCGAAATGTTTCATAATGAATATGACAACTGTATGTTAGAATAACGCAGACATTGCTTTTCCTCTTCCGGGAAAGAATTATTCTTGCACAATCCATGAGGCAGTGATAACTGTCATCATCTGTCAAATCTCTAGTACACTGCACCACCCCATAGATATTGTCAGCACCATAGTCCACCTGACCGTAGCAAACAAAAGAGGTTCATAATATGCTGCTTTCCTTGAGAGAGTTTCTATTAGTGTGACCGAATCATTAGAGAACTGTGGTTGCCATGCACCTGGTTGTTTAGTGTAACCAACCATATCAGATTTGTCAGCCTCGGAGAAGAAGTTGACATATGAGTATCGTATCATGCAACGGTTATACCATACGCAGGCCTTCCTACTATGTGGGCACTTTACAGCGATTTTAGCGATCGAGGCATTCAAGCAGGTTTGGCAATCGGAGGGGGACAAATCATTACGACATAGCATAAGGCCATAAACTTGGTTCAGGTGTTGGCCCTTTGTCTGATTGGAGAATCCAGACGGGATCACAGAGGAATACAGGGAAGAGGGGAGGAGATTAAGGTTGGATTTAAAAGTGCTGTTGTCAGTGAAGTTTGAGGATGTGGAGCATTTAATTCCTAAGTACCACAAGGTTGCTGTGGAGCGGTTGAAGAGAGCAAAATAGTATTAGGGAAAGTAAAAAAGCCAAGGGTATGAATTTCAATAAAACAAAGGCCATTATTTTTGTTAAGTGGTGTTCGGATAAAACTTGAAGCAGAGTAGTGCCAACAAATGAAAGAGAATTTTTTTTTTTTTTTTTTTTTTTTTGAAATGTTGACAGCGGCTGTCAACCAAAAAAAAAAAAAAAAAAAAAAAAAAAAAAAAAAAAAAAAACAGCAGTTAAAAAAACAAAACATTTTGGATGGGAAAGCTAGAAATTTTTTTTGAAATGTTGACAGCAGCTGTCAACAAAAGGAAAAAAAAAAACGAAAGAGAATTTTGAGCGTTTCAACATCAACTGAGCTCTCACAAGTAAATACCGGTCATTAATTCCAACCTCACTGACCAGAACTGCCTCTTGGAATTAATAGTCTGATACCAATTCTTTTATCAAGACTTGTCGAATATAATTTTTTTTTATAATAGGAATTAATAGTCCGATACCAATTATTTTATCAAGGCTTGTCGAATGTAATTTTACCTATATAACTGCTGCACTGCTGCAGCCAACTAAGACCCTCTGGACTTCTCTAAAAAAAGTTTAGTGGTCTTCCTTACATCTGAGCTGTCGAGATTAGATCAGACGATGATAGGTACCCCGTGAATAGTACCAGATTGATAGGCCAGAAAAAATTTTAACCGTTGAGACTAAATCAAACGGCTCCAATGCAAGGAAGATCACTAGACTTCTCCAAAAGAAGTCCAAATCTCGATTCCTGCTGCAGCGCTGTGGACTTTTTATGTAACATAATGACAACATATATATGTATTATTTAACTATAATTTAAATATTTTTCTAGTATATAAATTATTTTTACATAAATTGCAAATAAGAACATTATTTTATTATCAATAGGTTATTCTATATTACTAGCAAAAGATGCCCTCAATAAGAAATAAAATATTGATGTTAATTTTGTTTCATATAGAACTTTACATGTTGTGCAATAAAGATATGGTAAAAGCAATAATTTAGTCTTTCTTTTTAAATAAATAATTAATTTGGTAATAATTTAATCTTTTCTAATAAAAAATCTGATCTTTTAATCTGAAATTAAGATCTAAACCACTGATCAAATCAAATTACACAAATTAATAGTCCATAATTGATATAAGAATTGTTTATACCCTTTGATATGATATGTTTACACGTTTTAATAGATGTTTTTATAAGCAGTAGAGATTATTGTTTGAATAACTAATATAAAACATATAGCATGAATGCTGAGATAATACAATTTATCAATGGATTAATATCTGATGAACATAAAAATGACATAGTATTTGTGTCCAGTTAAGTCAAATTATTTTCCTAATTTATGCTCTTTTCACGTTCATTGTGCATGATTTTATCCATTTTGCACGAAAGATAGAGATATTGCCGCTTTGTTGTTTTTACTGCATTTCAGGTCAAAGGGTACACCCACATCCCAAGGTGCATCCTAGCGCAGAGTTGGAAGCTGTGATGTCTCAAGAATGCAGGTCAAAGGGTGCACCCACATCCCATGGTGCATCCTAGCGCAGAATTGGAAACTGATGCTCAGTCTCAACAACATCTAGCTAAATCTTTCTATAATATTTTCTTTTATTGCATGGCTGAAAAATGAATTACTTTGAATTCCTTCAGGCTGAAGAGAATGAAATAAAAGAGGAAATCAAGGGTGAAATAAATATGATGAAACCAACATAAAAGGAAATCAATAGCTGCTGTCCAGGATACCTCTCCATTCCACATTTCAGATCCAATTTTCTCCCTCTCTCTCCGGAGGACGAATTTTGAACTAGGGCTTTGGCCTTGGTCTCTCTTGGGGCGGTGGCTACCTACCTCTTGGTGACAGCAAGGAGGAAACAGAGCTGCAGCACTCGATCCTAGAGATGAAGGCCAAGAAGATTGGTTGCATCTTTATCTTTTTATCTCTTGTGATGTTTGTGTTCAAACTAGTTGTTTGCTTTTATTTCATTATGAGTAGCTAAACTTTAATTAGGATTATGATGTAGCGACTGAAATGCTTGAATTTTGAATGCTTTGTTTTATTTTTATTCCATTGTTGTGTTAATTTTGTCTATCTCTTGCTTCTTTGTGTTGTTGGATTTAATTGATCACTTGCACGCTTGATTTAATTATGTTTGAAGTTAATGTTGAGTTGTTAGACACAAAGGTGTGACTGAATTCTCCCAACTTTTTAGCAATCCGCTTAGATTACTTGCTTGTAGTTTAGGTAGACAGAATCAAGATGAGGTTAGGATAGGTTATCACCAAACAGTCCGCTCAAGTTAGTGGATTCGGAGTTAAACGAGTATCCATGCACAAAAGTACTTTTAAACCTTTTTACCAACACTGTTTTGTTAAGCCATGAGAATACAAATAATACAAACTTCATAAATCCAAGTATTACAAAGTCGTGAAGTTTTCTTAGTTTATTGTTGTAATGAAGAATCTGTTAATCATCTCTTTATTGATTGTCCATCTATTAATAATTTTTGGAGAGCTTCTAATTTGTTCAATAACAAAGGAATTTGTTTAAATTTTAGCAGTTTTGATAGTTTGTGGGAAAATATTTTATCTCTTCCTAGTAATTCAAGGTTATTTGCTATGGAAATTTTAGCTTCTTTAGTTTGGGTTAAATGGAAAGATAGGAATAAGAGAGCTTTTACTACAAATCAAGGTTGTAGTGATAATGCCATTTATTTTAATGCTATCAATTTATTTTGTAATTGGACTGGTACTGCAGGGGAAATGAAAAGAAATTTTGGTGACCTCCTTAAAGCGGCTGAAGCTAGAACTCATAGGGATGAAGCATCGGCTACTTTGGATGGAGCAGTAGCTGACCCTTCTACTTCAACTGATTTCTAAATTTTTAGTTTTCTTAGTTTGTTGTGAATGTTTTGGTGATATGTTTTGTGAATTATAAATGTGGTTACTGTTTTAGGTAGTTTTTAGTTGTTGGAATTATGTCCTAGAAGTCAATATTTAATGACTTATTTTCTTAGTTTATGTTAATGATGATTTTAATCATTTGTTCCTAGAGTTTATTATTGACAGATCATTCAGGTTGATGATCTGAATTGTAGATCATTCATTAGAATGACAATAATAAATCTAAATCGTCCATAATCTTGATAATTAACAAGGAACGTTAATTATCATAAAAGATTAGTATGCAAGTTAAGTGATGATTAAGTTCTACAAATCCTAGGTAAAGAGTTACCAACTTAATTGCATATGTGTATGTTATTGGAACATAGTACAGGACTTAACCCAATGAAATAAACATATGGATTGTGTTATGTGTCATTGTTTATCTCATATGAGTTTGATTCTATGTTTGAGATGTTCACCTTTTCCACATGAGGATAGGTTCAATAAATATCGTCTAACGTTGATTCCTGATAAAGGCTGCTATAAGGACTTTATTTATGTTCTCTTGAATTGTGCGGGGAAAAGTTGTTCATCAAGAAAACCGTATGTCCCTCATTAATACACTTAATGAGTGATGATATTTGTTTGGGCCCCTTGATGGAGTTGGATCGTATGCATGCAAACTAGACGATCAACTCTAGATCAAGAAATGTATAATCTGCAAGAATGACACACTCCTATCTTGGATTATACAATGATATCATGTGACATAAGAATCAGACAAGAAAATACCATTATTTCTTATGCAGGATTGATATATTGTAACGGTACATTATTTATGCGAATTGGGAATCATAACGTGTTGCTAGATACCGCTTATGATTATTGGAAATAAATAACGATTTATTCTCATGGCCAACATAGTATAAATCCTCAATAGGGTCGCACAAATAGGACTCTAACCACACGGTGCATTAATTATTTATTTGCAACAGTTAGTATTGTGAAATATGATAAGTTGATTAATTAATTATATACCGTTATGAACCGTTATAATTAATTAAGTCAAAAGGATCATATGGAAACAATTTAATGCATTAGCTAATCCTAAATTAATTATTAATGAGTTAATAATTAATTATGTTCAACACACTTTAATTAGTTTGAGTTATTTGGGCTTCTAGTTATTTAATTAATTAAAGGCCCGATTTGAGAAAGGATGAAGGATTGATTAAGGGGATAAATTATTGGGCCATTGCAACATTTGATGTAGCCCAAAATGGCCCCATATAATTTCGGCTAGCCCTAGTGGCATTGATATAAATAGTTCAAAGAGATGATGAGAGTTGTTGGCTATATGAAGGGGTCACCTCTTAGGAAAGCCCTAGCCATCCACCCCTTTCTCTCTCCTCTCTTCTAGCCGCCACCCATCTTCCTTCCTTCTCTTGCTCATATGTTGAGCTCTATTCCTTCTTCTCCTCCATTAAAATAGTTAATAGGAAGAAGAGGTTCATAGAGGGGATTAGCTAGGAGCTCTTGAAAGCTAGCACTTTCGAGGAGCTCGTGGTTAGCTCCTTGGTGGGCTTGAGGTGCCATAGATGGTGGAGGTGGTGGAGCACGCACCCCATCGACTCTTATGCCATGGATTCGAGCCTCATGAATACAATTTCATGAGAGGTATATCATCTCCTACTCTCATCTCTTAAAATGCTTGTGAATGGCTAGATCTTTTGTGTTTAATTGTTGATTATTGCTAAATGTTGGCACAAAAATTGAAATTAGACACTTACTAACATTAGTTTCAGCTAGGAGAAAGGTTATCTTTGTAATTAGACTTGTTTTCGATTTTTTTGCTTAATGAAGCTGGGGTGTCTCTTTTGGAGACACTCTTTTTATCAAAAAAAAAAAAAGTCGTGAAGTCATAATCCTAGCCCAAAAATATTTGATTACATTCAGTTTTTGTTTACCCTGCATCCTACATCAAACAGTTGCATCGTCAGCTTGCATTCTGTCCAAACACTTCACATGCATCCCTGGTTGCACTTAGTCCAGTGTGACTGCATCATTTTTCTGCACTGCCATTTTAAATTAGTGTCTCGCACCTTTTTGGACCCTGGTCCTCGGAAGGGGGAAATGACCGGATGCTCCCAAGGGGGAAAAAGATATTGCGGACGAGATACCCCTCGATCGTTTCAAAACTCAGACACCGGCACCCACCTGAAAAGGGATGTGAGTATCGACGTGGTTTCGAATCTCTCGAGAGTTTGATTGTTTACTGCAGGTCCTTTTTTTCCAGTAGGCGCAAGCCCCTACTGTTAATTACCTCTGAACCAAGTCGAGAGCACCTCTAGATCGGGACAATCAATGGATTAGGCATAACAACTAGCATTACAACACTTTACCAAAAGATACTAACATTGAGGAACGCAAACAAATAGTGACACAAAATAGAGCGGATGATGCAACCATGAGAGGATCAATAGGATGCAAAACATGATGCAAAGGAATTTAATTCATATTTAAAATTCCAAAATTTCTGGGATTTTAATCCCGGGTGGTTAACAATTAACCCTATTTAATAAATTTTTTGTTTTGTTCCTTTTAAACTATACGCATTGTAAGCTCAAAGAGGACAGACATAGACATGTAAAGTTTCGGTGTTCAGATCATATTAAAGCTTCAAATATTTTAAAACTTTAATTTGTCTACGTTTTAAAACTCGGGTCTGTTTGTTGACATGTTAGAATCAAGGTTATCAGACTTTTCTGGAAACTCAGGCATTAAGGCATGTAGAGGTTCCGGTCCTTGAACGTGTATCGATTCTGGTCAACTATTGACGTGTTGAATTTCTGGCCCCGTGACGTGCAAGAGTTAGGTTATAAAACGTTTTAAACTCTGGTATTAAGGCGTGTTTTGAAATTCTGGTCACTTTGGACGTTTTAAACTTTGGTCTTCTTATGTTCTAGAATTTACCAAATTCTGATTTTCAGACGTATTTAAAGTTTGGTCCCTGGATTCAAAAGGTCTATAATTATAGAACTTTGTTTTTGGATTTGTATTGTCTTTGGATTTAGGTTTGGGTTTTAAGTTTGGATTTTCTGGATCTGGATTTGATTGAGATTTTCTGGGCTTGGATTTGGCCGGAGTTTGGATTTTTTTTTTACTTGGATTTTCTGGATTTGGATTTGGTCTAGTTTGGATTTTTCTGGATTTGGGTTTGATTTGAGTTTGGATTTTCTGGAGTTGGATTTGATCTGAGTTTGGATTTGTATTTTAGATTTAACTTTGAGTTTGAGTTTTCTGGGTTTTGGATTTAATTTGAGTTTGGGTTTTCTGGATTTTTGGATTTAATTTGAGTTTTCTGGGTCTTGGATTTGGACTTGGGTTTGGTTTTCGATCTGGGGCCAGGACTTGACTTTTCGGGCTTGGTCTTGAAGCTTGAACTTTCTAAATTGGGACTTGAATTTTTGATTTGGTCTTTTCTCTTTTTTTTTTTTTGTTATTGCCATCTAATTGTACCTACTGTCCAAATGTATTCGTCATTTTTAACGTACCTGCTGTCCAGACATATCTGTCATTTTTTGAAGTACCTGCTATCAAAGGGGTTTATACCCTTGCGCTTTTATTAAATTTTTAATGTGGTCCAACTTTGAGTATTTTTGCACCATCACTTTTTCATGGTTTTAATTTTAATTCTCTTTTAGTTGAGAATTTGACTTCGATGTCTTATAGAAAAATGTTCCACATAATTTTCTGGACATTTTGGTATTTTATGGGAATTTTTTGGACTTTCCAGCTATTTTTAATACATTTTTGAAGTTTCCTGCAATTTCAGAAAATTTTTCATTGGCTGTGCTTGTTGCTGTTTAGTGTTCTGTCCTCAGCTACTCGCCACACCAAAAGGTATCGCAGAAGATCTGAGTAGATATCGTGAGGTGGATTGGGTCCATACGTTTGGTCTACACTCGAGTCCATGCGCCAGGTTCATCCAAAGGATCCTTTTATTCCAATCCTTCTCCCTCCCCCGTTGATTTCTTCCGCCGACTGGATAGGTCCAGTGAATTATCGCTAGCAAGCTCCGGCGTCCTTCCGGTTGGGTGCTCGTCATGGAGCATCGTGGTGCTCTTCTGAGTTTACCTATGCTGTCCGTTTGAGCCGCGTTTCCCGATTTGAGGGGATTTAGCCACGTCGCTGACTGAGCCTGACAGGACATTGGGGTGAGGCTAATTGCGGTGATTTCTCTGCCAGAAACATTTCTTCGTGCATCATGAGACCTAGATAGGGCCATCTATTGTGATAATTTGGAGCCATATATCTTGTTTTGTAATATTTTGGCCATGGCTTTGACTCAGCCTTGGTCTGACAAAACGATTAATTGTATCGAATTGACTTCAATAACTTCTGCTGATTAACTTGCTCTTCTATTGATTAATGTGTTCCTTGATACAAAGAAAATTTGAGCTTATTGATGTGGTTCTCTAAGGCCAGCATGTTACTATTTCATTTGTGTTAATTTGACTCGTACAATGCTAATTGTTGATTCCAGATTTGTCTAATCACATTATACTTTTGGCAAATCATTTCTGGTGTTATGCCTGAATTTGATGAACGATTCAACCATTTTTTTTTGAATCAAATGCTGTCTATTCGTACATTAGATCACCAATTTATCATTTTTTTTTTTACTGGCAGGAGATTTACTAAGAAATGCATAAAACTTTATAAGTCCATTATTCTTATGCTTAATTTTTTTGCTATGTTCATGAGTTTTGACCCAAGTCTAGGTGTATAAGTTACACAGAAAATACAAAAAAAAAAAAATTATTCAAAGGCAGAAGGAAAGAAATTCGGATTTACTAACAATTGTAATTTCTATATATATAAGGGACACCAACTTATTCTATGCGGAAGCAATAAGGATTGGGTGGACATCCTTTATTAATGCAATGAAGACTTGGCCTAAAAAGTTTGCATTAATGAAAAATAAAATCATGGGATGCGATGCTTTCTTTTTACTATTTCATTATTATATGTTTAGTAATTAATGGAACTATGCAACTACAAGCGAGAAAGATATGACAACATAAACTGAAGAGAAAACACCAAAAACAATATTTGTCAAAATAACAACATTTTTTGTTATTATCAGAACCAATAATGTATGTTACTCACATCTGTCGTTAAGGCTTATTATTACTTATATAGCTTTTAAGGAAAGAAAACAACATAACTGAACTTAGTGTGAAACCTATGCTGTACATATGCATCAATCCTCCATATATCCTGACTTCTTGATATCATTATTATTGTTATATTTCTTTTGGTGTTTTTGTTTTATGAACCTGATTAATTATATGACCTTCCTTGAACTTATGCAATTTAGTCCCCCCTTTTTTGTTTATTTACTGGAACTAACCATACATACAGTAATAACCCTTATTCTGTGTATATGTTTATTATGTATTTTTTTTATCATGTTCTTCACTTTTACACCAAAGACCAACACAATTTCATGAAGGTGGATCTTATTTCACACACTTCACAAGGGTGTTAGCCTCTGGTGCATAAACCTGGGACATTGAAATCATTTTATAATTTATATGCATATGTATATTTCTTTCTTTTTTATCCGAAACCCCAAACCCAAAATATGCATGGAAGAATTTATATATGTGTATTTTTATTTATGTTAGTAGCTGCCATGACATTCATAGGGCATGGATCTTATTTCACATAGCACATGAAGCCACAGCTAACTAACTTATGCAAATGATCAAAGGAAAAGATTATAAGTACATAATTAAAGGCAGAAATCTGTATACTTATACATGCTTATACTTTTCATTTCTCTCCTGGATCCTTGACTGAAACTCACAGCAGTGGATCTAATTTCACACATGCTGTGAGCACTATCATAACTTTCCAGAAAAGAAACAAAAAGGTAGCAAGAAAGAAGTTCAAAAAGGAAAGAAGAAATAAAAGGAGAATGTACTCTTTTTTTTGATAACTTTCATGATCAGATTATTATCTAACCCTAATCATTGAACAAACAACAAGTAAAGAAGGATTTCTAAACAGAATGAATAAGATTGATCATAAAAGGGAAAAATTTATTTTATAAAACTGAGGCCAATACAATACCTTAAAAAAATTTTAAAGAAAGTAGCAGCAATTCGACTTAAAACAAAAGATTGGCCTCCTCTCCTCTCCTTCTGAGGGGCATTATATAGGGAACTTGCTAGGGTTTTGCTCCATTCCCTGGTGACATGTGGCGTCTTTTGATGAGCTTGATGCTTGATGAAGGGTTCAGATTACTTGAGGGTCTTGCCGCCTCACTTTGGTGAGTATTTCTTCACTCCTTGTTTCTCACAATTTCACTTTACTGGCCAACAGATGCTCAACACCTGGCAATTGGGATTCAGTAATTCATTTGCTCATTTTTTTTACTTCTGTCTACTTCTGTTGATACCCAAAGGATATGACAAGTGGGCCCTGAGGCATAGAATGTAATATATGGGGGTGCAATTTGACCCCAATTTACTGAGTATGCTTGGAGAGGGGGCTGCTTGGCGCCAGCTGCACCTCAGGACAGATGGCATCATCTGGACCCTTGTAGGCTATGGATGGAGGGGATGGCATGATGAAAGGTACCTTCTCTGACTGTCTAGCCATGTAGGTATCACAGGCGCATGGTGGTGTCTTCAATCCTCTCCATTAGTTTGAAATTATCATTCTTGTGACAGCTTCTGTGTGGCCTTGTGTATGATGGCATAAACATGAAACTGTGTACATGGGGTCCCTTAGTCAGAGGTGACACAGTTACTTGGCAAAGCTTGGTTCACTTGGGGGCAATTATGCCGTTTACATACTATCATTCATGTCATTTGGCTTGATTCAAGGTCAGGAAGAGATTCAAGTAGTATTTCCTTACTTGATTTCCCTTTTTACCCTCCTGAGGTCATATAGCTGTGCATTCTGTCTGGCGCCAAAAACTCATGTGATACCCTGTGGCCATGTATGGCTAGCTGAGTGTGTTACTATCTTTTTGCAACCTTCCTTTTCATGATGTCAATAAGCTTTGGCAATTTTGGCTACAAACAATCTCCTTTCCAACCATAGATGGGGACAGACTGAGGGCAAAAATGGCATCCATGCTCTCAAATTCCCTATTACACCTTGAATTTTCTTGTTTGTTCTTCCTAATGCCTATATTGCCCTTGACAGAAGAGGTGTCACGCATGGAGGCACTATCCTTCAATTTCTTCTCAGCACTTTGATCTGTATAAGGGAAGAAGTACATGGTTACTTCATCTCATCGTCCATCAACCATGTTGGCATCTCAATTTTGGTATTAATGGTCCAGATGTGACATAATTTATTTTTATTTGACCATGAATTGAGCCTATCCATCCCCTCTTTTCCTTCTTCCTTTCTTTGGTCATCCAATGGTTGATATTCGAAGGAGAATTCCTTTTATCACATCATATAGTACAGGTGCAGAGGTTCTTCAGGCGTAGGATCCTCTTTTTCAGATGGTAGGCTGCAGAGATGGGGAAGAAAGTTCTCCAGTCGCTTCTTTCTTCATAATCTCACCACTGGATCTGTCCAGTCGGAGGAGAGTTTTGTTTTCTTGTTAACTCTCATGCTTGTGACCCATTTTGAATCCCTCCTGAGCCATTCCGAGTTCTATTATGCATTCTCACTTCTTCCATTTCGCCTAAGGCATCATAATGAGCTAGCTTCACCGAGCCTATTATCTCCGCCAATGGCAGGTGCCGATGACCATGCTTCTGGTCAGATTAGCTGAAATTGGCCCTGGAATCCTCTTCTCTTTACTTCAGAGAAACTTCCCAGGTCGTTTAATCATCTTTTCTTTCGCTAATTTGGCCTAATGACACTTCCTAATTCACAGTCCAGTCACTGAGAACTTCGAATTTTCTGACTTGTAGGTCTGAGGAGTAGCCGTGTTTGGTGTCATTGGGATCGCGGTGACATCGTCTTCACGACAGTACACTTGGTTTGGGCGGCGATAGGGTGTATCACCGGCGAGGGGTGTTTCATAAGCGAGTTCGTCGCTTTTCTTCTGTCGGAAGGTACAGTCCTCTCCCGCTTTTTCCTTTTCTTTTTCCATTAACGGAAATAGAGTGGGGACCATGGGTGTAGACCAATGGGCGAACGCCACGTGGCTCGCTCAAGGCTGACTCGATCGAGTCAGTTTGGGCGCTGTTGGGCTCGCATGGGAGGTGTTTGGGCTTAGCGGAGACGGGTCTGGGTCCGACACAAAACGTGTCTAAGTGGGTTTGGTCGGGCCGAATTGGTTTGGGTCTAATTTGGTTTGTCGAAGGCCCAGTCTGATTTATCCATGTAGGCCTTGTTTAATTATCCAAATGAATTCGGTCTTAATCGAATTAAACAGCCCAATGTACCAAATAATTTGATTATAAGCCCGGATTTGATATATACATTTGTTTGATCGCCTCTCGTGTTGAGCCATCTGTATTTATCATCGTACTGGGCTTTGTCCATATACTGGGATTTTATATTGCTTAATTTTTTAGCAATTTGGTTGGTGTTGTTATGGCATAAGGATTTAGTTATGATATTCGGCATGGGTTCTCAGAAACATGCATAAGGTATAACCATTATGCAATTCTTATTCTAATTGGTTAATTAATTAATTAATCCATTAATCATGTGGGTGTTGACATATTTCACATAATCCTGATTAATTAACTAATAAACTGTTTGGTGGGGTCTTTGGTGTGGAATTTGGTATGAAACTTTTAGAAAATGTATAATGTTTGACCATCATACAATTTTCATCTTGTTCTCTCTTTTTTTATATAATTAATTAATTAATTAATTATGTGCTATTTCAGCATTTTTCACATAACTTAATTAATCAATCAATTTCTCAGTAATTTGACAGGTTTTGGTTTGAGTCCCTAAAAATTTTATACAAATTTTTATTTTTAGGGCCCTCTATATTTAATTAATTAATTAATTTATTATGCGAGCGTCGACATATTTCACATAATTCAATCAATTAATTAACTATTTTTGGTGGGTTTTATCGTCTTGTCTGAGGGTTTTTGCAGGTCGTTGTTTATGAATTTTGTTTCATCATGTGACATCTTCTATTTCTGCAGGTTTCTCTAAATATTTTGTCGCTTCTTCAGATGGCAAAATTTGGAGGCAAACAAATGCCCCCCACCAGAGTGGAGTGTGAGGTATGATTCCGAACAGTCTACTCTGGTGCCCCCAGCCTCCAGATTATCATTTCAGGCTGAGTCCAATGTTTGCTTATTTTGGTTGTTGTTGTGTTTTTGCAGATGGCCATGGGTCCTGCGGAAGAGATCTATAGTACCATCCCTCGCTTTGACTTTGTCAGGACTGGTCCTTACGGTCCTTCTGATGAGGCCATCACTGACTATATTGACAACTACTTAGATCCTGAGAAAGTTTATAAGCATCTTCATGGGAAGTGGAGGAATGCTATTCTTCGAGGGAGAGACAACTTCCATGGGCTATTGGCTCGCCACAACCGCTCTCCTGTGTACTCTGGACATTCATATCCTCGCTTGAGGCCTGATCCTCCATCTCGCACTGAGGTACGTTCTCATAGCCAAACTTATGATGTGTTTGTGCCTGGCAATCAGCGTCGCCTCGCAAGTGGGGCTTCGATTCGCACTTTTCAGGGTCTTTTCTTGGGTTCCGTTGGGAGGATAGGATCCCGTCAAGATTATCATTTGTTGAGCACGGAGATGATAGAGGGACATGTGATCCCTTGGTCTCCTGGGGGTTTGAACATCCAGGGCGAGTTACGTTGGGTTCCTGGGCAGACTGAGTGGACCCGTCACATTTTATGTCGGGTGGGCCCGAGGTTGAATGATTTGGAGATATTTGGAGGAGTGACCATGGCTTTGTTCAGGTACACATGGGATCCTATCATTCTCCGAGCCATGGCTACCAATTGGAACTATGTGGACAATACATTTGTGTTGGAGGATCGACAGGCCACTTTGGATCTGCGCCAGATGGTATGTCTACTTGGAGTGCCGACTGCTGGCCAGTTTTATGAGGAGAGGGTGCCTCCAGAGCTGGAGCTTTACGGCACGGACTGGGATGGGAATTTCATGCATGGGAACTCCTTGCGCACGGTCTTCAAGATTTATTATGAGATTTCTATGGCTCGGTCCGCTCAGGGTTCAGACAAGGGAGTATCTTTCAAAGACTGGGTCGGCTATTTCATAGATAAGGTTCCTCGTGAGAAGGCTGTGGGTTTTGCTGATCCTTTAGAGCCAGTGATCCCGGGTTCAGACAAGCCTTATGCTCCTGGTCACCTTATCCCTTGGGAGGGGCTGAGTACGCGTGTCTTGGATGAGGAGACTATTTTGACCGCATATTTCGCCTGGTGGATATGTTATTTCGTGGTGATTATAGAGCCGGTGGGCTATATTCGGCCTGGAGTATTCATTGTGGCCAATGCTCTGGCTCGGAAACAGAAGGTGTCTCTAGCTACAGCGGCCTTAATGAACACTTATCGCTCGTTGCGAGAGCTTACTTCTTCTCGAGACCCTTCTAGGGCGTACATTGCTATGCCCCTACACATTCTACATGGGTGGTTCAATGTGTATTGGGCGGGGTGTTATTCTACATCTACTTCTAGAGGCTTGCGGGGTTCGAAACCGGCACTCAGTCTTATTGCTGGCTCTTCGGTTAATCCTCCCGATCAGCTCACAGCGCATAGGTATTTTACTCAGAGTAGTCGTTATATTTCTGAGTATAGGCCTGAGCCTTTCTCACAGGATTGGCCCACAGAGGGTGGAGGACTAGGTCATATTGAGGACTCTAGGGTGACCCGTGCAGGTAATGCTCCCAAGTTGCTTTCTCGGAGGAGTAGGGGTTCTCGAGACTATGCTATTAGCATTCGGGAGGGGTGTTTAGTCATTCGGATTGGTGACAGGATTATCTCTGAGGTGTATAACCCCCAGAGGTGTGCATGGCAGTTCGGGTACGACCAGGATGTTCCTTTGTCTACGCTTCCTGACCCTCCAGAGGAGGTTTCTCTGTGGTATTGTGCCGACCTAGCCGCATTCTCCTTACGTCTTGGTACCGGGAGTAGCTGTGATGTACCTAATTCTCAGAGAGAAGGATGTATGACTATCGGTCATGATCGGTGGTTTAGGAGTTGGGCCGTGATTGCGCATTCCTATTCTCCTGAGCTTTTGCTGGAGCGGGTTTATCCGCCTTCTCGTATCGTCCCTCCTGGTTTAGATGCTTCTATTGGTGGCTTCAGACCTTTGAGAAGCACACATGGAGTAGATAGGCGACTTCCTCTTACTTTTCGCCCTGCCGATTTCAGTGAGCTACCTTTATCTTCAGATGGTTCTATCCCAGGTATTGTCTCAAGTTTTGTATTTTACTTTAGTTTGCATTTGCTTTACTTCTTTCCTTCTTCTTTATATTGCGTGTGTTTCCACTATCTCGAACAGGTCTAGGAGAGTGTGATTTGGGACACTTCCATTTTAAGCTCGAGGGTATTCCTCCGGCGGAGGACGATTCGTCTCAGGCGTCCCGATTTGGGCCTAAGAGTTATCGGTTCTGGGCTACTTACACAGGTACGTGCAGTTCTTTTGTCTCTTATATTTGTTTTCTTGCGTGTGTTTGGGCTTATAAAAACCATTATGTTAGGCGTTTCTGCATCTGAGTCTGAGCCAGAGCATGTGCTAGAGTCCGTGTCTGCTCCTCTGACTTCTGAAGACGATCCGGATTTGTCTTCTTGTCCTTCGCCAGAGTATCCCGAGGAGCTTGCGGAGGAGGAGGCTCGCGCAGAGTTGAGGAAGAGATGCCGCGAGGATTCTCCATCTTTGGAGGAGGTATCCCGCTATGAGCTGCGGCCGAGACTGGGGGAGAGCTCTTTTGGTATCAGATTTTCTATGGAGCCTCCTTTGCCTACGCCTTTTACAGGTTTTCTTCTTTTTTTCCTCTGGCATTTTTTCATTTTATTATGTTTCCATGAAATCACCTTATATTTGGCTTGTAGGTACTTCATGCTCTGGATTATGGGGTAGTGCTCTCGTCGCTGAGCCTAGCGCTGGCGGGACAGAGACAGTGACTCCATCGAAGACTATAGAGGTAGTTGCAACATCAGTCAGTGAGCCTGATGCAGAGGCTTGTGCGATTGTGCCCACTGAGGTTGAGACCGAAGAGATTGATGTGGGGACGGTAGAGATAGAGACACTGGAGGTACCCTTTGAGGAGATGCTGTACCCTGACTCTGCTATTCCTGCCCCATTTCTCGAGGATGATGCTCTATCTGTCCCAGATGATTCTTTAGCTATTGTTTCGGTGACAGTATCGGGATGTGAGCCGGCCCCTTTACCTCAGATTTCTCCGATACTTCGAGGATTAGGTACTGTACTTCCCCTATTTGCTGCATTTTATCCGTTTTGCATTTCCCGATATTGAGTATGAGTTGACTATTTTGTAGGGCGACTTCCTCCTTGGCTAGGGGCCTTCGATGTTGACCTCTGGACTTCCGGCTTACGGCAGCTATGCTGTCAGTATCAGTTCTCGGCTCGTAGCTTTGCTAGCATAGGCGAGCTTTCAGGTGCTATCCCTGGCGTGGAGCTGGAGATTCAAGAGAACGTGGGATCAGAGACTCGGGAGGACGTGGAGTCGAAGACTCAGAAGGATATTGCTCTTGTTGTTCAGCCTTCCTCAGGTATCTTTAATTCTATGGTTCTTGTGAGAGCAAACAAGGTGAATTTCTTGTTTATTGACTATTCTCTCTCTTTATAGGGAAGGATATGATTGACGCTCTATTTGATGATCATAATCTTCAGACTCTTTACGATACCATTATGAGAGATGTGGATATGGGGGCAATGCCTTTATCAGAGGTGTCACTGGACTACCCTGAGTGGGCGGCTGTCTTATTGGGTGTGGACCCCGTTGGCTTTATCCCGCCTTCAGATGTTGGGACCAGCCATGTTCCTACATCAGGGGTCATGCTGACGGATTTGTCTGGTACTGAGGGTGTGGGATTTGTGCCACCCGGTGGGATTGATGATGAACCAATGTCAGAGGATGATGACGCAGAAGGGGTAGTTGATGTTGTGCTAGCTCTTCCTTGTCCTGGGGTTGCTTTTGTGAACAGTTCGGCTGATAGCGGAGATACAGAGCCGATTTCAGGGGACACTGAGCCACTTTCTGGAGGTAGTGGTAGGACTGAGCTTTATCTTCAGGATGAGCCTGAGATCGAGTCACCGGCTTTTTGATATCCTTGAGACGGGATAGAGATTTACGGAGTTGTTGCACTCCTTGTATCTTCCTTCATCGCATTTTCAGTCTTTAGTTAGCCATGGCATTACACTTATTTTGCTTTGCATGACTGTATGAGACTGGGTATTTGTAGTGCTTAGTTTATATCTATGTGATATCTTCCTGGTTTGTATCTTCCTAGATTTCTTTTCATCTTGTATGTCTTTTTGTGATATTTTCCATAATCGCGGAGCGATTAGTGCATGAGAATCAAACGCCCTTAGGTCAGAATCCTAGCGTCACTATCTCTCATTCTTTATTTAAACGTCGCGGCGACGTCGCCCATCCCTGCTTTTGCTTTTAGGGTTTAACTTTTGCAGCCTCCTTTTACCATGTCTGTCTCAAACCCAAAACGTCTCCGAGACGCCTCTAGTTCTTCAGTGGCGAGCTCAGAACCGACTGTTCCCAACTGGTCTTTAGTCCCTGACAACCGCTATCTTTTTCGGGATGCCAAAGCCTTTGATTGTCACATGCATAATACCGGAGGCGATCGGCGCCCAGTGGCCGACTGTTTTTTCTTTGCTCCTGACGGCGCCATGGCAGGTCAGCCTAAGAGCCTGCTTGATGGCTGGTTAAATGCTTGGAAGCTCAAGGGTTTGACTTTGCTCAATCGCCCTTTTTATCCTTCAATCGTGCGTTTGTTTTATGCCAATCTCAGGGTTACATTTGATCACTTCGGGGTCCCCTCTGCTTCCTCTTATCTATTTGGCAGAGAATTCCACATAGGGAGAGAGGATTTGGCCGCCCTCATCCAGGCCACCGAGAGCCTAGGTGGTATGGCTGTGTATGCTTATGAGTATTGGCCTCAGGGTTTTGGAACCTTTGGCGCTTGTCGTCGCTGGTTTAAAGCTCGTCCTTATGAAAGGGGTGCCGAGGTTGTTTCCACCGAGCATTTGCCCGCCCTTCACAGGTGTGTTTGAATTTTCATTCATCTTTTTTTACTTGAGCATTGCTAACTATGCTGAATTTGTTTGCAGGGCTCTTTTCTTGGTTGTGACTCAAATTCTCTTTCCACAGGGAAGTTTGACCAATCTTTCTCGGCCAGGGGGTTTGTTTTATCTTCGTCCGCTTATCCGTAAACGTGACAAGCCCGATCTGGCCAGTTTGATACTTCAGCACATGCATCAGACAGTAAGGTTCACAAGCGGGTGTTTACCTTATGGTCATCTGATAACGGCTTTAATGAATCGAGCCCAGATCCCAATGCCTGATATGTTGTGGGGAAGACCTGTATCCGAGAGGGACATGGTGCACTGCCGCAATCTCCTGGATGTCTTGCCTTCTTTTGGGTGGGTTGGTGATCAGGACGGTCATCTGGCACCTGACCCCAGTCATTTGATCAATGGCTATATTTTGCAGGAAAATGCTGCTGTGAACCAATATAGTCCAATAAGAGAAGCTTCTCCTCCTTCAGATGACGGGTCTGCCATTGGAGATCCTCCACCGGCTCAGGTTCCATTGGACCAGCAGCTTGGGGAGTTGCACGCTCGTTTGGAGGCTATAGAGGTGATGCTCCAATCATTGTTCGATGCTGTTAACAAGTTGGCAGGGAATATGGCCCTGCCCCCTGCGTAGGCATCCTCTTTTCACTTTTTCTATTTTGGTAACGTTGTTTGTTGTTTCGGTCGTTTGATTGACTGTTTGTTCTTGTTACTGGATCTTTTGTTTATTGATTATGGCTTGTTTGTTTGGATAATGATATATCTGCTTTAAAGTGAATTGCAGGAATATGGCTTGGATATATTTCAGGCATATGGGGTCTTTTTGGATTATAACTGGAGTACTGTTCATGAGGTCGTTGTTTGGATATGTGTATGCATTATACGGATACGTATATGTATATCAATTTGAGGCATAGTCTTGAACACAGCCGGTGGGATTTGTCATTTGCACGCATTATAGGAATGTGCGTGCTCATATAGCTATTTGAGGTATAGCTTTAGGCATGAACCATGAGATTGTTACTTGAATATACACATATGCTCTGAGAATGTGCATACATGTATAGGTGTTTGGGGGTAGGACATAGCCCGTGGGACTTGTTGTTTGAATATACGTACATATCATGAGGATATGCACATACATATGGCTATTTGGGATATGGTTTTAGGCATAGCCCGGAGATTTATTGTCAGGATACTCACATATGCCATGAGGATATGTGGATATGTATAGCTATTTGAGGTATAGCTTTAAGCATGAACCGTGGTGTTGTTGTTTGGATATATGCATATATCATGAAATATACATGTAGGTATAGTTGTTTGAGGTAAGTCTTAGGCATAGCCGGTGGGACTGCTATCTGGATGTATGCGTATGTTATGAGGATATACGCACACGTATAGCTATTTGAGGTATAGCTTTAAACATGAACCCTGGTATATTATTATAGGGATATGTGGCTGTTTGAGGTACAGCTTAGGCATGAACCGTGGTGTTGTTGTTTGGATATATGGGTATATGGCTGTTTGAGGTACAGCTTAAGCATGAACCGTAGGATTTTGTTGTTTGGATATATGGATATATGGCTGTTTGAGGTACAGCTTAAGCGTGAACCGTAGGATTTTGTTGTTTGGATATATTGTTAGGTGTAAAGGTCGACTTATGGGGCCATGAGACAAATCGCCTTTTAAGATCCCTACCTTACTAGGGAACATGGTGGGTTGGTGAGGCTCACGCCCTCAGATATGCTTCATGGGACGTGTCCTCGGTACTTTCAGCTACCACACAGGTTTGAGCCTCCTCAAGTACCTTTTCGCTTTCGGGAACCACGCAGGTTCTTTCATAAAGCGGATTAGGGAATTGTATTGGGTAAATGTTTGCAACCAGTGTATTCGGAAGCCACACAGTCTTCCTCAACACAGGTTGGGATTTTAGACTCACGCCCTCAGATAGGCTTCATGGGGAGTGGTCTAGGTATTTTCAGCTTTCCACACAGGTTTTAGCGTCATAAAATACCCTTTTCGCTTTCGGGGGCCACACAGGCTCCTTCATTAAGCGGATTTTAGGGGTAAGTTTCACCATGCTCCACGTATTCAGGAACCACACAGGCTCCCTCAACATGGAGTCTTTGTTTGGTAAATTTCACCGGTAAGTTTCACCAATTTTGCGTTTCACAGTTGTGAGAACAGTTGTGTCATTTCCTCGTGGGCTTCGGCCCAGTTGGCAATGAAGTCTTTGTCTGGGTGCCGTCGAGGCTTTGTGTATTCCGGGAGTTGATTTTGGCTGTAATATTTCTTGAGGTATCTTCCATTTAGGACTGGTAGTGGGTGTTCTCCGTTCTCTGTGGCCAGGAGATAGGCTCCTCCATCATAGACTTGGTCGACTATGAAGGGACCTTCCCAATTTGGTGCGAACTTTGGGCCATGGTGCCGGCCGGTGATTGGTCGCCTTAATGCCAACACCAACTCACCTTTCTTGAACGCTCTTGGTCTTGCAAGCTTTTCATAGGCCCGCGTCATTCGAGCTTGATATAACTCTAGGTTCTGTTGTGCAATGAGTCTTCTTTCATCCATTCCGTCCAACTCTTGAAATCTGAGCTGCATCTGTTTGGTCATGGGGATTTCTGAGGCCATAGCCACTCTCAATGAGGGTAGCTCGATCTCAATGGGGAGAACCGCTTCGGTCCCGTATACTAGAGAGTAAGGCGTGGCTTGAGTAGGAGTTCGATGTGTGATCCTATACGCCCACAATGCTTCTGACAGTTTGTTGTGCCAATCTTTCTGATTATCCCCGACCGTCTTTCGGAGGATTTTGATCAACGTCTTGTTGAACGCCTCGGCCAAGCCATTGGCTCTGGGGTTATACACAGAGGAATATCTCCACTCAATATTGTGTTTCTTGGTGAATTCATCGATTCTGGTATTCTTGAAGGCGGTCCCGTTGTCGGAGATGATCTTCCTGGGGGTGCCATATCTGTAGAGGATGTTTGTAGTGAAAAATTTCACTACATCAGAGACCTTGACTTCTCTATATGATCGGGCTTCGGCCCATTTCGAGAAATAATCAGTCGTGGCTAAGATGAAGCGGTGCCCATTCGAGGCTGGAGGGTCAATGGGACCTATGATGTCCGTTCCCCATATCTCGAAAGGCCATGACACCACAGTCGGGTGTAACGCATTCGGATGCTGGTGTACGAAGTCTCCATGTATTTGGCACATGTGACATTGTCTGGAGAAGTTTTCACAATCAGCAATCATTGTGGGCCAGTAATAGCCCAACAATTTGATGTGGACTCGCATTCTGGAACCCGACTGATGGGATCCGCATGCCCCGGAATGTATTTCCTTCATGACTTGGTGGCCTTCATTTCTGGTGATGCATCTTAACCATGCGCCATCATATGACCTCCAATATAGAGTATTGTTGACATACACATATCTTAGAGCCCTTTTTCTGATCTGTTCTCTGAGTCCTTTGTTTGAGGGAAGTTTCCCTTGTTGGAAGAACTCGAGAAAGGGTTTTCTCCAGTCTTCGTCTTCAGTATCTTCGATAGTCATGGCTTGAGTGACTTCTCCCCATTCTTGTATGGTTTCTTCTTCCCAAGCTGCTACCTCCATGAACAGTGCGCTTTCTTCATTTTCTTCCATAAGTTTTGGGAAGCAGGGAGAGAGCGCCCTTCTTCTATGAACCAAGATTTGAATCTCGTCTTGGTCGGGGTCACTGAGTTCATTGGCTAGGCGAGCCAAAGCGTCGGCCTTTCCATTCAAAGACCTGGGCACTTTCTCCAGTATAATATCAGTGAACTTGGCCATAAGTTCGAGAGCCTTTTCATGATATTTTACCAATTCTGGTTTTCGTATTTTGAACTGTCCCTCCAACTGACTGAGTATCAACTGGGAATCGCCGAAAACCTTCATTTTTTCAACACCCATATCTAGAGCCATTTCAAGTCCCGCGATGAGGGCTTCATATTCGGCTTCGTTGTTGGTGCGTGGTTCTGTCAAACTCAGGGCATATCTGATGATGCCCTTCTCAGGTGTGACAAAGATCAGGCCCACTCCGGCTTGTCGTTTGGGTAAATCTGGTTTCACGGCTGGTTGGATAGAAGAAGAACCATCGAAATACATCTTCCAATATTCTTCTTGGTTGTCTGTATGTAAGGATTCTTCATCTGGAAAGTCGCATGCTAGCGGAGAGTCATCCGGTATGGGATGGGCGGCCAAGAAATCGGCTAACGCCTGCCCTTTGATCGCCTTTTGAGGTGCATAGGTTATGTCGAACTCCATTAATGCGACCGCCCATCTTGCTAATCGGCCTGTGAGCATGGGTCGAGTCATGAGGTATTTCAGGGGGTCAGTTTTGGAGATCAATGTGACCTTGTGCGCTAGCATATAATGTCTGAGTTTCTTGATTGCAAAGACAAGGGCTAGACAATGTTTTTCGATTGGGGTATAGGCATGTTCTGCTCCGACTAGCATTCGACTGAGGTAGTAGAGGGCATTTTCCTTTCCTTCCTCATTTTCTTGGGCCAACAGTGCTCCTAGAGATCCATCCAATGCTGTGGTGTATAGGATGAGAGACTTCCCTGGAATAGGTGCTGCCAAAACTGGTGGGTTTAATAGGTATTGCTTAATATCTTCGAACGCCTTCTGACATTCATCATCCCATTTGAATGGTACATCTTTCTTGGTGAGTCGAGTGAAAGGTTTGATTTTGCCTGAAAGGTTGGCGATAAATCTTCTGATGTACGCCAATCGTCCTTGTAAGGATCTGAGCTGTTTGAGTGTTTTAGGAGGCGGCAGCTCCTGGATAGCTCTGATTTTCTCCGGATCAATTTCTATGCCCCGATGTCGCACTACGAAACCGAGAAATTTGCCGGAAGAGACCATGAAGGCACACTTCAAGGGATTGAGTTTCAACGTGTGAGCTCTCATGCGGTCGAACATTAGCCTGAGGTTGGCTAAATGCTCTTCGTATGAGTGAGATTTCACCACCAAATCATCGACATAGCACTCCACGACTTTATGTATCAGGTCATCGAAGATCTTGGTCATGGCTCTTTGGTATGTGGCACCTGCATTCTTCAACCCAAAAGGCATGACTTTGTAGCAGAAAATGCCAATCGGTGTGCGAAAAGCCGTGTGTTTTTGATCACTTTCATCCATCTTGATTTGGTTATACCCGGAATGTCCATCTACAAACGAGTATACCACATAGGAGGAAGTATGATCCACTATGATTTCTGTCACAGGTAGAGGAAAATCATCTTTTGGGCACGCTTTGTTCAGGTCTCGAAAATCCACACAGACCCGGATTTGTCCATTCTTTTTCTTAACTGGGACAATGTTGGCGACCCAATCAGGAGTTTCTTCTTCTCTTATGAAGCCGGCGTTGATCAATTTCTTGACTTCAGCAATCACTTTTTCTTCAAGTTCAACCCTCATTCTCCGAGGACCTTGCTTTACAGGCTTGACTCCTGGATCTATTTTCAACTTATGAACAGCTACAGCGGGGTCTAGCCCTGGCATTTCACTGTAACTCCAAGCAAAGCAATCCCGATATTCTTTCAGGAGCTCCGTCAGTTTTCCTTCAATGTCTGGGTCGAGAGAGGTACTGATAAAGGTAGGTCGAGGATCTTCCTCGGTGCCCAGATTTACTGACTTGAGTTCATCAATGGTGTTTTGGCCTCCTTCTTCCAATTCTTTCGGGGCATTTTTGACAGCTAAGATAAACTGTTCGCCTTCTGATATTTCAGGTTCAGCCTCGAGGGTTTCTTCTTCCCCCTCGACCTGCGTTATGGTGACCCGATGACAGGTATGCCCTTGATTTCTGGCTCCCTTGTATCGAGACCTACCGGAGTGTGAGCCTTGGTTCCTATCATGTGGCTCTTCTGTTTCTGCTTTCTTTGTATAGGAGTGAGATTTCCCTTTTTGATATCTGCCACTTCGACCTTCTGCCCAATGATGCGACATTTGATCCTGCAATTTGAGGATCTCTTGTTGACAGGCGGCCTCGCCTTGTGCACTTCGCCGACATTTTTCTCGGAGTTTGTCGTTTATCTTGTACTCTTTCTCCAGACTATTGGTTGTTTCTTGCCTCAATCGTTCTAAGGTGAGGATTTGGTATACATGATGTTGTTCTCTTCTCTGAGAAACTTTCCTTTCTTCCTGGTACCTCTCCCATAGCCTTTCTAGTTGGGTGCGTAGGTCTGATTTTTCGACTATAAGGCGGGACATTTCGCATTCGAGCCTTTTATGGGACTGAATCAAATTCTGAAGAACATCTTGAAAACATTCTTTCATTTCTTCAATTGAGATCACCTCTTGTATTGGCAAGCCTCCGTCAGGGCCATCGTTCTCATTGCTAGCTTCAGGATTCTCATTCTTTTCTTCTAACATGTCGGATATAGTGACCCTGTGGCATGTGTGCGACTGAGTATCTTCCGACTGGACTTGATTTTTAGCAAGGACGAGGGCTTCTTTGGTTTCCCTTACCATTCGGCCGAGTGACTCTATTTCCTTTTGGTGGGACAAATTTCTCTGAGACACTTGAATTATTCTATCCCTGTCTCTTTCACCAGCATCATGGAGTCGGACGATCTCCCGGCGTAGCTTGTTGACTCGCCGTTGGAATTCTTTTATCTTCTCTCGGCATGTTTGATTCTCTTGTTCTTTTGCTGCTATCTGTCGGCAAAGATCTTGATTTCGGGCAATTAAACGCTCCATGGAGCGCTCAACATTTTGTTGCGAGCGAACCATCTCTTGGAAACGTCTTTGAAGCACATCAAACATCGTTATCTCATTGGATGCTTGTCTCCTGGAGCCACTTCTTCTCCATGTCTCCGTGGAGGAGATGTGTCGGCTTGTGTGCACTTGAGTATTTTTGAATATTTTGGGTTTTGATGTTCCTGGTTGTGTATCGAAACCAAGGCCCCAGGTATTAGAAGTCTTTCCATTGAGCTTGGTCACTTCGTTTGAATCACCATTCCAAAGCTTTTGGAACATCTCGACCCGTCTTTTAGAGATTGGCTCCAAACAATGAGTCCGTCGGAACAGGTCCTTCAAGCGAGCATCGGTATTTCTTTGCAACTTGGGAGGCATTTTGGTTTCACCTTCACTTTCTTCTAGCCATCGTTTGCAATCCTCGGAAGGAGTTTGGCCATTCTCTGGGTCAACTTCTCCTATTTTGACAAAGTGAATGCTAGGGTGAATCACGGTCCCGTATTCCACTTCTTCGATTTTCGGTGGGACGGTGAATGTTTTCAGCTTGGAGATTCTCTCTCTCTCGCGAGGAGTGAGATCTTTGCAATGTTCCATGGGCATGAACTCCACAGCTAAAGAGCTTTGACCTTCTCCTTCGCTTCCTGAGTCTTTATATGGGCGAACCGGGTTATGGACATCATCTTCGGCTTTTTCGGAAGATTCTGGCTCACTATCACTTCCCCACAACATTTGGGTTGTTTGCGACTTGATGGCTGCCTTGAGTACCACCCTCTTCACCGCCTCTCTTACAGCGTCTGACGAAGAGGCATTCTTTGTGGGTGCTGCCCCCTGTTCAATCCTGAGTTGATAATATTTTGCATCATCCAGTTCAGCTTCATGTGCCTCAAAAGGCCGGTCGTCACCTTTGATTACACACTGTTTGCCATCGCGAGTGAACTTGACACATTGATGTAGAGTGGAGGGGACTAAGCCGTTTTCGTGAAGCCATGGTCTCCCTAACAGTGCCTTATAAGTGGTGTCAGCCTCTATGATAAAGAATTTCACAGGCGTGACAATTTCACCAAAATCTATGTCGATGATGGTAGATCCCAAGGCCTTTTGGTATTGATGATTGAACCCATGAATCCGGATTTTATCTTTCTTGGTTTCCCTGATGCTAAGGGAGAGCTGAACCAAGGTTTTCAATGGCATGATACTGATAGAAGACCCTGGGTCGACCAGAATCTTGTTGATCTTTTTGCCATATATGATGCCAGTGGTGTAGAGAGGCCTGTTGTGGTCTGCTGTTCCGGCCATCAGATCATCATCAGTGAAAGTGATGTGTGGTTCTGGCTCGATTTGTGCTACTTCCTCTCGGGCTTCTTGAGCAAAGTATGCTTGGAAGCTGGCGGGATTTTGTAAGGCATAGATGAGAGACTCACGAAGCTCTTGTGACACCATGAGAGCATCAAAGACACTTAGCAAGGCCGGTATTTTGCGCAGGTGTGCTACCACGTTGTAATCACCTACGGTCATTCTGGGCCTGCTGCTGTTTGACCTCGCGTCTCCCTCAGTGACTATTTCTTCCGGAGCGTTTCGCCTGTTATGAGGGACTTCCCTTGGGGGTTGCCTTTCAGGTATTCTGGTACCAGACCTCAAGCTGACATTGCATTGTCCCTTTTGTTTTGGTTGGGTTTTGGCTTGATCTTGTCGGGGTGCTGGGTTCAGTCGACTCGGGAAAGACGACATGATTTCTTCTTCCTCCTCGGTCTCATTTTCGTCAGAATCACTCCCAAAAGGCATGATTGTTACGGGATGAGCCACCATTACAGTTGGTTCTTCCTCCGGGCTGTCATAGTCTGACTTTTCGGATTCTTCCTCTTCTGAATTTTCAGAGTCCGGGTACCAGGTTGTGACGTGGCACTCTTCTTTTTCTGTTTCTTCGTCCGAGGTACTGTCACCACCAGTGGGCCAGGCTAAGCATTCATTTCTAGTGTGGCCCCATTCTTCGTGATGCTCACAATACTTTTCGCATTCTTTGGGCTTCTTTGTTTTATGGGCTCGTTCTACGACATGCTGGTGTTTTTTGTGGAGTGCTCCTTTTTGGTTTGTCGGGCTTTGTTTCCCCAGATAGAGGCAATGCAGCCGGTGCAGAGGTCTTCTTTTTATTTCTTTGAAGTTGACCATGGACATGAATCCATTTCGGCATCTTTTCACCTCCAGAGGAAGGTTCTTCCATTCGGCGCATCTTTACATCGATGTAGTATCTCCCTCTACGGGGAGGCCCATCTTTCGCGGCGCTGGCTTCGCTTTTAGAGGGTCGGCTACGCGAGCTTTCACCTTTTTCCATCTTGCTGCCATTTGAACCACCGGGTGGAAGGCAAGTTTGAGCCTTGTCGCGCCTCTTTTTCTTTTCCGCAATTGGCATTGGTGCCTTGCCTTTGCCAATGGGTTTATCAGCTTTGGTTGTGGGTTGACGGCCTTCTTGGATAGAAATGCCTATTTCTCTCCTCCTAGGAGGGAGTTGTGCTTCAGTTGGCTTTTCTTCCTTGTATTGTTTCCGCCGTTCTTTCCTCCGTGTTTTAGCCTCGAGGCGTTGCCCTTCCATAACGTGAGCCAACTTGCGCTCTATTTCCATGAGTGATCTTCGGTTGTCAGCCCATTCCCCTACACTTGTCGCTTGCAGTGTGCGGAAGAACTCAAGGATGATGTCATTTTGTCTGAGTACGTTAGCAAGGGCATTTTGCAAAATGCTAAGTCTCCTTTGAATCCTTGCCATTTCGTTTCGGTCATCAACCGGGTCTGGTTGCAATGCCCCCTGTCCATGGGCCGGGACAGGGTTTGGTTGTGCTTGCCGCGATCGAGTGCGAGTGGCAGGGCCGCCTTCCTCAGGTCTCGTGCATTGTTGTTCATCTGGCATTGAGACGGCCTCATGTCGTGAGCTGTCCGCTCGGAGAGGGTAATGTGCTCTCCTGCTTTCAGGTCTGATTGGAACAGGCCTGTCCGGGCTAAAAGAGCGTCTGTCAGGGGACTTTCCTTCACCTTCCGAGTCTGATCCCGAGACCGTGATGAAGCGAGAAGTTTCAATTCTCTTTGAGGCGTTCTTGAATTTTCGTGCCTCTGGCAAGGTATCTTTTTGGATGTTTTCCCATATGGCGGGGTCATAGTACCGGTGGAATTCTTCATCTACGTAGTGTCGAACCCATCCTGTCGGAACAGGGTAATGAGGAGATGGTCCATGACCCTCCACTCCTTCGGTGACTGGAGATTGGCGGAACTGTTGGAGAAGCTCTTTCTCAGTCTCTTTCTTTTCAGGCAGACTTGGGTATACCAGTCTTCTGACTCGGCCATATTCCAAGTTGCACACTTCTCGGCGAGACCTATTCCATCTCATTCTTTCTACCCAGGGCAGTGGGGCAGTCCGGATTTCGCTTTTTTGTCTTACCGTTGTTGATTGACGAGTTGTGGGCCATGAATCCAGTATGAATGGCCGGAGACTGGTCAAGTGTGGATGTTCAGGTTCGAGTTCTTCATCACTGCCTTGCCACCCAACCTGTTCACCTGATTTTTCTACATTTTTTATCAGATGTCCTGTCCACCCAATCGGATCTGACAAGTCATGTTCATAGCTCTCATCTGAAAACTCTTCCCTTTCGGATTCCTCAGTGCGTGAATCATCAGAAATGTATATGACTCTGCAAGACGCGGTTTCTTGATCTTCTTCCTCTTTTTCTTTCCCTTCTTGAGGAGGATCGGAAGGCGGAGTTGTGTCATTTGGCTGGCTGGTGGATGGAGTTTCAGCTGCCCCCTGTCCTTGGCAGGCGTCCTCTTCTTCCATGATTATAGCTTCCCTTGTTTGGTTGACCAACTGGCGCACAATTTCGCTCAAGTCTTCCAAGGTAAGCTCAGGATGACCAGGGATATTAGAGATGTGTATGTCGAGATTTACTCTTCTGACTTGCTGTCCTTCTAGATCCGCTGGGTTTACTTGGTATTCGGGATCCAATACGAACTCATAGTCGTACTGGATTCCTTCATCTTCTTCATCTGAACCGTATCCTGCCCTCTATTGTGACTGAGGGTTTTCAGGGCGCGGGCCGGGAGTTGTTGATTGTGGTTGAGGAGTTTCGGGTTGGGGTTGCGGCATTTCGCGCTGTGGCCGCGAAGTATTGGCTGAGCTTTCACCGCCACTGTCGTTACCATTAGAGGGAGTAGAATTCTTCAGATTATCAAAGTTTTCCACAACTTCTCTGATTCGAGCGGCCTCAGCGGGATGACTTCTTGTAAACCTTTCTCGTTTTCTTCTCCAAGCTGGATCAGGTTCGCGGCATGGATACTCTAGACAGCGAGTCCAGATCTGCTCGTGATTTGTCACAATATCCAGAAATTCTGGGTCATTCTGAATCAGATGGTTGATGTACGAAAAGACACCGACAGTTTGATTCATAGAGAGACCATTAAAGGCATCTGAAACCTCTTCCAATGGGCATCCAGAGCCAGGGTCTTCATCATAGTATACACGCAGTGGCGGGTCAGTCGAGTCGCAATCCCCGGTATAGAACACACTTATTCTTGAGTATCCGTTGCCGGAGGTGGGAGCTCCGGGATTAGGTGTTCTGGGATTGGGAGTGTTTTCATTCTGTGAGGTTTCTCCGGTAGTATTATTCCCGGAACCTGTTCCTTGCTCTTCCTCACCGCTATCGCTTTCTTCCCTGTCGTGAGAAGTTTTATGACAAGAAGCCGTAGCAGTATTGGGTTCGTCGCTTGGTGCGTTTGATGTGAAGATGTGCCTTGCAGTTTCGGCAATCTGCCGCACCAATGCGGCTTCAACAGGCTGACTTCGCACAAAATATTCGCGATTTCTGACCCAAATAGGACTTGGGTCGCTGTAAGGGTATTCCAAATACCGCATTATCATCTGGAGATTGGTGTTCGCGAATCTGAAGAAAGGAGCTTCCCTTCTCCTCAAATTTTGCAAGTATCTGTGCAGTTCAGCACTCTGACACCTTGTATCTTCTGTCGAGGTAGCAGGAGTTTCGTTCAGAGGATGGGATGGTTCATGAGATTCGCTTTCAGAGTCCGAATCATCGTCCCAATTGATGCTGATGTGGTGTGAAAACCCGGAAGGGCCGGCACCTGAATTATCGTCGTCGCTGTCATCATCACTCACAACAGAAGTCACGATTCTGTGGAAAGTGGCGGCTATCTCTCTCATACGGGCGGCCTCAGCTGGGTGTTTTCTTATAAATTTCTCTCGCCTCCTTCTCCGGGCTCGGTCAGGATCATGTTCGGGGTGTTCCATGAAACTGCCCCATACTTCAGCATTTTTGGTGTTATCCGATATCATGTCGATGAATCCTGGATCATTTTGTTTCAGATGACTGAGGTACGCAACCACCCCAGCCGATTGATGTATAGTGAGGTTTTCGAGCGCAGGGGTTAGATTTAGAATGGGCTCTGAGGAGTTGGGCCCTCCTGTGAAAAATATACGCGCATTTGGGTCTACATCATTGGGACCGAGCTCACCGGGTCTTCGCCTGGGATTCCGCCTAGAGCCATTTCTTTCTTGTGGCGGTGGCGCTTGTGGCTCATTGTTTGATGATTCACCTTTATCTTTTTCATCATCGCTGTCATCATCGGCAGTAATATGACGGCAAGATGCTGAGGGCGCGTCATCATCATTGTCTGAATCGGATACGTATGCGGGAGTCTTTCCATTTCTCAACTCCTTCCGTACTATCTCAACAGCTTCTCTCTCAAAATCCTCAACAAATTCACTAGCAAACATTGAGTGCACAGGATCCATAACATATTTGAAGGTTCTGGGATCAGAGACCCTTAAGTCCTTGAGGTAGGAGACATAGAACTCTACCATTTCATCATGTTCGTATTGCCAAGAGTCGTGTGGTTGTTCCGGCGATCTTTGTTGACTTGTCTCTACTTGGTTGGAAGTTTCCACCATCGGTCTTCCAGTTCTTACTTCCCTTAGGTGCTGCCTATAGCCATACATCCATGGCTCTTGATTGGCTTCTGGGGAACTGGGTTCTGGGGTGATTTCACCTTCTTCAAGGCCAGTACCTTCAGCCTCTTCTTTGAACATTCTTGCGATGGCCTCCTTTTCATAGTCTTCCAACTCGGAGGAGTCTTCTGGATTCAACATGTTGTGAAACTCTTCAGGGGCTATCATTTTCAAGCTCTTGAGGTACTGGACATATGCATCAATCAACTCTTCTCGGGTGGAGCATCCATTATCACCGGGTTTAGGACGCAACCACCGGCCTAGGCCTCCTTCGAAAAACGGAGTCTCTTGTTGTGGTTTCTCGCGTGCATCCAATACCTTGGCATGCTCGTAGGCGATCTGGTCGTTGGTCATGGCACTTACCGCACTCACGCCTATTTTATCCCATCCATTGTTCACAATGATATCAGCGGCCACCTTTTTCACGGCCAAATGCTCGATACCATCACGATCCAAGTCAGTGGCATTATCTATGGCTTCATCCACTTTCAGTTCGTCTTGGAATAGGTCAAAGTCTTGGACTTTCAAGTCCATTAAGAAGTCGATGTAATCAGACACCGCTTCGAATGTCACTTCTGGTGGCGACTCATCGTCAGAGTTGTCATTGAAATTGAGAGCAGAGGTTTGAATTATGATCCTTTCGGAATCACTATCGTTTTCTACCTCGGATTCATCAGAAGCACTTAGATGCCGGCAGGTTTCTGTAGTCTCCGTGCTTTGAGGTTTCTTGAGTGACACTCTCAGTTGATATTTGCCAACCAGCCATGCGGCCAGCAACTGATCGATATCATCTCCTTTCATCAATTCGTGGACCCACCACATGGGATCCGCCAAAATTTCCGTTTCTAGCTCGGGGTGAAATATAACCGTGCGGTACCAAGTGGCCAATTCTCGCCACTGTTTTCGTGCTCTTAGAAACATATTCATCCTTTGCCGGGTGGGGAGTTCGCGGGGTTCTACCTCCTGGTAAAAGACACCATTTCTTGCGGTCGACCCCTCACCTCTCAAGAGTGATGACGGAGTCGCAACAGCTGTTTCTTCCGTCACATGTTTATCTTCCACCTCTGTTTCTTCAGATGGTTGGACTGCATCATTTTCGGCATTTTCATAGAAATCATCATAATTTTCATTGCCATCTCCTTCACCCTCAGTATCAGAGGTCGCGAAGACATTGCAGCATGCACCGGCGGCACCACCACCTCTTTCTTCGTCACTACTGAAGTGACAATCAAAGTCATAGTTGTTATCCATGTCATCACGGGGAGGACTGGAACCAGGCCATGAATATTCATCTTCGAAGTAGCGTTCTTCCGGCCCTGAAGTATTAGCTGGAGTTTTGGTTGAAGTGGTTGCCATTTTGGCCGCCGCTGCCTCCCTTTCTCTCCTAAGCTTTGTCGCATTTATGGCTTCACTCATTAGACCAGACACGTGCTGGGCTAGAGTCTGTATCACAGAAGGAGGGAGTTCAGGTTGTCCTGCTTTGTCTTCCACAAGCAAGTTGAAACCCAAATTGTTTAGGTTTAAACCGCCGTCCTCACTTTGACATTCTCTGGGAATTTCCACATATACCCTTCTTTCTTGCCCATTGACGGTTACTGGAAGGATCATTAGCTCTGAATCCGGAGCCCCGGGACCTTGATACCCGGAAGATTCTCCAGGCGTATTTGCCCGAGTGCTGGATTTTCTGTTTCTGCGGCCCCTGTGGGTTTTCTTGGTCTTGGTAGGGGTGGTCTCGGTTTGTGTTCCTCGAGACGATGATGACCCCATTTGACTGTACTGCACAGCCGCGGAGGGTGTCGATGTTTCTTGGGCTTGCTGACTTGACTGGTCAAGGGTTGACTGAGATGCCTTCTTATCAGAGGGATCCTCATTCCCCTGATCATTGCTGGAAATGTGACGACACGAAGCCGTCCAGAATTCTTCAGATTCTGCACTCTCACGTTCCTTTCTCTCTGTCATATCTTTCCAAGCTTTACCAGTAATTTTGGTGAAGTCTCTTGGGGACAGAAAGTCAACCAAGGTTGCTTGTTTTGGTCTCCCCTGGATATATTGTTCCTCGATTTCTCGAGGTGCGATTTTCCTCCAGAATGGTCTATTGTTGTTTGACCGTGTCACTGGAACATAACTGCGTCTCGATCTAAGAGGCAATCTCGTTGGTATGACAACGTTTCTCGGCATGATGGGGGTGATGGCATTCTTCCATCTGAGCCTGGGTTCAGCTTGAAGCACCTTCAACTTCTTTTTGGTGCTCTTGTTGAGGCTTACACTCCAAGTGGTGGGTGGTCTGCCGTCAGAGCAAGCAGAGACGCGATTCGCGCTGGCAACTGGGGTTCTGGTTGGCCCAGCATGGGGTGCCGGCTCTTGCCTAGCGTCATCATGGAGTGGGATTGCTCCTTCTTGGATTCTTTTCTCGATCCAGTCCTTGAAAACATAACAGTCTTCAATACTGTGGCCTAAGACCCGGTGATATGGGCAATAGTTCGGGTGATTGACTTTGTTTTCCTCCTCAGGCCTCTTACACCTTGGAAGTCGTATTTCTAGCACTTTCATTGCTTGCTGGAACAACTTTTTGGTCTTTTCTTTCTTGAAAGAGTACGGTTTGTTTTGTAGCTCCTTCAAAGTCGGTCTTGGGGCACGGGTTTGTGAAGTCCCGTCTTTTTCTTCATCACTTTCTCCCCACTGTACACCACTCGTGCCTTCGACTTGATTGCTGGCCGCTTTTGTTTTCACGGTTTTGCTTTCAGCTTTCTTTGGCCTTTCCTTGGGGAGAGCATACATCAGGTTGATGTCATCCTCCATCCCTTCGAACTCAATGATTTTAGTCACTAAGCCCTCAAAAGTGGCAACGTTATGTCCTGCCAGGAGTACTTTCATAGGTGGACGGATCCCATTCATGAGCATGCGGACCGCCTCCTTCTCAGAGATGTTTGACTGGCATCGCGTGTACATGTTTTCCCACCTCGCGACAAAGTCCGAGGCAGCTTCTCCTTTGTTTTGTTTAGTGTTGACCAAACTGGTCAAAGTGACACGACGAGGTGTGACTCTGAATCGGGTCTTGAAAGCGGCGACCATTTCTTTCCAGTTCTTGATACTGTTTTCCTCCAGCGAGGCATACCATTCAAAGGCTACTCCCGTTAAGCTTTGGGGGAATTGCCTTAACAGCCATTCTTGTCTTCTGGTAGTGTCTCCACAGGATGTCAGAAAGTGAGACAAATGTTGGTCGGGAGTCACTTTGCTGCCGACTCCTTCAAACGGCTTGAACTTCGGCACAACATAGCCTCTTGGGTATTCCACCCTGTCAAACCTCTCAGGATATGGCCTTCCTGTGAAGTTGTTGGGAAATTGAGGTCCGTCAATTCCCAAGTATTGGAACTTCTGTTCCATTTGTTTTCTCATTTCTTCCATGAGGTCAATTGGATCGATCTTGGAAGCATTCTTTTTACCATATGACCCATCATCAGAGGTTTCGCTTGAGTCACGACTGGATTTGTTCTTTCTTTTCTTCTTGCGCTCGGGCACCGAGTGTCGGGCGCTTCCTTGCTTTGAAATGACTGGGTTTGAGCTTGGCCATGCTCCTTTCTTGGCCATGTATTTCTGGATCTCCGCACAGGCTTCAGCTATGCGGACATTGTCGACTTGCAACTGCTTCAACTTCTTGTCTTTTTCTTCCAGCTCCTTGCGGAGCTGGGCAACTTCTCCAAGGACTTCATTTTCCTCGTCTGCACTTCCATCAGAGGCTTCATCTCTGTTTGAACCGGGGTTTTCTCCCCTTTCTTCTTCCTCACCAGCAGAATGATCGCTGGCTTGATGAATCCTTTCTTCTGTGATGGGCTCAGGAATCCGGGGACGATTGTTTTTCTTTGGTGGGGCGGAGGCAGAAGCTTTGCTTTTCTGGCTCCGGGTTTCAACTGGTATGCTCTCGGACTGTGGGGGTTCCTGAGAGCCAGTTCCAACCATGTGAACTTCAGTGAGGTCATCATCATGATCGACATCAGCATGAACATGGTAAACAGACGCAGATCCTGCACCCTTTCTTTTCTTGGGCACGCGGACCTTCTTTCCTGGGGCTTGCGTCATGTATGACACAATATCAGATATCTCGGAGGCTTTCTTCCTCCTTTTGTTTTCCTTCGGGGATATGGCGCCTTCCTGCTGAGGCTCAGAAGCATTTTTGGGCTTCCGAACCTGAGCAGCCTTCCCCTTGGCTTTCATATTCTTGGTGTTGGGTTTGAGAGGAGGGAAAGTGAGCCGATCAAAGACCGAAGGAGGTGTGGCTCCAACTATCTTCTCTGAGGCGCTGTAATCAGCATCTCCGATCCTGGTATCCTCATAATAGGGGAAACGAAGGCGCTGAAAGACTGGGAACCGGAGCCTCTCCTTGATTGAGGGCTTTTGGGTATTCTTGGCAGGTATGGCGAAGGCTTTGCGGGCTCCGCGGAGTTTCTTGACTATCTTGTATGCAGCATGGATGGCTTCCACGGCTTGGTGCTTCTTGGGAGTGGAAACCACCTCAACCTTCAGAGGAGCATACTGGGGTAGTTCCCAGTCTTCGCGCAGGCGCGGACCGTCAGCATTCTTCTTCACAATGCGGAGAGGAGCGAACGCATTGTTCAGAGGCAGATCAGTGTCAATTTCCTCTTCCTGGGCCAGGCGGAGGGCTTGAGACCTCGAGAGCCTGACTCGGGTTTCCTTCGCCTTCTTGGGGGCGAGAGAGACCTTGAGACGCTGGGCACCAGCCCCAGCCTTCTTATTGAGAGAGATGGTTGCAGTCACGGGCGCTTCACCAGCAAGCGCAGTCAAGGGCACCTGGACGGGCACAGTGAGAGTCCCGGCCACCGACTTGTTGGTCTTCTTGAGGTGTGCACCGCTCACAATTTCGCTCCAAGTCACCATGTTGATTGTTGGTTATTGGTTTTGAGTGAGTTTTTTTTCCTACAAATGGAAAGCACTTAAAGTTAACGTCAGTATCTTTGTATATTTTAAACGTATTTCATATTATGTTGATACACTATGTCGATATGCCTGATCCATTGATCATTCCCTGATGAGAAGAGAAAAAGGTCCCACCGGGCGTGCCAGAATCTGTCTCGCACCTTTTTGGACCCTGGTCCTCGGAAGGGGGAAATGACCGGATGCTCCCAAGGGGGAAAAAGATATTGCGGACGAGATACCCCTCGATCGTTTCAAAACTCAGACACCGGCACCCACCTGAAAAGGGATGTGAGTATCGACGTGGTTTCGAATCTCTCGAGAGTTTGATTGTTTACTGCAGGTCCTTTTTTTCCAGTAGGCGCAAGCCCCTACTGTTAATTACCTCTGAACCAAGTCGAGAGCACCTCTAGATCGGGACAATCAATGGATTAGGCATAACAACTAGCATTACAACACTTTACCAAAAGATACTAACATTGAGGAACGCAAACAAATAGTGACACAAAATAGAGCGGATGATGCAACCATGAGAGGATCAATAGGATGCAAAACATGATGCAAAGGAATTTAATTCATATTTAAAATTCCAAAATTTCTGGGATTTTAATCCCGGGTGGTTAACAATTAACCCTATTTAATAAATTTTTTGTTTTGTTCCTTTTAAACTATACGCATTGTAAGCTCAAAGAGGACAGACATAGACATGTAAAGTTTCGGTGTTCAGATCATATTAAAGCTTCAAATATTTTAAAACTTTAATTTGTCTACGTTTTAAAACTCGGGTCTGTTTGTTGACATGTTAGAATCAAGGTTATCAGACTTTTCTGGAAACTCAGGCATTAAGGCATGTAGAGGTTCCGGTCCTTGAACGTGTATCGATTCTGGTCAACTATTGACGTGTTGAATTTCTGGCCCCGTGACGTGCAAGAGTTAGGTTATAAAACGTTTTAAACTCTGGTATTAAGGCGTGTTTTGAAATTCTGGTCACTTTGGACGTTTTAAACTTTGGTCTTCTTATGTTCTAGAATTTACCAAATTCTGATTTTCAGACGTATTTAAAGTTTGGTCCCTGGATTCAAAAGGTCTATAATTATAGAACTTTGTTTTTGGATTTGTATTGTCTTTGGATTTAGGTTTGGGTTTTAAGTTTGGATTTTCTGGATCTGGATTTGATTGAGATTTTCTGGGCTTGGATTTGGCCGGAGTTTGGATTTTTTTTTTACTTGGATTTTCTGGATTTGGATTTGGTCTAGTTTGGATTTTTCTGGATTTGGGTTTGATTTGAGTTTGGATTTTCTGGAGTTGGATTTGATCTGAGTTTGGATTTGTATTTTAGATTTAACTTTGAGTTTGAGTTTTCTGGGTTTTGGATTTAATTTGAGTTTGGGTTTTCTGGATTTTTGGATTTAATTTGAGTTTTCTGGGTCTTGGATTTGGACTTGGGTTTGGTTTTCGATCTGGGGCCAGGACTTGACTTTTCGGGCTTGGTCTTGAAGCTTGAACTTTCTAAATTGGGACTTGAATTTTTGATTTGGTCTTTTCTCTTTTTTTTTTTTTGTTATTGCCATCTAATTGTACCTACTGTCCAAATGTATTCGTCATTTTTAACGTACCTGCTGTCCAGACATATCTGTCATTTTTTGAAGTACCTGCTATCAAAGGGGTTTATACCCTTGCGCTTTTATTAAATTTTTAATGTGGTCCAACTTTGAGTATTTTTGCACCATCACTTTTTCATGGTTTTAATTTTAATTCTCTTTTAGTTGAGAATTTGACTTCGATGTCTTATAGAAAAATGTTCCACATAATTTTCTGGACATTTTGGTATTTTATGGGAATTTTCTGGACTTTCCAGCTATTTTTAATACATTTTTGAAGTTTCCTGCAATTTCAGAAAATTTTTCATTGGCTGTGCTTGTTGCTGTTTAGTGTTCTGTCCTCAGCTACTCGCCACACCAAAAGGTATCGCAGAAGATCTGAGTAGATATCGTGAGGTGGATTGGGTCCATACGTTTGGTCTACACTCGAGTCCATGCGCCAGGTTCATCCAAAGGATTCTTTTATTCCAATCCTTCTCCCTCCCCCGTTGATTTCTTCCGCCGACTGGATAGGTCCAGTGAATTATCGCTAGCAAGCTCCGGCGTCCTTCCGGTTGGGTGCTCGTCATGGAGCATCGTGGTGCTCTTCTGAGTTTACCTATGCTGTCCGTTTGAGCCGCGTTTCCCGATTTGAGGGGATTTAGCCACATCGCTGACTGAGCCTGACAGGACATTGGGGTGAGGCTAATTGCGGTGATTTCTCTGCCAGAAACATTTCTTCGTGCATCATGAGACCTAGATAGGGCCATCTATTGTGATAATTTGGAGCCATATATCTTGTTTTGTAATATTTTGGCCATGGCTTTGACTCAGCCTTGGTCTGACAAAACGATTAATTGTATCGAATTGACTTCAATAACTTCTGCTGATTAACTTGCTCTTCTATTGATTAATGTGTTCCTTGATACAAAGAAAATTTGAGCTTATTGATGTGGTTCTCTAAGGCCAGCATGTTACTATTTCATTTGTGTTAATTTGACTCGTACAATGCTAATTGTTGATTCCAGATTTGTCTAATCACATTATACTTTTGGCAAATCATTTCTGGTGTTATGCCTGAATTTGATGAACGATTCAACCATTTTTTTTTGAATCAAATGCTGTCTATTCGTACATTAGATCACCAATTTATCATTTTTTTTTTTTACTGGCAGGAGATTTACTAAGAAATGCATAAAACTTTATAAGTCCATTATTCTTATGCTTAATTTTTTTGCTATGTTCATGAGTTTTGACCCAAGTCTAGGTGTATAAGTTACACAGAAAATACAAAAAAAAAAAAAAATTATTCAAAGGCAGAAGGAAAGAAATTCGGATTTACTAACAATTGTAATTTCTATATATATAAGGGACACCAACTTATTCTATGCGGAAGCAATAAGGATTGGGTGGACATCCTTTATTAATGCAATGAAGACTTGGCCTAAAAAGTTTGCATTAATGAAAAATAAAATCATGGGATGCGATGCTTTCTTTTTACTATTTCATTATTATATGTTTAGTAATTAATGGAACTATGCAACTACAAGCGAGAAAGATATGACAACATAAACTGAAGAGAAAACACCAAAAACAATATTTGTCAAAATAACAACATTTTTTGTTATTATCAGAACCAATAATGTATGTTACTCACATCTGTCGTTAAGGCTTATTATTACTTATATAGCTTTTAAGGAAAGAAAACAACATAACTGAACTTAGTGTGAAACCTATGCTGTACATATGCATCAATCCTCCATATATCCTGACTTCTTGATATCATTATTATTGTTATATTTCTTTTGGTGTTTTTGTTTTATGAACCTGATTAATTATATGACCTTCCTTGAACTTATGCAATTTAGTCCCCCCTTTTTTGTTTATTTACTGGAACTAACCATACATACAGTAATAACCCTTATTCTGTGTATATGTTTATTATGTATTTTTTTTTATCATGTTCTTCACTTTTACACCAAAGACCAACACAATTTCATGAAGGTGGATCTTATTTCACACACTTCACAAGGGTGTTAGCCTCTGGTGCATAAACCTGGGACATTGAAATCATTTTATAATTTATATGCATATGTATATTTCTTTCTTTTTTATCCGAAACCCCAAACCCAAAATATGCATGGAAGAATTTATATATGTGTATTTTTATTTATGTTAGTAGCTGCCATGACATTCATAGGGCATGGATCTTATTTCACATAGCACATGAAGCCACAGCTAACTAACTTATGCAAATGATCAAAGGAAAAGATTATAAGTACATAATTAAAGGCAGAAATCTGTATACTTATACATGCTTATACTTTTCATTTCTCTCCTGGATCCTTGACTGAAACTCACAGCAGTGGATCTAATTTCACACATGCTGTGAGCACTATCATAACTTTCCAGAAAAGAAACAAAAAGGTAGCAAGAAAGAAGTTCAAAAAGGAAAGAAGAAATAAAAGGAGAATGTACTTTTTTTTTTGATAACTTTCATGATCAGATTATTATCTAACCCTAATCATTGAACAAACAACAAGTAAAGAAGGATTTCTAAACAGAATGAATAAGATTGATCATAAAAGGGAAAAAATTATTTTATAAAACTGAGGCCAATACAATACCTTAAAAAAATTTTAAAGAAAGTAGCAGCAATTCGACTTAAAACAAAAGATTGGCCTCCTCTCCTCTCCTTCTGAGGGGCATTATATAGGGAACTTGCTAGGGTTTTGCTCCATTCCCTGGTGACATATGGCGTCTTTTGATGAGCTTGATGCTTGATGAAGGGTTCAGATTACTTGAGGGTCTTGCCGCCTCACTTTGGTGAGTATTTCTTCACTCCTTGTTTCTCACAATTTCACTTTACTGGCCAACAGATGCTCAACACCTGGCAATTGGGATTCAGTAATTCATTTGCTCATTTTTTTTACTTCTGTCTACTTCTGTTGATACCCAAAGGATATGACAAGTGGGCCCTGAGGCATAGAATGTAATATATGGGGGTGCAATTTGACCCCAATTTACTGAGTATGCTTGGAGAGGGGGCTGCTTGGCGCCAGCTGCACCTCAGGACAGATGGCATCATCTGGACCCTTGTAGGCTATGGATGGAGGGGATGGCATGATGAAAGGTACCTTCTCTGACTGTCTAGCCATGTAGGTATCACAGGCGCATGGTGGTGTCTTCAATCCTCTCCATTAGTTTGAAATTATCATTCTTGTGACAGCTTCTGTGTGGCCTTGTGTATGATGGCATAAACATGAAGCTGTGTACATGGGGTCCCTTAGTCAGAGGTGACACAGTTACTTGGCAAAGCTTGGTTCACTTGGGGGCAATTATGCCATTTACATACTATCATTCATGTCATTTGGCTTGATTCAAGGTCAGGAAGAGATTCAAGTAGTATTTCCTTACTTGATTTCCCTTTTTACCCTCCTGAGGTCATATAGCTGTGCATTCTGTCTGGCGCCAAAAACTCATGTGATACCCTGTGGCCATGTATGGCTAGCTGAGTGTGTTACTATCTTTTTGCAACCTTCCTTTTCATGATGTCAATAAGCTTTGGCAATTTTGGCTACAAACAATCTCCTTTCCAACCATAGATGGGGACAGACTGAGGGCAAAAATGGCATCCATGCTCTCAAATTCCCTATTACACCTTGAATTTTCTTGTTTGTTCTTCCTAATGCCTATATTGCCCTTGACAGAAGAGGTGTCATGCATGGAGGCACTATCCTTCAATTTCTTCTCAGCACTTTGATCTGTATAAGGGAAGAAGTACATGGTTACTTCATCTCATCGTCCATCAACCATGTTGGCATCTCAATTTTGGTATTAATGGTCCAGATGTGACATAATTTATTTTTATTTGACCATGAATTGAGCCTATCCATCCCCTCTTTTCCTTCTTCCTTTCTTTGGTCATCCAATGGTTGATATTCGAAGGAGAATTCCTTTTATCACATCATATAGTACAGGTGCAGAGGTTCTTCAGGCGTAGGATCCTCTTTTTCAGATGGTAGGCTGCAGAGATGGGGAAGAAAGTTCTCCAGTCGCTTCTTTCTTCATAATCTCACCACTGGATCTGTCCAGTCGGAGGAGAGTTTTGTTTTCTTGTTAACTCTCATGCTTGTGACCCATTTTGAATCCCTCCTGAGCCATTCCGAGTTCTATTATGCATTCTCACTTCTTCCATTTCGCCTAAGGCATCATAATGAGCTAGCTTCACCGAGCCTATTATCTCCGCCAATGGCAGGTGCCGATGACCATGCTTCTGGTCAGATTAGCTGAAATTGGCCCTGGAATCCTCTTCTCTTTACTTCAGAGAAACTTCCCAGGTCGTTTAATCATCTTTTCTTTCGCTAATTTGGCCTAATGACACTTCCTAATTCACAGTCCAGTCACTGAGAACTTCGAATTTTCTGACTTGTAGGTCTGAGGAGTAGCCGTGTTTGGTGTCATTGGGATCGCGGTGACATCGTCTTCACGACAGTACACTTGGTTTGGGCGGCGATAGGGTGTATCACCGGCGAGGGGTGTTTCATAAGCGAGTTCGTCGCTTTTCTTCTGTCGGAAGGTACAGTCCTCTCCCGCTTTTTCCTTTTCTTTTTCCATTAACGGAAATAGAGTGGGGACCATGGGTGTAGACTAATGGGCGAACGCCACGTGGCTCGCTCAAGGCTGACTCGATCGAGTCAGTTTGGGCGCTGTTGGGCTCGCATGGGAGGTGTTTGGGCTTAGCGGAGACGGGTCTGGGTCCGACACAAAACGTGTCTAAGTGGGTTTGGTCGGGCCGAATTGGTTTGGGTCTAATTTGGTTTGTCGAAGGCCCAGTCTGATTTATCCATGTAGGCCTTGTTTAATTATCCAAATGAATTCGGTCTTAATCGAATTAAACAGCCCAATGTACCAAATAATTTGATTATAAGCCCGGATTTGATATATACATTTGTTTGATCGCCTCTGGTGTTGAGCCATCTGTATTTATCATCGTACTGGGCTTTGTCCATATACTGGGATTTTATATTGCTTAATTTTTTAGCAATTTGGTTGGTGTTGTTATGGCATAAGGATTTAGTTATGATATTCGGCATGGGTTCTCAGAAACATGCATAAGGTATAACCATTATGCAATTCTTGTTCTAATTGGTTAATTAATTAATTAATCCATTAATCATGTGGGTGTTGACATATTTCACATAATCCTGATTAATTAACTAATAAACTGTTTGGTGGGGTCTTTGGTGTGGAATTTGGTATGAAACTTTTAGAAAATGTATAATGTTTGACCATCATACAATTTTCATCTTGTTCTCTCTTTTTTTATATAATTAATTAATTAATTAATTATGTGCTATTTCAGCATTTTTCACATAACTTAATTAATCAATCAATTTCTCAGTAATTTGACAGGTTTTGGTTTGAGTCCCTAAAAATTTTATACAAATTTTTATTTTTAGGGCCCTCTATATTTAATTAATTAATTAATTTATTATGCGAGCGTCGGCATATTTCACATAATTCAATCAATTAATTAACTATTTTTGGTGGGTTTTATCGTCTTGTCTGAGGGTTTTTGCAGGTCGTTGTTTATGAATTTTGTTTCATCATGTGACATCTTCTATTTCTGCAGGTTTCTCTAAATATTTTGTCGCTTCTTCAGATGGCAAAATTTGGAGGCAAACAATTAGATGTTTACTTTATTGTTTACCCAGTAATATAATCACCATTCCCTTTATTTGCCAGGTCTAGATTACCAGAAATTGTAAGTCTGGTAATTCCAATTCACCTCCCTGTGCAATCGACCCCTAAGTACTATACGGTTGGATAGCGCGCTTGCATTTCGACCATTAGAATTAGGATTTTTAGTTTTGTGTACCCGACACATCAATATCCTTAGTTATTAGTTGCGATGGTAACATAAATACGACAAGCAGTTTTATTCACACTAGCTTTATTCTCGCGCGTTGCGCAAACTATTTTTTTTAAAAAATAATATAATTGTTGATTTTTATTTAAAAATTATTGGCATGTCCGATGTTCTCGCACAGCAAAGTACACAACTTAACATGAGAAAATATTTCTTTGGATCATGAAAAATATAAACACAATAGAAATCAAAGAGAATATTTGAGAAATGATATAAAATTTGAGAAGTAACAAAAAAATATTTAAAATCTAAAATAGAATTTTGAATTTATATAAATAAATAGAATAATTTTGAAAAAATATATATAACATCATCAAGGTCGAAAAATAGAAAGTTTTAAGAACACCTAATATTGTACAATTTTGTAAGAAATCATTTAAAATTCCATATAAAAATTAATGTAGCAAGAATTTCAAAAATACTATAAAGACAAATATTATGGACATTAAATTTTATAAAATTTAGAAAATTATTTTAAATATTTTATAAGTCTATAATTTAAAAATTTAATTACTAAGTTGTTTATAAATTTGTGACTAAGTACATAAATTTTCACAGACACATGAATTTTTAAATACATTCAAATAATTAAAGAATGAAACTATTTTGAAGATTAAATTTTATGAGATTTAGAAAATTATTTAAAATATTTTACAATTCTATGATTAGAAAATCTTATACCATGAAATTCCTTGTATATCTCTGAGATTGTATATAATTTTTTTTAGAGAAATTTTTTTTAAAGGTCTAAAAAAATTAAAAAGCAAATATATATTTTTCTGAAATTAAATAATGGAGGAGGTATCAATTGCTGAAAAGTAAATAAATGGAGGCGTCAATTGCTGAAGGTAATGGAGAATAAGAGGTGAATCTTGTTCAGTTTGGAGCGGGCTATTAGTCTTAATATAATGGGTTGTTGTGTTGTTTGTGTATATGCCGCCTAGCAATTTAAGTTCTTGGTTTCTTGTTGTTAGTGCATTGACATGAATATTTTTGCGCGAGTCCATGTGGGCCTACTCGATTCCCTCTTGGCACATGGGCTGAGCGACATCAGACCTTACTTCTCCCATCAACCACTTGTTACATGACACATGGTCTTGTGATGAAAGGTCCCAATTCTCCTAACAAACCGATCCAGCGACTCAGATTAGCCCAGAGAAACCAACGGTTGGGATCACTTTACTGTGCTAACCACAGTAACTAAAAGCTTGCACGTGCAACTCACACTGCTCCAGATTTATATATGTATAATGTTTGATTTCACAATAACTCAAAAAAATCTCTTATATCTAATCGAGATTAAATACTACGATTTAGTGCCATACACTCGTCACACGACTACTGCAGTAAATTCGAACCCAAGTGGATGTACTGACTTTTCCACTTTTTTTTTTTCCTTGGAAAAATCCTCCCGTAGAGATTTTTGCACATGTTTGTTCCGAAACATGTCATATCAAAATTTGAGATTCTCATAAAAGATGGGACATGATGATGTCAATGTACTAGCATTTAAACCATTTTCCTTGTAGACACGACAAAGAAAATCGCCATGTGGTGTAGGGTTATGTCGAAATTGAAATCTTGTGTAACGCAATACAGGGTGTAGCTCAGATCTGGACCGTCCGATCAGATCTAGATGGATGATGGGAGCCCCGTATATAATACCAGATTCATAGGTCCGAAAAAAATAAACCGTCCAGATCTGATCGGAAGGCTTAATGCTGCGCTACACGGTGTGTAGCCTACACCGGAGAAGGATTAGGTTCTGTCGCAGACGCCTGTTGAGTGTTGACGCGAACAATATAGACTCGTCAAAGTCATTTTGGAGGAGGGATTCGTTACCGAGATTTTTCAGAGAAACAATGCTTAATTAAGAAAATAATGATGGGGTATATCATCCCATATATGATCTATAAATATGAATTTAAATCAAACTAGATTAATTTTGATCTGATGGCATGTGTATCAATATTGGTCAGCATATATTTACCACATTAATTTTAGTAATCGTGCTTACTCGATTCGTTGACCATGACATAGCTATAACATATAGTAGTATACGTACTATCTATAAAATTTGTTGATAATTTTAATTAATCTCTCTGTTTAAATTATATAATCACAAAAAATAAAATACCAGCTATATGCAATTTTTTTATATCAACTTCGCATTCGTAATGAGATTTTCTTGATTCTCTGTCAAAAGCACCATTGTCAATCCTTAAATAAGTACTGTTGTTGTCGTTTTTTTTTAAAGTTAGTTGCATATATAAATCATATTTATAATGTTTATTTTTTTATGTCCATAATCAATAAGATAAATAATTATCAAGTAAACCCTCTCATTAATAAAATAAAGTGGCCAATTAAATTACTCTAATTTTTCCAATAAATAATTACTACAAAAGAGAAAAAAGTATTTAAGGGGAGCTTGAAGACGGAAGTTCGAATTATTGACAGCAATAATTATGTGAAGCAACTTTTTGTAGGAATTCCTGTCCTGAGCAATTCTTGTTCAGGTCATACTCTCAGCGTTTCTTGATTACAAATTAAATAAGTGCTATGCGTAATGGTACATTGGTACTTGATCTGATCTCACTGCAGGAGCAATTTTTGTTATTGTACCTAGGGGCCATAATTTCTGAGAAAAAGAGAAAAGTAACTAATATGTACATGAACATGCCCAAGTGAAAAGTCAAAGCATTCAGCACTAGGTCTGTTTGACTGTTTCATTGCAGCAAACATGTTTCCCTACATGAAGGCTTTAGACTAGAGTATCTTAAAGATCAGTTTAACTGATCAACGTTCTATAATTGGATATACATGTTTCCAAACAAAGTACAAATCCATTAATATAGAGCACAACTATATATAGTTGACTCCCATAGAATCTCATATAGTTTTTTGCAACCAAAATGCTGAGTTTGCATGATACGCTTGTATTTATTTAGTTACCGTGGTACTATCTCAGTTTCTGAGATTTGATTAACAGAGTAAATTGAACTGGATGAAGTGCTGGGTTTAGAGTTATTGGTACCCTTCTGGTAACCATCTGATGTACTATATTTGCCAGTTTGGGTGACAAATGCAGGTACAGAAGGTTTTGGAAGACTGGCAGATTGATTGCTCAGCATAAGCATGACGGATGCCATGCTTGGCCGCTCAGTGGGATTTCTTTGCACACATAAAAGCGCAACATGAATGCACCTCACTACATCTTCTGATGGGCATTGCCCGACTAAGCAATTGTCCAACACTTCCATTATCCTTCCTCGATTCCAGCATCTCCATATCTGGGTTATAAGGTTATATAATAATATCAAATACCAAATAAATTAAATTAAATTAAGCTTCGAAGAAAATAACATCTAATGCTTACATAGGTTATAAGGTGCTCTGAATTTTCAGATTCTTGATTTGTAGCACTGCATTCCTGAACAACTACACTTCTAGTACCAGTCAGAACCTCCAAAATAATTACACCATAGCTAAATACATCCGATTTAACTGAGAAGCGGCCGTGCAAAACATATTCTGGTGCCATATATCCACTGCATCATCAACAGGCATTAAAATTTCATATATGACCTAATGGACTCATAAACGTAAAGTAATTTTTCTAATTGAAGCACTTACTATGTTCCACCAATTCGGCTAGTGCTTCCTTGGGTGACATCTTGGTCACATAGCTTGGCAAGACCAAAATCTGAAATTTTTGGGTTCATATTTTCATCAAGAAGGATATTGCTTGGCTTGAGATCCCTGTGTATGATTCTTAGCCTTGAATCATCATGAAGATAAAGCAATCCTTCACCAATCCCTTTGATTATGCTGTATCGTGTTTTCCAATCTAGTTGTTCTCGCCCAGCTCTCTCTGTTCCATTTTTAAATATTGTCAAAACATATAATAGATGTGTGATTGAACACACTCATATTGCTCATATATCACATATTCAGAACAAAGAACACATAAAAAATGGTCATACCAAAGATTATCTTGTCAAGGCTCAAGTTACTTAGGTACTCGTATACAAGGAGGTTTTCCTGTTTCTCTAAGCAAAATCCAAGCAACTTAACCAAGTTTTTATGCTTAAGCTTTGCAACATAGGAAACTTCATTTCTTAGTTCTAGGAGTCCTTGCTTTGAGCATTGTGAAAGTCTTTTCACTGCAATCTCAGTTCCATGTAGTTTCCCCTGCAATATTACGTACCGTCAATCAACATTCAACAATTAGTAATTTGATTTCTGATATTGTTGAATATTCAAAACATTAATCTTTCAAATTATAAACATGATTTTAGAGAAACCTTCCCTAAAGAAGAAAGAAAAAAAAAAAAAGTCTACCTTGTATACTGGTCCGAAGCCGCCTTCTCCAAGCTTATTATCGTTTGAGAAGTTATTTGTTGCATCTTTCAACATTTTAAGATCAAATAGTAATGTTTCAAAACTCCTTACTTCCTCGTCTTCAACTATAATTGTTCATATATTTTTCAACACAACAATTTGTGCACAGTAAGATTAAAAATTGAACATTCTGTTTTGTAATAATTAAGTTCAATACAGAGCTTACGCTGTAAGGTTTCAATCCGCTTTCTTCTTCTTAGGTAGAGGTACATGACTGCAAATACAATAACAATTGCAGCAACAACAGGAATGCTGACAATAAGAATTTTGTTTCGCATTCCACCACTACCTGCAACATTGTATACGACCACACGATGCTATAGTTTACAATGTTTATGTACAGGGCTTAAAGAATTAGTCTAACAAAACAATAATACCTTTTGTTTGAGGTGCTATCGAAGGTGCGGGTGCTGTGGAGCTCCCAATAGTGGATTCGTTGTAGAAGCGAAATGTATCATAATGAATATAACAACTGTATGTTAGAATAAGCCGCAAACTGCCTTTTTTCTCTGGGGAAAAAATTTTACTTGCACAATCCATGAGGCAGTGATAACAGTCGTTACCTGCCAAGTCTCTTGTACACTGCACCAGCCCATAGATATTTCCGGCACCATAGTTAACCTGACCAGTAGCAAATAAAGTGGGTTCGGAATATGCTGCTTTCCTTGAGAGTGTTTCGATTAATGAGCTAACTGAATCATTAGAGACCTGTGGTTGCCATAACTCTGGTAGTTTAGTGTAATCAAACAGGACTGATGGGTCAGCCTTGGAGAAGAAATTGATGGAGGAGTAACGTAGCATGCAATAGGTGTACCATATGCAGGCCTTACTACTATATGGGCACTTTGAAACTATGTCAGTGATCGAGGCATTCAAGCAGGTTTGGCAATCGTATGGGGACAAATCACCACGACACAACACGAGGCCGTAAACTTGGTTCAGGTGTTCACCCTTGGTCTGATTGGAGAATCCAGATAATATCGCAGACGAATACAAGGAAGAGAGGAGAAGATTAAGGTTGGATTCAAAAGTGCTGTTGTCAGTGAAATTTGAGGTTGTAGAGCAGTTAATTCCTCCATACGCCAATTGGGCTGTGGATGGATAGAAGATGGCAAAAATTAGTAGGACGTATATGGAAGCCACGGGCTTGGATTTCAACAAATGAAAGGCCATTCTCTTATTATTAATTGGTATTCAAAAATCAAAACCAGGAAGAAGGATGAAACATGCAGAGAGTAAAATGCCAGACTTAAAAAGAGAAAATTTTGAGCGTTGCGACGTCAACTGAGCTCTCATAAGTGATTATCAGTCAACTCCTAGTCCGCTTATCGGAATTGCTTATCAATTAATCTAAACGGGCTTGATTTATATAAAATGTTCGTTAAACTACAATTAAAAGTTTCCACATATATTTGGTGCTCCAATATGATTACATGAATGTTTGAGATGAGTCTGGCTTGGCTTCCATTCTTTCCGTTTATTTTTTTTATTTTATTTTTAAGGTTCTTTCCGTTTATTTTGAATTGTAGATAACGATAACAGCAGTACTTATAATGATTGCTAATAGTGAATTTGAAAGACAATTAAGATATTTCTTTGCTAATGTGATTGTGAAGTGATAGAAAAAATAATAATAAGTTAATCAGTGAGTATAATTAAAAATATCAACATACATATACAACGTCATCAAGTAAATTAATATACCTCTATTACACTTTTTACAAAGTTCAATCATGTTCATAAAGACTGATTTCTGTATCGAAAATTTGAATTAGGTAGTGGTATTTTACAAGTGATTATGTATATATTTTAGAGATGTTGTCGTGATCAACAAATTGATTAAGCACAGATTAATAAACTTGACGTGATGTGTTTATAACAATGAGAATTGAGATATAAATGCAACTAATTTTAGTCATATTAATTAAAATGATACACACACTGACCTATGATATAATATATACACCGTCATATTAAAATTGATCTAGTTTCATTGAACTCTTATTGATAAACCATATTTGGGAATGGCGGAATGCTAAAAAGTCTTGTTTACGAGTCGTCCGAAACGACTTTGACGACTGGAGAGTCTATATCGTTCGCGTCAACAGACATTTATAACAGAACCCCACACCACAGTGACCACACAGTTGGTCGCCTTTGTCGTGTTTGCTAGTAAATGCTTGTACAATGACGTCATCATGTCGTGTCTTTTATGAGAAAATTTTTTTTCTTTGGTTAGAACATAAAATCTAATAGTCCTACTGGAGGAATTTCAATAAGGCCCTGAATAAAATAAGTTTTATTTCCTTGAAAATTTTGGTTAATTGAAATTCTTTGATCAAAATAAATGGATTTGGTTTATTTGGTCAGAATCTTTATGTTATTAGATCCAATGAAATTATAAAAAAAAAATCAATTTAAATAAAATAAAATCCTATGCATAAATTATTTTGCTCAAAACAGGCCTAAGTAAATAATATGGAAAATTCATTACAATCATTTAAAATCGTGTTCGAATTTTCTGCGTAGCCGCGATGACGATTGCATAGCACCCAATCGCACTATTTAATCAGGATTAGATGCAGCAGATTGTTTGAGATATTGTGAAATTCAAACCTGAGGTCATGCGGATGAATTTTTTTGCGTTATTCATATGATCAATATTTTATATGCATTATTAAATCAGGATTAGATGCCGTGCAGTCATGAGGATGAAATTTATCGATATGATAAAAAGTTTAATACGCTGATTAATTAATGATGAAATTATGAACCGTTTAGATTTTTTTTTTTTTTTGAGCTAGCTAATTAGCTAAATAGAAGCATGCAATGAACTTTTTAGGCAGGTACAGTCTCTCTGGTTTCGCTAAATATTAATTGCCGAAGGAACTCGGCAGGGTTGGAACATTTATTGAGTGGGGAAGGTTGACTTGAATTGGAGTCTCCCGTGACAGTCTTGTCGTGCTCAACCGTACGCTCGGAAAAACTGTTGTAGTCATGGACCAGACTAAGCAATTTCTTTCGGGGGTGTTTGGATGTGGTAGAATAAAGATGAAAATAGTTTTTTTTCGACGTAAATCTTTCTTTCTAATAAAAAATTTATTCAAACAACATTTCTTATTCCTAGAATAACAACTCTTCTCACTCTTCCTACATAACACTTTTTCCAATAACACTCATCTTTTACTTTTTACCCCAATAACTTTATTCCCAACTTACCATCCAAATAATATTTCTTATTCCCGGAATAGCTTATTCCCACTCTTCCCGAAAAAATATTTTTTCGTCCGAAATAGTTCTCTCTTCCTTATTCCTAACCCATCCAAACAAGCCCGAAGTTATAGTGAATACTGAATACTAAGGAGCGTTGGCAACACCATAAATTAGTGAGATCAATAAATCGGACCAAGGCAAGCAACCTATGTTACCCCGGTACTTGAAAACATCAGCCGTACTCGTACCGGGTACTGGTACCGTACCCGGTACGTACCGTACGGTCAATGGTCAACAGTCAACCGTCAACGTGTTGATATTAGTGTTTATATCATTTATTTGTGTAAATTTTAAGTTTATGTCATTTATTTGTGCAAACTCTAAGTCTTAGGTAAACAAAATTATGTTATACACATTATATTTTGTAATATAATATAATTATAGGTCAATAACATATTTAAATAATATATATATATATATATTGTCATATCCGTATCGGAAATTTTTGAAAATTTTCGTACCACCGTACCCGAATCGTACCGGGTACAGTACTCGTACCCGTATCAATGCAACATAGCAGGCAACCAAGAACTCGGATACACTCGACTCTCCTGGTTCACGAATAACAAACGTGTCCACCATGAGCTAATGTCAACATAATAATTACATCCAAATAATTAGATTGTAATGAAACAAATGTGTCCACCATGAGCTAATGAAGCACTTTTCATATTTTAATGAGTTTAATATTTTTTTTAAAAAAAAAAGTTATACATATCACTAAATTTGTAGTATATAAATGTATAATTTTAAAAAAAAAAATTAAAAATATTGTCTCAAGTTTTCAATAAGTGGATTCTCATGCCAATGTATCCGTTTTTTTTAAGCGGATATTGTTTACAGTAGAAAGCCTGTCACTTGAAGAGTTGAAGTTGAAGTTGACGGAGTCCAGAGAGTAGGGATCCAAGTCCGACTTATGTCAGTAGCAAAATTCCCATCATGTGTCATTGGACTTTATAGTTCTATTTTAGGTCCAAATGGAGGATACAGACTTGCTCCTATTGAGATTCCGTACGTACAGAAGATTGATTAAAAGGGGAAAATACTTATTACCATCTCACTAATTTGACATCCTGCCATCCGCTATCGTGCAAAAAAATCCAATATTCTATTCATATCATCATATGCATGTGCATCTCACGTGAGTTTCTCTCTCTCCCATTCACACTCTATCTCCCTCCCTCCCTCTATTCCAGATCAAAATCTTTTTTCTCTTACTCTCTCCTCTTCTCCTACACCTAGAATTAAAGTTGTTTCGATTGCAATTTGAATCTAGATCTATTCTCTTATCTCTTTCTCACTCACTCTTCTCTCACTTCTTGCCGTTCTACTTTCTCGTTCAGATGAGAAGAAAGCACTCGTACTAAAACAAAAGCAAAGATCGAGATCGACATCGTCTTCAGGTATTTATTGATTTACTTCTCTTCATTTGCGAAATTAGACTTTTTGTTTTATAATTTCTCGATTTTGCAACTGGTTTCGGTTTAATTTTGTCAATATGTGCAATGGCACGGGTAGAAAGCAACGTCACCTTTATGTATTAATCGATTTACCCTTTTATCTTGGTGAAATTAGAATTTTTATTGTGTAATTTCTCAATTTACAACTAGGTTTAGGTTTCTTTTTGACAATGTGTGCTTACTGTTTCAAGGTATTGATCTTAATTCTCATGAATTTTGCTTTGACATTTGAAATAGATTCTCAATTTTTTGAATTGTTCATATTCGATCTAGGATTTCTTAGTGTAGTTATCTTACAATTATTCAGATCAGATCCGATTTATTTTTGAATTTTGTTTTTCCTAGTGTAGTTATGTTAGTATAAGGGAGTACATATATACTATAAGAGAGTACATTTCAAGATGGTAGATTATTAGTCAGTCATATATGTATCTTGCACAAGCGTAGTTCATCTAATTAATTAAGGGAGTAAAATATTAACTTTAAAGGGAGTATATACTGAGCGTAGTTAATCTAGTCTTTCAAATTTCTCTGGAAATCAATTGTTCAGAATCGGATCTAGATTTTTACATTTCGTTTGAAATCAATTATTTGAATAAGTTTGATGAAATTTGTATCATGAATGTTTATTTGAACCCCTTATGAAGAAGTTTATGCTCCCTTATTAAGAAGTATATACTCCCTTAGTATATTGAATGCTTATTTGAAGAATCTTGGTTGTTCCTTGAATGCTTATTTGAAACTCTTGTGAAGAAATATATACTTACTTATGAAGAAGTATATACTTCCTTAGTATCATGAATGCTTATTTGAGGAATTTTAAAGTATATACTCCCTTATCTTGAATATTTTAATCCCTTATGAAGAAGTATATATTCTATTATGAATAAGTATATACTTCCTTAGTATCTTCAATACTTATTTGATTATGTATCAGCTAATGTTATTAAGGGAGTATATTCATCAATATAGTGGATTAAATATATTGATTAAGAGAGTATATATCTAAGTATGCTGAATAAGGAACACGTGTTGGCTAATTTTATTAAGGGAATATATTTATCAATGTGAGGATTAAATATATTGACTAAGGGAGTATATATATAAGTATGATGAATAAGGAACAATGTTAGCCTTTTTTTATTAAGGTAGTATTTCATTAATGCAGGGGATTAAATATATTGATAAGGCAGTATGCACTCTAAAATTGTACATTTTTTCTTTTGCAGATTGATGTTGGTGATGATAATCGTGTGGTTGCTTACTGTTTGTTATTAGACCCTACAAATCAAGTGAAGTATAAATTTCAGAATGTGAGCGAATGTGTTCTCCTTGACTTTGACTGAGATGATTGAAGTTTGTTGTTGCGTTGTATATTAAATTTGTTAGCATGTTTGAACTTAGTTGTAATGATTTTATGTTTGGTTTGAATGAATAGTAATTTGAACTTGAATTTACTATTATGATTGATATACTGTTAATTTGGTTTGAATGTTGGTGGCTTATTTGAATAAGCTTTGTGGAATTTGTATTTTGAATGCTTATTTTAACCTCTTATGAAGAGCTTTATACTCCCTTATTAAGAAGTATATACTCCCTTATTATATTGAATGCTTATTTGAAGAAATCTTAGTTGTTTCTTGAATGTTTATTTGAACATCTTATGAAGAACTATATACTCCCTTATGAAGAAATATACTTCCTTAGTATTTTGAATGCTCAAGAGGATCTTGGCTGAAATTTGTGTCTTGAATATTTGAACCTTATGAAGAAGTATATACTCCCTTCGTAAAAAATATATACACCTTTATGAAAAAATATATACTCTCTTAAGAAACACATTTATATACTCCCTTACATCAACTTAAATACTCTCAATATCTAGATGACGTCAGCGTCCGCGCTATGATGACGTCAGCATACATACAAATGGTGTCATAACCCAACATCTAGCGTCCAGATTGCAAAGCGCATCATGTATGGGCCAGACTTTTCTGTATAGATCTGTGGGATGTCAGGATGACAGAATTAGTGGGATGCCCCATATCAGAACTGATTAAAAGGCAAGGAGAACCAACTACACAATTACTGGTTAAATGGGGCAAAAAAGATTGCGATTAATGCGGCCCAGAATAATCCGATACTTGTTGGACCAGAAAACAATTAGTGGGCTAAACTAGACATATAATATATATTTAGGTCATTTTAGTTTTTTTATTTAAATCAAAATAATTAGTGGGCTAAACTAGACATATATATTTTCCTGTCATCACTGGACAATTGTATTATAAAATATTTTTATGAAAAAAAAAAAACCCTTTTATCCTGGCAGAAGTTTTATTGAGGTGCAAATCGAGCTTTTGCATCTACTGGTATAGGCCTCATCACTCAGGCTTTGTTCCCTGGAACAGGATATTCCCATTTAGGAGGCTGATAGCATTTGTGCAGTGAATCATTAAGGATTTTGCCGGAAAAATATGCTAATTCAAATGCTATATCAGCAGTGTATCGTGCATATATGACTGCTGCATGATATTGAATGGATTCATTTTTTTTTAAAAAAAAAAAAAAAAATGAATTACCTAGTGAAAACACAGGATATACAAGGGGTACCAGAAAGGGGGCAAAATGAATATTCTTTTAGTCACCGGAAACTCAATTAGAGAAAAAAACACAAAAATATTTCTACTAAAGAAACGAAAAAACAAAGTTAATTCTTATATGTGGTAATTAGTTCTACAACTCATAGACATTTGTAGTAATTCTATCCTAATAATCAAAGAACTGGTACAGCTCATATCTAACATTACAACTCCCTCCTAATACTCTACCTCCTCTTTTCCCACCGCAACATGTCGGAATTTGGTTAATCGCTGATTTCAAGCAAGTCTTACATTCTCCACCAGACAAGTCTTTAGTGCATTGCACCAATCCATACAACCTTCCAACTCTTTGAATTTCCATTTCTCCAGTGGCAAATAGAAGCGGCGAGATATAAGCTTTATTCATCAGCCTGTTCATCAACTCATTTACTTTATGGTCAAACTCAATCGGGTTGACAACATTACTTTTGTCACGCATAAGCATGGTATGATTATGATCAATTTCACCAAAGAACTCCTTATTCGAGTATCGTAGCAAGCAATTGTCAAACCAAATTACTGCATCTTTTTTGTACTGGCAGTCACTTTGGATATGGAAAACAGCTTTGTTTAGGCATCTCAAGCACCATTCACTCCCGATGTCACCTCGGCACAATGCAAGCCCATTTACTTTTGCTTGACCAGACCCGACTGAAGCTATCTCGAAGCCAATTTTTGGGGCTTTGATTGCGAGAAGAAACATCAATTGGATCAAATTATTGTCGAATTGGTCACCAGAATTGAATTTTTCGGCAGTTTTGCATACGGCGGCCAGCGGCTTCGAGGCAATGACATTGTTGAGAAGGGATATGAACAGGAGAAAAATGGAGACTAATCTAGACAGCATTTTGGGAGGAATGGAGGAGATTTGACTTTTTCTTTTCGGGCGACTTGTTTCTTAGAAACAAAGGTTGTTACTGGGAAGTGATTATATAGTACTGTCAAGTTGCATTTAGTTCAATCCCCTGTAATGTAGATTATTGTGGACGTCTGCAATTATCTGACCAAATACATACAAAATGCAATTGAAAATTGACGTCAACAATTTGGGTATTCTCCAAAAAAAAAAAAAATCACAGCAAGATATTATATTTAATTGAATCCCAGTTCATAAGTAACTTCTAATTTGAGAACACGATCTTATTTTTTAGAAAATAATTGCAGGAACACAACAAGCAATTTAGTTTTCATTTTATAAAAAATATCAAGAAATACTGAACAAGGTTTTTAATTCAAAATTCGAATCATCTTATGGACTATTAGCATTTTCCTTTTTAATATCATTTTTCATGTCTTCCATTACTTCTGTCTACAATAGTGAATGTAGATGATAATTGGAATAATAGCAGAAGATACCGATACATTTGAAAATGTCCAATGTTAGACCATATATTTTTTTTTTTTTGAGATAAAAGCCCGTAGGCAATGTTAGACCATATAGATAAAACCTTTTTGGGGGGAGAGGTCTCATCTTACACCCCGGTCCCAGGCTGGAGAAGTTAGCATCTGTAGATTTAATAAAGATATATTTCGCCGCTTACTGGAAGAAGAGCAATTAGTGGGTATGGAGGTTCAAACTTTTCAAAGTAATAGCACCTTAAACTTGATCGTTGACTTGTTAAATAAAGTAGCCAGCCTGATGGAGGCTTCCAAAGGGTACTTTTTACTTTTTTGTTTGTTTGAAGATTGTTTAATGATTGATTAGAACTTGCCTCCTATTAGAATTAGAGGATATTTATTATAACAGGATAATGGCCGTTGGCACCATTTGTATAAATTTATTTTTGAAAGCGGACATGTGGTATGGTATGCACACAGGTGATTCACTGGGCAATAAGAAAGAGTCTCTTTCCTATGTAGGTTTGTTTCTCACATTGAACTATTTTATTTTTATATTCTTTATATATATACAAAATAATATTGCATATAGATGTCGTCGGCAAGCTAGATATCAACGAATGCATAAAACTATACGCTATTCTAAACGAATATTCAGCAAATAAAAAAAAAAAAAAAAAAATTATAGGATTATAATACCTAATTTTGAATTAACGGTCCCTAAACATTCTCTACCTAATTTTCTTTCATTTTGCTGATTATACTGATAAGTGTATTTTGGAATGATACGATCGTATGCATTAATTATTTAATTTAACAGTCGCTATTTAATATCTTGGAACGATATGATATTGAAGCTGTTAAAATCTAATTTAACTTACCCTTCCAAAAAAAAAAAAAAAAAAAAAAAAAAAAAAAAAAAAAAAGCAAACAAACTATTTTAACTCAGAACAAAATTGGTTGGGGACGGTTGCCAATAATTATATTTTAATTGAGAAAAAAATACACATCATTTTACTAACAAGTGTGTATCAACACGATATGTAAGTGTGCACGTCGGTTCAATAAACATAAATATATAAAAGTATTTAGAAAATTAATAAATTACGTGAGATCGTTTTTCAGGCCTGAAATCGAAATCATACGGAAGTCTTGAAAAAAGGGTAAAAAAGTTGATAACTTGATATCCTTGTTGGGAAAATTAAGCTTATGTTATATTATTATATAAATGCATATGAAAGTTGTGTAAGTTCGGAGGTTGATTGTTGGGATAAAAAGGCATCTGGGAAAAATATAGTCATAGACAATATAGCAACATTGCTAATTTGGAATCGGTAATTTTCTTGCTTGGGTTCCATTTATTTACTCTATTTTGATCCCCCAAAACCTAACTGGAAATGTCAAATGGAAAACAATACAAAAGATAAATACAATACAAAATTGCAAGAAGGGAATACAAAATTGGAAACACAAAGACCCCGGCAACTGTTAAGTGTTAAACTTATACTAAACCACAGGACAAGCGAGGACCAATTGTTAATCTCCCCAGTTAAATAAAATCCCGCTGTGTTCTTGGGATCTGAAATCTGGGACAAAGAAAAGTTTATGGAGAAGTCCGTCCTCAGTCGTGACTTCCTAAACACAAATTTATCCCATCCGAGTTCTAATTTTGCACGGAATAATCGGAGTAGCATGTGTTCTTCAAATATTTCGCTTTTTCAGTCTTAAAGTTTAAAATTTTACATATTAAAATTTTAAACGTTAAATTAATATATAAACATTGTATATACTTATTTATGCAAGCACAAATAAATACTTATTGATATTAAGAGCTTAAAATATTTACAAAAGTAAATAATTATTTTTAAAAAATAACTACTAGTCTATTTGGTTCTACACAAGTGTACTTGAGAAAAACTCGCAATTCTCTCTTAAAAAATTTGGATACTCCTAAATCAGAGCACAATTGTTGAGTTTAACAAAGTTATTTTCACCTCTAAGGGCTTATAATGTATCATATTTAAGAACTAATAAAAATACAGCATCGGTCTGAAACTTAAAATTATAAACATTGTCAACAAATCCTCTATTATCTAGATATTACCATATAATGCGATATTATTGTTTAAGCATAAAGGTTTAAAGCACAATTAATTACAGGCTAATATCCTGCTAAATTCTAAAAAGATATATAATCAAAAGATGGACACTTGAAAAATTGTGTTATTATACAATTGCTGCCTTTGCCAAACATTCCGAACATGTGTCTTCAATTATTCTTGTATTCTAAAGTAAAACAAGGAACTACTTTTCTTTGCTAAGACGTCTCTTACTCATCCATCATGAACAAGGGGGTAACTGTAATTGGTGTTATGTTTGTAATTGATACTAAACATAAACAAACTTAAACTTAGACTTAGGCACAAAATGGTGTGCTCTTGTTGAGGAAGGAGCCGAAGACAACTGTTAACCCATCTCAAAAAAAAAAATATATACACACATAATGCTTTGAAGAGACTGCTAAGTAAACTTTTTAGTAACATTTTTAACAAAATCGGAGACAGACTTGACTGATTTGGTGAGAGGAGAATTAGCAGCCATCAGGTTATACAAAACAGTCTCAACCTCCCCAATTGATGGCCTCTTTGTAAACCTTGTAACTACCTTCATTTCCCCTTTGTTCCCTTCTTGCACCATTACTAACCAAGGTTCACCACTAGCCTTACCATCTCTCACACACCTCAGAACCATACCTCTTCTACTGCTCAAAAACCCTTGTACCTCTAAGCCAGTAAAAGAATACACCACATCAAAAGACTCGACAAAAGCCGCCGCTCTTCTATTGAAATCCTTCTCATCATCAAATGCCCATTTCGGGTTGAACATAACAACGGGTTTTGGGTTAACTTCATCTGCAACTGTGCTAATTTCCTCCAATTGAGATTCTTCTGGTGCCAATACCACAACCAAATCAGAAGAACTGAGCAAATCGAGTGTGATTGAACCCAATTGCGAGTTCACCACTGCATTCCGAGATTCACTAAAAGTCTTGTTAGCTATTTCCTCCAATGTCGGAGATGACCAAAGTAGTAACAAGCTAGGTTTTGAATCTTTCCTTTTGATGTTCAAGTCTGAGAACACCTCAAAACCAAGCTGCACTACTGACTCAGGGGAATCATCAATGACTGGTATCTCAACCCGGTACAGGGGCTGCTTCTGCTTTTTCAATTTCTTCGTTGGAAAAGGAACAAGGTTCTTAAAAGATTTCTGCAAGGTGACAGCGAGGCATGTTTTGGCTTGGGATATGGCTTCTTCCCTTGAGGAAGGAGGTGAGGATAGAGAGATAATATTGGGTTCTTTGGTAAAGGCGTTCAGTACTGGCTTGGGATATGGCTTCTTCCCTTGGGTGGCTGACTGTCGGATTTGCAATGTGCTAGGCACAGCACGAATCTGGAGGTAAATAAAGCCATTGGTTTTGTTCGGAAAATTGGGGAGAGCTGTAGAGGATCCTAACCCAAGGAAGGATGCGACTGTAGGAATGGGAGGGAGTGGTGGTTTTGAAGGAAGGGGCTGGAAGAGATGCAGCGCCATGAAAAGAGAGACGGTTTGGTGTTTTGTGGTGGATGTGGATTGTGGAGTGAAGACGAATTATCTTCTCTTTTGGACGGAGAAAAATTTGGTAGTGGGCTTTTTGGTTAAATTGAAGCCGAACTGTGGCCTACTGGCCTTGGGTTCAATCGGCCTGTTAAACTTTCATTTCGTTTCATTTTTCTTATTAATTTATTGGATAAACTTCATTTGGAAAAGACACTATCGCACTAGCGTTATTCGAACAAAAGGAAAAGAATACTTGCAATGGGCAAAATGTACACCAGTAGAGAACTTAAATGTATCAATGGCGGAGGCAATCGCAGTCTGGCAAGCACTTCTACTTAGTCACTGGCCCAAATTGATAAACAGTTGCACAGAATTACAAATTTCACTAATTGCCTGATTTAGTTAAACAGCAAAAATCAAGAGTTGCAAATTTGAGCTGATTCAGTTTTGTTTGCCAAATCAATGCGAAATACTGCTGGGACAACAAGGTGAGGTTTGCTACGAGAGATGCCATGAAAAAGCCCCATCAGCTAGTGAATTACAAATTGTGGCGTGTTTGGTGTGTTGACACGATACAGACCCGTGTTACCACGACACGACACGCCACATGTATGGATTTAACACGACACGGGTGTGTTGGTGTGGCGTGTTAAAACTGTGTCGTGTTGTAATTTTTAGAAAAGTGACAAGGTTTATCACGACACGGTTCAACACGGTACGATTTGACACGACACGGTTACGACACGACACAACACGGTTCCATATATTTTTTTAATTTTAAAATTCAAAATAAAAAATAGTATAGAAATATTAATGCATCATTAAAAATAAATTAAGGATGATTTGAAATTTTACATGATAACACAAAAAATATCAATATATAAGAATTAATAGTGACAGATTATTTAAAAAACATATAATTTTCAACCAAGATATTACGAGTTAACACCATATGATTCTTATTATTTTTTTAATTATACTTTTTCTCATGAAATATCAAAAAAGAACAATTTTCATGTAAACATTGAAACTCAAAATTTTATTCCATATTTTTTTAGATTTTTCTTTCAATTTTTAAATATTTTTTTTAACATTTTTGCTCAATTTCTATGAAAAAAAAATAATAAGCTACTAACACGGTTTGACACAGTTGACACAACTGTGGCGTGGCGTGTTAACACGGTTTCCAACTGTGTCGTGTCAGTTTCCGTGTTGTGTTAGCATTTCCCTCCATTCAACACGACACGACACGACACGGTTGCAAATATAACCCGTGTCGACACGACACGACACGGTGCTAAACACACCTGTGTTTGGCACGACACACCACAACACGCTAAGAATGTAATTCACTACCATCAGCGTGCATATCAAGCAAGAAGAACACTTAGAACAGACTTAGAGCTTCAAATGGAGGCCATGGAGGTATTGTACCCCCATCGTGCCGTACATATCACACATACTTCATGCAAGCGCCATATTAGCATCTGTTAGTCTTTTAGATGAATGCAGTCAATATCATACATACTCTATGTAAGCGCCATGTTAGCATCTGTTAGTCTTTTAGATGAAAAAAAAAAAAAAAAAAAAAAAAAAAAAAAAAAAAAAAAAAAAGCGAAGCAGCTTAACCTGGCAATCTCTGTCAAGCTTCGAAAAGATAAAAGAGTTGTAGCAGTAACTAAATTTGAAAACAAAAATCAGCAATCTTCAAAAAGTTTTACTCTTTATTATTGGAAAGACACAGCAAGCAATAGCAGGAGAAATTTGCAATCCGTAGTCAGCAATGTCAATAGCAGGAGAAATTTGCAATCCGTAGTCAGCAATGTGTACACCTGCTCTTGAAATTTTAAACTGAAAGAATTTCACAATTAGCAAAACGAAAGAGAAGTTATACATACCATACTCGTAAGAAAGCCGGTACTGCTGAGAAGAAAAGAAGTGCAATGATTGTCGCAGTAAGTTCAGATTTGTTGCAATATGGAAAAGTCATTTAGAATTCTGAACGAATTCCTCATACATCTCAGTTTACTGTGCTTTGAAACTGATCAGTAACAGATATACAAATCAGAGTCATAAGGAATTTGATGTGAAACTGAAATCTGGAAACCAATTTGCATCACAAATGTAACAACTACTGCCATAAGCAACCCTACTGGTAAGTTGTGTTCCAACTCTAGTTTACCAGGAAGAAGGAAAGAATCCAACTGCAACAGCATGGATTCAAACCAATTCTATATACTTGGACGTAAACTCAATGTCTAATAGAAGCAAATTAAGCAACAAAAATTTTAATAATTTCCCAAATTAGCACCAACTAAGACCTAATTACAGGTCCCCAATTTATCCAACATGTTCTGTTACATGATTTTATCCAAACAAACTATATTCATTCAGTCTCAGAACAGCATAAATCCATTAACAAAATTGAAAATTAAAAGTCACAAGTTCTCTCAAGATTCAACTCTTTCCTGACATTCTTTATTTGCAAACGCACATACACACACAACGCACTCAAACGCACACAACCAATTAAAAGACAATCCTGAACTGAGGCGCGTTGTCCTCAAGAGCAGGCACAATCTCCCAGCGGCACGGCTCCAGCTCGTCAGAAACAGGACAGTACCCAGCTAAGGTGACTCGCTCGCCTGACTCCTTGGTCGACCCGAACTCAAACACCGTTACCTCAGTCGGGCGCCGAACCTCCACCGCCCCGTGCATCCCCTCCGCCTCCTTTCCTCCAGCCGAGCCGCCAGAGGAAGACCCATCTGCGCCCTTTTCCGAGGTCTGGGCTGCCTGGGGTGCAGCGTCCTTCCCTTTCCTCCAGAAAAGCAATCCCATTTGACCAAGAAGAGAATTTTTGTCTTGGAGAATTGAGAACGGAGAGAAACGATTGGGGTTTTTGCTGGGGTTAGGTTATGTTGGGATGGATTTAATTTGAGATATAATTTGGGAATTCTGAGAGAATCAGAATCGTGAGTTTAATATGGAACGGTAAGGATTGTCCTATGAGGATGGGTTTGTATTGTCGGATTCCAGAAAAGGTACAGTTTTCGATGCGTTGAACGGTAGATCTGAAATGAACGAAGAAGATTAAGCTGGGAATCTCCCGTTGTGTCCGTATGTACAAGGAGAGGAGCCCAAGGTTTGTGGAAGTGGAAAGGGCTGGATTGAATTCTGGGCTGTTTGTGAGATTGGAAACAGGCTGAATGCCATGTGGATTTCCGGTTTAACCTTGAGCAAATTATTAAGGGTCTACTCCAGAACACGCCCATTAAAAGAGAGGAAGGTAGAGGAGAAGAATGTTGTCTGGTTTTGTTACCTCTAAATCGAGGTGTAGAAACAGTAGAGTAAATTCTACTCCAAACCACTCTATATCTCACCTTCTCTTCTCTTCCTCTCAGTCGATATTTCTCAGATCTGGAGCGAGTAAACGTCTGGGCAGAGTAAACCTTTCCGATTTTTCCGTCACCTCTCTTTCCTCTCCTTCCGAACTCGCATTCTGGAGCAAACCCTAAGTTTTAGTTTTACTGCATTTTTATATTATTTTCAGTCAGGACTCAGGAGGAGATTAAATATAAGTTAACAATGTATATAAATTATATAATGATGCTTGTCAATAGAGGTGGCTTAATGGAAGGAATTTCAATAAATAATCAATAGAGGTGGGAATATCCAGTTGTGTCCGTTTGTGCAAGGAGAGGAGCCCAAGGTTTGTGGAAGTATAAAGGGCTGCGCAGGGATCCTCGGCAGTCAAAAAAAAAAAGACTGCCGAGCAGTCCTTTTTGTATTTTTGTTAATATTTCAAAATTTTAAAATTTAATTGTTGAATCCAAACCGTTAATTTTGTTCAATTTTATGGACAATGCGTTTTCATATAAGTTTTATAAAATTTGGAGTTTATTTAATACTTGATTAAGTGCTCAACAAATGAACGAACCTGGTTTGATTAATTCTAATACGTTCATAAATTGAGCACTTAATCAAGTATCAAATCAACTCCAAATTTTATAAAATCTATATGAAAACGGATCGGCTGTAAAATTGAACAAAATCAACGGTTTGGATTCAACAATTAAATTTTAAAATTTTTAAATATAAAAAAAAGGACATTTTTTTTTTTTACTGCCGAGGATACTGGTCTTTATGGGCTGGATTGAATTCTGGGCTGTTTGTAAGGTTGGAAACAGGCTGAATGCCATGTTAATTTCCGCTTTGACCTTGAGCCGAAGCAGAATTGGTATTGACCATCCTCCATGGTTTTCCCTTCTATCTCATCCACAGGCTCTAAACATGCTTTTATGGATCCAGCAACTGGCACAGTCTATATATATCTTTCTAAACCTCCTCTCTTTCTCTCTCCCAAACCCTAGCCGCTGCCAACAGAAAAGAGAAAAGAGAGAGATGCGATGACGTCGAAGGGAGGCGGAGATGGCGGGGCTTTTTCAGGCGGCGGAGATCACCCAGCGACTGCCCCACATCGAAGGAGATGAGGTGCCCCACGTGCGATTCATCAACTGCCCCACGTCGAAGGAGACAAGGTGCCCATGGAGAGGGCCTTCCATGTCGCCATCGAGGAGCCCCACGTGCCACTCAGACGCCTCGACAATTACCGATCGGACCTTCCATTTCTCCCCAACGCCACCATCGATCTACAACCTCCAATTTTCTTTTATTTTATGATATTCAGATTCAGATTTGCAATTTTTTTTTTCATTTCTGAAATTCTATTAGTATGAATTGTAGCTTATTATGCCAACTCGAATTTGGTTGCTGGTTTTACTTATTCAAATCACTTTTTTCATTTTCTGCTTCGTGAATCATTTTACATAATTCAACATAGTTCTGCTTGATGAATCAATTTTTTGAATTTTTTTTGAATCTTATCAAGATATACTTTTTAATTGTTTAGTTTCTTTAATAGATTAGTTAGTCATCATATGTGTTAAGTTAGTATCTCTAAGGGATCATCTTATTTTCATTGTGTATGTATTGTGCTATTATTAATGGATGATATTATTAATAGAATTGTTCAGTTTGTTGGAATAATGGATATTATTAACGTGTTTAACTGAACACAAATAATAGTGAAATCAAATTTCTGCTGCAACTAACTGAACACATAATAACTTTAAATTCAACCTTAACATGCTTAACTGAACACAAAAATACAAAATTTCATTTTCAGATGCAACTAATTGAATACATAAACAATTTTAGTTCAACCTTTATCGTATTTAACTGAACACAAAGTACGAAAAAAAAAATTTCAAATGCAACTAACTAAACACATAAATACTTTTAGTTCAACCTTTAACGTATTTAACTGAATACAAAAGTACGAAAATTCCATTTTCAAATGCATCTAACTGAACACTTACAACTTTTAATTGAACCCTTAAGATATTTAACTGTACCCCAAAACCAGTACATTTGATGACGTCAGCGTCTAGAAATTTTTGAAAAATTTTCGCTGACGTCAGCACGCGAAAAAATTGAAGTTGAGACCCATTTCTGGCCTGTGAATGGAATGGATGGGAAAATAGTGGATGATGTATATCACCTCTGGAGCCGAAGTACTAATTTCCAGTTTTACTGCATTTTTATATTATTACTTTCAGTCAGGACTCAGGAGGAGATATTCCGGGTGGGATTAATTATAAGTTAACAATGTATTTATTTAATTATATAATAAAGACGCTCATCAATAGAGGTGGGTTAATGGAAGAAATTTCAATGAATATTTAATTTTGATGATATATTGTCCTTTCTGTTCGTAAGGTGTGGTCGTGTAGATAGAAAATTTTTCAACACTGTCGTGAACAGAGTCCATGATCACTCTAGCTTTTCATTTTAAATAATATTTGATATTGCCGTTGGCATATAATTATACTGTCCAAGTACCAACCACACGGTTTCTTTGAGATCATTCAAAGCTCCCCATTTCAATTAGTAGTTGAAGACGTGTCGCAGGTTGCAGTCAAAACAAAATTTATTTCAAAATGCAATAAAGGTACTTTAAACAATGTGAGTTTCTATTAAGTTTTTTCCTTTTTTTTTTTTATTAAATACCTCACTTAGCATAACACTTCAATTGTTTGGTTCATAGGAAATAGTTTCCAATACTTTTTCCGAACTTTATTATTTTTCTTCCCAAAAATGTTTTGATTTTGATGTCGGATATTTAATGTTTTTGATGTAGCATCCTTTATTCTTTAAAATAACTTATCCATCCAATAATGTTGTCCATGCTGCGGTCTGGACATGTGCTCTCATTGTGTAATGCTCGCATTTTTTTTTATTTTTTTATATTAATTTTTTTCGGTTTGAACTGTGTAATATAAATTATTTAAATGGGATCAACTCACTAACGTCGTTCAGGATAAAATTTAATCTGAATCTTGTAAGTTTATTTTTCATCGAATGATGCAAAAGTGGCTTTACAATTTTAAATCTGAATAACAGCGGAAATAAATTTCTTTTGGGAGAATATGTTGCACATTATTTTCTTTTTTTCTTTTAACTAATCGTGGATCTTCCCAAAAAAATTCGATACAATATCATATATATTTTCTGGTGTTTTTGTGAGGGTTTTTGGTTTCACAATTTCTGACAATGTTTTCCGTTTGAAACCGTCGCCTATGGCTGCATAGTTTTTTTTTTTAGTATCTTCCGGGCCCGTCCTCACAAAATCGTTGAACTTGCATTGAAAATTCTGCTGGAACATTTGTACCAGAGGATTTGGATATTTGATCATTCTTTGATATCTAAGCACTTCTGTGTCTGAAAAAGTTGTCCTTTTGTTTGTCAGATTAAAATGTCCAATTGAAGTAAAGTTGGTCCTCAAAAAAAAAAAAAAAGTTCTAAAATTGTTTTTTTAAAAAAAAATAATAAGTTGATCCTTAAATTTTCATTTGGAGTAATTTGATCCTTGAACTTTCAAAACATAAAAAATATTCAAAGTCAGTCGATTTTGAAGGATTACTTTAGCTTCTTTTGAAAAATTTAGAAGTTAATTGTTTATTCTTTTTATATAATCAGAACCAAATTAATACAATAAAAGTTTAACGACCGCAACGTATATTTTTAAAATATGAGTTGGAAGACCATTTTATGCATATTTAAAGTTGGAAGGTTGCTATGCTTTTTAGTATTGGGCAAGAAATCAAAAACAAAATTAACATATCATATCATTGGGCTTGTTTGGATGAGTTAGGAATAAGAAAGGAAGAACTATTTCGGGCGGAAAAATGCTATTTCGGGAAGAGTGGGATGAAGTTATTCCGGAAATAAGAAATGTTATTTGAATGGTAAGTTGTGAATAAAGTTATTGGGGTGAAAAGTAAAAAATGAGTGTTATTGGAAAGAGTGTTATGTAGGAAGAGTAAGAAGAATTGTTATTTTAGAAATAAAAAATGTTGTTTGGATAGATTTTTTAGTAGAAAAAAAAAAGATTTACGTCGGAAAGAAGTTATTCCATCCTTATTCCAGCACATCCAAACGCCCCAAGAAAATGCAGCCAAGTAGTCAAGTAGGCGTTGCCACGTTGATTCCAAACTTCCAATTCCACGCTTCCGTCTAATCCCCCACAGTAGAATAAAATTCTTCATACTAAGCTAGTTAAATTTGAAACATAAACTTATCATGAGCAATAATTATTCTCAACGAGCTTTTCTTTGCCCCCAATATATCAATCCTCTTTTATTTTATTTTATTGGATATGGATGCGTTTGGATAATTTGAAAATAAAACTGAAATTACTCACTTATGACTAAAAGTGTTATTTGTAAATAGTTAAGAATAAATTTATTTTTTAAAAAATATTATTTGAATGGTGTATTTCGAATAAAAAAATATTATTTAGGCTAAAGTGTCCCTAATTATGAGTTGTTTATTTTTTTACTTAGCATCATAATATTCATCGCATACATTACACACAAGATCTTAATCGATTCCAACATAATTCTAAGATAAAATAGTTAATCGTTCCTTAAATCGGAATAATTCTTTAATTAAGTTCGTTTCGTCACTCCTTGTTTTGGATGGATTTAGAAGCTAGTCCGAAATAATCTTCTACTCGGGCTCGTCCAAAGTCCAAACGCACTTTATTATATATTTTTTTCCCTGACAAAACGTAAGATTATCAGTTCAGCACGAATGAGAATTAAAGGCACCACAACTGCCACAGTAGGTAAAGACTCGCCAGCTTACTACTTCAGATGCAAACTATTAGACTTTAATAGAACAAAAATAAAGGCTACAGGCGTGTTCTGTAACTTAACCACTCCACATGCAGCAAGCATTGAATATTCTAATCAAACATATCGTTTATCGTCAAGAAATAATGGCTAACTGCATCCCACATGCAAAATGTTCCAGGCTATCTCATATGTCTACACCTCGAGTAATGAATAATTTTGGACAATTTCTTCTCAAATGTTTTGTAAAGGCACATGGAGACAGCCAATAAATATGAACTAATTAGTAAATAACAAATATAATATCCACAACACCGCCTCGATTGACCTGAAAAGGTTAGTCTCCACCAACTACTTTGCCCAAATTTCCGGCGTACCAGCTCTTTTGGCTGATTCATCTGTCATGGCGAATCTTTTAAACACTGTTTGATTGGAGGACTTCTCTCAGTAAAAGCGGCACCTAATTCGTTATATATATGCATATGGCCACTACTGTCTGTATCAACACAAGCTTAACACATTGTCGACACAGTTGATTTGCATTACAGCTCTACACTTGTCTGAAAAGATGGCATCAAGGAAAATTTTTCTCTCTGTTTTGGCAATGGCATTTCTTGTGCAAATTGGAATGGCAGTAGATTACCCAGTCGGAGGACCAGCAGGCGGGTGGGATACAAACACTGATCTCAGTACCTGGGCCGCCGACAACAATTTCATGCCTGGTGACAGCTTGAGTAAGTATTTTCAACCAATCAAATGCCTCTCAATATTTATAAGATATATCTCTCTCCATATAGCCTTTTTTTTTTAAAAAAAAAATTGGAAGTACAAAATAATAAATAATCATAACACTATTATTAGACTTTGTTTCCCCAATAAATAAGTATTAGTGATTGTACCGTACCCTTTAATTACTTTTGATTATCAGTCATAAATTGCTGGAGTGACAATTGCAATCTTTTCTTAAAAATGTATAAAATAAAAAGAAAACAACCTAATTTATTATCTGATGCCATCCTCAGCTTTCAAGTATCCGACATTCCACGACGTTGTCGAGGTCACAAAAGCTGACTATGACACGTGCTCCGGAAGCAACCCATTAGGCTCTTACACGGGAGGAAGCACCACCATCAAGCTCACCAAACCAGGAAAGAGGTACTTCATCTGTAGTACACCCGGACACTGTGCGGCAGGCATGAAACTTGTGGTTGATGTTGCTGCCACCTCTGCAACCACCGCTCCTGCTCCGATTGCTGCAGCACCCAAGCACTCCAAAAATAAGGGCATTGCGCCATCATTGGCCCCGGAGGTGGCACCCACAACTCCTTCAATTGATTCTGAGTTGCCAATTGTATCGACACCTACACCTTCCCCAACACCATTGTCAGGAGCTGCAGGTAGTGCAAGGTGGGCCCAAGTTGCTCTGGGTCTTTGTTTGGGGATGTTTCTATTTTTGACCATTTGAGAGGGAGGCGTGATTTCCTTGAGATGAGTTTGTTCATTAATTGATGTGTTTCTGAGGCTTTCTTGAAATAAGATGACATATTCATATTGTAATTCTTTTGATTTTACCATAATTGAGTTATATATATGTTGACTGCCAATAATTAGTTAATTACTGTGTCCGTAAAACTTTGGGTAAATGTTCCATGATAATTGATTCCGTGTATACATAACATCGTTCAATACTTGGCACAAAGTCGAGTTTTGGTCAAAAGAAGATTTTTCAGTGGGACGCTTCAGAAAAGATGGTCGTGTCAGAGAATCAGGGCCACTGAATGGTACAAAGCAGTAAACATAATGCACTTAATTATTGAAGGAAAGTAATTGTGTAGCAAATTTATGCTGCAAAATTGTTTCTAACTACTTAAAAATTACTCTTGCTCAAGATTGAAGCTTTCAATGAAGACTGATTTTTAGTGTGAAACAAAAGAAATAAGCTCAAACACTGGCTCATTTATCTTCAGAAAAGAGATGGTCGTGCTTAACTATGGAAATGACATGTCCGTTGCATTATGTTCAGTTCAACGTTTAACTTAGGTTGTTAACTTGTTATGATGTTATCTTAGTTACAATATTGGGCTTCCGATGTGTTGGAGCCTTCTGAATATAGAGGCCCATTTTGTGAACACACTATTAGGCCCAATGTGACCTTATATGTCCAATTAGGAGTTTAGGACTGAAATTGCTGAGGACGGAGGAGATCAAAGAAAGGGTATACTGGACAAAATAATACAAACTCCAGGGGCTAAGATGAATAACCGCAGTATTCACCGCGGGTTTCATGGCGACAGAGCGCTGCGCTGCGATCAATAGTCATATTTCTGAACTTCATTTTCGGACGTTTCTTCTGGTCAGATGTTTCACGTTTTTTACTCTATAGATTTCAGTAATTGTTTAGAGCCTCAGCCTCTCTCCGATGGTCACCTTTCTAATATTACAACTTCCAAAAGGTGGTCCGATTTATTCACCTCCTTTTGAATTCAATTTTGTTGTTTTCTTTGATTCATTTATTGCTATTTGACTTCCATTATTTCTTTTTCTTTTTTTCCCATGCAACTGAATGATAGGCTTAACTGATTATTTAATAAAATAAAGTTCTCAATCGTTGTGCCAGTTGCCCAGTATGACTGGATTTGCAGAATTTGCAATTACGATTAATAAAACAAGGTTATACATTTGTTGTCAACTATTTGTTAAGTTGCTGAAATATGCAATCTCTGACTTATGATCATGGATGAGTCGAACATTTTGTAAGCTCTCAGTTAATTAATAATATTCGATGCACTTCGTAATGTAGTGAATATCTACAATTTTTTGTTTTAGATATTGACCTGAGGCATTGTTTTAAATGAGCAGATGGAGAGCTATCTTACTTCAAATTTGTGTCACATGACCAACTTCAATGGGTCGATGGAATGTGCTGGATTGTGCTTAATGCAAAGACGAGGGAAATTGAGGAGAAAATAGATGGATGAAACTGAGAGCTTAGGTAAGAACCTCACACCGAGGTATGAATTATAAGATTTGGTCCAATTTCAGTTTAGGTGCATGTATTTTTGTCTCAGCTAGCTAGCAATTGTTATAGTTGAACTTTTGTTTGCTAAATATTCCATGCAATCAAACTTCATCCCCATGTAACAGCCAGTTCAGTATCTAATTTTAATTTTCATCAGCATTTTTTTTTTAAATAAAACATTTTATTACTTTACTCCATTGATCAGTTTTCATATTATTGGATTAAGAACCAGTTTTCTGTAATTGATTTCCAAGACCTTTTGCTTTGTGGTGAAATTCTGTGTATTTGAACTTATTATGCCCCTTATTTGGTACTGGTAAGTTTTTTTTGTGCGGTCAAATCCCCGTAACAGCTCGGGTCTCCAACTTCGAGGGGAATAACAGATACTTAGGACCATCATAACCAAAAATTGTTTTCACCTTGAATTTTTTCAGTTAACAAATTAAATAAAAATTGAAGTCAACAAAATCAGTTTAGAACAGCAGTTCCCATTTGAGAGATCACCTATAATTACGATGAAAAATGTTGATTGTTTTGTAAAAATTAATAAACATAATTTCTGGTGATAAAGAACATATTTCATGACAGTTTTGATAAAAAAAAATATTGTCTGCCAAAATATTGTTTAATGAGAGAAATGAATGTCATTTATAAACATAACATTTACTTGTTTAAACAATGACAAAAAGTTGAGCATTTCATGTACATAAACGAACATCGATTCTGTGTTACATCAGGGCTTTTGTTCATACACATGTCATGTAAGTTTTCCTTAAGTTGCTCAATTTTTTTTAACAATCTTTCAAGGAAAGCAAGTTTCTTCAGCGTAATAAGACAAAAATGAAAAGAGAAAAAGGAGATAAAGATGAAGAAAGAGAAGATCAGGCAAAGATAGAAGGTAGTGCAAGGTCAATGTTCTCAATTTATGTTTTACGAGGCTCATGTTTCTCAAATTTAAATTTTGCAGTATTAGGCCAGCTAGTGATTCCAGCATTGCATTAAAATATTGACTGGATCATTTATATCTTGGTTGTATAATTTTATTCTTAAAAATTGGCATTAAAATAGTACATGAATCTTTGCAAATTACCAATTTTACTACTATAGATATATGTATATAATAAATTCATGAGACTTACCTTACTATTAAGGATGTTTGAAAAAATCTTTTTTATCATGAATCAGTACTGGGATTCGTGCACCGAAAATTAAAGCGACCGCATAATATGAGAAGAAAGCAAAACTTTTTGAACCGGACACGTATCATTTCGACAGGTGTGATAAACATTTCCTCTCTTATAAAGACAAACCTTTCCTCAAACCCTAATTCTCACCTGTGCCGTCAACTTTCCTCTCCTTAATGTTTTTTTGAAGGCAGGGTGGAGAAGTTCAACCGAGCAAAATTTCATTACAATAGAGATTATTTACAAGAGGTACTTTGCTCTCCTTAATCAATTGTAAACTATTGAGCCGGCCGCACAAGCTATTAGCTGTTGACATAGATCTCCACCACAGAAGGGAAACTGAAATAGGTATGTCTCTATATCTTGATTTAAGGTAATTTATTACTTTCTTATATGCTTATTCACTTTCTTGTTCACCACTTAACAAATTGATATTCTATTTTGATTTTCAAGATGAACTTTCAGATCTATGATCCTGTTCCTTTAAAACCCTTTACCAGCTCTCCAAATTAAAGATTGGGTGCTAGCTATTAGCGCTATTTCAGATGATATACCCTTTCATGCTAGCTTTAACCCTGTTAATATCAGTTTCACTTCAGATGAAATACTCATCTTCAATTGTTAAAAGAGTTTCTAACTAAATCAATGTACCAGTATTAGCAGTCACTTGAAATAGACCAGTATCAGCTCTTACAGAGTCTAAATCATGCCCTTATTGCTGTTTTCCTTGAAGTAAATCACAATCTTGCTTGCAGCCATGAACCAATAAGCAAATAATATTCCAAATCACAAATTGAGAAACAATGAAGCATCCATGAAATATTGATTCAAGATGAATACTTTTTCTTTAAGATCTTTTCTAATATCTACTTACTATAATTGATTGGCTTGCCAAAGTTTTCTTGTCAATAGGGTTACAGAAGGGTTATTTTAGAAAAAAATAATTTATCTAAAAAAAAAAATCTTCGGAGGAAAAAACTATATCTAAATTATATTTCACTAGTTTGGTATGTACTACTTTAATTTATTATGATAATATTAATTTAGTTGGAAGTAATTTCTCCAGATTTTAATTATTCAGCATCTAGTATCACCTAATAAGTTTGTTTAGAACAGTTTTTCTGGCATCTATTGCAAAAAATAGGTATTATATCAGATATTTAAAAGAACCTTATCTAAGGAGTCCCGCAATCAGTGTATGCGCAATTATGACTTAATTTATAAAATTTTATATTGGAGATAACTTGGAAACAAACAAACTACATATATATTTTTAGCGTGTTTCAACAAAACAATAGGAACTATGCTAAATTACCGACCAAGTTATAATAATTAGCATTGTCAAGAACCTTATCTAAGGAGTCCCGCAATCAGTGTATGCGCAATTATGACTTAAACTTAATTTATAAAGTTTTTTATTGGAGATAACTTGGAAACAAACAAACTACATATATATTTTTAGCGTGTTTCAACAACACAATAGGAACTATGCTAAATTACCGACCAAGTTATAATAATTAGCATTGTCAAGTTTTGTTAGTTATATTGAATATGATGTTTGTTTCGGAAATGAAAAGAAATATTTTAGGACAAAAAAATAGCTGCTTGGGATAATCTAATCATCTTTCTTGAACAACTCTAAACCTTTAGTTGTGTGAGCCCTATACTAACAAAAGTGTGACATAAAAGGAAAAAATGAACATTCCACTTGTCAGTTTATTATCTTAACATATCTTTTCGTAAAGCAAAAGTCATATGTATCGTCTGATACAGCAATACTTAGGTAGCTACTTTCATCGCAATATGTAGTGTTGTTTTATGTTTTATCACATTAATAAGTTCTAGGCAAATATCTGTTCTAATCTTATTCTAACTACAATCAAATATAAACCATAATTTTTTCAAAAGTGGTAAATATCAGGTTCTATTTTTTCTGACTTACGTTTTTCTTTTTTTTCTTTTTTTTTGTACTTTACTCTTTAGACTCATAGCAGCCTGGCCGTTGCATATTGAAAAAGATTCATTTCAGTGCTTGTAATTTTTTTTTTATCATAAGACACCCCGTAGGGTTCAGTACTTAATTTTAGTTTGTAATATTAACTGGGTAGTTTCAAAACAGTTACTGTCATGGGTTGGCTATATTTTGTATCTGGGAGTTAGAAGTTCAGATGTGAGCTTTGTTAGGTTTGGTCTATGTACTTTTATATGGCTTTTGGCAAGCAATGAAATCAATTACTTCTTGGGGACAAACATCCCTAATTTCCTAGGCCTGATTGGAGAATTTCATACCCTTTCCATAAAATTCTCCACAGTTGATAAAGACATAAAGTATAAAACATAACAAAATATACATCCAATCGTAGTTTCACTTTTCTTTATTTTGGTAAGACTGAAAACAATCACTGGCATTATTTTATTTTGCAGCTTATGTGCATGCATATTAAATGATGCCTAGGCCAAGTGCGAAAAGAGCAAACTTTCCAAGTCCAACTATTCAAATTATTGAATCAACCACAATAATTTTGCCAATTGAAATCATATGCACAATTATATCACTGCTTCCTGCATGTGATGTTGCACGTTGCTCCATTCTATCGAAGCAATGGAAACGGATCTGGCTGTCCAATGTGAATTGGAAGCTGACATCTTCAGACTATCCAAGTAGCAGACCTGGAGCAGAGGAACAATACCTAGAATTTATTAATGATGTGGTGGTCTTCCATACTGGGCCTGGCATAAAGAAAATGGTAATTAACCTAAAAAATCATGGTGTCTTTCATATGTCTGTGGTGTTTTGGATGGACTACTTGGCCTCGCACCATCCTATTAATGAATTGGATCTTGATATCAATGGTCCTGTTGTGCCGCCAGCCTCGCTCTTTTATTGCACCTCTTTGGTTTCATTACGACTTGTGCTCTATGGTGCATGCCTCAGGATACCCACAGAAGTACATTTAAGCAGTCTCAAGGAGTTATGTCTTGAAGATGCCAGGTTTGCAGAGTCTGGGGATGCCCAGAGATTAATAAATGGTTGCAGAATTCTGAATAAGTTTGAGTTGAAAGGTTGCGCTGGAAATCTGTTTAATAATATTCATTTGGAAATAAATTCACCTGAGCTCAAAGTGTATAACTTTCAAAGCAGCAGTGATTACATCTATGTACATGTAGCTGCAATGAATTTGGAGAAGTTCACATTCAGAGGGAGGAATCTGACAATGTCCAAAGGTGTTGATTTCCCTTTCTTGAAGGAAGTTCATCTCGATGAATTTGAATTGTGGAATGAATATCGGATATATAATCGACGGCGTGTTCCAGTAGAGCAATCTGCTAACAAGATACGTAGGATGGTGTCCTCCTTTAAGATGGTCGAGAAGCTGTGGTTTAGTCAATGGTCTACGGAGGTAGGTCTACAGAGGTACAATTGTTGTTACCTACCAATTTCTTAAGGATTATGTCATGAGTTTGTAGCTAATACCAAGTTTTGTGAAATACTTTGACAACCACTTCTAATAAAAAGGTACATAAAGATACTAAGTTGGTTATCTTTCCAAATCCAATAATTAATATTCAGAAATCAGAATATGTGGATCTGTTGTTCATATGGCTATGTATGCCTTGCATAAGATTCCAACATTCCTTATTTGCCAAAGGAAGTACATGAAATGGTACAAAAATACTAAATGTTTTCATTAGATTTTAATCTGCATAATCGTTGCAAAAGCTGTTATTTTAGATTTTATACTTATTGTCCATGTCCTATATCGGTTTCTTTAACATCTATACACTGCTGTTAAATTGTAAATGAACTATATGTATTAATTTGTTTTTTGGCATGTAGCACCTTTCAAACATTCGGCCAGAAGTGAATCTTCCAAACTTTGAAAACCTGACGAGTTTATCAATAGAATTCTGGCCGAATGACTATCATGCAAATGCAGTGCTCTATATCATCAAATGCTCACCCAACCTCCAACAGCTGTACGCAAGAACTTACTTGGTAATTACTTTGCTAACATATGTTGAGTTATATAAGTAGATAATTTTCTTTTCACCATAGTCTTAAAAAGTTTCAAATGTTTGCAGAAAACTCGCACTGATGTCACTGAGCCCTTATATGATGATGTCCATCTTCAGTTGAAGCATATCGAGATGGACTCATTCAGCGGCTCAAATGTTGAAGTGAGGCTCGTAGAGAGACTTGTAGGTTGTTGCCTCCAACTGAGAAGACTGAATGTTAACTTCATTAGCGAAGCCAAGCAACCTATAAGGAGAAATTTTAGAAGAGTAGTTCGCTCCATCAAAAAGCTTTCTCCTACATTGATTGTATCTGTACGCTAAGTGGCCATGCTTGGCATCCTAGGGCATGCCTCTGCTAAATGTGCACTTTTGTTTAATGTTACTGTTCTTTTAGTTTTAGAAGAGGTAACTATAATTATTAATCCATATGATACTTATTGTTGTGTTTATCGCTAATCAATCCTAGTTATTTCGTTTTCTTGCTTTTTCTGTAATACATTGTTCCAATAAATATGACTATGTATGGTAGCTTGAAAGCCGTCTGTGATGGTGATTATCATAATAATCTATTAGCATGTCTTAGGGCCACAATGAGGTTTTTCATGCATATTGTGCATAAATTCTTTTTTTTTTTTTCACCCTCTGTTTAATCTAATAAAGAAATTTCTGAGTATTGTAATCTGGCGGATACCCTCATAATGGACCCAAATATGAGTTCATTTGAATTTCTGTATATTATATAAGTATTTTCCTCTAAATATCAAGTTTCACTGATGAAAATCATGGCACATTTCGGGTTTTCTCCTCCTGAAGATGAATAGAATGACATGTACTATTCATAGTGTAATACTAATATCGTGCTAATTGATGAAAAAGTTTCCAGATCTCTAGTAATTATTTAGTTAAGACACACAAGCGTGGTAATTATGTTGCATAACCTAATGACATGCTTGCCATAAATTACCTGAATTATTTTCATCAACAGTTTAGTATTGTGTTGCAAAACCAGGAACGAGCGCCCCCGTAATCGACAAATTACAAATTGCTAACAAATAAAACTTTTTTTTTATGCTAGCAAATCTATTAATATAATAATGTCATCGGTAAATAGTAACTTAATGAGACTACGGGAGCTCCGTGGGACCGAGTCAAACCACTGTTATACTGCATTCAATGTCAATCAATTGTTGAAGAAAGAGAGTAATGAAATTCAGTGGTCAATGGTGATTTATAAACTATGAGAAGCATAACTTCATAACGCTATATATGCGAAATGTGCGGTCAATAAATTTATAAATCCTGCACGCCAAACCATGACATGAGGCGAACCAAATAAGGAAAGAAAAGGTGTGAATCCAAGCATGAGATGTATCAGATATGTATGCGTTGTTGTTTTTTACTATAGTCAAATTTCAAAACCCATACGCCATTTCTTCTTTTCGCGATAATTATATCTCCATTTTTTGAATATTAATTGACAATGCATTCATCCAGACTTACACCGTTAAAATTGAGACTTTCCAGAAATGGACTAGTAGTATACTAGTATGTTTGCTCTAATGACTAGTGGAGAGAGTATGACACATTGACACTAATATAATAATATTGCGGATTTGAGATGAAATTGATTCTGGGCCAAGCTAGCGGCCTAGTAGAGGGCGGTGGGTTCGTCCGACCAATCTCTCGAGTGCTTGATTTGGATCCAAATTAACGAACTGGGCTGAATCTGAGTCCGATGGCGGTCCGTGAATCGTTTAGCTAGGTCTGCTCGTCGGGCTTCGGGCACACAATTTTTTGTTTGTACAATTGTACTCCAAAATCAAAACTAATCTCCTCGCCAAACAATCTACAGCAAACTTTTTCATGCATAGGGGAATCCAAATCCTCTGGTCTGCCGACCAGGTGGTCGGTTTGATCCAGACCGTTTGATTTAATCTCAATGGCTAAAAGAGTCCCGTGAATTCCACCACTCCCGAAAAAAATTATTGGCCCGAAAAAAATGAACCGTTCAGATTAAATCGAACGGCTCTGATCGGACACAGACCACTTGGTCTGCCGACCAGAGGATACGGATCCCCCTACGGGAGCGCAATCAAAACATGAACACAGAAATGATACTACATTGCCAATTATTTTAAGATTTATTTTTTATATATGAACAAAATAATATAGCATTAACTAAAAAAAATTATACGCTTTCTTTTTATATGAAAATTCTTACACAATTTATCAATAAGATCCTCGACTATTTCACATTTATTGGATCCTCGCCATGATGAGATTACTTGCACAAAATAATTGTGAAAGAGTATTAGTTAGCACACTAGTTGGGGTAGTCAAATAATGAATCATTGGTCGAATAATAATTGTCGCCTTGACGGTGCACTGTCAATTCTGATAGTGCAGCCTCAGTCCGCTAATCACATATTCTTTTGTAAAAAAAATGTCTGCTAACTATTTATCCGCAGAAGCAACATATAAGATAAAAGGTTTTTCGCTTATTTAAAAAAGTAAGGCTAAAGTCCAATGCATTGGACGGAGTCCTTTTCAGCACATTTTGTTTTCAGATTTTGTACCTTAAATGATCGATCTAAATCATTCAGTAATACAAAACCAAATTTCATATATTTTTTAAATTTTTTATTCATATATATATATATATAAATATATAATCATTGATTAAAAAATTATTAAACATTTAAAATAATGATTTTAAAAAAATCTGAAAAAAAATAGTTGAAAATTCTGAAAAATGTAAAATTTAGTTTTGTACTAGATTTCAATATGGAGATCATATAATAGTTTAGATCAATCGTTTGAGGTTCAAAATATGGTGACGAGCGCATTGGGCAGGACCCTTGTGTCCAATGCATGGACACTCGAGCTTCACTCGATATTTGACATAGTAATAAAAATTAAATATGTTATCAATTTATCATTTAATAAATGTTGATTGTAATTAGGTTGTTATGTTTGTATATAATTTGAACTAATTTTCTTGACTTAAGTACTCTAAACTATCATAAATAAAAAACGTTGTTCTATCATTTCTCATTGAAGCAACTAAGAGAGAGAGGTTGAAATAAATTATGTGACAAAAATGACGCAGTATAATCAAAACGGATCTCAATAATGCAACATAAAGGGAACACAACTCTAAGCAACACTGCAACACATTATACAACACAATAAGTAATACATGAAAAAATTAACATACATGTAAAGGAACAAATCAGATTAAGTCGGAACAAAAAAAAATTAAAGGTCTTGATGGTGTGTCGCACTAATACTAACTAAAACATGAACCGACACCCACACATCTTTATTTATACTTTAGATTTAATATTAGCCTTACTATAAAAAGAATTATAAATATAATATGAAAAACATAATATCAGACTGTTCGCATAAAATTAATTAGCAATATATTTAATTAATTCTCATGTTGCTTTTGAATAATCAAACGGTTAAATTTAATACTATTTTAATTTATAAAATAGTTATAAAAAAATTCTGTACTAGATTAAAGTTAAAAATATTTACAGCTGATAATTTATTTACACTACATTTGCAGTTTGCACTAATCTGGTAATCCCTGCCATGATATATTATCATAAATTAATTCTCTTGTTTCCGTCTTTCCAACTTTCGCCTCGAATTGCTTCTCGATACTTCTAATTTATTTCCAAGTACGCGATTAATTGATTTTGTAATCTTTGTCTAATAAAGTAAAATATGAACCGTTCACCAAAAAATCACAATTATGGATTGGTTCCAGACTAGGATACGGACTGATCTTGGGACCACAAGTTGGCTAACCTTGGGTCCGCAAATCTGAACACAAAAAAGTTTTTCAGTACTAGTAGTCCCTCGAGTCACGGCCCATAGAAATAGAACCCTGTGAGCTGTGACATGCATTTTTCTCGACTCTTGTTATCCCAAGTTCCCAACCTTTCTAGTTCTAGTTCTACGCCCCATTCCACTCGTCTCGTAACTCTATAGCGGTAAAAAGGATTGGGGCAAAAGTCAAAACCCTGTCTGTGACCTTTTTGTTATCCCAAATCTGAGCTTTCCTGTTCCTACTTCTTACTTCCTTCCTAGGAAAAGAAAGAGAGAGAGAGAACAAAAAAGAGCAAGAGAAAAGAGGGATAGAAAGAGAAACTCATCCATCTTGTCTCGCCCTCCCTGTAGCTCGCTCGTTTATATGGAGAAGAGGAAGAGAAGTACCTTTCTCGGCTAAATATTGCCTCTTCATCTCTACATTGTTTTTTCTCATCTCCTCTTTGTTTTACGAAGAGGGAAAGAGAGAGCAAGCGAGAACGGAACTAGGGTTTTTGTGACTGTAAACGAGAGAACAAGGATGCATATGACTATGACGAGTCGCTCCGACCCATCTTTAGTTTCGGATAATGTGAGTATATACCGTATTATCTATTGATTTTGGTTTTGGCCTTGTTTCTCTTTTTCTTTTTCTTTTTTTTTTAATGCTTTCTTCTGGAATTTGGGGACATTTGATTGTCTGATCAGGATGGGAATGTACATCGAGGTTAAGTAGTACCTTATTTTATTTGACTGGTAGGTGCATTTACCGCAAATGCAATTCTACTAACAGGCAAAGGGAGATTTTATTATATTTTTTTTACCAATCAATACCATTTGACCAATTTAATTTGCCTCTTTTTGTGTTAAAATGTGTCTTTATTTTAGGTGTTTTCTACAATGCCGATCTTTTATTATGACAAAATTACAGCTTGCTTTGATTTTTACTTTATTTGATTCACGGAGTTTCTGAATTTGTCTCTCTCTCTATTGGGAATCAATTACATTTTTTCTGGTTCTAGTAGTGTCCAGTTGCTATCTAATTTATATCGATAATTTTGTATTAGTCAAAAGTAGCAAAAGAAAAAAATAATAATATTAATAAAGTTTATTTCTGCTTCTTAATTTCTTCCCATTTAACTTTTTTTGGTGATGAAAATACGTAACAAATTACACATGGAACTGGTTGGACATATGAATGTCAGTAGATGTTTTTATTAAAGTTTTATGAAAACTATAGTTGTGGGAGTCTGGAGAAAAATGTCTTACTGCTGAATGGTTTGTAGGTGCCATTGTAAGTTGAAAAGGCACGTCATATCATCTCTCTTTACTTTGGAATGAGTTTTGGGAGTCTGTTCGACAGTGCCATGCTTCCCTACGGTGTACCGGCAATAGCCGGAGGCAAACCTCTCTTCAACTCTCCTGCCCTGTCTCTCGCATTGGTAAACTAATATTTTTCATTACTATGATTGTCATGTCCGTCATCTTATTTAACTTTTATCAAATTCTTTCAGCAAACAAACATGGAGGCACAGAGGGATGGAAGTGTACTCCCTGTAGTGGCAAGCGTTGGAAGTGGAGATACAGCAGCGAGAAACAAAGAAGATGAGAATGACTGTAGATCGGGAAGTGATCACTTGGATGGCCTGTCTAGCGATGAGCTGGAGCCACCTGGAAACTCTCGCAAGAGAAAGAAGCGATACCACCGCCACACTCCCCAGCAGATCCAAGAACTCGAGGCGTAAGTATATATCGTGCATCCCAATCTACAGCCTCATTCCTTTCATTTATATATTAATTCTAGCTGCTTATAGTTTGATATCTGAATTTAATGCTGCTGTTTCTTCTTTAGATTATTCAAGGAATGCCCGCATCCAGATGAGAAGCAGCGGGCCGAGCTCAGCAAGCGGCTTTGCTTGGAGAATCGCCAGGTCAAGTTCTGGTTCCAGAACCGGCGCACTCAGATGAAGGTAATAAACATTAATTCCATTAAAAATCTATCTTATGATATAATGATTTCAGTGAAGTTTTAATTTGAGTAATTTTTTTTCCTCAATAGATGCAAATGGAGCGCCATGAGAATACTCTACTGAGGCAGGAGAATGACAAATTGCGGGCTGAGAACATGTCAATCAGGGAGGCGATGAGAAATCCTATTTGCAATCACTGTGGCGGGCCTGCCATGCTTGGTGAAGTCTCTTTAGAAGAACAACATCTAAGAATGGAGAATGCAAGGTTGAAAGATGAGCTTACTCGTGTGTGTGCCTTAGCGGGAAAATTACTTGGCAAACCTGTTTGTATGTCCACTCCTCTTTCACTTCCAATGCCGAATTCTTCTTTGGATCTAGCTGTCGGTACAAACAACTTTGCAAGTCCTCTGCCAACTTTGAATGATTTTGCTAACAATGCGTCAAGTCCTCTTGGTACGGTAATTACCCCAACTAGAGGGGCTGCTGCTACTGCTATGGTTGGTGTGGATAAATCTTTGGAGAGATCTATGCTTTTGGAGTTAGCTCTTGCAGCCATGGATGAGTTGGTCAAGATGGCACAAATGGAGGAGCCATTGTGGATTCCTTGCTTAGAAGGTGGCAAGGCAACACTTAACTATGAGGAGTATCTTCGCAGTTTCAACAGGTGCATTGGAGTCAAGCCAGTTGGATTCATATCTGAGGCTACTCGAGAAACTGGTGTGGTGATCATCAATAGCATGGCGCTTGTTGAGACACTCATGGACTCGGTGTGTGTTTCCTTCGCATTATATATTACTTGTGTATAAGTTTTAATATTGACTGTATAATTATGCTTTAATTAAAATATAACCACAAGTAATATGTGTATGATTTGCTTTGCAGGCTCGATGGTCTGAAATGTTCTCGTGTGTCATTGCAAGTGCCACAACTGTTGAAGTTCTTTCTAGCGGCATGGGAGGGAGCAGAAATGGTGCATTGCAACTTGTAAGTCATTACTATGAGATGAAAATGGATCGCTTTCTTATTTATTTTATAATATGCACTATATTAATCATTATTATTTGATCATTTGTTTGTTTTGCATTACAGATGCATGCTGAATTACAAGTCCTATCTCCACTTGTACCGATCCGGAATGTCAACTTTCTGCGCTTTTGCAAGCAATTAGCCGAGGGATGCTGGGCTGTTGTGGATGTTTCTATTGATGGAATCAGAGAGAATGCATCGGCATTAGCAGACAATATGAAATGTCGCCGGCTCCCTTCTGGCTGTTTGGTGCAAGAGTTACCTAATGGCTACTGTAAGGTATTTATTCTTCTTTTCCTTATACTTACACAGTTACACCACTCTCTTCCCACTAAGAGTGTAGAAAGTTTGATTAGCTAATTGTGTAGTTAATTAGTTTATTATAATGATACCCATGCAATGGCTTTCTTAAGTCAAGGGCTAAACCAGTGTTTTCTAACACCTTAATTCGGGTCACGAGGCCACGATCCTCTCAGAATCACATGGTCAGAGAGCTATGTATTTTTATTATATAATTTATGTAGATCCACACATATTCCAAAGTGTTTTTCAATTGATTTTTTTATTTGGAAATGGGTATTAGATGCTTCTTCTACTCTTTGGGAGAAACACCCCTAGGCAGCTCCTTGTCTCTGCCACTTAATTTATTCATCTTTCATTGAGATCTCCATACCTTACCTTGACTACTTGGATTTGTTTACATTTCTTTTTGAAAAAATTGATGAGGTGGTATGCAAATACAATATAGGTTTAGTGGGAGATTAGTCAAATATTGGGTTGCCTTTAAGTGGACGCCCATGCTATGTTTTTGGTTTTACTGTTGCAGCATTTTCTATCAAATATTAAATTGGAGGCAGCCTCTAGGGCTTACATCTCCAAAACACATTAATATGGTCTAATCCCTTGGCATTTGTGCAAAAGATAATTTACACCCATAGTTTATTTTTTGGGTTTAATCCATGGGCTGGGGACAACAACCCATATCAACCATCTCCACGAATCTCAAAGCAAATTTCAGTAGTCAACTGTCAAAACCGTGTGATATTGTGTCATCCCAAATCTTACGCCCCTCAAAGGTGTAAAAGGTTTTGGCTGTTTGTAATGCAGTATGGTGTGCTAGGGCACAAGATAATCTATTATAGTGGTCTAGCAGGAACTGTACAATGAATAGCCTGTATTGCAGCTGCTGTTGGGTAAGGGGGAAAACACTGGAAAGCAACAGAGCCATGTGAGTGCATTAATGGGCTAACAAACGAGTTGTTTTGTTTTTGCATTACTTCTTTAGGTCACATGGGTTGAGCATGCGGAGTACGAGGAAGTGGCTGTGCACCAGCTTTACCGGCCGATTCTTCGGTCTGGTCTGGGGCTGGGTGCACATCGGTGGCTTGCGACGCTCCAGCGCCAGTGTGAATGCCTCGCCATTCTTATGTCATCTTCTGCCCCTACTACTGACACCACAAGTAATTAAGAATTTTCTTTTGCAGTTTTTAGGTTTATTCATTCTCCCCGTGTCGTTTATTTAGATAAATTTGTCATAAACAACTGATTGCATGTACTGCTACAAAGAAAAGAATACTGCATTAAGAGATGATATATGGTGACATACTAAACTATAATCTAGGCATTATTTTATGAAGCAAATGACAAGGTATTTGTTGAATCTGTATGCCTGTATGGTGAACATTGAAATGAACAAAGAAGATCAGAGATGGCAACATATATGCAGAACTAGCATGACAAGTTATGTTCTACAAATCAATGAATTATCTAAAAAAAAAATAAGGCAGATACATTCTTTCATTGCATATTTAAAAAAAAAAAGAACAAACTGACTCAAATAAAGTGTAAATTTAATGAGTTATATATATTTTATAGCAATCACTGCAAGTGGAAGGAGAAGCATGCTGAAGCTGGCACAAAGGATGACAGACAACTTTTGTGCCGGCGTGTGTGCATCGTCGGCACATAAATGGAGTAAGTTAGTTGGTGCTGGCAATGTTGGTGAGGATGTCAAGGTCATGACTCGTCAGAGTGTGGATGAACCTGGTGAGCCACCTGGGGTGGTGCTCAGTGCTGCCACCTCTGTGTGGGTTCCAGTTGCACCGCAACGCCTGTTTGATTTCCTACGTGATGAGCGTCTGCGTAGCGAGTGGGATATTCTTTCGAATGGCGGGCCGATGCAGGAGATGGCACATATTGCCAAAGGGCAGCATCATGGCAACTCCGTTTCTCTTCTTCGTGCTAGCGTGAGTTATATATATACATTAAACCTCTCTTTTATTTTATTTGGTGTTAGTTTTTTACAACATTTCTTTTTACATGTTTCCCTAAGCATGGCTTAATAACCACTTGAGAGTTGAAAAAAAGAACTCATCTATTTTTATGCATGTACACTTTGAGGTAACATCAGTGCATAGTAAGACACTATTAATTGAAGACCTGTGATATCGATATTTATCACTCTGGATAGTGAAGAGGAACTATTTATTGCGCCTTAATTTTAGCTCAGCCTCAGATGAAGGAAGGGGGTTACGTGAGGGGATCTGTCTATTTATTCTTGTTGGTGCATCATATAAGTTGTACTCACCGGTCTTCATTGTGGCCCTGGGCCACTTCCACATAGATGATAATAAATAGGACAAACAAAAGAGTGGGCAGAAGTAGGAACAGTGCCTACTTACTGCATTGGGCCAGATCCAGAAAGTAAGTAGAAGAAGTTGGGGACCAGTGAGAGGGAGGGAGAAGGAAGTGTGGTCCTGAAGGGTAGATCTGTAGAAAAGAAAGCACAATATATAGGAAGGAGTTGAAATGACCCGCTACTATAGACTGGACAGTTATTAAAAAGTTCATCTATCTATGCCTCACTCACTTTCTTGGCCTATCAAGCCTCTGGAGTTCATTTCAATACCTAGTTTTCTCTATGAGCCCCTGGGCCCCACTCTATCTTGGTCAATCAATTGCCAATTTTCCATCTATCTATCACTCTCTTTCTTATTAAGTTAGTAATTTATTATTTATCTAGCTAAGTATTAATCAATTAATTAATTCTAATTAATTAATTAATATTGTGTCAGGCTGTGAATTCAAACCAGAGCAGCATGCTGATACTCCAAGAGACATGCACTGACCCATCCGGGTCAATGGTGGTATATGCACCGGTTGACATACCGGCAATGCACTTAGTCATGAGTGGTGGTGACTCCACCTACGTGGCACTTCTCCCATCAGGTTTTGCAATCCTGCCAGATGGTCCGGGAGTTAGTGGGAGTGCCACTACCACTGGAGATGGAGAGACCAAAGTAGGCGGATCTCTCTTAACTGTTGCATTTCAAATCTTAGTGAACAGCCAACCAACGGCAAAGCTTACAGTCGAGTCAGTTGAGACGGTGAACAACCTCATCTCCTGTACCATACAGAAGATTAAGGCAGCATTAAACTGTGATGTATGAAATAAATGCAAAAAGAAGGAAAGAAGAGAATCAAATTAGAGGAGCTGACGGCAATGGGTCGAGTCAAGAACGAACCGCGCGAATATAACCTTTGCTAGGTGGTAAGGATTTCATGGTTAGAATAGAATACAGATGCCATGGTGCTTAGCACAGAGCAATGGTGGTGGTTCGGGTATTGACTCGGTCTTTAATTAAACTTGTATGTGTCGGCCATTGACCCCCGGCTGGCACTTCTGGTGTTTTTTGGTGAACTAGGAGGGTTGTCTTTGTTATCTATATCAGAGTAATAAATAGCATGTTCTGTAGTGTAGTCTTTTTATTTTGTTGTATGGTGGTAAAACAGGGAACTGGGTAAACTGTTTATTGGTTTGTTCATGTTTTAGTGAGACAACAGTTCCTTTGCCTTTATCAGGATCTCCACCTTATAAAAGAGCTAAAATGAATCTCCATTTTGGAGTACAGCAACAGCTAGATTTCAAAGAGCTAAAATGAAATTGCACGAGTACTAGTATAAGAAAAAAAATAAACGAATAAAATCATTTTTTTTTTTTTGTTACTATGCTCCGAAATCTTTGGTTAGTTATGGTTTCTCTTCAGGTTGATTTCTTATGTTAAAACTAAATAAAGTTAACTTCTATTTGATCATCATTTCCCCTGCTTAATTTTCTTGTTAAATTTTAAATATAAATAAAAACTTGCATACCATTAATACTTGTAGTATTAGAAGACGCTAGACATCATTCATCCATTCTTTAGAGTATTTCATAATGATCTATATATTTTATTTTACTAAATATAATGACTACTAATGTATCTAATTCTGTACACCTAGCGAATTGGAAAGAATCTGCTGTTGTTTTATCAGATATGTCATATGCGCAAGCCACTGGACAACCATTTCCTGAACATAGTATACCATACATTGGACCTACCTACTAATATACAGATGTTCAGCTATAGGAGAATTAAAACGAAAAATGCTTGATGTCATATACCTTGTTCCATCATACAAGTACACGGTATCTTGCCTCTGGAGATATTATCATTTGATTCATTCTTCAATTGTCTTAGAAGGGTATACACTTTTCAGAAGGCATCGGAGCGAGTGCTTTCTTTACACATGTACATTCCGGTGGGGTTGAAAACTTGCCAATGCCTTGCGCCGGTTTTAAGTATCAGAAGACATATACTGCACTTTATTTCTGAATTTTTTTTCCAAAACAAATATTTCTCCAAACTAGAACTTTTTGACTCATAGTGCAACTCAAACAATTTCTTCAGTCCATAACTGACAGGACTTCCCTCTGTGTACATCTCATATTAATCTCTTAGGAAGAAATGTTAGTAATTTGGTTAAACTATTTCATTCGTCTGACTTAATTGTCACTATGATGTAACTTGGATAAAATAAAAAGAAGTTGCATGTTCAATCCAATTGGATGCATGCATGCTTAATTGCGTAGAGTCCTTAATTGTCATATAGATTTTTTTGACAGGTAGGGTACACAGCTTTGTGAATGTAATCAACAATATTAATTTTATAAGGATACCCAAAAATATGTAGGCCAAGGCATGCCTTTTGGACTTGCCACCTGAATGCAATCGAAAAGAGTCAAGAGTGAAAAAGAAGGAGAACATGCCAGTAATCACTGGCTGAGTAGATGTGTATAGCCAAGAATGGCGATATTTTAGGAATTACCCAAAAGGCCAAAATGTCCACCTAAAGTTATAGTGTCCATGCAGCGTCCATTTTTAGAACTTCTCTATTGAGTAGCTCACTGACTAGTTAAACGATACCAATATGTAGCTAAGCATTAAGACTATGTTTAAGAGACTAACATATTTTTGTATTTTCAAATAATTTATATACTAATAATATTAAAATTGATTTTTAGAAACATTTTCCCGTTAACGGTAAGGAGCTTACCTATTTATTTGCAGATGCATCAATATTAAAAGTCCTAGAACAATATGCAAAGAAGGAGATGTATTTTTTACTGATGTATTAAACAACGTGACTTATCTCGTTACTACATTGGTTTAGAAGTAATAATAAGTGATGACTAAACATAGTACTGTGTTATCACACATTTATTTTATTTCATAACAGATACTCTCTGTTGTTGACGAATATGTACTTTTTCTTAAATATTTAGCTACGTGTTGTTAACAACTATCTAGCTATATTGTAATATATAAATATGATTGATATTTAAGAAGTTAATGTATGAACACTGGATAAATAGATTTTGGATGGTCGGCTCTCATATTATCCGTATTTTAGTGATATATGAGTAATTTATTATTGTGAGATTTTTAGTTTATTTGTAAACATATAAAAGGGATCAAAATACGTTGGTTCATTTCATCGTCTAGCTACTGTTGTACGAAGGCATTGATATAAGCTAATAAAGCTATTCTCTTCTCCTATTTTGTAAGATAATATGCTTGTCACGTAAACTCTGTCAGAAACAGAGTTTTAATTTGATTAGAAAATAATAAACAGAATAGAGCCTAAAAAGCGCAGAACGTGCAGTCCATTAACTAGGTGGTCCGATGTTCTCGCACAATTACTTATGAATCAGCATTTTTTATTACAAAACATGCAAAGTATATTAGAGGGTTGGTGGCAGTTTGGAAATTATCAATTTGAATGTACAGAGGCATTTATAAGAACAACCTAGATAATAAAAAATTTAGTGGACAACTCATTATTAATTTCTTTACAGTGAAATAATTAATTTTCTGCATGCGCTTATTAAACAGCAGATCTGATTAGAATAAATAAAATTTATTGATGCCACCTTTGTTGTGCACGTGCTATAGGCCGTACGTTGTGGTTGGTCCGCTTGCCACGAATTAACACTCTTAAAATTCTCCTTGCTTCGTTTCACCACGTATGAGCTCTATTGTGTTTATAAAATAGCTGGTTTCTAATGAGAACAAAGGGAAAAAATTCAGACATATTCCTCCCAATGCATTGAACTTTCCAACGGTTCGATTATTATTTTTAATTTTTTATTTTTTTGTGCTTAGGCTAGAAAAATGTGATTTGAGTTCTTCAGAAATCAATTCTCGTTATAAGCACCTCTAGTGCCTGACTGGGCAAGTTAATTTACAAAATAATCTCATTCAGATAGCGTTGAAAAAAAAAAAAAAAAGTTCAAACACCAAAATGAGAATCGATCTGGTGATTACTATATGAGTCTTCTGTCCCCCATATGAATACCCTAGAAATATATTTCAAAAAAAATATATGAACATTATTTTTGAATTTCAGAAGTACTACTCTATTTAAAAAAACCAGAGAGAGAGAGAGATAGAGAGGTTGATATGTGAGAAATTTAAAATTAGAAAAGTAAATATTTTCTGCGTTTTAAAAAATGTTATTTGCTTGATGGACGGCCAGAATACTGCCAAGTAATTAATTGGTATGAAGCAAATTAATAGAATTTTTTGCGGACAAGTTGATATTCGTATTAATACATATACATATTATAACTCAAATAAATATAAATTATTTACCAATAAAAACTTTAATATATATCCTTTTTATTTGAGCAAGGATAAAACTCAAAATTAGACGTCCAAATTAGTGCTTTTTTAATGCCTCGAGGGAAAAAAATATGCACACATTACTTTTAGTTCTTTTAACCAAATAATGGTTTCTACGAATTTATTAACTAGTAAGAGAGAACTAAAAGCAAAAAAAAAAAAAAAAAAAAACTGTTTTTCAGTATTCACATTTTTGTTGTGCACTTACAATGTTGAAAAATCAAGCAATTCCAAAAAGACTTCTTTGAATATTAAATTATGAAATAAATTATACTTCTGACAAGATGCTTATGCCTAATCAGTTTTATTACTGAATATTTTAATTTTATTATTTAATTAATTTTGCATCCGATTAATCAATTTTAGCTATAGATTAATAAATCGTTCAAGTACTATAAAAAAAAAATCCAGTGAATACAATATAGGTGACAGGTTTAGCACGGGAAAATGATTCCTCACTATTCCTAATATTTATCCAAAAATCTTATTGCGAGATGGAGAATAGAGCGGTTCTTTTCTTCAATCAGGTTAGTGAGTTCAGATCAAGAGTTTCATGCATGATTATTCTCACCAAATCTGAAGAAGAAGAAAGGGAAAATCATATCCCAAATCTGCGGCTTCTCACAGGCTACAGCCCATTGCTGAACTCGATTCGGTTCATGCACTGGAAAGAGGAAACAAGGCCCAGTCTTTCTTTCATGTCGCTTCAGACGAAAGCTATTTTGGGTCATTCCTTGTCTGTCCTGTTTGCTGGGTCAGCACACAAAGAAAGGCCTACATGCTAGATGGTTCACTTAAGAGTGTAAAGAATGAATCAATGTGTTTCAAATTCAGATTTTCTTGATAAGCACCAAAAAAAAAAAATAAAAAAAAAATAAGAAAGACCTATATTTTCCTTAAACGACTCATCTAGCATTAGATGGGGGAAAAATCTTATAGATCAAACTCCTAACAATCCAAAATTATCTTAAACTCAAATTCTTCCAAAAGCACCAAAAAAAAAAAAAAAAACTCTTCCAATTCCTCAAACCACACCACCAAAATTCTAAGAAGTCCAGGTACTATTTTATTTTTCCTTTTCTGTCTAAAATATTTCATTGCTCACTAACATGAATCAAGAGAGCCAAAAGCCTATTGCAATCATGTGCAATAAAAAAAAAACCAATAAAGCTCTTGCTTCCCACGTTGGTTGCTTGGGTTCGATTCACCAAGTTGTCAAAATTAATTAACTCCGCCTGTACTAAACTTTGCATGCATTGTTTAGTACAGCTTGGTCCCAAGCCCGAGTAAAAGGAGGAGGGTTGTGATAGGCTTGGCGAGCCAACGTAAAAAACCCAGCTATCTTCATGGAAATGAAACCCAATCAGCTTTCGTTGGGGCGTAACCCTCTTAGCGACGCGTCTTATCGGAACCCGGATAGGATGATAAATGAGCAAGGGCCGGGTCGCCACTCCCTTAGTGGCGCGCCTTATCGGAACCCGGATAAGGTGATAAATGAGCAAGGGCCGGATCGTCGCTCCCTTAGTGGCGCGCTACATCGGCGCCCGGGTGTAGTGACAAGTAAGCAAGGGTCTTCGCACATTTCACGACGAGTGTGGGGGGCAAGGAAGCTAGTCGGAGAGAGTAGGATTCGCTTAGGTAGTTGGAATGTAGGGTCCTTAACAGGAAAGTTAAGAGAGTTAGTGGATACTGCGACTAGAAGACGTGTGAATATCTTATGCGTGCAGGAGACTAAATGGACGGGCCAGAAAGCAAAGGAAGTGGACAATACCGGATTCAAACTATGGTATACCGGACAAGAGCGCAACAAGAATGGAGTAGGTATCTTAATCGACAAGAGCCTTAAAGACGGAGTAGTGGACGTTAGGAGACAAGGAGATAGGATCATCCTAGTTAAGCTAGTTTTTGGAGATCTAGTTCTAAACGTCATTAGTGCGTACGCTCCACAAGTAGGACTAAGCGAGGCCCTCAAAACCAAGTTTTGGGAAGATTTAGATGACATGATTAGAAGTGTGCCCAACACTGAAAAGCTTTTCATTGGAGGAGACTTCAACGGGCATGTTGGTGAAACTAGTGGAGGGTTTGAGAGGGTGCATGGAGGTTTTGGATATGGAGACAGGAATCAAGAAGGTGAAGATTTCTTGAACTTGGCCATAGCTTATGACCTCATGGTAGCTAACACCTTCTTTAGAAAGAGACAATCCCACTTAGTTACCTTCAGTAGTGCGCAACACTCCTCTCAGATTGATTTTGTCCTTACTAGGAGAGAGGACAAACGAGCTTGCGTTGATTGCAAGGTTATACCTGGGGAGTGTGTTGTGTCACAACATAAACTGGTAGTGGCTGACTTTTGTTTTCCGGCACGCTTTAAAGTCAGTAGAGGCGCTCGAATGGCAAGAACGAAGTGGTGGAAGCTCAAAGGAGATGTGTCTAGTATATTTAGGAACATATTGATTGCAGAAGGACCATGGACTATAGAAGCAGAAGCGAATGTCATGTGGAAAGAGATGGCAACGTGCATCCAGAAGATAGCTACGGAAGTGCTTGGAGTTACCAGAGGAAACAACCGCGAACCAAAAGACACCTGGTGGTGGAACGACGATGTACAGAAAGCCATTAAAGAAAAAAAGGAATGCTACAAGTGCTTGCACCACGACAGGAGCGAGGACAATGCACAAAAGTACAAATTGGCGAAGAAAAATGCAAAGAAAGCAGTGAGTGAAGCAAAGAGTAGGGCTTTCGAAGACTTATACCAGAAGCTAAATACGAAAGAAGGCGAGAAGGACGTCTATAAGATAGCTAGGATTAGAGATAGGAAAACGAGAGACTTAAACCAAGTGAAGTGTATCAAGGACGAGACTGATAGGCTTCTAGTGCAGGACGATGAGATCAAGACCAGGTGGATGGAATATTTCGATAAGCTATTCAATGGAGAAGATGACGACCTAGAGATTGAGCTAGACGACTCTTTTGATGATACCAATAGACGATTCGTTAGGAGAATCCAAGAGTCTAAGGTGAAAGAAGCCTTAAAAAGAATGAAAGTGGGTAAGGCTTTGGGGCCCGATAACATACCAATTGAAGTATGGCGTTGTCTCGGAAATGTGGCGGTAGTTTGGTTAACCAAACTGTTCAATAGCATCTTTCGATCGACTAAAATGCCGGATGAGTGGAGGAGAAGCACTCTAGTACCAATCTTCAAGAACAAAGGAGATGCTCAAAGCTGTACAAACTATAGAGGGATAAAGCTTATGAGCCATACGATGAAGCTTTGGGAGAGAGTGATCGAGCATCGTTTGAGACGGACAACAGATGTCTCGAAAAATCAATTTGGTTTTATGCCTGGTAGGTCCACTATGGAGGCCATTTTCCTAGTTAGGCAGTTTATGGAGAGATATCGGGAGCAGAAGAAGGATCTCCATATGGTTTTCATTGATCTGGAGAAGGCATATGACAAAGTACCAAGGAAAGTCATGTGGTGGGCACTTGAAAAGAAGAAAGTCCCCACCAAGTATGTTACCCTCATTAAGGACATGTACGATGGAGTTGCCACTTGCATCAGGACATGTGATAGCGTGACTAGTGACTTTCCTATTAAAATAGGATTACATCAGGGATCGACATTGAGCCCTTACATTTTTGCCTTGGTGATGGATGAGATCACGAGGGACATACAAGGAGAGATTCCTTGGTGTATGCTCTTTGCGGATGATGTGGTGCTGATCGATGAGAGTAGGATAGGTGCCGATAGGAAATTAGAGTTGTGGAGACAAACTCTAGAGTCGAAAGGGTTTAGACTTAGTAGAACTAAGACAGAGTATATGAGGTGTGAGTTTAGTGGGATAGGATCAGAAGATGGAGATGTTCGTTTAGATGGACAGGTAGTGCCTATGAAAGACACTTTTCGATATCTAGGGTCAATGTTGCAGAGTGATGGCGACATAGATGAAGATGTTAGTCATAGGCTAAGAGCAGGGTGGGTGAAATGGCGACAAGCATCAGGAGTGTTATGTGACAAGAAAGTCCCACAAAAGCTAAAAGGAAAGTTCTACAGGACGGTAATTAGACCTGCGATGTTGTATGGCGCTGAATGTTGGGCTACTAAAAGACGACACGTCCAAAAGATGAGTGTAGCAGAGATGCGCATGTTGCGGTGGATGTGTGGGCATACGAGGAGGGATCAGATTAGAAATGATGACATACGGGATATGGTCGGGGTGGCACCGATAGAGGAGAAGTTGGTCCAACATCGCTTGAGATGGTTTGGGCATGTCCAACGTAGATCCCCGGAGGCACCCGTGCGTAGCGGAATTCTCAACCGCTTTGAAAACACAAGGAGAGCCAGAGGTAGACCAAGATTGACATGGGAAAAAGCAGTAAAAAGGGACTTCAAAGAATGGAACGTTTCCAAGGAATTGGCATTGGATAGGACAGCATGGAAGCTAGCAATTCATGTGCCGGAACCATGAGATGCGAATTTAGGGTCAAGTGTTGTCTTAGATTTGTAGGTTATAGTATTAGCTTACGGCTTAGGTGTAGGTCTCACTACTACTACTATTTATCATTATTATTATTATTATTATTATTATTATTATTACTACTACTACTACTTTATTTTCTCTATATATATTTTTTACTATTATTAGCCCTACTTTTGACGTATACTTCTTTTTTGATGACTTGATGACTTCGTTGGGTTTCTTTTCTAGCCTACCCCAACTTGTTTGGGACAAAAGGCTTAGTTGTTGTTGTTGTTGTTGTTTTTTTTTTTCTCATCAGGACTCAAACCAGCCTTTGCAATCAATGTTACCCTAAAATTACTGGGCATTTGATAGACGGATTTCAATAGAGCAATCAGCACATACGATGCATATGTAAGGAATTGAATGTTTAGTATGCTTTGTTTTTCTTATGTGAATTGCATGAAGAAGTTTCTTTATGCAAATAATTTACTACCGCCCAGAGCCGTCAAATTGGTATTGTTTTAGGAATATGTTGATATTCGATATCTTAGCTTTTTGGCATATTTACTGATATGTATGTCTATACAGGCAGGAATCCAATCCTTTTGTAACCCAAAAATCATACCCCCACCCCCTAACATTAAAGTCAATTATTACACAAATTATCTTATGCTTCTTTTTTTTTTGCTCAATTCATTCAGTATCTGATTCTCCTGGCTCCACCACATTGCGTTGGTGCGTGCTACACTCAGCAGATATGTTCCTTGGTATTCTTATCTCAAGAAATCCATCGTCATAGAGATATGCATCGGCTTTCTTCCAATTGGCGTCCTCTGGAAGCTCCAGTCGCCTAACGAAACCCTGCTCCCACCACCGACCTGTTCTCCAATCTCTTATACCTGATCCTTGCTGGCTTCTCCATTGGCCACTTATCTCGATCACCTTCGTTTTATCTCCATTTATCTCAACGTCGCATTTCTTTCCACCTGTGGCAAATGAGGGAAAAATTCAATATCTTTTTCCTTTGTTTCGTTTTTTGTGAAAAAAAGACCTATTTATTCTGATGAGGGATATATGTAATTACAAAAATTAGTACAGTGGTTGCAAAATATGAAGAAGGATCAATGAACACTTTTTGTCATTTATGGAGTTCAAAACTCTTTGCATAAACAATTGCTATAACAGATGTTTCAAATAAAAAGTTAAGTTAGACCTTCTTCTTTCTATGTTATTTACTTATTTCAAATAAAAACATTATATCGGGCCCAAGGTCATGGGAAGAGATGGGAAGGATTAATTAGGAGTGAACCTTTTGTGGACATGTGAGCAGATAACGAAGGTTTAGCAATCAAATGTTCAGATATTTGGAAATTTTGAAAGAAATATGTTAGATTTAGACATTTGACCGATTCAAGAACGACTATCAACATATGACAAGGGATTGGGCTGTGTAGGAACCAAATTCCAACTTCCATATTGCCTTGTATTGTTCAGCTTTTCCATTGAATCACTAAAGTTAACAATAGTTGGATTTGTTTTTTCTTACAACTAAAATCTGTCACACAATTTTCATATTGACAACAAAATAAAACATAATGGTCTTTTGGTTCCAAGGTTTTATGTATTATATCCGTGTTTCCAAATACAGTTTGCAAGGCAAACACAAGGTGTACCTGGCAATTCAGCTCGAAGAATATACTCTGAATCAGTTTCAGCCCAATCCACACTGGTTTTCTTCGCCTTCCGGAGCCCAGAAAGAAGCGCATCTGAATCAAAATCCCACAAGGGGAATGCATCAGCTGGGTCAAAAAACTTCCCGAACAAAAACGGGCTGAAGAGCGATCCCTCGCCAAATACTGCCTTCGTGGCATCTCCGCCATGAGTGAGGAAGGAAAGGAAGGCATCTTCGGTCAGAGCCACGTGCCATTTTCGCGTATTATGATCGCCTGGCCGGATCTCAAGCGCCCTCTTGGGCGGCATTGTTACTGCCTGGGCAGTGGAAACAGAGATGCCTCTGCTTTCTTGTTAATTTATAATACGGTTGCCTTTGGCAAAAAGCAGAGGAAAGGATTGATTCGCTTTGAATTGCGCACGCGCTTTATGCGGTCTTACTCTAGAGCTTTCGGTTGGAATGGACCCAGATTCTGATAAATGTGGCATATCTATGCAGATTACAACATGTGTACGTAATCGACCTTAGGTCCGTTTAATATTGACCCAGATAAACCCAATTTGGGGGATAAGAGATATAAGAATAAGACCCAGGCTTATGGAGACTTTAATAAGTTAGTTTATCCTACAGGCCTACATTAACTTTTTGGACGTCCCTGAAATTTGTACCAATTTTATTTTATTATTATTATTATTATTTTAAGAGAGACTAAATTTGCACTTTATCCCAATTGAGAGCTGAGACCAATGTATTGACGAAACTTTATAAGTACCTCCTCCGTCTCTGACTTTTAAATATTATCTATTAAAATTTGGTATAACTAAAAATTTATCTAATCAATCAAAAACCAAAAGAACTAAATCACTAAATTATTGAATTTTCTACTTGCTCAATGATAAATAATGATTATACTTTAATTCATGACAATTTTTTTACATTGGTTGTACCATATACAATTTTGACACAAATTTATAAAACAAAAGTATTTGAATTCTCGCTTGCAATATGAATTTTAGTTTCTTTTCATTTAAATTACATTATTGGATGATTATCTAATATGCTAAAAAATATTGAATATTTCGTATTCAATATATTATTCAGTTATAATTTAATCGAGAGATTACTTATTAAAATATGAAATTCACTTTATAGGAAAATATATATAAAAACATTTTACATTATACTTAGACTGTTTGAATGATTTGAGAATAAGCTTAAGAAGAACTATAACTGTCCTCATGAGTGTCAACCCTTAACTGTCATAATTTAATTTATTAGATGTCCTACTTAAAAAGAAATCAAAATCGAACATATTTTATTTTTACACATTAATCATAATTAATAAAAATGCTAAATATTAAAATAAGTATTTGAGCAAAATTCTATAGTATAACATTTTTTTGTAATAAATACAGAAAGTATGCTGCCGCGAGAATATCTGTCGGTCTGTATGAGCAGGAAAAAAAAAATATTTTTCAACAAAAATTATCCACTTATTATGTTGTCCAAATGTTGACCTTTAGAAAGTTTGTTTCTCTTAGCATTGATCATGTGCTCCAAGTCTCCAACCACAGTTTTGAATACTGAGAAAACTCTACATTGTTGTGTATCCAAAATATTATTTTGTCAATGCTCTATACAAGATACAAAAACGTATTCGACCCAATTTTAACGGCCTAAATGAATCTCTTGAATTTCTAACTAGAAAATTATCGCGCTCAGTGTTTTTTTTTTTTTTTCATTTCCTGAATTATAAGCTATATTTAAATTATGCATACGATAAGGCGTTTTTTTTTTAACTAAATAGGTATTGTAAGAAGATGTTAATGTATAAATTATGGCAACTATTAATATAAGAGGATATGAAAAAATATTGTATATGTTTGTAGATATTCGTATATAAATTCACATTAATATGATATGACGAATTTATATAATTAACATGTTAATATAATAGTAATCTTATATATCGGATAGTAATTTAATTTCATAAATAAAATGCATGTAGAAATCATTAGTATTATATATAAATGATCATACACAGTTAATAAGTATTTTATAAATTCTTATACAATTTATCTGGAATAATACACTTTTTCGTAACATTAAAAAATAGGACTGAACCAAAGCATAATAAAAAAATGATTCTCGCCTCCCTCTTTACCTCGTGGCCTCAGTTCCGCTGGCCGCCTTTTCTATGTTTCTGCGGATTGAACCGTACAGAAATTTGTGCAGCAACCAAAATATAAATTATATACTAATCCGTTTCTACCAGCTACGCCGTGGTATTATTAATAATAAATATATTTTCCTCAAAAATTTTAATAAAAAAAACGAAAATTTTTTTTAATAAGGGAAAAGCCCTAACTCGTTTATGGAGGACACGGTAAATGCTCCTGGTCCTAACGCGGTCCATAAACGCGTTAGGGCTTCCTAACGCGGTCAACGACCTTGTTAGGAGGCGTAACTTTTGCAGGTTACCGTTTTCGACTGTTTCTCTTTTTCTGCGCGCGTTCTATTTAAAAAGAGGAGGGCAGGAAAGAGTGAGGCACAATCAGAAGAGAAAGAAAGAAAGAAAGAAAGAAAGAGAGAAAAAAAGAAAGAGAGAAAGATAGAAAGAAAGAAAAAAAAAAGAAGAGAAGAAGGAAAAAATAAGAAGAAGAGAAAAAAAGGTTAGAAAGTTTTATTAAATTATTTTTTTAATCCAAAATTATTAGAAAACTATTAGTTTTGTTAAGCCAAAAATATTAAAAATTTTGTGTTTTGTTAAGCCAAAACTATTAGAAATTTTGTATGTTGTTAAGTCAAAATTTTTTGTAATTTTTTTTGTTAAGCCAAAATTATTAGAAATTATCAATGATAGTCAATTTCCATTATTTAAAAAAATCATAGGTAATTTCGTTTAAAAAAATAATGGACATGATTGCATTATTAATAAAATGAAACCGTAAAATATATTTATAGTTTTAATTTAGATACTTTTTAAAAATAAATTATTCATTTGCCTAAAATTATTAATTTTAAAGAAATTTAAATATATTGTTCCTAATTTATATTTGTCATTTTTGGTTGAATAGAAATGGATTTGAAACCACGCAAGGTTGTTACTGGTGTGCCTGAAGGGACATAGTGAAGTATACGACCATCACATATTGAGGACATTGTATTGGATGTATCCGAACGACAAAAGTTTTGATTTGAGCCGTTGAAATGACAAAAGTTTGTACTGGACAAGCTAACGCTATTAATAAACACGTAAATGTATAGCTAACGCGTTAACTGGACCTAATGCGATACTAAAACGCGTTAATAGCCTATTTAAATAAAACAGTACAGTACTGCGGATTCTCCTTTTTTGTCTTATTTATTCAATTTTTTTCTGCTTTATTTATTTCTTTTTGTCTGCTTTATTCAAATTTTTTTTGCTTTATTTAAATAAAAAGTTTATGTTTTTTATAGTTAAATGAAAGGGTTATTTTATAGTTAAATAATTTTGTATGATTTTTTACTTTAAATAATTCACTTTTAAATTCAGTCAGAGAGCTACGGAAATTCCCCCTATGACCGCGTTAGGAAGCCCTAACGCGTTTAAGGACCGCGTTAGGACACATGGCATTTACTGTGTCCATAAACGCGTTAGGGTTTTTTCCTTATTAAAAAAATAATTTCTTTTTTCTTATTAAAATTTCTGAGAAAATCTATTTTTTATTAAAAATAGGTGAGCTACGCCTTTGCTGCAGTCCACAAACGACCGCAGAAGAAGCTACTGTAGTTTGTAGAGCTACAATAACGCATTAGTGGAGTACTTGCTGGTTTTATTTATTTTTTTTCCCTTCTTCTTCTATTTTCTGTTTTAGTTTCTGAAACTTTAGTTTTAGTCTGCCAGGGGTTTTGGTTTAAAGCTATATGTTGTATTCCATAACTTTAGTTTTGTTGTTTTAATGAAAGTCTAAGGGCACCACAATTTAAAAAAAAAATAAATAGCCCGTTAGCCCCTGCAAGCGCCTGCATGAACAAACAGTGTTAGATTAGATTAGATCAAGGTTTTAAATGATGCACAAATTTTCTTTTTGTAGGCTCAACCTTCGAAAAAATGACGAGGCACAAATCACATCCTCCGCAGATTTTTTAATCTGAACCGTCCTATCAATAATGACTAATAACTAATAAGTGTGCTCCATGATTAACACCAGGTCCATCGAAATTTATGCGGCCTGTAAAAATTTACCCGTTAAATCGGACAGTTCGGATCAAAAGATCTGGTCCGGCGCAAAACGTCCAACTCAAAAACCAGAGTCTCCACAGCCTATTGACTTACAAAAACGAAGATTTTTGGGCTTTATGATGTGTATGTTTTGCGTTGTTAGGCCGGTCAGATGCATTCTTTTTTGCTGAATTAGTCGTTCAAATTCGAAACCGTAGTGCATAGGCGCGCTTCAATATTCTTCTTTCCGTAGTGAAAGTAATTACTAGCTTGCGACTTTCACCAACAAGTCAAACCTTATTATTATTTTATTTTTTGGTCACTTTATTTTCAATCTATATTAGAACTATATTCATCTCCGCCAGCGTGAGTTGCACGTGGAAGGCTTTGGTTACTGTAGTTAGAACAGTAACCGATCTAGGCCGTTGATTTTGATTGGTATAATCTCATCCGTTCGGTTTGCGATCAGTATATACGTTAGATCAGCATATTCTAGATTCTTCAGTATATTCTTCTCCTATCATTCCTCTCATGCTCTCTCTCCGCTCAGCTCACTTGATTCCCCTTCCTTCTCATCTCTCTCTCTCTTTTGATGGCTTAGAGAAAGGACTGATCTACAGCGCTAGGAGGAAGAGTGGGCAGTGGAGGCAATGATGGAGGGACGATAAGTACTGTATAGACAACCACTGCTGTTACCTTCCATCTAAGCCGGGTTCAAATCCAACTCACCCGCTGCCTCCCTTTCTCCTCTCCCACACTTGAGCCAACCACCTGAGCTCTCCACCAACCACCTCCTCACTCACTCACTATTTCTCTCTCTTTCTCAAGCTGTGCTAATGCCGGTGAAGGCTGACAACGAATGGCGGCAGTTGACGGTGTTGGCCGACGGCAGCTGAAGCCCACAACCTCTTCTCCTCTCTTTTGATTTTTGAGAGTCTATCTCGGTTTGCAACTCCTCTTTCCCTTCTCTTTGTTGTTGTTCTATGATTGAACGAATTTGGGAGGCATGCACACATTTGAAACTGTACTCTGTGATTGCTTGAACTATTGAGCAGATTGAATGTTGTGAAGGAGGAAGAAGAAGGCTACAAAGATGGCTATAAGAGTGTCGTTGGTTAGTATGTCGTCCTCTTTCTATGATTTTAGTCTTTCTCTAAACTCAGTGCCTCATCCCAAACTCTTTTTTTCATTCTGTGTTCTCTCCTTCTAATTTCGACGAGTTTTGCACCTCTATTTTGCTTTCCTAATCCAAAAATTGCAGCAAATTATATTGCAGGTGCCAAGTTTTGCCATTTGTGGGAGTCCCTTTCTGGTGTGTAAAGATTGATCTGCGACCCTAGAAGTGGTTAAACTTGCCATCAGGTAAGTAAACACAGCTCCATAATTTGCATTTGGCACCTCAAGTTTTTTTTTTTTTTTTTTGATATTTTAATTAACAAATTGGGAATTTGCTGGTATTTTTACAGTTCATGATGGATGGATTTTTCCAGGTGAGGTACTCATCTCCAATTTGCTTCAATTGGAAGGATTGAAGGAAAGAATCATTTTTTAAGTCTGGACCTCAAAGGTATCTGATCTTGAATTTCTTTCTTGATTTCCCCTTTCTCTATTTTTATTTTATCCTCTAGCACCGTGTCTCTCCAGGCGAAAGAAAATTTAAGTGATATTTCACTTTGATTATCATTTCCTGTGCGTTTGCTGGTGGATTCATTTTTTTAAAAAAATTGAAGAATTTCTTCATTTTAATTATCGTGTGAAATATTAGGTACAGTATTCGAGATTGAAATTGTTGCATACATGCATTGGAACTTTTGAAGGAGACAAGAGGGATTTAAGGCCAGACAAGCAAGGAGGTCAGGGAACTAGCACTTACAAAGGTTAAGGTTGTGTACTCAATTACTATGCATATGGACGACAAAAGAGTTGGCTTCAAATTCCTGTTGTTTGTTTCATAAATTAATTCATTTTTTGTCTACTTTTGAAGGCAATCTATTTGAGATCTGTTGGTTGAGAAATATATGAAAGTTGAAGTATAGGAAGGATGCTGGAACTTGCATTAGAGAGGTTGAATAAACAATTTTGAATTGTATCATGACGGCAAAATAAAAGCTTTACCAGTATCCAAATCAAATTGTTCCAAGAGATTGCAATTTGGTGATTTTCTTTTTTAATCTTTTTTCCCCCCTCCTCTTTTGCATGAAATAAGATTAATTTACCACAAATGGTTTCTATTACTTATTCCAATGTAATGGAGTCTGTCTATTACTCATTCTGATGTACACAAAGGAGAGGTATAGGAAGCTTAATATAAACCTAATTATGCACTTTGATATTAAGCTTCCTATACCTCTCCTTTGTGTACATCAGAATGAGTAATTGACAGACTCCGTTACATTGGAATATTCTGTTTAGTCCTAATTTGGCATTTATTCTGTTTAGTCCTAATTTCACGTTTAGGTCGATGAAATAATTTGGAAAAAAAAATAATTGAGGCAAAGATGGTCTCTAAAATTTGGACGGTTTCTCTGTGAAATTTCGCAATTACACTTGATTTTTGGCCTGATTTCTTATAATTTTTCTCCTTTGCAGCTTGCGCAGTTGGTGTCTGGACCTTTGCTTTTAGGTCAGTTCTGCCCTCCTTTTCCTTTTATTTTGGTGAGTTCACTATTTGGGTACATGTTCTTTTTGTCTGGTTTATCCTTGCTGTATACTTTCAGTGATAATACCAAATGCAAATGGTGCAAATGGTTATACTTGCAGTTATTTTTAAAGACCTTGACCAATTTCCTTACTCCAACAAATATCGGTTCATATATCCTTACAATTTAGTTTATGCTATAAAACGATCCATCGTTTTCTATAAGGATATGTTTTTTGTGCTCCAATTTCTTGAAAATTTGGCTTGCTTTGTGATTTTAGAACATTGAGGAGAAGACAGGTGGGTTTGCTAGCGATTGAACACATTTGCAAGATTTGTTGGCAAATGCACAGGATACTGAGTTGAAAATACCAGTACAAGAAACCTGAATCAGAACCCAATACAAGGTTAGACACCTTAATATTTTGTAAGATATGAATGATTGAAGTTTTGTATTTTGTCCTTTACAGTGTGTTACTGTCATTCTTTCTCATATGTTCATGTATTTTCATAGTATGGCCCTAACTACAAATGAAAATGGCATAACAGAGTGAAATCTCATAGAATCAACATGTTATTAAATCCATGCACAATAATTTGGTCAATTAGAGATCATTCATGTGTTTATTTTGTGCTTAATTTGGTTTTCAGGACTTCAACTTAGTGTCAAGGCTGCTCATTTTGTTGTAAGATTTCCCTTGCTTTCTAATTTCGTTTTACCACATTAAACTCTAATTTTTTTTTTCACAATAACAAATTTGGATCAACCAATTGCTTCTCCATAACCACTGAACAAAATTCAGATTCTGAAATGATATAGGGACCAAAATCTGAATCTAAATCACCTCATATGCTGGTTCAACAATTGAAAAATAATTCATATTCTTACTCACTGCCTTATTCCTTTTCTGGTAAAACAATTTCAGACAAAGGCTAAGTTTTTTTATCCTTTTTCTAGATTTCTCTTATAAGCAATGCTGTTTTAATATTATTTTAATTAAGAGCTTATGCTTTTACAAGAATGAAGTTACTTTTTGATGAATTGAGCCTATAGCATATTCTGATAGTATCCCCATTGAGGATCAGTGATTTCCATATAAAATTAACATACAAATTATCTGGTGAAGGCATATTGTTAGTTTCTATTACTAAATTATTTTAATCAGAATATATATCTTAACTGCTGGTCAATTAGTTTCTAAATCAAGGTCAGAATTAAGGTTAGGTACATGAATTAGGACCTCAAACCAAATCACTTTCTAGGTCGTTTTTGCCTGATCTTTTCTTTTCCATACTTAAGGAGATGGAAATAAGGTGCAAATTCTATGAGATTTGGAAGGAGCAAAGGAAAGACTGGAGCTGGTCAAAACTGATCTAACACACGAAGGAAGATTTGATGAGGCTGTGGACAGTGGAGTGTTCCACACAGCCTCTCCTTTCTTCACTTCGAAGTAGCAAAACATTCAGGTGGGAATGAAAATTATTTACTAATTTTTTTAATGAACAAACTTGATCATTCGTAGCTTTCACCAGAAGCATGAATCTAATCCCTCTATGTACTAATATGGTTCATTTGTAACAAATTCTAAACTGAGCTGTTGAAATCTTTGACTTAAAGTTTCATATTGATTGAAAATATTCTTTTATTCAGATCTTGATGTGTCAGTTTTGCACAGGCCTTAGATTTTGCCCGGTATGACTGCGACTTCAAATTACAAATTGTCACTCTTAATTTTTCTCTCATCATTGTCTTTTTCTTGCTATTAGCACTTCAAGGTGTACTATTATTACATGTTATCAAATATTTCTTTTAGGAAAAGAAATCTCAAAGAACATTAAATGTGAGTAACAGTTCGAAAGCCATTATTTAATTTTGGAAATAATTTTTAGTCACTATTGTTTTAAGTAAATCTAATCAGTGGTACTGTTATTATTATTGCAAGTTAATTGTTATAAATTTGATTTAGTTACACAAAATTTCTTCTCTTTGTTTAGGTTTTGTGCATTATATCATTGTCAATTGGAGAATTTTTAAACTCCCGTTTTGTTATTTTGTAGGTAGCAACTATCTTGCAGCGAATGAATTTCGAGGGTCTTCGACAGAATTTTAGACATGTGTTGTTATTGGTATGTGCTGATCTATCTTGAGTATTTATTAAAATTCAGTTTTGGTTTTTGTTTAGGGCTGGTTGTCAACATATTAAACCAGAATTTTACTCTCCAATGTTATTGCATGATTCCTTCCATGCGGAGGTAATTGCACTTAAAAAAGCGCTAACACAATTATGGGCAGTAATGGGAGGGGAAGGGGATACACAAATTGGGATAAACTCAGATTGTCAGCCCTTAGTGAACATATTAAACGAAGAAGATGTACAGGATTTGCCATCTTGGAGAGCTTTGGAGAATGTTGTGGCACTAATTAACTTCATTGTACAGAGTCAGATACTGGTGTGGTGCACTCATGTGCCGAGACCGGTGATACAACAAGTACATGTTCTGGAAAATTTTGCACGGGCAAGTGGAAATGAATACAATGGATGCAGGAAGGAAAATGAGATTTTGGAGGAACGATTTTGTCACCAGGTCCAGGAGGCGCCACCATGATTGGTTTTTTATTTTTTTATTTGTATTTGTTTCTGACACAACCTGGAGTAGTTATTTGGATTTAATTAGGGTTTACTTTTTTGTAGTACCCGTTTTATGTTGTTAGACTTTATTTTTTTAGTAAGGGTTGCTTTTGCCAGGGATATGGGTCATGAATTGGTATGTTAAAATTGATTATGTTGGAGTTTAAAAGGTAATTGATGAGTAACGAAGGGTATATATAATTGTTTCCGTGTTAATAAAATAACTTAATTACAATTTTAATCGGTTTAGAAATGTTCCACACATCCACCTATCCTAATAATGTTTATGTTGGTTAGTATTGATTAATAATTCATCATGCATATTCTTATACTTTTGTAATCTTTCATAGTCGAAACAGATAGATGAATCGCGCAACGCGCGAGATTAGAACTAGTATATATACACACACATTAACGTGTTGTACAGATGAGCTATGTGAAACGTGTCCATATCTTAATTTTCAAGTTTTAGAATTCAAATAATTGATTTAAAATATTTAATATGATTTTCATATTGAAATACAAAATCAGGTCAATCTGTCAAACTTCTTGACTATTAATATGTGGAGAGCTCAAATGAAACCTGCAACACACAATTTTACTTGCTGGCAGTTGAAGGGTTTTTCTCTTAAAAGCGAAACTGTGATGAAGGGACATCAAAATAATTTATGTTTGATAGAGAAATAGCAATCAAATTGATATGCCGTCAATCAGACAAGAACTGCACGTTCTTGTAATATTGAAGAAGAACAATTTGGCATCTTCTTGGACTAATAGCGCCATTAATTATGCTTCTCAGTTGATGTTGCAGCGGACAGTGGTTACGTACGCATAATACGTCAAGGATGATGGGATCCACCTGTACAAATGTACAATGGCAGATGATCAGTATTGAGGGTCGTTTATGTTCACAACCCATTTGACCCAAAATTATTGTCCTTCCGTATATGACCAAACACAGTGGAACAGTGGGCCTGTAAGATAAGTTTCAAGTGCATTATTATTTTTAGCACCGATATGAAATTACAAGTCTTGGATTTTCAATTAAATTATGATAGGAGGTGATAATTTGATAACTTATAAATATAATGTTTATTAATTAACATGCACCGAATCCTTATATTTTTTACTATTTTTTAAGTTATGTAGCACGAATATAGACATGAATTTCCAACATGACATAGAATGACATGATATGTTACGTTATTTTTTTATTTAATTTTTATTATAACACAAAGATACGACTCTTGAAGTGTTATTGTTAGATACCCCATCTTTTGTCTAGGAAAAACAAAAAGTATTGGAAAGGGAAATTATAACTATATATATTTGGAGGGTTGTGCCTTGCACGTGCGCACTGTAGTAAGAACAGTGTTTCAATCATGTCCATTGATTTTTGTACATTTCATCCGAACCGTTGATTTCTCTCTGTTTATTTTTCTTTTTGATCTTTCTGGAGACGACACCTCTCCCTCATCTCTCTCTTTTTTGTTGTCGGTCTCTTCCTGGCTCCGTGCAGTCAGAGCCGTCTGCGCACGCACGTCCGAGAGACTCCATGCTCCTGGTGTTGTGCTCCTCGGTCTTCTCCTTCCCTCTCCCCCTCCTGCGGTGTTGTGGACGTGCAATATCGCTGCAACTTGGCCACTGTGCATGGTCCCTCTCCTACTCCTGTTATGTACAGATGTGGCCTCCTCTTCTCTCTTTTTGCGCACCTTTATCCCTTTCTTCTCTCCTTCCCTCGCACAGCTCCCAAGATGAAAGAGCAGGAAGCTCTGCTTCCCTTCCTCCTCCGATCGTCATCGCCTCCAGTCTTGAATCGCAACCTAGATACTACCGATGACGAGATCGGCTCTTCCCTTTTCAGTCGAGTACCGTTTCTACTAACGTTGTATTTTTTTTGCCGATTTAGTGACTGTGTACTGAGATCATCGATTTTGTGCTCACATTTTTTTGTTTGCTTTTCCCAAGGGATATTGGAGTTCTGTCAATCTTCATTTTCTCGCATCTGGTCGTTGATTAGGGCCTTCACTTCGTTGCCTGGCCTCCTTCTCTTCCTTCGATTCATCTCCTCCAGACATCAATTAGGTACTTATATTTGCTCTCTTTCGTTCTTTCTTTCTTTTTTTCATTGTTTTCTCCTCTCTCTTTGGATGCGTGTCAGGGTTCAATTTTTGTGCTTGGTCTCTTAATCGGCAAAGATATTACTTTTATTGACCAATTTGTGTCTCTGAATGTCATTAGGGTGAATCCGTGTAAGCATTTAATTTTTGTGCTTGGTGTCTCTTTTAGCCAATATTTCTATTTGGTTTGGTTGTGCCTCAAAATGTGTTGCTTTATCGATTTTCCTTTTTTTAATTATTATTCTTCTGTTGGACGAAGCAAATGAATAAAAAAAACATAGTACTTTTTTCCCCATTTCTCTAAAATCTTTTCCTTCTAGCAGAGATGATGTCAGCTGAAGATGATGAGCGCATCTTCCTCTAATCTGATTCAGCTCTCAACATGGTAAATTTATGATTTTGTCAATTCTGTAAGTTCAATTTTTGATATGGAATTGAATGTTATATTATGGAGAAAGTTGTGGTAGATTTAGTCCTTCAAAAAAAGCAACAGAAAAATGGACTGATGCTTAAAAAAAAACTTTAATGCTTCTATTAAATTGATTAGTTTGGTATCATGTTTTTGTTGTATAAATGGTTACAAATTAAATTTTTCTATCTTAAATTTTATTTCAAGCAAAAAATCTGATCAAAGCAATAAAAAATGACTTAACCACAAAAGTTTGAAGGTTCAGTTTCTTACTTGAACAGTGCGCATTTTAATTTAAATGGTTGCTACGTACGTTTACTTCAATATCTAATAATTATTTATAGGACTAGCTCACAAGGACATGGCGGTTTAGTGGTGGCACTAGCTCATGAGAATTTGGCTCTTGACATGTTTTGTTTTTTCGGTTTATGTAGACCTACTACATTTTTGTAGCGATGCATTCTCTATATTATGACCATTTTGTCCTTCTTATGATTGTTACATCCATATCAACCCTTAAGTAACTTGAAGAAGGATGAGAGCAATTTAGTAAATGAAAAGAAATATTACATCTGTGAAGGTTCAATATACTTTTTTGTGCAAATTAAAGTATAATCTGTTACAAAAGACATAGTTGCTGAGATATACCAATGCATTCTCTATAATCTGTTACTTTTGCCCTGACGAAGGTGAGCTCAGGCCATGTGTATTATTTAGTGTTTCTTCTCAAACATTTCACACGATTGTGATTTAGCAACGCAAGCTTTTCGTGCAGGTTAATTTGGTAAATGATGGCTCTGTGACAATGCAGCTTGACTCATCCCCAGTTCAAGAGTCCTCTGGACCAAGGTGAGTTCAAGTCTTTCCACAAATGGGCAATTTATCTGCCTCTTAACTTTAGGAAGATTTAGGGCGTGTTTGGTTACGCTTGGAATAAGGAATAAGCCTCTTATTTCTTATTCCGGTGAAAAACAAACACCATAGGAATAAGAAATTTGGGCTTATTCGGGCCCTTATTCCTATACCAACAAAATTTTGGTATTAGAATAAGGAATAAGGATTACACCAATCCCTATTCCAATTCTCTATTCTTCTATCATCCAAACACACCCTTAAGGGATTAGTACTTTTAATGGATGATACTGGTACAGGCTGGAATTGTGATTATTTTAGACATTTGGACTGTTTCTTCAATAGATTTTTTTTTATTATTATTTTTCTATTTTTAATCAATTTATCAGAGAACTTTGGGTGATAGAGCAGCATGCGGATGGGATTGGGTTATTTGTAATGCTTTCAGGTTAAAAAACTGATATTTGACTGGGTAAAATTTGTTTATCATGTGCAATGTGTGGTTACATATTGCTACAATTAAAATATGATTCTGACCCTGTATGTTATCATTTGTTTTATAGTACTTTCATTTTCCTTTTATGAAATACAATTTATTTTGTTTATTTCTCTTTCCTCGCTGGGAAAAAAGATTATGTATGGTGCTTGCATGGAAGGAGTTGCTTGAAATTTTGTTGGAATTATGGCTGGTTTTGTCTTTTATTAATTTTAAATTGCTGTATTAATGTGGAAAATAAGATTTTGTAGTATTACACTCCTTGAAGACTTAAACAAAAAGGGCATTTTATGGATGTCGATATTTTGGCATTCTTTTCTGCTACTAATTGTCCCACTAACTATATTTTGTTTTACTGTTTTCAAAAAAATTTTAGATTTCCACGGAAGATCTTATCATATGGAAATTGTCAAGAAGGGACTGCATAGCCAGGTACAATTGTGTTCCTCAAGTAGCTAAGAGATCTCAATTATTGGAGATATGTACCATGTTTTGAGTGATCTCATAAGAAAAAGACAAGTTTGTTATTGAAAACTCCAATTGAAATGTGATCTTAGTATGCCACACAAGCAGGTTGTATACTTATTTCTAACTTTATGAAGTTTTTGAAATTAGTTATAGGTTAACTAAATTAGAATAGGAATGTATATCCATGGCTGACATTTATTTCATTCAGATTTTCTTATAACACATGCTGGAAAGTGGCAAAATACTTTTGTATGACAACAACAAGGTTAAGGTTATTAAAATTTGACGATTTTGCCCTTTAGTGTTAAGGCTTGATCTTTTCTCCCCTTTGTGTTAAAGTCTTTTTGTTTGTCAACAGTCCTTTTAAAAAGCTTGATCAAGGTATTAACATATAATTATCTTATCAAGTGTAAAATAAAATGACTTATGGCTTTTGACCTTTTTATGTTCTAATTGCTGATGTTGTTGATGCCAATGAGTGCCAACTACAATGCCAATGGTGCTGAAGCCTTAACTACTGCACAGCAATATATTCTTATATTATTTTCTCTTTTGTCGTTTAATTTTCCCCTTGCTTCCGCTCCGTAAAAATGTTTATGAAGATTAATCGCTAATAGGCATTGTTAAAATCATTCATAATTACTTTAGATCTTTCCAAATACCTGAAGCCCAATTGGTCACAATATAAACATACGTTAGACTTAAAAAGTTACCTCTTGATTAGACAGAAAATACTTCAGTTTTGTTGATCTATTATTTTGCCAGCAATTTGCAAAAATCTTTCTGTCTCTTTTTTCTACACAACTAATGCAAGACTGTTTTAGAGTTCAGAAAAATTGAAGAGGTCATATTGATTTTTATTTTTTCTTTTGTGTTCTTTGTCGTCAGAATAGCAGCATGGTTGTTCTTTGTAAGCCATACAGATTCGAAGAGGATGCGACTGAATTTGTGGCTTCTGTTAAGTGGTTGCTTCTTAAGGTAATTTAATTTTTGTGTGTGTGTGTGTGTGGGGGGGGGGGGGGTGTTTGAGAAACGTTATTGGGGCTGTTTATGCCTACAGTAGGCACCTTACCAATGTTTTAGAACATATTTTCATATCCAGCTTTATCACTTTATATGTACTGTTTTGTACTTGAAACAGCTGCAACTTAAAATAGATGTACCATTAGGTTAAGATTATGTTGCCACTTAAAAATAGAATTAGAATCTTCATTTTATTTGATTTGGTTAATTAGGCGCAAAATCTAAACAGAGGAGAATCAGGATTGGATTTTGGGCCTTTTTTTTCCCCGAATTCTTCTTTACTTTCTTATTTTTTTATTCTAATTTTTTTGGGTGTCAGGCCAAACAGTGTCAGTGACAGGTATGGATTATTATTATTTTTTTTTGTATGATTACCCTCTCTTTTGTATGTTATTTGAGTTTATAATTGTGATTGTAAATAATTGTGGATGCTTCAAGTTAGATATCAGCAGCTTTTCGATGTTGTAGATCAATTCCTTATTAGGATTTAGCTAATTTTATGTGTCAATTTGACAAGTAAATTGATTTTGTCGGTATTGTCATGCTCCAAACTTATAAAACCAGAAGTTACTTTTAAATTTGATAAAAAAATAACGAATGTTCAATTGGAAACCCATAAGAAGCAACATCAAATTTGGCTGTTAGATTAAGTTTTGTGTTAGATAATTTAGATGTAAAACCTTGATTCAAGTGTTGAGTTCAAACCAAAATTAGATATTAAACCCGACAGCTACGAAAATTAAAAATACTGATGCAGTACTTAAATATGATGATTCAAGCTTTTTATTTGTTTGCAGGTGGTTATAAATCTCCACCACAGGGTTGTCCATTTCATTTTATGGAGATAATGATTCCAAATATTGCATGTTTGTCACTCATTAAGAAATTATTTCGTAACATATTCGGATAAGAATGCATCGCGCAACGCGCGAGATTAGAACTAGTAAACATAACGGCGAGTCAAGGATAACATGCTTTTAGAAAAAAAATTCTCGTGTTAGTGGAAGCGAATGAGTCAAGAGGAAAGTGATGTGAGAGTAAATCCGAATCTTGTTTTTATTTTCTTAAAAATACCTACTTCATTGTAACGATCAGTGATGTGATATTTCCGCTCTTAAATTTATATCCAATTATATCTAAAAATTAGTTGCAAGCGTACAATAATCGTCTAAGTATAATCGGGGTCGAACCACAGGGACGGATATTCAATTAATTAAGTTAATCGAACTTTGACTAACTAGATTTGAGATAAAAAGGAATAATAATTGGAACAGATCAAAAGTAAAGGTTGCAGTAAAATAAAAATCTTAAATTATCAGTTCAATGAGTTAAAAGGGCTTAAAACACTAATTAAGAATTAGGGATTTGGTTAGCAACTAATAATTTTCAGTTTACTCCAGATTCAGCGGCCTGCTGAAATTCAGGTCGCTGACTCCTAAGTGGGTCGCTGAAGGCATGAGGCATAGACAACCCGCTGGATCTTCCTGCGGCCCGCTAGGTTTGGCGCAGACTCAACTTTTTGGTTATTTTGGATGTTACTTTGTGTAGGGAACTAATCTTAACTAAGGCTCCTCAATCTCATTTCCGTTTAAGGACAGGTTTCCTATAGTTAACATTATTTTCCTCGAATATAACCTAGATTTCAACTTCCGTTTCTTGGTCTAAGTTATACAAGTTTATGCTTTACGACCTACGACTCCCTATACTTCCGTAATCGGGAAGGACTTCAACTTTCGTTTCTTGATCCTAGTTTAACATTCCGGTATCAACTCTCGTGTTAACCATACTTAAACCTTATTACTTGAAAACGTTTGGATTTAATCACCTAACGATTAAGCGACGTCTAACTTAACGGGTGCAAGCAATTCAATTCAAACAAATCAGTTAAAGTAATCTAAGCAATTCAATCAAAGCATAAAACACAACATGCAAACAAAAAAAAAATAATCTCAAAGCATATTATCAATCATAAACAAAAAAGGTTCACTAATACGGCCCCTATACGACTATTCACGAGTATACATCATAAAACAACAGAAGGTATCTGAATAATAAGAAAACATAAAGAAAGAAATCAGATTACAATAATATGTATCCAGAATCTCTCTCTTTCTGCTATCTGCCACTCCTTCAGCGGTTCGCTGATGCTCCTGGCGACCCGCTGAAAACCCTTGGCTATGCTCTCAATTAGCAGAAAATGACCTCAACTCAAAAAACTCATGTTTCTGTTGTCTTCTGGTGTTTATATAGGCATGGGATGACTCCAGAATTATCGAAAACGTGTGGGTTGAGGCGCTGGAAATAGGTAAGGCGGTGTAGAGGTGGGTGCAGAACTGGCTGAGCTATTCTTGGCTGTCGATTTCACCTTTCCAGCGGCCCACTGTCGAATCCTGCGGCCCGCTGAAAATTTTCTGTGTCGCCAGTCCTGCTACCCCGCTGTGCTCTTTGTGGGTCGCCAAAGTCTTCGGTGGGTCGCCAATCATGATTGGATGTCGGTTTTCTCATGTCTTGAGTGGCAAAATCAAACAAGTACAAAATAAAAGTAGCCATAGCAGTACCTTGCTTCTAACCTAATTTAACAATTAAACATTAGAAATACATTTAATTCAATGAAATTAAGTCATAAACAAGCGGTATTTATATGTATAAAAACCGCTTATCAATCAGGCTCAGTTAGAAGTTACAAAAAATTTTAGAAATATTTTAAATATAGAAGGATTAAAATTTGAAATTTCGGCCATAATATTTCCCTTAGCATAAGCGAAGAAAAATAAGTTCAATTTTTACAAAATGATCCTCGTTCTATTGTGCACTAATTCAATTTTTGAAAATGTTACTAATGATCCTCGTTTTTTTTTTCTTGGCATCCTCATTAAATTATGTCAAAAATCACAAAAAGAAACACCCAACGACCGGCAATATATACTGCTCGTGGAGCTCCGTGAAGGATGACATAACTATTGAGAATTCATATAAACTCATATTACCGGCCTGCTTGTGAGTTTTGGACTTTTGGTTTATATTTGCAAAGACAAGAAATCAACATTTTGGCAAGCTTGGGTCCATGAGTTCAACAAATCCACTGTTGATCCCTGTCTGGTATCTTTGTACCAGATACTGTTTTAATGGAGGTGCTATGCGGTCCCATCTCAAGTCTGACAGTGTGAAGTGTGAAGCTTGAATTAATGCGCAATCTATATCAGCGGTGGCCAAATTTAAAGTTATCAAACTACCATGAATATCATAATACATTTCCAGGGTATTTTTAAGAGGACACATGCAGAGGTGTTCTCTCCTTTGCCTCTCCATTTTTTCCAATAACTCTGGACAGTCGGATCCATTCAAACAGGACCGTACCTTTTTCACATTTTTTCCATCACTCTATAACTTATTGACACATTTGACATGATAAAATGGTAAAATACATACCTATTTCACATTTAATATACTCTATTAATTTATATTAAATTATAATTATAATTAATTTGATTTATTAACTTTTATATATTTTTATTTCATATTTAATCTACATAAATTATTAATCTATATATGATTCATATTTATGATATATCAAAAATCATGCTGACATCCTATACGATCCTTAATGATTTTAAAATCTTTTTCCCTAAAATACCTACCGCTGGAGCATTTAGTTTGGCACAACAATAGAGCATTTAATGCCATTCAAAGACTTCGAAACAATTTATTGTTTGTATGTAGTATTGACCTACAAAATTCCAAACCCACTCTTGGAACTATCGAACCTAACACTAACAGACACTAACAGGAGTATTCCAAATGAAATAGCTACACACCAACCAATCCAGCAACGTATCCTACAGCATACCACATCAATCTACCTAGCTTAGCTGATGCTCTTTGTCTATGCTTATTGACTATAATGGCAAGGCAGGTTCAAAGTTGACTCTTTCTTGCATGTGCATATAAAATCTCTTTCTTGTCTTCAGTCTTTGGTTTAATTACTACGAGCATTATTAATCATGCATTGGCTCTGTCAAACTTCCATTTTTTTTATTGTCCTGCATAATAAATGTCTTCCATATGTTAGGTTCGTTTTTATTTTCATATTGAGTACTGAGTGCTCCATTTCAACATCTACTACTGTACCAATTTGGACTTCATATTTTAGGCTTAGCATCTTCAAACCGGTACATTTGCTTGTTACTCATTTTTATTAGTCTTCTCTTTAATTCGTAATCTAACAATAAATTCTATAACTTCTATAGGATTGTATATTGTCGTTGAGGAATTTAATTTCTGACGCGACTTGAGCTGCTTCAGCTCTGTAGCATAGCTCCTTTCATTGAAGTGTTATTGCTACTGTGTTCTCCTGGCCTCCCTCTCCAGAAATTAAGAAAAAAATGGCAGAAGTGAAATCCCAAGCGGATTTAAAACAGAGGAGGGGGAGAAAGCAAGGAGAAGGGAACAAAAGGGAGAAACAAGAAAAAGCACCAACTATGTGGTTTGCCTTTAAGAAATCTCTCCAGTGCAAATCCGAGCCGTGCGATGTTTACGACCCCAAATCCAAAGGCCAGCTAAGCAGCATTCTGACCAAGAAAGCTGGTGGTAGGTCGGGTTGCTCTCGATCGATTGCTAACTTGAAAGATGTCATCCATGGAAGCAAGAGACACCTTGACAAGCCACCAAGTTGTAGTCCAAGATCGATCGGTAGCAGTGAGTTTCTAAACCCGATTACACATGAGGTGGTGTTGAGCAGTAACTCGAGGTGTGAACTGAGAATCACAGGGCACGGCGGAAGTCAGGATTCATCCTTTGTCGGTATGCTTACACCTGGTACACCGGGACCAACCTGGCAGCATGGGCTCACACACAATGGGTCATTTAGAGGAGTTCGGTCGACACCGCCAAGGTCACCAAATGTGTTGTGTGAGAGGGAAGAAAATGGATTAGGGGTTTCTTCTTTGAACCATACTTCGTCGAGGCACCGGTTTTCACATGAAGCGCTGAGAACCGGCGGTGGTATCAGTTGCCATAGGTGTGGCGAGCATTTCGGCAAGTGGGAAGCTCTTGAATCACACCATCTCTCCAAGCATGCAGGTACTGAATAAACAGAGATTAATGATCGTTTTCATTAATCTTTTGGCATATTATTAATTTTTTTAAGTTAATTTTATTTAGTTCAGTTTCTAACCCCTTAATTTGAGAAGATAAAAATTTGTGAGATAAAATTTAGTTTGTTTTTGGAGGTCAATCAAGTTCCATTGACACATTTCGTAACTCTATTTTTTTGCCCCCCCTGAGAGAAGTGATCGCTGCAATATAGAATTAATGGCACCACTTATATAAAGCTTTTCCTATAACAAAAATGTAAAATTGAGTAGTCCAGCATCTTTTATTCCGTTTTCCTTTCAAGCTGTCAATGTATTGTTGCTTTTGGTCACCAACTCATCTCAAATCTAAAATATTTTGGCTAAGTCTTCTAGGTACTTATTGTCGATAAATTTAAATGGTGGGTACTTACATTTCATAGGAGACAGCTTAATCACCCAAGAATTCTGTGTTATATGATTCCGTGTATAGTTAATTAGTTGTCTGTCTTGGACTTTGGAAATGGAATTTGTAGAGTAAACTGTATGAAATAACATCTATTGAAGTAACACAGCTTTTAATTAAGCTCTCAGTACGTTTCAGTGAAAAAAAATCATACTAATTTATGAAGATACTTTAAACATACATCTAATTTTTATGGTATCTTACATAAATACAAAATATCATAATTTGAAATTTAAATCTTGGTTATAAAATGTATATTAATTAGATGAAAAAAAAACATACACTAGACTCCCTCTAATTATAATAATAAATTTACCAGCCATTGACCCATCTCCAAACAAGTAAATTTTAGTACAATTTGTACTGTAGTCTTGAACAGGCCGCTTTTTTTTTTTTTTTTTTTTCAACGTATCAATCATTTAAGATTAACTCGTTATTAACCTCTTAAATTTTAGTTTGAAAGCAAATTATCATTTATAATTTGCATTGTATACCTGTTATATTGCTGATCCTCTAGTCTAACGTTTATGCTATCAATTCTATTCTTAGTCTAATCAATTATGCTCCTATGTAGTCACCGAGCTTGCAGAAGGAGACTCGTCGAGAAAAATTGTCGAGCTCATCTGCCGAACTAGCTGGCTTAAAGCTGACAACAACTGTTGCCGAATCGAACGAGTCCTAAAAGTTCACAACACGCAAAAAACTCTTGCCCGGTTTGAAGAATACCGTGAAATAGTAAAACAAAGAGCGAGCAAGCTCCCCAAAAAACACCCTCGCTGTCTGGCTGATGGTAATGAACTCTTACGTTTCTACGGTACCACTGTATCATGCCCTCTCGGCACCAACAATTGCTCCAGCCTTTGTTCTTCAGATAAATGCAACGTTTGCCACATTGTAAGGTATGGTTTCTCCACAAAGAATGAAATGAAAGACGGGATCGGGGTTTTCACTACTTCGACTAGTGGGAGAGCTTTCGAATCCATCGAAATTTCTGGCGATGATACACTGGAGAAAAAGGCATTGTTGGTGTGCAGAGTTATTGCTGGGAGAGTACACAAACCGCTGGAGAATTTAGAGGAGTTTGCTGGACAATCTGGGTTTGATTCCTTGGCTGGAAAGGTTGGTCTGTATGCAAACATAGAGGAACTGTTTTTGCTTAATCCAAGGGCTCTATTGCCTTGCTTTGTTGTAATCTGTAAACCTTGAAGATTTCATGACTAAGATTTGAGAGTGCTTGCTCATTAAATCGGGCCAATTCATTTTTACTGTTAAAGTGGAACCTTATGATTGCACCTGAGCTGAGTAATTGGTGTGTAAGTGTAGTGCTGTAGTGCAGCCTTATTCTTGTCTGCGAAGTGAGAAGCTTACTGCCACAGTTGACCCCACTTTCTGCGGTTTCAAACCTCATGTGCATTAAATTCCTCACGTCGGCATTGTTCAGACTTGCAAAGAAACCCGTGTAGCTGCTGTTTGGCCGTTTCTGACACGATCATTAAATTTCATGTACAGATATTTTACTTGCCAAAAAAAATTAAAAATATTTATATTTCTCGATGGAAACATTTTTACGTTCTTTTACCTCCATCTTTTGTCTTACATAGACCATAGTACCCCCTTATAGGCGTTTTAGTGTTTTACTTGACCAAGGAATAATTTGAGAATAAATTACGTGACTTAACCTATATAAAAATAGTTTAAAAAAGGAAGACTTAGGATGAGGCGCTTCAAAGATCCTTAGAAAGTTTAGAACGAACTGTAACAGTGCTATGAATTCCATTGAGTCATTTTCTTTACCAAAATTCTCTAGTTCATGAAATCATCGTGTCCAATTCACCAAGTTCCTAGAAAATAAGTCAAATACTACTGCTGTACCATATCTTGACAAGTACAACAAATATAAGGGTTTAAGTTACCATTTAAGTATAAAGCCCGACAAAAATATAAATATAAATATGAGATATCAGCCATCATGAGTGTTGGATATCATTTCTAACGTACGGTTTACTAAAGTTATAGCTAATTTCAGTGAATGAATTTCATCCTATTTTAATATAGTTTTATTCTGAAAAAAGATAGCAAAAGAAATTTAAAACACCAAATTCGGTATTGAATAAATTTTGAGTCGGTACCATCCGAATCAAACAATATACGTATTTTAAAATTTATCTCAATAAATTATAGTCCAATTAAATAACTTAGTATTTAACTAATCTAAATAATTTATCACATCTTATGTCATTCGAGTTCAAGTTGACCAAGGTCAGTTAAGGCAAGGTCGGTTTTGAGTCCGACTATAAGCTTATGCTGGTTGAGTGGTTCAGGTTAGAATTTTTTTTTTTTTTTTTTTTTTTGTGTCCCTATAATACTTCCTCTACCCACATAATATTATCAAACATTAAATAAATACAAGTGCTGAAAATTATTTCAGTGCCCAAGAAAACAGTCAAAAGCTATTCCACAAGAAATCTCGCAAAATCTTGAGCCTTTGTTAGAAACAATAATCTGCCTAGAAATTCCTAATAAACATAAGGAAATATTCTCCAAGGTACAAGTTTGCAGTATTCCGCCCATATTTCCTTGTATTTCTGCGAGCATCTTGCTTCATCTCTCCTCTCCCTCCATATAAGTAGAATAAACAGATATATTGGGTAGAAATACGGGATCACAGAGCTGTACAGGTTAAAAAAATATATTAATATCAATAAAAAAAAAAAAATTTCAAACCACTATGAAGGCATGGCCTATGAAAAAACTTTTTCTGAAGTAGGCTTACGATAAAATAGAAATGTGTATGGTACCTTGCTCCACATGGCAAGCTGAATGATAGTGCTAGCATCAAATCACCCAGGTAGTTACAATGCCTTGCAATCCCCCTTTACAAAAATAACAGAAAAAAAAATATCAGATTATATGTTGAGAATTTTACTCCTGTTTGTTAAGTACCTAAATTTTGTAAAATCAAACCAACTGAATTTAGTCGTTTAGATAGATTCATTTTGCAAGTTGCAGTTTTGACGTTGTTTGGCTTGAGCTCATCGAAACCTCCCAGGGTAATTTAATCAGTATTTGCTTCACTTAAACTATATTCAATAATATTAAGACATAAACAGAAGCAATGTTCATTTTGGAATAAAACATGATAGTTTAAAACAGAAAAATTATGCTCCCTCAACAATGTTGAAAATTTGGAACTCAAATAATAGAACTAACAATTTATCTTGTTCTACATCATAACAGATGTATTCATAAAAAAAAAATTTGTAAATTATCTAGACCAATATACATCCACAAGTTCAAGAGGACAAAAACCACGCACCAACTTGATTAAAGTGCACAAATTTTGTGAATTCATTTTCTGACATTGAGAAGTCACAAAAAGTACAAAAAATAAAATAAAAAATAGTGATGTACTATGAATTCAGATTATTGAAACATTAATTAAAAAAATGATGACTAGCGGCACTCAAAACATGTTGTGTCTGCCTACGGGCTTTTAATACAAAATGATAAAAAAAGACATGGTGGCAGAACCCTCCTGAAGAGCTAAATTTTATTTTTAAATACAATAGGTAGAAGGTACAATGTGCAAAATATATTTAAGTGCAGTTCAGATAGATTTGGTTTGATTAAAACAAGCAACACAACACTTAATAAAATCTAACAATTGTGACTAAATCAAATGGCATACCAGTAACCAGAAGCAAGCAATTTTCCACCAACCAACTTGGGTGGTTTGCCCCAAATGAGAGCCTTAGGGTTCTTTTTGAATATGTGCTTTTGTTTATTTGCTCCTCTAAATACTAGGTACCTATGCACAGAGTAAAACAAAGGATTACAGATTGCAATAAAAACCGCTCTCAGAGTTGTATTTCCTAATTTAGTAAAATGTTGTTTGAGTGGTCCAGAGAGCAAATAAGATACCCAGTGATGAAGATGATGCAATTGGCAATAATAGCAGCTGAGGGCAGCTCCACTTGATTTTTCAGAAGCCACCAACCCTTCCAGAAACAAAGTAAGAAGAAAAAGATAAGTAAACATATTAAATGGACTGACATAATGAGTGCACACTAAATAAGCCATGAAAGTAGTCTAATATGCTCAATCATAGATCAAGAGAAAAACATTACATATGATCATATTTAAAAAGGAATAAAATTAAACTAGTAAGGACAAACTTGTATACTGAAGGTGAAGGGGATGAAAACTAGATCTCCAAAAACCAGCATGAAGCCCAATCTTTCTGCAATAATGTCCCATCTGCAAAATAACAAAAGAGAAAATACAACATCTATTATGATTTTTTTTTTGGTTAAGAAAGTAAGGATCGCCAAAAGCATCTCAGTATTTTAAAGAAACCAAATTCGCAAGAATAAGTCATTTGTTGACAAGTGTATAGTACAACAGAAACTCTTAAAGCATAAAATGGTTGATGTAGTCTTACGTGGAGGTCATGAATTCTTCATGATAAAAGTAGTCTATCACATAAATCTACATAGAAAAAAATAAAAAATATATTATAAGCAAGCCAATAAGTAGCACATTATATCTTGTTTTAGGAAAGTGAGAGTTCATTACTGCACAAAACAACTGATAGAGAAAAACTGAAAGATTTGCAGTCCCAGCTAGATAAGTCTTTGACAGTATAGAAAGGTTTATGAACAACCATGCCATCATTCCAGCTCTAACAAAGTAAAATCTATACAACAGAGAAAAGTGAAAGCAAAATAAGCAAGATGAACAAGTTAAGGAACAGAATATAGATAAATCTGTGTAAATTTTCCACAGCTCAATTTGTTTTAGCATTCTTTTTGAATCAGCTAGAATGAGTAAAGCTACTATGAGCAAAACAGATGAGTAAAGCTAGTATGAGCGTAAGAAATGAATAAAGCATTGAAAATTGTTAACGAATGATTTTAAAAAACAATGCAAATAATGAATTATAATAATCAATCTTGATTATAGTAGAAAGCCATTTGCATACAAAAAATTTGCATTGATTGAGTTCATTTGCATAAGAACAAGAGGTTGAAAAATGAACTTATTTTGCTTATGCATTAATCAACAATTTCCAATCACTTGATCTTAGACAAAAACATGTTTAAAAAATAGAAGTTTGAAATGATAATTAGTCCATCCATTGGGCCCAGATTAATGGTTCATAATTGACAGTTTCTAGTTAAAACATAAACAAATTGTATTAATAAGTGTCTGAACATTTTCATGGTACTTGAATTTATATATCTCAGAAGTGGAAAAGGAAATAGGAATAAGTATACCCAGAGAACAGTTCAGTAATACGAAAGATGTGAACTACAAGAATTGTACAAAGAGAAGAAAAAAAGAGTGAATTATACTTGAGGTCAATTCCCATGAAGTGAGGATTGAGCTGGATCCCAAACCACCTGCAATATAAACAAATGGATTCACTACTTTATCCAAATTGTCATTTGTTTTTAATAAACATGAAATTGAGTCAGATGATATGTTAAACAATCGGGTGTTCGATGTAATTCTGTAGAGACGACTAATATAAACTATAAAGTCTCCCACAAATTATTCAATTCCACACCAATTCAAGTTAATCCTAGCAATCTCCATGGCCAGAGCACGCAGGTTCTTACTAAAATCATAAAGAAGATTTTGATATGCAATACATACCAATCATCTATGAACTTTCCAGTGACATGCGGCTTCAGAGAAGCACTTGTATTCCGTGAATTTGTACCAGCAATGTAAAGCATCACAGAAACCTCAAAAATAAAAAATAAAAAATATAAGTAATACTTAATATGCCGCTTCACAGTTAACAACTTCCATGCTACTCTCGCACATAGATTATACCATTTGTTACAAATTCCGCATCACAGAAACCTCAAAAATAAAAAATAAAAAATATAAGTAATACTTAATATGCCGCTTCACAGTTAACAACTTCCATGCTACTCTCGCACATAGATTATACCATTTGTTACAAATTCCAGCATTAGCAGAATTATTAAATTTGTTCACCTGGCTAGTATCATAGCTTAGCACTTTAGTTAAATCAATGGCAGGAAGAAAGTTTGTCACAACCCAATTTCTTAACTTAATAGCATTTATTAACTTAAAAACAAAAAATAGAACTTACAAGTATGCTAAAAAGTAATGTTGCTGATAGCAGCTCAATTCCTTTGTCAGCTATAACCTACAATAAAAAATAATTTTCAGAATGGTCAACACAATAATGTTCATACAATTACAGATATACTGCTCCTTAGAAATATTTAATAGACCTGAAAGTGCTCCCAGTCCTGCATGAATACAATATGCTTAGGGCAGAAATGCCATAAACATGAACACCATGGTATGGAAAGCCGTAACTGGAACGCAGTATGCCACTCCTTTGGAAAGATACAATATGGTATAGTGTTGTAAAAGAACAGAATGTGCTTGATACACGAACCCAATAGTGTTAAACGACTAGTCATTTGGATCTCTATATTTTTCCATTCCAGTATTTCAGTATTCTCCATTTCAGAACAATTGGACCAATAGACCCTCAGTATCATATTCTGGTAACCCTGGCTTAGAGCCCTATGCATGCTCATAACATTGATGCACAAACCTAACAAAAATTAAAATTTCAAGTAGCATGATAACTTAACTGTAGGCAATATCCATCCTAGGTAAACTCCAGTTCCAGTAAGCACAAGCAGTAGCACAAGAGAAAGCAAGCCTATTGACAATTAACCAACCCAATGGAGAATATTAGAGAATTTTATCACTTTAATCCCACATTGTGGCCAGAACTAAATTCTAGCAACGAAAATTTGATCATTGTAGCATTACAAGCCTCATTTCTTTCCTAATACCATCTTCATTCAAAAGTTTGGATTGTATTCAACTTAAATCCATACTCAATAGTGCAAATTTCATAAATTGAGACAGCCTACTTTACCAACAAAATACACAGCCAAACAATGGGGAATGATCTACATTCCGAAATAGCAACTCAATTCAACGAATGACGATAAAGCAATCAGAAACAAACAATTAGAGAAAGTGAATCGGACCGTTGCAACGGTAATGGAGGCGGGAGCCATCCGAAAGAACAGCACCTGGCACGACCTTGCCTGGAAGCACCAAACCAGCAATGGCTAGATAACCCAAATATGAACTCAACACCACCACCTGTTCATACATTATAAGCATCGTACTCTTAACTCGAAAGAATCAGAAAAATGATAAGAAAGCGACTTGATTTGGGAAACTTACGGAGCTCAGAGAGGGAATCAAGGATTTAAGCACAGCCTCGTCGAACTCCATTCCTTCTAGGGTTCTAGGGTTAGCTGCCCCGATCGATGGCGAGCGAGTGAGCTGGCGAGGTGGTAACAACTAACAGAGCAAGTGTGTCAGAATCCACGACGCAGCAGAAGGAGCTGTTTAGTTCGCCTTCCTTTTTGTTAAACAAATGGGAGTACCTAATGATTTGGATTATTCGGAGGGAAACGACAGGCGATGAATCAATAAACAAATCAAGTTGTTTTTACTTTTTATTAATAATAACCCCCGAAATTTTGTATTCTGTTACGAAAATGGGTTCAAGAAAAACAAATTTGGGTGTGTCTAGATTCCGGAAGGCCGTAACTGCTGCTACTATTTGCGTCGTGAACAGAAAATCTCTGTTTCCTTTTGTATTCGTTGCAAATTGAATCAGATTCTCTGATTTTGACTGAGATTTGTGTTTGGTATTGACTGGTTAGAATATTAATTAGTCCATATTTTTTGAAAGATGAATTATAACTATCAAAGAATGTCTTAAGAGCTAACATTTCTTTAAAAAATTTTTGCAAGATTAAGTAAATTTTCGAACTAAAAAAGTGCTAGCATATTTGACATTTCAACTCAAAAAGGCAATTATTGTTACCTATATAAAACACATCTTAGTAATTATCAAGAAGAAAAAGTAATAACTAATAAGACTAAACAACAAGCTTTTAATGTCTGTCCAAAAAGTCTTAATAGGGGTAGAATTGTAAATGTTTAACATTTGTCAGCAATAATGTAAATGTTACTACCTATTGAATAAATTTTTAGCACTTGTCGATTAAAATCTTAAAAGCTGCAAAAAAAAAAAATCTTTGATTTGTCAATTGAAGTCATTTTCCAAATAAGTTCATTTGAATATGTTAATTTTTAATTTGATTAATTGAAATAATCAATAAACAAAATGTGGAATCATAGCTCTTTTGAATCTTCTCTTTAAAATTTTAATAATTTGGAACAATGTGATAGTTCGTAGAACTTATAAGTGTCGATCGAAAAAATATCAGAATATTATATGAGGAGATAGATTGTTGGAAAAATGTTTGCATTTCAGTCGGAAAAAAAAAAAAAAAAAATCTAAGACGTAAAGTTTACTTGTTTTAGCACTCGTACTCAAAAGAAGACATTTATAGCTCATATGGAGTAGTTGTTGATCATTTTAAGGACTTTTTGGCACATTTTAAGCAATTCCAGAAACTTTATATATAATATTTATTTATTTATTTTTTTTTTTACTTCCGAACGTCGATCCAAACCATTTAGTGTTTTCCAAATTTAAATTTTACAGGATAAAAATTATTATTTTGTAAATTATTAACTGTTTAGAATTTTGAACAATAATTTCATTTTACATGTGAATAGTTGCGCATGTTTATTATTTTATGGCCCACTTTTATAATTAAAAATAAAATTCTATAACAATATTAAATTATATGCACATCAAAGTAATACTAAAATTTCAATATCGATATAAAAAAAATTCGAACCTCAAAAAAAGTTTATAAATTTTTTGGATGGTTTGCATTTATTTTGTGATAAATTGTTGATTCTCCGAGACGGATACCCTTATGGCCTTATGTGTACTGACATTCCATATTTCCACTAGTACTGATCACCGCCGTCAGTAACCCGCTGCAGCCTGCAGGTGTTTACGTATCAACACACATCCCACAATCGACAATCCACATACTCAAAATGACAAAACTCCCACCCGCTGCTCCGGCTTCCATAACAGTAACAGCCTCCCATCTCCGCCTCCTCTCACCCCTCTCCCGCCTCATTTCCGCCACCCGACCACCTCGCCGATCCCACTCCAACCCGGAAACAAGCCAACTCGTTCTTTATTTCAAGCCTTAAAAAGCCCTTTGAAGCGAGCAAGCCCAACATTCCTCCATGCAAATTAAATTGGGGCCATTATAAAGCTGGTAATTGGTGGCATGGAGAAACGCAATCATACCAAGTTCGATTAATGACTTGAAATCTAAATTTGATGGTCTATACGACTATACATTGTTGGTGCAAGTTTTTGAGGTACATTACTTGCAAACCATGAAATTTCTCTGTCAGACATTTCGTCAAATACTTTGTGTGCAATCAGAAAGAAAAGCAATGCATAGTATGGCAATAATTTGTATTCCCGCAACACGGTCTGTTAAACCAATTGATGAAAAAATGGTGGTGGGTCACAAGAAAATTGAGTGGAATCCTCTGTCATCTTTTCTACATCTATGACATATGGGCCAATGGTTTATTGTTGTGATAGACCATGGGAAAGGACCAAAAATCTTCTTGATCTTGTGGCCATGCTATATTTCTATTTCATAAGCATATATCTAATTTGCTGGGGACTGATAGAGTGGGATCCTTGTGGATTGGTTACTGTTTTATTTTGTATTTGCAATGTTTTTCCTAAGAATATCAGCATGGATTGAGGTATGGGCTGTTTGGCCAACTCATAGATTTCCTACGTGCATTGGGGGAATGAAGTGAGTTGTCCGTGTGATTCATCAATTTCTGACATTCCTTTGGATTTTAGTGTTCATTTATGAACCACCATACTGACTTCTAGTAGTAGTACATCTGCTTCTTATCCAGTTCGCTGATAATTATTGGATGAAAATAGTTGGTTTTGTTAAAATTTGAATTTTGATAATTATTCAAACTAAATACTAAGAATTAGAAATATAGATTTTCTTTAATGGAAAAGTACATTCTTATTGTTTAATCTTGCCTTTGTTGAGAGCATGTGAATAGTACTAACTTTGGTTCCTTCTCTGTTTCTGCAAATGAGTCTGAATATCCATTGTGGCATGTAAAAGGATTATGGCACTAGTATGATTCTCAACGGGTTATACATACTGAATTAGGTTGTGGTTATTAACTTGTTATTAAAATAATCTTCTGGGGCTTAGAGTAATTAGTTATTATTGGCTCAAGTCGCGTGAGTGAGTCTAATAATTTATTTGTCCCTGCAGGATGGCGAAATACATTGAGGTGGATGATTACTAATAAAATGGAAGGTGAACTTCAGTATGGGTGTTCCGATATATCATTAGTCATGAAATAGTAATGTATTGTCCCGGGACCCACATTCAATCGATCACACTTGAAGTCCTTGTCCTACACAAGATGTCCTTCTTTAATTAAAAGACAGCCAATCATATGTTGATTCCTCAACTGAATATGCACATAGACAAGTGCATATCTGTCGGCACTGGTCTTTATTATGTCTATGAAAAAATGTGTCAACATAAAGTTTATAGGCCCAATTCATTATGCCCCCAGTGAATCATTTTGGATATAGTCTGAGATTCACTTTTTTTAATGATTGGAAAAGTTCAATTCATATGGTCAGAATTAGTGCACTTGAAAGAAAACCAACTACTCAAACTCATGTGTGGAATAGGTGTTTATGGTGTTGTTTCTTCATGAATATATGGAGACGTTTTCTTAGAGCGGACTGATTGATTCAGCTAATTGATGGTATCTATCACTTATCAGTATATCTGCTGGTTTCATAGTAGGCGGAGGTGCATTGGATCTATCCTTCTCTTCTCTGGTTTGTTATTTTCTTGATTTTATTGGTGCATAATTAAATAATTTTGTGATGGTATTAGGGAAGTCGAAGAGGGTTAGAAATTTCATGCCCTCAGACATTATTAACTTACAAACATGAAAATGGTGATTAGTGATCAGAAATTAATGATCTTGTTATGTGTATTAACCACCATCACTGCCAAGTTTCTACCTGTTTGCAAGGAAAAGAGGGAAAAAAAAAGGAATTAATCAATTATGACAGGAAAGTACAATATTTGTTATTAAACTTTATTCTAATTCCAGTCTAAGGTTACATTAGCATGTACCATTATATACTGATGTTTTGGTCGTATCACGAACTTGAGTGCTCTAAAATCATTTTTTGGTTGTATCATGAACTTGAGTGCATTGTCTTCAGTCCCATATATAATATATGTTCAGATTGCCTATTAAACTTTCTGTTGTGCAAGGCCCTGTTTTTCGTATATTCCCTCTCTTTGGAATGACAAGTGTCACTTTTGCACCAAATGGATGACATCCGATTTAGAGATGGGACCACGAAATTTATAGTATGCAAACGTGAATACTATCATATCTTAGCTGTCATATAATTGTAATATCTACTTCCACAGGTGTCACTTCTATAGAAGTCATTCCTATCAGTTAAGAAGCCTTAACTAGAGAACCATCAAGCATGGAAATTGGGAAAAGATGCATGCAACGACCAGCTGCCATGGGCCTATGCAATCAGTTTCCAAATCCGCTCCGACCCACCTATCTACTATCTAGCAATCATATAGGCAGGCTCAATGAAAATTTAGGATCATGACACCTTTTTCAGATTTGTCCTTCATATTTTCTGTTTCTAATTAACTGCCAGAAATAAATATTTTATTTAATATTAGAAATAAATATACACTTTATTTTTTGGAAATGAAGAAGACTTTCGGAAAGATTATTAGTCCAAAGTATTTCAAACAGCTTTATAAATAAATTTCAAAAAATAGTTGCAATAAAATTATTGGAGAATTACTAGTGTTTAGCGTGTTTCTTGTGCCGGGTTAGCTCTGTCATTTGTTGTAGAGATACACTCGTGCCGCTGAACTAAGTGTAAGATTATATTATATGGCCCTTATGAAAGGATTTGCAAGGCTCACATAGAGAGAACTTATGTTTGTTTGATTACTGCTTTACGTCTGTACAAATTCATTACTGTTTTGTGATGGATTCAGGTGATGATTACTAGAAACTTACTCACAAATGACCCACATAAAAGCATAATCTATCAATCACTATGTACTTTTTGCAAGCTTTTGTTTGTATTTCTAGATTAGTGTTGTAAAGGACTTCATATTTTAGTGCTTTAAATCTCTCATTCATAGAGATGAAAGAATAGATCATTTGATAATTATCTATCTTAATAATTTTGATAATCATAAAATTTTAATTTAATATTAAAGGAATTATATCCTACTACTTATGAAAAAGAACCAATCCAAGGGCAAAACACAATTACACCAAGAGTGTAAATAAATGGTTTACTCTATGCATTTTTAATCATTGATCGTTAATATCAATGGCTAGATGTTATTGATAGATATAAGTTAATATGACTCTTCACTTTAATAGAAAAAAATATAGTTGGATTAGTTATTTACTGTGTTTGGAAAGACAACACAACACATATAAAAAACTTTTTTAGATTAATAATATTTTTTTTTTCATTTTGGAAATAGAGCACATGTGTAAAATTTTCTCATTTATAATTTTTCAAATAATTTCATTTATTAAGAAATAAATATTTTTATTAACTTTTTTTCATTGAGATGTAGATTTTTATTTTTTTTAAGTATAAATATTTTTTATAAGGATAAGATTTGATGCATGATTTACAATTGAGTGATTTGAATTTCTCAACGGTTTTGAATTATTTGTTCTTGATCCATCACCATATAATGATTTTTGCTCTAACATAATAACATATTTATAAATCTATTTTATAATTTTCAATCTTAATAAATAAATTTGAGTAGAATTGTCAAATTGTCGCCATAAATGATGGTCCAAGTCAATTCTTTTCTAGATATTAACAAGTTTGGAGTTCTTTTTTACATGAAAAAGAATCATTGGGGTTATATCCGAAAGATCAGCATTTTGTAATCATTTCCCAACTCTATATAAGGACCATTAGCTTCCTTGAGAAATGAGAACAAGCCAAAACAAATTCTTAAGTCAATATAGACATTTTAAAACCGAAAAAAATTCCCGGGCAAATTCTAAAGACCTTGAAATCAACTTCCCAAACCATGACACGCTTCGTCTTTGCATTAATCCTAGTTTCTTCTTTTCTATTATCCACTTCATTCGCACGGCATCTTCATGAATCTTATCTTGCGAACCCACCTTCTTCTAGCTTACACCTAAACATTGCACAAGCACCAATAGTAATTTCACACGAAAATGCCGCTTTAGAGAGGCATCGAGATTTTGACAGATCAAAGACAGGAGGAGAAATCATAATTGCCGGACTTGCCACAGCTACATTAGCTGCAATAGTTTGCTACATTCGCGTCACCAGGCAGAAAAATGAAGAAGGAAAACTCTAGTTTTAGTTTTAGTTTGTGCATGTGAGTTTGGGGAGATTACGGCCAATTTTGTCCGTATGATGAAAATATTGTTTTAGGAGTTTCAATTGTACAGAAAAATGTTGTAGTAAATGTAATAGAGAATGTGGTGTGTGTAATGGAATAGAGCGTTGTTATGCGATTAATCATTATGCAACTGACTATCTATAAATAATAACGCATTCATATTAACTGTTTATATAAATACAAATAATTAATTTAGCTATACAAATATATTTTCGAAAATCATTGTAAAAGCTAACACTCGACCAAGCACCCGGTGAAATGAAATTGGAGCGTCAATCCGGCGATTGATAACACTCCAGTCAGAGAGGTCAAGGATTTGCCAGAGCGAAGCTGAGAAACCTCCGGCGAGGCGGTGATTAGCTCGGCTGATTGTTATCAACTTATCATGATACAAAACATTATCAACTTGTTTTCAAAAAGGAAAGAAGTAGCAATGATTTTCAAAATTATAAAAAAAATAGCAAATAAATCGAAAAATATAAAATTTAGTTTTTTATAAGTTCTCAGTGTGAAAAACATATTGAACAGTTCAAATCGGTTATTTGAAATTTGAAATGTGAGAACAAATGTATTGGACAAACATCATCTGTTCAATATATTAGACTCTACCATTTTCCTTTTTATATATTTTTCAAATATTTTATTTTTTTTGGTACTTAAAAAATCCTTGATGCAAATATTATGGACTTTCTAATAGCAATAATATTCAAAATAAACGAGAAAGTAGTAAAAATAAAATTTAAAAATATATAAAATTTAATTTTTCTTACGTTTCTAATATAGAGAACATATTAAATAGTTCAGATCCGTCGTTTGAAATTTTAAATGTGAGAAGCGATTGTATGAAACAAACTCTATCTATCCATATATTGAACTCTAGTATTTCTCTTTATTTAATGTTCAGGTTAAAGTTTTTGGCTTTCTTTCTTTACGCAGTGATGTTTTGAAAGAAGTTATATATATATATATATATATATATATATAGAGAGAGAGAGAGAGAATGGCTATACTACTATTCATATGTAAAATGTACTTGTAGGCTAGACTTTTGGACTGTTAGATTTCATCAGGATCCGTGCGGAGATATGAGGGAACGGATCAGATTGAGGCGCTCCTCCCTCCTTCATTTTAATTTTTTCCGTTTCTCCGCTGTTAAACTCCTGTCTCCCTTCACAAAAAACATCCGACTCCTTTCTCTTGACTCCTGTTCTACGGTTCCACCATATGGACGGAACCGGATCCTCAGCAGTCGTTTTAAACGACTGCTGAGCGGTCGTTTTAAACGACTGCTGAGCGGTCGTTTTGCTTTTCTTTTTTGTTTTTTTTTTTTAAAAAAATTTTAATGGAGAATCCAAACCGTTCAACTTGTTAAATTTTACCGGCGATGCGTTTTCATATAAGTTTTATAAAATTTGAAGTTGATTTGATACTAGATTAAGCGGTCAACAAATGAACGTATTAGAATTAATCTAACCAGGTCCGTTCATTTATTGACCGCTTAATCTAGTATCAAATCAACTTCAAATTTTATAAAACTTATATGAAAACGCATCGCCGGTAAAATTTAACAAGTTGAACGGTTTGGATTCTCCATTAAAATTTAAAAAAAAAAAACAAAAAAAATAAACAAAACGACCGCTCAGCAGTCGTTTTAAACGACTGCTGAGGATCTCGTTCCCCATATGGACGGCTTTAAAAAAAAAAGAACATCACCTGATCTCAGAAGAACAAAAGGGATCGCCTGATCCCAGAAAAAGAAGGCACTGATCGGAGGTCGGGGGACATCGCCGCTGCTCGTCTCTCTCTTTCTCTCTGCTGGGTACGCGATGTCTCTACTCGACTCGGTATGCTCTCACTCTACTCGTCTCTCTCTTTGTCACATCCCTAAAACCTAGAATTTTTTTTTCATTGTAACAGTGCAAAATTGAAGTTATGCAATGACTGAAAATCGTCTTTGCCCTTTCCTCTTCACTAGTCGACTTTTTGCTCTTTGTGCGTTTGCAATTAAACCTCTTTGCAAAATCCTCTAGTCGACTTTGTGCTCTTTGCAATGACTACAATTGCATATGTGCAAAATTTTCTCTATGTGCAATTAAAGTATGGAACTTTCTCTATGTTTAGTATTACTTAATGATGTATTAAATTATGCGACTTTCTTTCTGTGCAATGACTGAAATTGTACTGTGCAAAATTATAGTATGTAAAATTAAAAAAAATCAGATCTGATTGTTACCATCTCTCTGTTATTAATGTTACTATCTGATTGTGCAAAAGTATGCAAAAGTTATTATTTTTTACTAACTCTCTGTTATGTTAGAAGCAATTAACATTTGAAAAAATCAAATCAGATCTTATTGTTATTTCTATTTAATAATTAATTTTTTTTCAGCTGAAGAAAATGAAGGGAAAGGGTATGGAGCAGAAGATGATGAAGAATATGAAGATTTTAACTTGATTTGGACCATATGGATAATTATACTTAGATTGCTGTTTTTGTTTGTACTGGAGCCTTAATTATGTTTCATTTTGAAAATATGAGCCTTAGTTAGCATATAGAATATGAGCCTTTGTTTGTACTGGAGCCTCATTTTGTTTGTACTGATACAAGCTGATATTGCGCAAATTTCTGTGACTGATACAAGCTCATATGGTATTTACTATTCATATGATATTACTGATATTTAGCATATTTGTTGAGCATATTGCGCATTTTTTTTAGTTATGAGCCTTATGTCTGTTTCAAGCATTTCTGTTTCATGTTACTGATATTTAGTGAGAACGCATGGTACAACTCAAAAGCCTTATGTTTGTTTCATGTTTCATATGACATTTCTGTTTCATGGTACAACTCAAAAGCATGTAACTGAGAACGCATTTTTTTTTTTTGGAGTTTCTAGCTCCATATGGCAATTTACATAAGATACTCAAAGGCCTTATGTCTGGCCTTCAGCGTACATGTAATTTACAGAAGGTACTAAAACAAGCTACTTCATTACTACTTCATGTCTCATACTAAAACAAGCAAACAAGCAAACGGCTAAAACAACACTTAATTACTGCAACAACTACTTCATTACTAAAAGAAGCAAACAAGCATACTTAATTACTACTTCACGTCCCATACTAGCATGGACACTAAAACAACTACTTCAATAAACTACACAACAATAACAGCCCTAAAAAACTACTATTACAGTGAGAATTTTTTCCTTCCTCTCTTGAGCCTTCTTCTTCCTTTCAAAATCATCCAATTGACTAATAAGCCCATTAATTACTACTTAGCTCTCTCTTCGATAGGTGCATCATACCAATGAAAGAATCCACCACCTCTCGACATCTACAAAAATTAACAACTCTTAAGCTATTCAAATTGAGAAATAGCTGTTAGAATCTGCATCCAAAAAATTAAAGGTGTAAAATAAAGTAAATAGAGAAAATTACCTCATAGAATTTGCATCCAAAAAACCTTCATTAGAATCAGTTTGGCATTAAAAAGTCGTAAGGCTAGTATCCTTCATTAGACTAAGCAGGTTAACTTCTGTTACAATAATAAGCTTGGCTTCAGAATGGAATTGGGCAACCAAACAAAAATTTGCCAAAAATCCCAGTTATACTAGTTTAAATCGTTACTGAGGCGATCAATTGTTTTGTTAAAATCTTCCTCTGACAAAACCAAAGTCACTATTACTGTTAGCACCAAGAATCAAGTGTCATCTCTCAACCTCAAAAAATTAGTGCCTAAAAGTCACTAATACTGTTAGAACCAGTCGCAATCCTTTGTGAAGTCAAGTATAAATTCGAAAAATAATTACTGCCTAATAGTTCAAAATTGATCAATCTAGGAAAGGGAGAGAGCAAGTTCAAAATAGAAGAGGAGATACTCGATACACTGTTCAAAATAGAAGAAGAGAGCATGAAAGAGAGAAAACAATACCTCCGACCTTCTACAATTCTTGTGTCCGAGAGATGCTCGAGACTTTTGGTCGACTGCTAGCTCAGAGACTAGGGTTTCGAAGGAGAACAGCGGAGTGCTCTGAGACGCTATCTGATCGAGGGATTTGAGAGAGGCGGAGGCGGAGAAACCCAGGCTAGGGTTTCGACCTTCAGCCGAGCGCCATTTTTTGGTAAAGATCGAAATGTTTAGAGAGAGAGAGAGAGAGAGGCGACTTACAGCTTTGAGAGAGAGAGAGACGGGAGTTTAACAGAGGGAGAGACGGAAAAAATTAAAATGAAAGAGGGAGGAGCGCCTCAATCTGAGCCGTTCCCTCATATCTCCACACGGATCCTGATGAAATCTAACAGTCCAAAAGTCTAGCCTACAAGAACATTTTACATATGAATAGTAGTATAGCCATTCTCATATATATATATATATGTATTTGAGTGAACATATTTAAAGATTAGTCATTCTTAATTAGGCTTCTCTTTCTAGTTGAGAAATAATTGGGTCATATGCCTCGTAGAGGTAAATTTTTTCGGAGGTAATTAAATTTTATCTATAATCTATTAATTTTTAAATTATACGTCTTTGGTAACTTAACTTCAAAATTATCTAATTTTAATCACTCCATGTGTTGATATTGTCAAATTATATGGAGAACAACAAATGTGATTTTTTTAGATGTTCCGAACTTGTGAATTCTTTAGTTGGTATGATAATGTATTCTATTTCAAGTTAGTGTATTGATTAATGTGATACTAATTACATAATTAATTAGAAAAATCTTCATCGATTGATCAAAATTGGATGTTACGAAAATTTAGTGACCAAAATCGAACAAATTGAATTAGTAGATTATAGACAAAGATTAATGACCGCTGAAAAAAATTATCCATCTCAATAAAATTATTATTTAAAAAATATTATTAAAATTAATAAAAAGAGAAATACTAGAGTGTTTATATGTGTTGTCTGTCATTGTGTTGTTTTTAGGTTTAGTTTCGGTTTTAATTCTTTTGTAGACTTTGTTTTGTTCTTTTTTTTGCTTAATGAAGCAGGGATGTCTCTTCTTGAGACATTCTTTTTAAAAAAAAATTAATAAAAAGAGTATATAATTATATATTCAACAATAATATAACATGACTATGGAGATTATATTCTGTTTTTTAAATATTTGCAGTATTTCATCTGATTAAGCAAGATTTTAGGGTGTCATATCAAACATTTTCGATTAATTCCTTTGTAAAGGTAAAAAAATAAAAATGAGGAGGGTTTTAGTGTCATCATTTTGGATACCATCAAATGTCACAAATTCATATTTCATCAATATTTTTTAATTTTAAAATTCAAATGTAGAATTTAAACTATTTTTATATAAGTTTTATAAATTTTAAAATTGATTTGATATTCGATTAAGAGGTCAAACCATGAACAAATATGATAAACTATAACATATTAATTCTAATACGTTCATAATTTGATATTTTGATGGAGTATCAAATTAATTCTAAATTTTATAAATAAGATTAACGATTTAGATTTAAAATTTAAATTTAAAAAATTTTAAGCATTAATAAAATATAAAATTATGATATTCGATGGCACCAAAAATAAATAATGGTATTCGAGGGGAATTGCTTTCTACACGCCACTAAATTGGAGATGCACTCTTTTATGACGAAAATGCCCTTCAATTTTAACTGGGGTGTGAATTGAGAGGGGGTGAATTGAAAGAATGCAAGAGTATTATGGTCTAAAAGGAGCGGATCTCTAAAATTTGGGCGTGTAGGGAGCAATTCCCGCATTCGAGTGAAGAAATTTATACAACTGACCAAACTATTCCAACTCCGGATCCGAGGCTCAATTGCTCAAACCACAAACCATGCCGATGGCCACCCGTTCCTAATACGATGGCTTATCCGGTCAATCCGAACCTAACCGCGGCTGTCTCCGCCGCCACCTCCACCTCCATCTCCACTTCATCACGCCTTCGTAAGGGATGGAACGACTTGAATCCGGATCTTCTCCTGTCGATCCTCTCGCGCCTCAGCACGCTGGACCTCATCGCTGGCGTCTACGCCGTCTGTTCCTCCTGGCGCAGCGCCGCCAGAGATCCGATCTTCTGGCGCATCCTCGATCTCTCCGATTGGGACGCCATCGCTGCTCGTTTCGGTGCTCCCGTCTCCTTATCGCAGGTTTTTAATAGGATCCTGGCATTCTCCCGTGCCGGCGCTTCTATCGAGAGATTGTACCTTCCCCCTTTTGCTGATGGTCAAGATCTAATTTTCTTGGCTGACAGGTGTGGCATGAAAGTTTTGGAAAATTTTGAATTTGTTGCTTCCTTCAAGTCTGTAATTTTAGTTATTTATCTGGGGACCTGATTATCCACATTTTGTTAACATTAATTTAACGCAGCTTGTGCACTTAAACTTTTAATATATAACCCAATATGTAAAATTGAAACCATGAACTACGGGGTAAGGTCGCTTTGTTTATATATCTAATCTTTCAAATTTTGGTTTTTGTTTTAGGTAGGTTTTTGCTCTAGAACTGAACTACTTACCAACCTAATTTATGTTGCCATAATAAATCATTTCTGATATACAGTGTGGTTTTGAACCTTAAAATGATAGACTAAGAGCCCTTGATTTAGAAGTCTCCAAGTCCAAATGCTTTACAAAATTTGTCTTACCTAGTTACTTGAGCAGCCTCATAAGTTTTATAAGTAACGCTTTAGAATGGGGCCAGATTACATACGGAACTTAGTATCACAATGTAGAACAGGCATATCGGAATCTATATTAACCTTGTAAAAATGGTCAGATTTGACTACTAGTTTAGTCATCACTAATGTTTCCTTGATTATTTTATCTCATTATCTGATTTCTGTGCATATTTTAGGCTTCCAAATTTAGTCTACCTAAGTCTCCCAAATCCTGAGATCCAGGAAGACGAGTTCTTTCTTGCTTTACCGAAATTTCGATTCCTCACAGGCCTGGCTGTTGATCAATATTTTGGTACATCAGTTAACCTCTTTTCTTTTCTCCAGCACCGCCGTGTGACTGAGTTTAAGTTGTTTGAGCATGAGGCCCGTTTAGAGCATCACCATGCCATGATCATATGCCATTATCTACCCAACTTGAAAAAGCTAGAAATCCCGATAAGGGTTTCAAGACAGGCAATACTTACATTCCTGGAAGAATTGCATGGGTTAGAATACCTTGACATTTCTGGGTACCAGGATTCAGTTATTAACAATGAAATACTGGAGAAGGCATCACGACTGAAGGTATTTGTTTGGCATTCGGGTCGAGATTTGGGGGAGTTTGTGGTGTGCTCAAGCTGTGGGGGGAACGGAAGTGTTGCGGCACCTTGTCAATGCGTCCTTGAAGAGAAGGTCATGGAGTGGTTGGCCAATCCCTGATCTGCAGGGCCTGAAAGGAAGGTTCGGAGCTGTTGGGTGACCTTTGTTTGGGTGGTCATATTGTTTGCTGATTTGTACAATTGTACGGTATTCAAACAGGAGTGACTTTCATGTGTCAGGTGTAAAAATAAAATCGTTTGATAATGCCATGCATTAGTATGAAGGAATTATAATTCAATTTTTCTTCTTTTGTGGTTTGTGCTTCTGTATCTAGGCATGTTGTTCGTGTTAAGAGATGCAATCATGATTATAGAAATATTGTAGTTCAATTTACCTTCTACTACAGGTCATATATTTGAAAATTTTCACTGCATTACTAGTTGTATGATATCTTTTTATTAATTCAATGCACTCAAAATAAGACTTAGAAAGTAAGAGGACCAGTCTAGTACTTTGATATTTTTTATTATTGAAGATATCTCTAATTTTAAGAATATTATAAGATCTAGAATTGTATGACAGACGAAGGAAGCCCCCATTATCTGAAATCCTTTAAAGCATACAAATTGTAGATTTTTCTTTCTAGAACTCAGCCTTTGTGCATTTTGATTTTTATTAAGTCTGCACGACTGCACCCTATACAATTTCTCGCACAATTTCCTTATGATGAATTAATTAACAGGAAATGCAGTTCAGTGTTCCTATAAAATTTGCTCGGATCGTCCAAACCCATATAGGCCTAAGAGGCTGAGATAGTCCAAACCCATATTTGGGCCGAAGACCCAGTCAAGACCCTCTCGAATTACATCACTACTGGATATTTCCAGGAATATCAGAACCTTCTGTTTCAGATAGAACGCTATCTGAACCGTCCAATCAAGAAACAAATAGAAAAAGTAAAACTCCTCGACTGTACTGCGTAATCTCAGTGATCAACAAAAGGCGATCGCAAATTCATCGCCAATTCAATTCACTTTCCCCCGAGATGTATTCTCCGATCACACCACCTCTCTTCTCCAACGCCACCATCGGCGCAACATTCACGGGACCCTCATCGCGCATAGCAAGGCGATGGGAGGATCTGAGTAACGATCTCCTCATCCCCATCCTCCTCAAGCTCGGTCCAGCCGAGCTGATCGCAGGAGGCTTCTCCTCCGTCTGCTCTTCGTGGCGCGCCGCCGCAAGAGACGCTTCGCTCTGGAAAATCCTCGACCTTCCAGACTGGGGCGTTATCAATCGCCGGATTGGTACCCCGATTGCGTTTCATCGGGTGCTTGGTCGAGTTTTAGCTTTTACGCGTGGCGGAAAGTTCATCCAGGAGGTGCATCTCTCGCCTTATTCCAGTGGGCTCGATCTGATTCTGATTTCCGAGAGGTGAGGTTTAGTTTGAAATTTCATTTTAGTCGTTTAAATTTGAGGAAATTCTTTACTCAAACACTCCCATGATTAAGGGAGTATGATCCTTGGGCTGTTCAGATACCAGTTCTGTTGAAAGCAAGAAAGTCCCAGTACTCCTGTAGGACATTGAAAGTTGCTAAAGTCGCTGGAAATGTCAGTTTGATGGGTGTGTAATTTTTTGAAAATCAAAATTTCCTTCTTTCGTTCTCATTTTTTTTTTAGGACCAGAGAGTGTTGGGTCATATGATACCTTTTGAACAGCGTCTAGAGTACTTCATTTTAAAAAATAAATTTTGAGTTCCTAAGGGTTGTCAAGTATATATTTTGTAAGCTCTTCATGATTTTTAATTTTGCCCTTTAAAACAGTAAATAGCTTTATATAAATTGTCTTTTTTTTTTTTTAAATTTCAGAATCCCAAATTTGCTCTACCTAAGTTTGCCAAATCCTGAAATCATCGAAAAGGATTTCTGCATGGCTCTGTCCAACTTCAAATCTCTCAGGGGCATATCAGTCAACCGGAACATCCTTGCATCTTTTGGTGTGTTATTTCACTTAATCAAGCTCTTCCCAAGCCTTGAACAACTAAAATTGTTTCCTGGGAAAGCTGATTTTTGTTATATAGATGCTTTAACACTTTCTCATTTCTTTCCAAATTTGAGGAAGTTGGAAATTCCAATGCTGCCCTTATCGGAAAAAGCATTATCAACTTTACTTGATTCATTGAAAATCCTTGAATGCCTTGATATTTCTGTTTATGATGAATCAGTAATCAATGTGCAAATTACTGAAAAGGCTTCACGGCTAAAAGCATTTACCTGGCACCTGTGCTCTGAGTCAAGGAAGTCCATGGATTGTCCATGATGCTTGGTTTTGCTTGTCTTGTGTGTGCATTGACTATAGGTGTAAAAGAATATTCCTTGTTCCCAGTATTCTATAAACCCTATATATAAATCTAGAATCAATATATGTATGTATCATGTGTATATGCATGTAGGTGATGTTTTTGATATCAGATATATTTATGTTTCTCATGAACCAGTGTGATGAACTAGTAAGCATGCTTTGTGAAGAATCTGTAGTTGAGACCTTTCAGCCAACCGGGATGGATTACTTAAACTTAATTGTTAATTGTCAGGTCAAGCCATTCACGTCTGGGTTAAATTCCAGCCCTTTTGTAGGATCTGGTCAAGTCAGGTTTAGTTAGGTAAACTGCAACTGATTATTCCCATTTGCTTCTAACTGCTTGGGTTCGGGTCAAGTGGGTTCAAGTCAGCTTCGGTTGTGAATTGATTAATTTGGACTCAGATGGGCATATATAAAATTGTTTTCTATTGATTATATTGGCACCAGTACAGAATTGAATGCAATCTCATCATAAGAAAATGGAACAGGTTAAGTCCACTTCATCTGAACCTTGGCTCTTAGTAATTTACTTGTGCTTTTTAAGTGAGAATGTAAGATATTAATTTGTGTCATCCCTGAGAAAAGCAGACCATTGATTTGCTAGCATCAGCACTTCAGCAATAAGGATGGAAAGATAGTAAGCTGGTCGGAGCCAGTTGATAACAAACCTGAACAAAGGTCGAATTACTGAAGTAATTTGCTAGAATCTGCTGACTCACAGTGAAATTGATGAACCAAGAGCGTTTCAGTATAATCTAGTGGCATATAACTTAAATATAGGAATTTAAATTCTGTTCAGTGTCCAGTATCCAGTACTATCTTGTTGCATACTGTTTAGACCCAGCTACTGGTGATTCAAATTTTTTATTAAGCAATAATTGAGTTTTGCCCGTACATTGAGATGCTATATTCATTCAATAGTCCCCTTTTTGTGCAATTCAGAGTGTGGCAATAGCTGACTGGGAGATTGAAAATATGGGGATAATAATACTGGTATTTGTCTTTTTGATAACTTCAGGCACTATTTTTGTTGTGGTGTGAAACACTAAGAAATAATACTGGTATTTTAGGATCTTCACTCCATTTTTGTACCAGTATGGGGCTGCAACTCTGAAATATTCTGTGGTGCGAAACACTAATAAGAAACACCAGTGAGTCCTACATTGTGGTCAGATTGTAAAACAAATTTTCCTGTAGAACATTTACTTGGTCTAGGTTATGTTAAACTTTGGAAACTTGGGAATCAGATTCATCTTTTGTACATATGTGGTATATTATTGGTTCTGTAATTAGTTAGCACCTTCTATTATAATTTTTATTTTTATTTATTTATTTATTTATTTTTTTTTTTGTATTCACTTTTTCGATGAGTTGTCAGTTATAGTAGTGAAAGCATCACGTCTGCTTCTTAAGTGCATCTCTGATATCTATAATTCAGTGTCGGTAGTTTTGTTTTTTTGATTTAAAAGTAACTGATCCAATTAAATGCCTGTAAGCCGACTCTGATCGACTGAAAGTAAGCACAAAAATTAACCCATCTAGGCCATTAATCTCTAGGTATCAAGCTTACTAATCGAGAGCGAGAGAGGGTGAGGTGATAAACGAAATTGAAGTTCAAGCTTACTAATCGTAGCAAAGCACAATTGCTTCAGATGTACAAATATATCAAATTTACAAACTATGGTAAACGAAACTTCACAGAAGCACCACTCGTGCATAAGAGCAACCATCATTATTCGTAGAAATCTCCGATCAAGCAAACATATATAATTGAAGTATTGAACGGTTTGAAACAAATACTCCATTACTCCACAACTTTCACTCCCAAGGCAACCTGTTGTTCTGGCAATTCACTCGGGTAGTTCACCTTTGCTCCCTCGGCAACCTGTTGTTCCGGCAATTCGCTAGGGTAATTCACCTTTGCTCCCTCGGCAACCTGTTGTTCCGGCAATTCACTTGCGTAATTCACTTTCACTCCCATGACAACCTGTTCTCCCTGCATTTCACTCACATAATTTACTTTCCCTCGAAGAACCGAAATGTTACTGCAGCTAAATACATCTGCACCGCGGCAACGGTCAATTCGAACTCCTCCACAGCGGCTGAGCTGTGCAGTCTTGCATCGAGTGACACAGACACTGCCGGTCCAGTCAACTGTGAGCATCTTGCAACGGTGGATCATGACATTGCCGCAGCTCACCAAGTGTGCAAATTTGCAACGGGTTACACGAACATCACCTGCTCCATTGACTTTCAGTTCTTTGCAACTGTTGATAAGAACGCTACCTGCAAATATTATATGAGGATTAGTATTACAAAATGTTTAAGATTTTTATTTGATTCGAACCAAAAATTTCATTGGTAGGTGTCTACTCTTCCGCAGATTTTACTTGTTAATCTTCAGCAATATACTTTTTTTTTTCTCTATTACGCAATAAATTGATCTTTATTTTGTTAACAAACTAAGCTCGATTAGGATAATGGTTCAACAGAGAAAAATTGGAAAATGTCCACTATAATTCCTGGTACCTCAAACTATGGCATCCAGATCTGTCAGATATCGTGATTGTGGCAATTGTACTGTTAGTATTAATTGAAGGAATTTGTTGCGTTTAATTCAAACAAACTAAGTTATCCAAATTCAACTGAAAAGAGATTGTTACCGCTCTGTTCAATTTCAGCTTGCTTGCACCGTGTAATTGAAATTTCTCTAACCCCTTCAGCACGAACACTGATGCAGCGGTCGAAGGAAATACTACCAGTATTGTTTCCTCTTACATGAATGCTCCTGAAACGACTCACCTGGAGATTTCCGGGACTTGTTATCCTTGCAATTCCATCCCTTGATTTGAACACGCCTTCTGTAATTACTGTTTCCGATCCATCAATGATCAGTGTGAAGTCACAGTTGGGTTGTTCCTGTACTGCCACCATTTTTATCTATCTTAGAAAGTGTAATTGGGATTTGAGAGGATTTGGATTGGGTCGTTGGTTTTGAATTGAAGGGTTGGTTTGGGGATTTTTATAGAGATTTTCTTTCTTCGTTGTTAAGCAAGAAATTAATTTTCAGGCACTGGTGAGCTGACTCTGAGAATGACCGTTGAAGTCATTTGGCTTCTTCTCCTGTAGTTATTAAGAACGTACATATCCATTGTGTGATTGTGTGGAAAATTGTTGCCACGTCAATATCGTAGGGGGTCACACATTGTACGTGTTGTCTCCAATTTTTGGGGGTTGGCGGATTGGGATATTAATGAAACTTGAAAACAAATTAACTTGGCATAATTCATAGTTTGTCATAAATAATTTCTATATAAAAGTTTTTGTTCGAATACGATTTAACTGAGATTCATTATGTATATACAATTTAAATAATCTAATATATACACTTTACAGTTTATGAAATAATAGCATTTGACTGTTTGTATTTCATAATTTTTGAAAAATTATCTAACGTTTTTATATTGTAGAAAATCTGATATTTAGAGAATCTATAAGAACAACAAAAATTTAGTTTAGGAAGCTTTCCAGGATTGAGAAGCCTCCTTTTTCATGTCTTTCTTTAGAACTCAAAATAAAAAATTATAAATCAAATAAAATTTGTATTGATGTCGACAGTTTTTACATGTTGATTTTTCAAATTCATGTTAGACAAGGTAATATAGATAGCATCTGACGTTTTCTTTTTGTTTTTTTTTTTGTTGGTGAATTTTAGAAAGTTTTATTATTTAGAAATATTAAAAGTGGAGGCATAGCAAATACCTAAAAAAGTAAAGGCATTTGAAATTTGCTTAAAATTTATATTTAAATTTGTATAACTTTTAGTGCTTTCAGACATCGGATTGTCAAGTAATTCGTTCTAGTGTTACAATTAGTATGCTTAAGATTTTTACACATAATATATTGGAAGAGCTGCAGTTTGAAACCATAATAATATCATATTAAAAGAAGAGAAAGAAATGAATATTCAATGTTAATATTTACAGTAAATCCGATATGACAGGAACATGTTATTAGATGAATGCATGTTGACCTCTACACGCTACTTGTTAACACAATCGCTCTCATCACACAAGCCCCAGGCCACACACCGTGGATTTCATTAACTGGAGACTTAATGAGTGGCACAAAATATGCTCACGACTTTTTCTTAATCCATTCCCAAAAACATTTAAGACGAAAATATATTGGTGTAACTTCTAACTGCATTGCGTACTCAAAAACGAGTTATGCGTCAACATCAGCATCGCGCCAAATACTTCCTTACTCCAGTCTCCACTCGTAATATAATTGCAAAAATTGACAAGCAACCACACCTAAAACGCGGTTTCCCTACTTGGGCCATAAACTAACGGACTACAATCGTTTTCCTTACTAATTATAGCTAACTTTCAAGCCCAAATTTAAAAACGCACAATGATAAGCCCATATAACCCTAAAAAGCCTAACAAGCCCAAATAATTTCCTCCTCTCCAGTCTAATCTCGCGCCTCTCTCCATTATACCAAAACAGATCCCCTTCAAAAAATGGATCGAAATGTCCGGCGACTCCTGAACCGCGTGTCGGTGGTGTTCGCCACCATCGCCACCATCTGTCTCCTCTACCTCTTCCACCACTCTTCCCGCTCCTGCTTCTCCTCCTCCCTGACACACACTCACCTCACCCTCTCTCGCTCTCCCTTCCCCAAATCCTCTTGCGACGCCTTCTCCCGACGCGTCTCCTCGCTCGAAGCCCGCTCCACGAAGTTCCGATCGTCTCGGTCTTATCTACGGCGTGTACATTCCCTCTCCGCCTCAGTTTTCGACCCAATTCGGTCGCTTGGTCTCCTCTCCAACTCGTCTCATGTGCTTTGCGTTTCGGCTGGAGCCGGGCATGGGGTGGAGGCGCTACAGGAATTCGGCGTAACGGATGTAACTGGAGTGGATCTGATTGACTATCCACCTCTTGTGCAAAGGGCTGATCCCCATAACTTGCCATTTTTTGATGGTGTGTTTGATCTCGGGTTCAGTGATGGGTTGGTGGGTGCATTGTACCCGGTTCGGTTTGTGAGTGAACTGGAGAGGACAGTGAGGAGAGGAGGTGCGGTGGTGCTTGTGATGGCTAAAGAGGTGGCCAAGGTGGAGGAGGTGGTGGGGCTTTTCAAAAGGTCGAAACTATTGGAGGTGAGAAGTGTAAATTTGGATGGGTCTGACATGAACTTGATTATCATGAAGCATAATGGGACAAAATCATCATGAGTTTTGAGATTATACGTTATTTTTTTGGGTGTATAGATCATTGTATCAATATTTCTCATATAATTTGTGAAATTTTTTTGTAGGCGCTGCTAATCCTATTTGTTCTTTTTAACATGTCGAATTTGACTTGCGACTTGAAAGTAAAAGATAAACATTTCATTTGCAAAACTGTATTTACTGAACATTTGCAAAACTGGTATTTATTGAACAATTGCAAAACTGGTAGATGTACTATACCTACCAGTTCTTACAAGTTGGTGATACTGGTACCAAGTCTAACCTTACAGGACACTGTGCTTGACTTATTTCAGACCTCGACTCACTGGCTCATACCAGTATTAAGCCTCGTCAATCAGACATAAGTCGTACCTGTGTTTGACCATTTCCTGCAAATTTCAATCTATCAGCACAATGGCAGTAGGTACAAAACTTTGGCACATTAGCTGGTCTTAGCATCCTTCTATTCCCATTGATGTTAGTGGTTAAATACCTCTATCATGGCCCCAGGTTTGCAAAACAAATTGAAAGCATCTTCATTCATGTTAGTTTTTTAATTATGTTAACTTGGGGTATTTTGAAAGATTAGTACTTGATATCCTTATCTGTTAATAAATTTTTACCACAATTAGTTTAATTAGTTTTATGGACTGGTACCCCTTCATCAATTAGTCTTTCTCCAGTATTGCCAATGGTTTTGAGAATACTTTTCGCTAGAATCATGATCATGTTCGATCTTGTTAGAAAACAACATAATTTATTTGACATGAAGAATATATCCTCACTATCAACAAATTTCAAAATGTGGATATAAAACAGGAAGCATTATCCTTGTCCTTCTTCTGTCATTGTAAAATGGCGTTTAGCTTCTCATTGGAGCTAAAGTTATATGCTTTCCGAATGATTTCATAGGTCTTATATTAATTTAGTACATTAATGTAATCAATATGTTTCGTTTGTAGACCATATCTTGGTCATAATGCTCCTAGCTAGGAGTTCTGTCATTTGATTGGTTCAGTTTCCTTAGCATATTTTCTTACTCTAGGTTGTAGATCAGCTTTGTTCCCTGAGACGCTTTTCTCATTATCATTTATTTTTTTTATTAAATTGAGAGGTTATAATTACTTAAAACGCTGTTGTAAATTCAAACTTCCAAATTTAGAATGCTAAAGAAAGGGAAATAGCGTATCAACCTTTTAGGATATCAGCCATGTCCTTTTTTTTTGACAGGTGGATATCTGCCATGTCATTGTGTCATTTCATGTCCCATATCCTGTTGGGTCAGATGCTAATTAAAAATATGGCTGCAAAGGAACTACCTATATCATCCTTGGTACTTTTTGAGCTTTTTGATGCAACGACTTCATTTGCTGATCCATGCTTTTTGTTCACCATCATGTCGTTTTGTGTATATCTTTTGTTATATCTTGTTGATTTTCACCAGCTATGGAGCCTTGTTATATACAGTACAGTTCTACACTTAAATAGTTATGTACACAAACAATTTCATATAAATATAGAAGCGCTCTTTTCAAAAATGAAACAGAAAGTCCAACAAGTGGGAATCAGGATTGTTTTGTTTTTTGAAATTTTTTATTTAAATTGATTGTAATGATTAATTAATGAATAAATGTTTCTTGACTTTTTCTTGCAAATTGTTTGTGCTAGTATTTTATTTTCGAATATGATATTAGATACTTTCGTGGCCCAAAGTCGGAACAAAAATCTCAAATGGGCTATAGATTTCTCTTTTGTTGTTTCTTTTGGGATTTAGCTTTGGCAGACAGTAAGAATAATAGAATTGGATTTCGTCATCAGATGATGCTTTATTTCTTTCTTTAATTGCAAAGAAGCTAATTTGAAAGGTTCGCTTCATCAGGTGAGATTTATGCCGCAGTGGTTAACCATGAATTTTAATTATTAAGGGACAATTTTTGTATTTCTGGCTCTGGGGGCATTATCAATTTGAACTTGTTCATATTTCGCATATCACGTATGAACCCTCAACTCTGTTTAGACTAAAATAAATTAAGCGGGTGCATTGTACGCATGTTCACCATTTGCAGGCATGGGCTACATAAAACATAACAAATGAAAAAAAATCGAAAGATATTCCTATTTAGTATTGCCTAATGCCTAATGATACCAGTATCCCTACTAAATGCCTTTTAACATGGTTTATGCATCAACAGAAATAGATGTTCCTCAATACAAATCTTGTAATGATAAACTGATCAAAGATGATATCAACGACTTTGTTTGGCCTCATGAAAGGAGCTGTAGTCAGTAATCAACTCTGAGCTGTATAAATGAATAATCCTTCTGATGCAAGTTCAGAGACTTAACCAAGTAGCACTACTAGTAGGTCCGAATTACATCCAACCAAATATTTTACATTGAATGAATACTGACAAAAGACCAGCACCTACCATGACCGTCCACCCTTCTTTCTCTCACACACTGACACACCACACACCTCAAAACTGTGACACAGGAGTATGGCGAGAGCAGCCCGGCATGTTCCCTCTCTGTGCGCGCGTGGGGTCCCCGACAGATAGGGAACACTACACTCTTAGACTTGGGTATTAAACGCACAAGCACAAAATACAGAATCTTATTTTTCAAACATGGGGCAGAATACATAGTGACACCTAACTTCTTTCATAATTATGGCAATTAACGAACCTTTATCAAAACGAAATACATTGAACTTCAGAATAATGTTTCCATTTTTTTTGGAGCAGTGATTTAAGTTTGGTATTGTTTATTAGCTGGTTAGTTATCCATCAAATTTGAAAATTCAATAGCTGAATCTTTACAATTTTTAAAGGAACAAACTACTTTTCAGATTGCGCAAATTTTGAGCAAAATTGTCGAAATGATAAAGAACCAGAATTTAACATCTTTAAAATGTTGGTGATTTTTTCTTTAATATAAAGATCAACTAACTAACATATATAAAGATCAACTAACATATATAAGAGACAGATGGGACAGTTACTGTACACTTTAGTAAAATTGTTTCAAAATATCGGTAATTTAGTATGGTACTAAAAGTTTGGTAGAGGAGGGCCTAATTACTAAATATTAACATATATTAAGCGCTCCTTAAATTATTTCCATGAAAAAACATCATATTTTATTTCTAATTAAATTACCTTCGTTATACTATAACGGATGTTCATACGTTGGATTGATTGATTCTTTGTTTAATTGTGTATTCAATGCAAGTCTAATTAAGTGATATATTAAGTTAGAGCGAACAACAAAAGTTACAAAACCATTTACTCGTGTCTAGCTTTTTGGATAGCTGGTTAATGATTTGTACAAATTTCATGACTAAACTCAATAGTTATCATTTTTTTTATTTTCTTTTTGTAATATCATACCTAGAGGCTAGTGCCAAAAGTAAATAGTAAAATATGTTTGATGCTATAACACAAATTTCATTAATTGTAGGTAAAGAAAAGAAGATAAAATGCATAACAATAATTCAACATAATTCAGCAGTAGCATTGATGATGATGATGATGATGATGATGATAATAATAATAATAATAATAATAATAATAATAATAATAATAATAATAATAATAATAATAATAATAATAATAATAATAATAATAATAATAATAAAAAGTTCTGATGAAATACTCAGTATGTAATTAATATTTGAAGTCTTTTAAAATAATTTTGAAAAAATAAACGTTTTGTTAGTATATAAAACAATTATATAATAAAATGACCAATTAAATACGTACTCTTACAATAAATTCTAATGCCGCCTTTTACTTATAGGAAACGAAGACAGTTAACGAATGAAACAACATATAAAAGCAATAATTACGGATAAGATAGAATTTAGTCCAGCAAACATATTATGTTTCTTGCTTTTACCATAACTCGTGAATGAATTTAATCAAGGTACTATTAATTCTTAATAAAATAAAAATTTTAAAACGAATTGGATGTTTTTAGTTTATCACTTACCTTATAGGATTGAAGTTAACTTCGAATCAGAAGTTACGTCGTTTTCAAAGAAAATCTACCAAATAATGTGATATCATCATGGCCATGGCGTCGTAGTCAAAGGTGAATAATGGTGAAATAGTGCAAATGCATGGATGGTTGGGGAGGTCGTTGTCGGATGTAGCACGTGTCGTCTCTAAAACCGGGTCTCGGTCAACAGGTGGGTCCTTGACAGCTTCTCTGCATATCCCACGTGGGCTTGGCCCCTTTTGCTTGTCCTGCCCCGTAAAAATGGATATAGAACAATTGAACCAAATTAAATGTAAAAAATAATAATAATAAAAAAATAACTATTGAACCAAATTCAAATTAAATGGATGAGGAGATTATCAATTAATTATCATGGTCGGTTGCTAAATGGTCATCCACACCGATTTGTATAATTGTATTAGAATTTAAGAATCCCAAAAATTAGACACCTGAAATCTCTCTATTACATAAATATAAGGATGTTATGTGTGCAGACTGTTGGATTAATATTTGACATAATTTGTCTCAAATAGTAGCATTTGAAGTGGAGTTTCAGTGGTAACAGCAGATAACGACCAAACAACCGATGTTTAGGGCCTCAGCACAGTGAGGCTAGTTTGTCGTGTTCTATTTATCTGCATCAATTTTAAATCTTTTTTCAAATGGTAGATCTTCAAGTAGCTGTTTGTCTCAGGGGTAGTGTGGATGGATAAGACTTCCTTGGATCAAGGGATTCTCCTGTCTCTGACCCAGAGCATATTTGCTCTAGTTTATGCACTGCTACTTACCCAACTAATAACTACCTAATTAATAAAAATGCTATAAGGCATCTTATTATCTCTTGTTGAGCAACTTTGCATGTAGAATAATTTAATGGATGTATACGACAATTTGCACGTATGTCTTGTATGTTTGCAATATTAATTTGTGTAAGTTTATAAAGAAAGATAAAAAGAAAAGCAATATAATAGAGAAGTAGAAAATGGGAAAAGAAAAATTTTAACAAGAAATCAAATTGATTCAATATGTATTATTATAAATTAAATTCAAAAACAGAAATTGGTTCAATTTAATACTCTCAATTTGTTATATCTATCATAAATATATATAGTGGTTTTATAGTAATAATAAATATTTGGTCTCATGCTTTCCAAAAACAGAAAAAAAAAAAAAAAATCTGTGTACCTATTTGCTTATACATGTACTTCTAGGGTCTTAAGTGTAGGTGTTATCTATTTTATAGCTTACACATTCACTTCACTGTACCGGAGAATTGTTTTTTGTTTTTATATTTAGATTAAACATGCGTTTCTACTATTGAAACTAGATGGTGTTTGTATTTTAATTAAAGTTAGTATATATAGTACCAGAGAAAACTAATCTCAAAGATTTGGGTGCCAAATGGATCCAAACAAATTAATTTAAATTTGGAAAAAAAAAATATTGTGAGATACCCCAAAAAAATAATTAAATAATATATACATCTCATATACACACATCAAAAATATACAATTTAGTTTTATTTTTGGGTGCATCAAATACTAACAAAACTAACTGTTCAAAATTTGTAGCTTAATTTGTTGTCTTCAATCTTGATGGCTACCGCAATGAAGTTAAATCATGTGACATTTTCTATGCGAGAGTAATTAAAATTGCATTGAATTAAGAAATTTAACAATTCAAATTTAAACAAAAATCTAAACCAGCATTTGACACTGTTTACTAATAACTATTGGCAAAATTGTTCCCTAGCTACTCTTTGCAACATTAAAAGGGGACGTTTATACTAATTATGTTAAAAAGGGAATCATGATATTTTCTAAATTATTTGAAACTTAAGTTTATATTTTTTTTTTTTTGAGAAAAGCACCCTTAAAAAGGCGCCTGCATCCTATTACGCATGCAAACAAGTTCTTACAGAGAAAGTCACACAGAATGTGACCCAACAAAATCTAAAGTTTAACTACAAAACATAAAACTAAAATCTAACCAACCAAAACAGATCCAAAGCAACCACAACCACAATTCCAAACAACACAAGCATGAACATCCAGAACAAACTAAAACAATTAACCAAGAAGATCCTCATCTTCTTCAACCAGCACCTGTTCTGCTCGTGGTTGCTGCATGTGTTGCTCCAGCCCAGTACGGGATCCTGTCCAAATATGATAGAAACTTAAAGCAGTTAAATAAACGGAAGCTGTATTATGGCTAATATCATTCCCTTGTGTTTGAAAAATACACTTATTTCTAAAACCCCACATTGCCCAGATAAAAGCAGCCAATAATACTTTAAAGAACTTCTGATTATCAGAATTAAGTGTACAACTATACTCCCATAAACCCCTTAAACTACCAGAATTAACCAAAAGACCCTTAGAATTAAAACTATTGAAAACTAACCAAAAATTGTGCACTGCTGGACAATGCACAAATAAATGGTCTACAGATTCCAACTGACCACAAAAACAGCAAGCATTTAACCCTGGCCAACCTTTTACTTGAAGATTATCCATAGTCAAAATTTTGTTGTCTAAAGCCAACCATAAGAAAAGCTTAACCTTTAAAGGAATTTTTAAAGGCCAAACAGAATCTTTTTTACTGAACTTAACCCCCCCAGAACAAAGAAACTGATACATCGATTTTACAGTGTATTCCCCAGAATTGTGCCAATGCCAAATTATATCATCTTGTCTATTTTGAAAGTCAAACTGCTCTAAATAATTGGACAATATTGTCTTTTCTTCCCTCATAGCAGCAGTCACTCCTCTCCTAAGAAAGAAGTTAATATACCCCCCTCCAAATTTTAGCCACACTTATTTGCTTCTTCTTAGATTTACCATAAGTTTCAGGAAATTCCGTTGCCAAAATTCCCAGCTCCGTCTATCTATCCCACCAAAAATTAGTAGAAGCCCCATCATACACTTGTTTACTAAAACCTAATCGCATGATGGGTAAAATGAAGTTGACATGTCTCCAAAAAGGAGAAAAAGCTGAAGGAGCACTATTAGTATACTTCTTAGTAATTAAATCCTTCCAAATCCCTTGGTGATTAGGACTATACAATTTCCACAACCATTTCCCTAACAGAGCCTTATTCATCAATTCTAAATATAAAATACCCCAGCCCCCCTCTTCTTTAGGCCTACAGATTCGATCCCAACACACTAGATTATACTTCTTTCTTTCATTTCTCCCTAATTTTTCCCTTAAAAAATCTCTTCTAAGCTTGTCAATCTGTTCTATTACCCACTTAGGAAACAAATGAAAAGACATCAAGTAGAGAGGAAGAGCAGAAATCACAGAATTTAGTAAAACCAATCTACCTCCTAAAGAGAGAAGATGTTTCTTCCAACTAGCTAACTTTATTCTAATTTTATTGATCACATTATGCCAATCAGCCCTAGTTGGTTTCTTCCAATGCAGAGGAGAACCTAAGTGCTTTATAGGGAGAGAGCCTAATTTACAGTTTAAAGAACTAGCTAAAGCAGAAGCTAATTGAATGTCTATATTAAGAGGAACCAATTCACTCTTTGCAAAGTTTACTTTGAGTCCAGAAATAGACTCAAAAGAACTTAAGTTTATACTAACAAAAAGATATTAACAATAAAGTTTTTGTTTACAAATTGGACTGGTAAATTTTGTACTTTATAATTCTCTACTTATACTTTCCGTTATGTGCTTATTCTAATAAATATTCAAAATAGGAAAGTTATTTTTGTTAAGTAATTAGATCGCCAAAAAATAGACCGGAAATGCAGTCCAAGAAACGATAGACGACAAAATCATCAAAGGTAGAAGAAAAAAACTGGCGAGATTGAGTTCAAGAGAAGGGCAGTGGATGGTGAATGGGCTGAGAGAGGAAACTATAATGGGAGCATGAGAAGCACGAGATGAGAGAGGAAATTAGTAAGGACATTTTTTTAGTAAAAAGAATAGAGAGGACTATTTTTACGATAACTAAGAATAGAGAGGACTTGGACAAATTACGAAAATTTTAAATTAAAAAGACACCGAGTCAAAGGAAAATAAACAATGAAAACAAAGAAAAGTAAATGTTATTTTTCATAATTAAATAAATTAATATACAAAACATATACATTTGTAAAATCCAGCCCATTGATATAAGATATATACATGAGCATACCCGACTATATTTGTGTATCATTTAAAGACATCTCTTTAGCTTTTCTTGCTTAGAAGAGATTCTTCTTTTTGTTTGGAGAGTAATTACATTTTTTTTTATTCATATCCGAGTGGTTGCAACAATTACACGTTTGGCACTAGCATCTACCTCTGCTGTAAGGACGCAAAAGTGCTCCTACTTTATCCTTTTGGTTTAAAATGGATAAGATAATAATAACATCTTTTGTTTGGGTCATATCTGCAGCAGAACACTTTATTTTTTTGCTCAAGAACTCCTTTTGATCATAAGAAATTGTACCAAATTTAAGGAAGAGTTGCTGCAAACTTTTCAGCAATATTATTAGGCTTCTGTACAATGCTGTTATTTATTTAAATTCTTTTATAGAACAAAGTTGGAAATATATAAACGGGCCAGTGGCGGATGGAACTCATGGAAGGAGGTAGTGTGGGCCAGAACCCCTATGAGTTACAGACTTATCTTTTGATAAGGTAAAATTTTGAAATTTTGACTGCATACTTTCTTGATAAAGCTGTTATATATTTGATCTAGATGCAGTTATTTGGGTTTTCTATTATCTGGTTTTTCTTTTTTGGGGCTGAAAGAGATGCTAACCAAATCAAGTTTGGTATTGTTTTCAACATGATTGTTTGTTAAAAACAGATCAGATCGTATTTCTGGCATGGATCATATACGATCACAGGATCATATTTTCTGGTAGGACTCCAATGAGTTTGATTTCAATGTTTCTTTTTAATTTGTGTTTGGTCAGCTTTGAAATATTAATATTTAAAAAATATCTTTTTAAATATTTGTAATAGATTGAAGAAGAAGTACATCTTATATAGGATATATAGCGAGGGGAATATATATATCATATATATAGGAAATTAGTAACTGACGGATTCTGGATCTGGAACAGTGAGCTAAGTAGGGTGTATAGAATGGAAGAAAGGACAATAAAGGTTTGAGAATGATAAGTAGATTATATGAAACATAGTGCAATAAGAGAAACAAAATTGGTTAAGCTATCTATTTTTTTAGAATATGTGTTAGCATTGTAGATTTAAAATAAAATATAGATAAATTAGTCAAGAAAGAGAATAAACATTTTGTTATTTAACGGCTAAGAAGACGATTGCCCATCTCTTTCTACATTGCATATTTGACCACCAAGCTAGAACTATCTAAAAGACTACACATAAACTTTTCCCAAATTATTTTAAATATAGAGACACAATTTATTACCTGCTAACATAAATTAATATTACGAACATTTGCTTTAGTACTAATTTGATTCAATATTAGATACAATGAAATTTGTCTATTAATAATATATTTTAAAGTGTAAGTATTAAATTTAACTATTAAAATATGCATATGTTGTGATATGATATTTAATTTTTAATTAAAGTATGTATATGATATAATAAACAAGTAAATTTATACATGCCCGCTATGTTCCCATAGCGGCTGCTAAATGACTGTTATATGCTATCCGCTATGACTTGAGGTTGTTCGCTATGAACCCGCTATTCGCTATTTAAACCTTTGTATACATGTATATACTCTTATATGAGATTAGCTAAATTAGACTCCAGCGCATGTATCGTCTCGTATGCCGGAGTCTTTTTGAAAATTTAAAATTTAAAAAGTCGATCCAAACCATTCAAGTTGTTTTCCATATTGAAATCTCCTCGGAAACCAAATTTTATATTTTTAAAATTTTTTCTATATATTATGTTATTTAAAAAAAAACACTATAAGGAGTATTTCAGGAAAATAGCATAATATATAGCAAAAATTGGAAAAAAAAATATAAAATTTGGTCTCTAATGATATTTTAATATGAAGAAAAACTTGAACGGTTTACTGTTTGAATTTTAGTTTTTGAAAACGACTCAGACATATGGGTTCGATATATGTGTTGGAGTCTACTTTAATTAGCTAATCTCTCTATATATGTATATATGAATCTTTTGTTAACACGGTGTAAAATTAATAAAAGACTTTGGTATGCTGATTTCACTGAAGCAGGGCAATTAGCACTTTATACAAATATTAATGTATACTGTTAATTATTTAGTTTATAAAATTAATTGGGTTTGGATCTTTTATATATTCCGAATGCAAATATTAATTAAATAGCTAACTTATATGGACGAGCAACTAATCTCTTATCTGGCCGGGGTTTAGATCCATTAAAGCATATTAATTTAGATTCAGTTGATCGGATCATGAATAATTAGTGCATTTATGCTGATCATGCATGTCTTCAAGAGCAAACATGTGTATGAGCCTAATCTTTTGTTCCTTACCTCAATATGTAGGTTCCAGTTGGCAGTGTGCCATTTGCACACAAAGGAACAAGGCAAGAGACTGTGGCCTGTGGGTACCGCTATTCCTTGGCCAAATTGGCATGTATGAGCGCAACCAGCTAATTGCACCTCAAATATAACCAAACAAGCACAACATCACAAAAAAGAATTTGTTGTGTTGCTTATTATTTGCTCGATGCTTGATCTTTTGGTCTAGCTAGCTCAATATTATATCTTAGGACTAGTTCCACATCCAGTTCATCACAACCCTATGTTAGTTATAATGTAACCTCTTCTCTTAATATTCTCATTTTCTAACTGCCCACTTGAGAAGTATGCAGAATAATTTCATCATACTTAATTAACGGCAGTTAATGCTAGCATGGAATATCATGTAATAATTTGAATTTTGTCAATATTAAACATATTTCCCAATTAAGATACCATTAGCATTAAGTCGTTAACTTCTGGATTTCTTAACTAGAGTATAATCTTGTTAATTAACTTTTCTAGAATAGACATGAAGGCAAAGTTCACTATGAGATCAACAATATATAATATAAAATATTTCTCAAAATGAACTGTTTGTACACAGTCAACAGTGACTTCTTACATAGCAAGCTTCTAACCAGACTACTTAATTAACCCAAGTCTAATTAACACAAAGGAAAGTAACTTAGATATAACAGAAAGAGAGAAAAGAAAAATGTAAAAAATAATCCTCTCTAAATTTTATGTCAAGATACCCATTCTTCACTCAAAGGACCATTAATCAATTAGACCGCTCCATTTTCCTTGCTCCATTTCTTGTGCCCAGGGACCCACTTGGGAGACTTTGGACTAAAATACTTAGATTGCACACGGCTGTTAAGCAGCTCCACAACCGGCCCCGGTCGAACACAACGCGGTGCCTTGTACTGGTTGATTGACGCTCCCTGGCTTAATGCATAATCCATTAGTTTATCAAATGTTCCTTCTTCAACAATTCGTATCTCCAATGGTCCAATGGACTTGTCGCACGACCGTCCCTGCCTGTACACACTGTTCAAGCATTCCTCAACTGCCAAACAACAATCTTCATAAACAGAAGGTGGGACTGGTGTTGTCTTGTTGATTTGTAGCTCCCAAAACAGCACATAGTGCCCGGGTATGGTGGTTGCATCGGCATAGCTAGTGTATTCCACTAGGCATGCATCAAAGGGCTCCAAATTGTGCACAGCATGTTGAACTGCATTATGCAGCTCGAATTCATCAGTTTTGTCAGAGTCGATGCTAAGGGCAACATTTTTGCGCCGCACAAAGTTAAATTGTGGTGCCTTGTTGTGGAACCCAGCAACGCGTAACACGTCACCCACTCGATACCGGTACAGTCCTATAATAAATTATACTTCAGTTAGTGTAAAGTTGTAAACAAATTTATGAGCTATATGGTTTAAAAAACATGGAAAGATTTCTAGTCATGTACTTATAATTCATCACTAATATCATATTAATTTCGGAAAATATTGTATGCTGGTTTAATTGTGGTTATGCAAATAAATAGTTCTTGAAACATTGGCCCTAAATGATATATAGAAATTCATTACAAAAGAAATATAAGAACTTCAGTAATTAATTATTTACCTGAATAGGTAGTCACTACAAGTTCGTATTCTTGACCGAGCTTAACATCGACAAGATCAACCAAGTCATGATGATCAAATTCACTTTTTCCATTAGCAACAACCCCTTTCACAGGTAAAAACTCGAAGTAACCCATGGTAGGAATCAATGTGTACGCCACCTCACTTGGCTTACACATTGGATTGAGGTTCAACCCAAAGTAGCATTCGGATGATGCATACATGGTGCATGTCAATGGCAATCTGCCACCATAGAACTCGAGAGTTGGTATGTATTGCGCCATGGTGCCCGTCACAATAACATCAATGTACTTTGTATTTGGCCATAAGCGCCTAATAATACCTTGCCAAGAACCCTTACTGCACTCGGACTCGATCAATTTGGCTTCATCTGGGTTCGGATGGAGTACCCGTGCAACGGCCTCGCGCACTGACTTGTCAGTAATTGTTTCATTCATGACTCCATTACGTATGTCCTGGCACAAGCTAGGCCAAGTTTTTTCGAGAAACTTAATGGCACGTATGAAGCCTGATGCGAAAACTGCACCCACGCGAAGAACCTCTGATCGGTAGATTAGACCACACAAGAGTTGTGCATACATGCTTTGGTAAGAGTCAGGACATAGAATGGCCTCATCAGGGCTTGTGAGGTTATTATAGGCATCAAAGGGACGGTTTCTAAAATGACGACTTTTGTAATAACTAGTAAGTACCGGCCGGGCAACGAGCCCGCTGGGGGTTTTGGATTCAGATTTGACAAAATAAAGGTACATGCCTTTGCCTTTGTTCAGACCTGGTACATACAAGTTCATGACTGGCATGAGCAGACTATATAGGTGGGTGCGCCGGTCAAGTTCATCATCAATTGTAGGCATCAGTTTTCTCTCACCACCTGATGTGCCAGAGCTGATCAAGTATAGTAAAACAATGTGTTAGAAGGAGCTCGTAATAAATGAAGCAGATTAAGTAGGAGGAGGTGGGGTAAGGTTGGCTAGGTGTTACATCTACACTAACTGCAGTTCTCTGCATCTTAGAAGTCTGTTCTTATAATTGATTCGTACCGTGCCACTAATTTGTTTTGTTTGGATCAGTACTCGAAAGCCTTACTAATTATCATGAAGTTTTATGTGGTGCACTTAAAGCACTTTCTGTTGAGACATGAGACTAATCCTTCTTGTCATGGCGAATGGATAAAGATTTCCATAAAAAGAAACACAAAAAGCAGATTTTCCTTTGCTAATTGACAAAAATGGGCCCCTCATGAGCCCACAAGGCCAGCTTGGAAAGATAGGAGTACAAAAACCAGAAAGCCTTTACTACGGTACATACTCCACGAACCATGTTTCCAGTTGCCAATTAATGCACCACCAAAAGTGGATTTAAAAAATCTTTCTACAAATTTTAAAAAGGTTGGATATCATACGTATTCTTAAAAGAATTAGTGTGAATTATACACGAACTCTCTTTCATTAAATGCTCTGCAAAACCAACAAATATTTTTTTAAACTAGCAAAGATGCCCACAATATGTGGACAAATAAGAAAATAAAATTAGTACTGATATTATTTTTGTATCATATAGAACTTTACATGTTATAGAGAATAAAGATATGATAAATTCAATAATTTATTAGTCTTTCATTTTTAAATAAATAGCTAATTTGGTAGTAACTTAATTTTTTCTAATAAAAAATCTTTACCTTTTAATATGAAATTAAGATCTAGACCATTAATCATATCAAATTACACAAATCAATGATCCATAATTAATATAAAAATTGTTTACACCCTTTTGTATGACATGTTTATTCCTTATGTTAGGTGCATTTATAAGTAGTAGGGATAAATAACTGATCAAATTATTCAATTAAAAATTTCCAAAATTTTGCGTAGTTAGGTGTTTATATATATACAATATATACCTAGTAAGAAATTCAGATATGGGGCGGCCAGAAAGGATGGGTGAGGTATCACCATGTGCGATGCGCAAAATATCAGGCTGTATATCCTCATAGGACACAATAGGCATCAGCTTTTTGAAAGAGTCCATATTTGGCATGCCACATGCTGATAAGCCATGGCGTTGCATGTACTCGGTTGATGCATTTTGTGTCAAAATCTCTCTCAGTACTCGGTGCTGCACCAGGTCAGCATTTTGTGTCACGTCCTCGATGAACTGGAGAGCCGTCTGGTGCTCTTCTGGTATTTTTTTTGGTGCCTCTGGCATGGTGTTTGGTGTCCTTTGTACCAGTGTGGTATGGTAGAAGAGAGGATTTTTTATTGGAAAGAACAAGAGGAGAGATTGTTGTTATTGCTTTTAGTGAGAGAGGAAAATCAAGATGGGTGTTTATGTGTTTGTAACGAGTAAGGGCTAATTGGGGTATATATAGAGAGAAGCATTGTAAGGTGGGTCCCATTTTGCTTTAGTAAAATTGAGAACAATATATAATTATATTATTTTAGTTTTCTTTTAAGAAATTTGTGGTTCCTGGGTAGACAACTTGGTCTGTTTCCTCTCCTGGATTTAGTGAACAAGAATTATTTGAGGGACCTCTTTGTAATAAAAGCAAGTTGAGATATTTATTGCAGCCAATCTGTTTGCCAATCCATGGATATTAAAAATACCAACTACATTTTTGTGCAACAACCCAAAGTTATACCATTATTGTCAGCAAATAAGAAAAAAAGTTATGGCTTTGTTTTAGTAATAAGGCCCTTACAAATGAACTTATTGTTTTTCATTGAAAAGAAGAAGAGACCTTTTGCAATGATATACAATTGATTTTTTTTATTTTAATAACCACATCATACTGTTGATTTTAACCAACATTGATTTTATAATTCCCAAGGTAACACTGTTTTTTGTTATCTAATTATGGCAACGTAGAGTACACCTACATATCTTATGCAAAATTATAGATTTTTGGGATGCAAGCATAAATTTTTAAACTTCTGGTTACATTCTGTATAATGGCAGAAGCTGTTGCAATGAGACTTGATCACAGAAATGATGTGTCACACCAAGTAAGCTCCGCAAGGACCATCTATCTGAGTGTACACTAGCTGTCATGTATCATACAATTGGAGTGATCCTTCTCTGATTGTTGATTAACACGCCAAATACACAATTGGAAAAAAGAAATGCTTGAGAAAAACAAACTAATTAAGTGTATTATCTGAAAAAAAAATATTTGGCTAGTGACTACTCATGAATTATCTGCAACAAAAATTTAAAATTAAAAGGGCGTATTGGAATTCTAATTCCGGGGGGTTATAAAGTTGAGATAAATCCTTGAAAATTCAGCAAATTGCCTAATACCAGAATGTTTGGTAAGGTCTACAGTTGCATAATTAAGATCCCTTTTCTAATGGTATCTAGATAAATATAAATTAATTATATAGTATATAATTAAGATCTTTCTACCTCAGTAAAAATAAAATCAATTATAATTATAATTCATTGCTCTTGTGACCATTTTCTGTCTTATTGGAAAATGGGCAAAAAAAAATGAAAGAAGACCAACAAAAGCGACCTTGAAGTTTTAATTCTTGATACGAATAAAGTTGGGAATACGTCCCTATTGAAATTTAACGGATTACCTAAATACCAGAATCTTCGTCAAGCCGTTAAGGCAAACATATATAGATAAACTAAGATCACTCTTTCTCATATACAAAAATAATTAAAATAAAATTTTCTTTTTAGAAAATATTAAAAATAATTAACAAATTTAGCCGGATATCAATGCAAAAAAAAATGATTATTATAAATAAAAGGAAGATATCACTACACGAAAATAGCACTAATTGACAGTTCACACTCGTCTGACTTCATTTACTGACACGTAAAGAACACTTCAGATTAGATATCAAAATTATTGAGACTAATTAATTTGGTGGAGTGCTTATTAATTAAATCTTAATTAGAACCTGATCCGATTGCTTTGTTATGTGCAGAGAGCATATAATTCCGTTGGGATTTGCTCTGTCGTACGGTTTCAATCCTTGAAACTTTCTTAAAAGCCAACCAGCCTTCCTTTAGAAGTAGTGCTTTAACTCTAACTAAAGCAACTTAAAATAAATCCATCGGTAAAACAAAATGAATTGTTTTATATGGTCAAAGCATCCCATTACTTTCCTGTCCGCGTTGATGCTTTTTATTCTTTAATTAAATGAATAAATCTTAGTTTTTTTTTTTTTTTGAGTAACATGAATAAATCTTAGTTAATTGGTCACAGCATTCCGTTACTTATGATTTTGTGAATAAAAATTAGAGAGAATTCAATATTCTTATATGCATAAAAATTAAATATTTAATTTACATGATAATTCTTAAGATTATCAATCGATTCTAATTATTTTCTTGAGAGTTCTTTGAAGTCATTGTTGCTTGTTGTTATATGAAATATATAATGTCACATCTAAAATTGTAACATAATTTTGCATTTTTTTTAATTAGTTGGCTAATATCTTTTTCATTAATCTTCAATTGTTTTCTAGTGTTCTACTACGTCAAATGCAATATTTTTCTAAAAAAAAAAATTATACGGCATATCTAACTATATTAATGTATTTTCTTTAGCAAATGTACTGGTATTTAGTGACTAATAGGACAGTGAAATCCATTCAACTGCGGCATGCTTGCCTGATTTGGCTAATTATATGAATATTTCACAGGATTTGTGTGAAAAGTTCTTGGATGCAAGGATACTGCAACTAGCATCCTGTCAGAAAGTTATTTCAAAAGCATATCAAAGCGTACTCGATCCACCTGGGATATTAATTAGTTTACCTTTTTTCTTTGTCTAAAAGCATATTAAAGCTACAAATCTTTTTCCTTTTTTTTTTTTTTTGATCCAGACAAGAGTTTTACCTCTTAACATTTTTTTTTTTATATTACCGTAATAAATTTTGCAGTTCGAAATTTTAATTCCACACTCGCAAATTATGACACGTGGGAGACATACAACTGTATAAGTGGTCTTCCTGAGTTTGTACGACTGGCATTGCTTCAAGACAATTGTGCGCAACGGTGGGGGTAAATCAAAATATTTTACTTAATTTTCTTTAATAATCTGTATCGTAGATTCAGAACTTTTATATCATTATATCTAGGATGTACTAATAATAAAATAAAAATCATCCTATAAAGAGGCAAGAAGAAAAATACGAAAATTTTCATATAGTGGCCAGATAATAAATAGAAAATTGCATTTTAGATTAAATATTTTACAAATCCATTACGCTGGTTCACGACCTATGTAACGTGGTCATTTTTACCTTTATATATACTTTTTTAGAATTATAGTACAGAAGAAAGGCCATATCACTGGTAAAGAGAAACAGTTTTGTCAACAAATTGAGTCAAACTAACCTTCCAAAAAAAAAAAAAAGGGTCAAACTATTAAAAAGTTTTTGGACCTTAACCTCGTGGATAGAAAACTAGCTAGACTTCTTTCCAATATAAAATTAACAAATATAGATTTATCTCATAGAATTCGGGTAACTCGTTGGAACAGTAGCATATCGTGCGGATCTAATTTGATCCGCTCAAAGATTAATAATAATAAATATCAACGAGCATATCAAAATATTGCTGCCCTAATGTTTGATGTTTGAACTAAGAAAATTCTTACCTGGTATATAAGACGGAAAAGTATATTTTTCTAACAAAAAAAAATTATGAAATTCTACATGATATAATCATATTTTAGGCGCCATAGTAGGACCAAGCTCTCATGCCGCTCCTTAATTAATTATATAAGTCTGTGTAAAATGGTTAATTAATTACTAGATTTTGAGATTGAGGTTTTAAGAACTGACATTGTGTATTGTCAATTGTGCGTCTGAGTCATTTTTGTTCTAACATATAAAAAGTAAGGACGTCATTTTTATATTTTATTTTTTAGTGCGGACTTCATTTTTATTTTATTTAGCTCAATACGATTTAAAGCACGCAGACCGATCTGCTAATTCAATTCAGAGAAAAGTTACATTGATCTGATATGTTGGGCTTAGATTAGACCGTATATACACTTAAAACACACACACACATAATTTTCTAGACGACGATAATAATTTAAAACAAGACTCTCTCTAGAAGGGAAAAAAAAAACAAAGTTTAATGTGAATCGGATATGTTTGGTTAAGAACTTAAGATCATACGGTGTAAATTATCAAATAGAAAATTCCGTAATAGAATAAATTTTTTTATATGGGCCGAAAACTAAACTGTTTATTTAAAATTATGAACTAATGTAATTGGTCAGAACTCAAATCGGATTGAAAAAAAAAAATTCACTATAAAATATTTTTGTCTATATTAAGCTAATAATATAAACAAGTATTAGCTACAATGTTTAGAAAATTGGACCGGATCAATCAGCTCTACATAGAACTAAAGTAATCACCAAGCTGTTGGTCTACATATAAATCTAAACCAGTGGATTTTTTCATGATCCTTTCACCGTCTCTCGACTCTCAGTCATTTCCTTATCCAAATAAAAAAAAACAAAAGAACTCTCAAAACCTAAAATCTCGTTTGCACTACCGATTTAATATCAATTTTTTTTGTCACCCAACAAATCAGTTGAACCAATCGATAGCTCCACTGATTTTATATCCTAATCAATTTTCAAAATGTAGAATACTAGCAGGCTTGGTCATTAATTTGGTAGCTCCACCGTTAGATATATTCAATTCAATTGCATAAAAATCGACAATGGACAGTGCTACACGCCACTTTCCAGACTAAATGCTCACTTTAATCGGCACATTGATAAGAGGTGCGCTATTGTTGTGCAAAACATTTATTTTTGCAAAAAAAAAAATAAGATGGTTGCATGAGCAAATTTTCATTAACAAAGACAAGTGTCCAAGCCAACAAATTAAAAATAGATGCTATATATAATAAAAAGACGATTGGAAGAGGGGAGAAAAAGGAAACTCTGGACCTCTTTTAGCACATGATTTTGTTGTGGCATTTGATATACAAGATAAAAAGACTGATGATATTGAATGCGGGCTTGCTTAACCAAATATTAAAAATTTCGAAAAGACGTAGCCATGAGATTGAGCAAAATAATTGATTCAATACTGACCTATCAAGTACTTTTTTTGTGATGTTTTTGTAACTGTATCCCAGGAGAATGACATGTAAGATTAGAAAACTAATGTCATACTCTTTTTTTTTATTTTATATATATATATATATAGTCGAGGACTTTGGGATTTAACATACTTTTTACTACATAAAAAAAAAACTTACAATTTACAGAGAGTAAAACGTAGCAATAAATTAAATGAAAGATTTATTTTAAATAACTATGTTTATTATTAGTTTTTGGAAATGAATGCAAAGATGAGATCTTTATCTAGCAAGAGCAAACAACACATTACATTAATGATAATTGGAAACAACATTATTGGTGCATAGCCATTTGTGTAGAGGCACCACATGTGCTCTTGTCCACGCAAAAAAGCAATAAGGATTTGCCCAAGATGTAAATCTGGCGCAAATTAGGTTTCTTGTGCACGCTTGTTTATCCTTTTGTTGCCTACAATTAAAGGAAAAAAGATCAAATAAGCGAAACTTATGTGAAAAGGGAGGGAACACATAGGCCGGTTAGTACAAATAAATGGCGATGCATGGTAGAAACTAGAAACCGAAAAGAGATGACTTGATACATGGGATATAATCTTTGTGTCCGATCTCCATTGCATACAAATGCAGACCTCTCCATTGCTCTGTGAAATCATCCAATTAACTTGATTATGTTGCAAAATAGAGACTTCAATCATCATATATACCTTAGCTACTAATCTAAATTTATTTAGCTTTCTATATCATTATTTGATGTATTATTTTAAACCACCAGTCATGTGCTTGTACATTCCAAGGTCAGAGACATTAGAGAAAGAAAACAGATGCGGCTGCTTCATATCACAACGGAGAAGAATAACTAATTATACATGGATGACATCAACAAGTAAGAGTGGGCAATGGTGGATTGCGATACAACAGTAAATGAGATAAATGCATGATGGTGTCTTGACCCGAATGGATGGTGGCATGTATAATTGGACGCAAAACGGAATATAGAGTGGGGGTCCGATTATTCATGCACATGAGCTTTATTTTCTTATGGACATATACTGACCTTGACAGATCCTTTAGTAGAAATGAGGTATAAGAAATGATCAAAGCGTCGCATGACCAACCTTTATGTCGTCCATAAAATAAGAAAATAGATTTTTTTTTTCTCTTTCGTCAATTCCATGTTCTCAATTAAATATAATTTATCCTTAGAGATAGGTGGATCCACGCAATAAAAATAAGGGATAACATTTAATTGTTTATTACATAATGCATCTAAATATATTTGCTTACTGCTTTTATATTGTATTCTTTAAAAATATGTTCCTAATTGATTCATAAAAATATGAAAATTATTCCCTTAATAACCTCCAATGATAAAATAAAATGATTTTGATATAATTACTACACATAATATCAAAATTTAATATGGTATATTTATATAAAATTTTTTTAGCTATTCCTATCAATATTAATTTTTAGAAGAATCATATATATATAGAAGAAGCCGAAAGCTTCTCATAAAGCACAAAAAACTCTGTGGATGCGTCTGATGCACTATATTATTTCTCAAATATCAATTATGCAAAACAAAGAAGATCCTAATATGAAACAAATAACAATGCAGCATTTTTCCGAAGTAATATGAAGACATGTCAAGTGCATTTACGCGAGGTAGAGAATTCATATGACATGTTATAGGTAGTATGGACGAAGAAATTAATAATAAATAATTTAAAGTGACACATGGTAACTTGTTTACTCGGTAAGATGGTGGTACCAAAATGTACGTGTTACATATATAAGACCACAACTATTGATTATATTTCCTCTCCGCAGGTCTTCGGAAGCTCAGTTCTTAAACAAATTCTAGAGAGGCTTGCCAATTGCCATTAAGAATCCCTTGTGGTTCGTGAATAACTAGCTCGAAACGTGGCATATATATAGTCTTACTGGCACCATTAATTTGTTTTCCCCATGGCGTCTATTATGACATAAACTGGATTTTACTATATAGCTAGTGACCTTAATGTTTTTTTTTTTTTATATATATATAATTTTCTTCACTTCTCAACCATTTAAGGCGCACGCCATATATATTTTGCAAAATTCCAAAACTTCCAATGACAATGATTATATATTTTTTTTTTCATTTTCAGAAAATGGTAAAAAAAAACCCATAATATATTATAACATTGGATCCTTAAAAAAAAAAATTGGTATGCATACTATTGGAACTTTACAAACCGAGATATATAGCCAGAATACTGGTGCATCTTTATAGTGCTTTGCGAAGTACGTAATTAAATACGTAGAATATCGGTAGTACAGTTTCATATATATCTAAATATTTGAAATTGACTTTGAACTAACCGATTGAAACCATCGAATATCATCTACAGTTTGTAATTTTAATGTATACTATTTAAAAGCTCAACAACAAATAATATTTTATAATCAACAATTATCAAATTTCAATGTAGTCCAAAACTTAGGAGAACTAGTGTAAAAAATAAATATTATTACCTCTAATTTAGAGTATGTTTAAACAATATGAAAAGTATTATTAATATTCTATCATTCCATGACTAAATGAAATTGTCATTTAATATACCAAGTTTTGTTCATTTCAAGATGACGAATATGTGACGTAAGACTGATCAGGAGACATTGCAACCGGATACCATGAAAAAAATCCAAGTGTAAGGGGAAGTGGCTGGAGCTAAGTGTTGTTGCTCTCTTGAGTTGCAAGCGCCATGAACATTAAATACAGAACTGGAACCCTCAAACCCAGCTCACTCCGCGTTCTACTCCGCACCAAATATGACTCATGCAACTAAACTAAGCGTAGGATGTTGGCTCCTGACACGTGCCATGTTGGCTCTTTACCTGCGAATTGACCGTTGACTGTTCATTGCTTTTAATGGTTGCACCACCTATGCGGGAGTAAAGGCCGCTCTGTGCTTGGTGCACCCCGGCCACTACTGTTTTCTTAATTCTTATTTTGTTATAATAATATGATTATTTTATGTTTGATCCATATCCCCGGCCCCTTCTGTCTCCCACGGTGGTAAGGCCGTAAGGTGGGGATGTTGGCTCGACGCCACACAAGGTGCCGTTGACTTTGACTTGCATCGAGATATGGATATCTAGTAGTGACACTGAATATTGATATGCATGGGAGCATAAGAGCACATCTGCTAATTCATTCCGGCCATATCCCTCTTCTTTAATTTTCTTCTTTCTCATTTTTCCATGTTTCTTTTTTTTTTAAGATAGGATGGATCGAGCTCATTTCCGAATAAATTTCTTTAATTTGGAGTTGATAGTCAATAATTTTAAGAACAAATTTAAATAGCTGCCGCTATCGCTATCTCCAGCGACTCGGTAGACCGCTATTTTGCTAAATCAAAAGTGTCGTTGTAGCGGTGTTTGTTAGTATACCATGATATATACTACTTAAAAAAAATCATTTTTAGCTTTTTTTATTATGGCTAGAATAGTGAAAATTAGTAATGTATAGATGCATTATAGTTGTATTTTAGCGAAATATAGCGACGTAATTTATCATTTATTGATATAGCTAGAATCAATGTTATGAACATATTTTTGGCATATAGAATCCGACTGACTTGATTCAAATCAAGTACAATGTAATTTGCATATTGTAATAATGGATTGTAAAGTTGTACTTATTAAATTAAACTATTAAAGAATGCATATAATATGATATTTAATTTTTAATTAAAATATGTACCTGATGTGATAAACAAGTACATATATATTTGTACCCATAGCGACTGCAAAATGACCGCTATTCGCTATCCGCTATGGCTTGAGATTGTCCGCTATATATGAAACCACTATCTGATTTTAAGAGAAAATTACATGTGATAAAACAATACCCTTAATCATATAAATCGTTATTACAGTGCTAGCTAGAGAGGGCTTAATTAGTTTATATAACGTTAGATTTTTTTTTCCAAAAAAAAATCATATTAACAAGTGCTTCTTATATCATATAATAATGTAAGGCCCTCTTAACGTTTATTTTCTTTTTTTTTTTTTATCCTCTTCTTCTTCTGAATATATATATATAGCACACAGCTATCATGAACTCAACCACACTACTTGAAAATTTTTTTTAGGTAGTTGCAAGGCAAAAGAGGTATAATATTTTGCAATTTGCATGCTAGTGCACTGACTGTAAAACATTTTGCATGGAACATCCAAATCAAATATGCTGCAAAAAAATTAAGAAGTAGTAGGAACAGGTGATAAGATGTTTCACTTCGCCCAAAAAGCAACACTTAGATATCCTGCCAACCTCTCTTTAATTTGTTAAGGTTAATTATTCGTAGTGAGAATTCTATTTTTGAATTTTTGATGCAAAAGCCACATAAATATTGTTATTTTGTGATGAAGTATCAAATTCCACCACATTTGAGTACATATGTTTAATATTAACTCCTCTGAAAATAAGAATTTTATAAAGGAGAATATGTATATTGTAAATTTTCCAGTTGAGTCCACCGCCACTATTTGATAATTAAGCTTGAGAGTCTAGCTAATTTTGGTAGCACTTCTTGCGGCCCTCTTAACCCTGTTATCTCGGTTGTAAAGCACGAATCAAAACTTTTAAAGTATAATTAAGTACATGACTATGACGTCATCTTGCCACTAACTTATTAAATGACATGGAATTGCCAACCTTTCCTGAAGCAAGAAAGATCACAATTTAATTGTCAAACCATTTCCTTTCCCCACTTTTAAGTCACATTCTTCCCTATGGAAGACAGTGGTTAGTTAATTATCTTTTTTGACTCCAGTATAGTGATTAAGTAACTTATCCGAGGATAATCGTGGGTTCCAGCTGTTAACTAACAGTCATAGATCACTATTAATTATTAACTCTTTCAACATTCATTATTCATGGCCTCAATAAGCAATTAATCACACCAATAGCCTTATTCCACGCATCCATGCATATATTCTCCAAGACGCTGACCATGCATAATCAAACATGAGCTTGCTGGGCGGAGAACGACGATGGCACAAATGTGTTATATATGATGAGGATTCATTAACAACATATTCGTTTGAAATCTTGACTTGAATCATCATCTTTTCTTTGATTATTTTTCTTTAAATAGTAAATGATCGATCTCAAATGAATAGGTGTGGAAAACTATAATTGTAAACCACGATCGAATCTATGTAAACATTGGTTTATACATTTCTTTTAGTTTCGACTTTAGGGATAATCTTTTTTGCTATATCTTTTTGAGAACCACCTAATAACATGATATATCATTCCCATGCAAAATGATTAAATTTGATGCAATGATCAATATTTCCAACATTTGTGAATGTGATCAACTGTACATTTGTATGTAATTGGATGCGCGATTAATCTACAAGGACAAATATTCTTACCAACCTATTTTTTTTTTAACAAAAACTTTTGTACTTGATTTAAGAAATCGTTATTAATGTTATCAAGATAAAGTATTTTAAATGGACCCTAACTATTTGTATATTCAATGAATAATGCAGGATTATAATGTATTAATTGGGCTATTGGCAAATGACATTCAAATTTAAAAGAAAAAAACTTTATTGCAGCTAAACAAGTTGTGTATCAAATTTAATACAATTAGAAAATAGATTGATTATTCATCAAACAGTTTAGAAATTATTTGTATAGTTTTAATTAATTACACTTGATTGGGAAATAACCTTCAAACTAATCCAAATCATAAACTTATTATGATTTCCTTTTTAATTATGATTGTAGTTTTATTATAATTGTTGCGGTTTCATTTATACAGAAACAGTTATTAACACTCTGTACATATAAAAAAATACATCAATAAGCAGGTTTTGAGGTCTCTTGGAATCCATCTTCATTAAGCTCGACAGGAATTTATTAATTAAAAGTTATAACATTTACAGATATCCGACAAAATTGGAGGATAGGAAAAAGGAATATAATTACACATGGACCCACAGGAACCGATAAGATGAATAAAAGTCAAAAAAGAGAGACAAGGAGTCAAAAACAGTTGACCTTCGCTGGATAAAGGAAAAATTCCACTTGTTACCTGCCAGAAATTGAAGGACCCAAAAAAGAAAGGTACATAAATCAGTATGGTACCAGTACCGCCACCAGAGTGCCTCGTAGAGTAAAATAACCACAAATCCCTCGGAGGATTCTCTGCTAGTAATGAAAAATTGAAAATTGTCCACCGACGTCTTAGTTTCCCATGCGCGCGGCCAACTTGAGCGGGGATTGTCGTATCAGAATTGGTGTTTTTACTGTGTCTAGTACAGAAATCTGAAAATAACAGTGACAGGACAATGTTTAGTCCTTGGTCTTCAATTCCTTTGCTTTAATTATGCCACAAAATACTCTATGAAATCAGAGAGAGACAGGTCGTGTGATAACACTGATAAGTGATAACACAATACCATGCTTTTATGAATCTCGATCTTGGCGGTCCAATATCTTCATGCTATCAAGTTTCTCTAGTTTACTTGGTGTTCAGTTTTATTTACTTCAATACCATAAACTTATTTAACGACCATGGTACTGGTAAAATTAATCTCAATGCAGAAGAAAACTGAATGTTAGAAACTAACATTCATGTTCCTTTATTATGTAAGTATAGATCAATTAAAAGTTCAAAACTGATATATAGTTATATACCGCCAGTGGGATATATTGTTTAACATATACAGGTATGTACGTACGTTTTCTATTGCGACCCTATATCGCCTTTACTTCTGAACTAGAAACGTTCTTTTACATATATTATGTATATATCTCTAAAGATTTTTCTCCAGTAACTCAATATCTACCTCGCTTTCCAAACATCATAAATTAAGTCTTCCTTCACTGAAAGGAACTGCATTGAAACAAAATGCAATGTTTCATATAATACAAGTAAGTAAGCAGTCCGTATCAAATCAAATGGGGCAAATTGCCTAAAGTTTAGGACAAGAGGGACATGAAACAAGACCATCATCAAGAGGGACCCTAACACATTTGTAACGCTAGAGCTAGCCAGTATGAAATTTTTGTTGACTTATATTTTTAGGTCGAAAAATTATATTAAAAATCTATTGTTCCTTTTCATTTTTCAAAGGTACTGAAAATTATAGCAATATAGCCCAACTCAAACTAGTTTTGAATTTCAAACTTCTATGTTTGTAGCAATATTGAAATTTTCTTGTCTACCACACTTAACATAATAAACATACAATAAGTTGAACAAATAGGATGATGATATATAACAGTACCCTAATTACTTGAGTAGAGCCAAATTATATTATAACGAATCCCTGTTCGACACACGCCAGGAATGCGATTTCCATGATGTAATGTTTGAATGTGTAGCCGTGTGTCGTGACGTCCAACATTTCGACATGACAAGCCCTTTTCAGCAAACTCGTGCATGCCTCTAAGTCAAGTGTGTACATCAAAGGCTCCACAATGTCTGGCTCCATTGGCTTGTACATTTGCAAGCATTCATTCATCTGACCTAAAAGCAAGAAACACTGATCCGATCTTTCCGTTAAACCCTACTTGGGGGTCTTATGTTCTCATGGTCCAGCGTCAACATTAAATTTATTTATTAATTATTTGGTTTGTCGTTGCAACTTGGGTAACAAGAATTACATGCAAGTCATTTTCCATGGGTCACTTACATAAAGGGAAAGCATCTGAGACTAAGGCCTCTCAACGTGCTCATAGGGTGGACACCATCACCTTTGTTTCTCTCTTTCCCTTTCCTTTTCGTGGCATTTATGGTCTCGTTTTTCCTTAGAATCTGATTGCGATCACCATTTCGTACCAGTGTACGTAAAACCATTTCATCCTTGTTTATTTATTTTTCTTTTGCAATACCTACAGAAATTTAAAATTTGAGTCAAATTCCCTGTTTCATTCTACTCTATAGCATGTTTCCTTTTTTGTTACTTGTTTAACAGTAACGTACATATATCCCATGTACTTATTCTTCGTTATATAAGATATTCTTATTTTTTTTATTCCCCTTTTCTGATCGTAGGGTTGAGACAGAAAGGTTTTTTCTTATTACCTCCCTTTCTTCTCTAATCTATATATATATGTATATGACAGATACTACAGGATTTGTTAGTGATGCAAATGTCGGAATAATGCCTCAACACTAGGACCACATAAAATGGGACCATGTTGTAGTTTTGGTTGATCTGGTGTCATGACGAAATACGTTGTTATATGGCGAAATTCTCGGTGGTTTTTACGCTCAGCAACCGACCGTGTTGGGACCATTCTCTAGTAGGTTTTCCTCATAGCACAATGTTTTTTTTTTTTTTTTTTTTTGTGTGTTATGAAGGGGAAGGTGGAGAGGGATATGGTGATCTACAGGATTTGAAGTGTTTTGTTAATTATTTGTCTTGTCATGGTCTTGATCTTTGATATCAAGAATTTAACTCAGAAAGTTAATTACCACTATGGTTTAGTTGAAAAAATTGCTAAAATCCAAGTTGAGTTGTAGCTATCTTTCTATTGATGTACTATTATGTGAGACAGAGCTTATCTCAATAATTAAACACATAAAAAATTTCTCTCTATCCAGAAGTTTATCAATAACTTCTGTAAATTTAAAAAAAAAAAAAAAAATCAGCGATCGCTATACAGATGACAAAGAAGACAAACCAACTACCAACATAACGAAGGTACAAACATAGATTTGCAATATCGTTATTTTGACAAGTGATCATAACCCAACAAAAAATGAGTGGAGAGCGATATTCTTTCACATGCTCACAATCACTTCGAAAGAACTGTTTAATTATTTCTTGTAGAAGGTGGCTCTCTAGGCTACTTATACTACGCCTCTAGGGCTCGACAAATTCAAAGTAGATCTCATGTAATTTAGCTAAAAAGTGGTCTATCCTATCCAATTATTTATTGTGATGCGTGAATAGTAGTATAAGAATGGACCAGTTTGTCGCTGCTATTTTCTAATCAGTATGAAAATAACTACGCGCTTTTGTTTTGTTTTTTTTGATGCAGTATGAGTAGTTCTGCAGAATGAGAGAGAAAGTTGTTCATGACGTGTACATATTAAATTTCGGTTAATTTGTAGAGAGACAAAAAGAAAAATCTATATCTAGTTAATTATGAGATAGCAATTCCCAATCGAACCTTAATTAACCAAAAAATGGGGCAGGACTAGATAACTTCAATTAATAGCACTTTTTTTTTCTTTTTAAAGCAATTTCATACAGAAATGAAACAATATACAGATATATAGACCAGAGTACACCTCTTGATGAAAGTAAAAGTATTCCCGTCAAGGATAGCATACAAAATTGGATGTTACCATGTGATGAAAGTTGCTTGGTAGCTTTTTGTCTTCTTCATTTTTGGGGGATCTTGGGCGTATATATGGTATGATGAGTCTATTTAGCTAGTATGGTCCCTTATCCATGCAACAAATTATACAGGCTAGGGTTTGCTCAACTATAGTGAGGGCACGTTGCCATGAGAGGCCAATGTTAAAAGGTTGCCCTTTTAAGACTAAAATTGGTCTAGAAATATCATACCGATCGAGTTATTTTCTGGAAAAAAAAAAAAAAAAAAAGTGCACTAGATAAAAAGGAGAAGATAGTGTGTGGGCCAATGGCCATAGCAATTTTACGGGCCTCTAGGGTCTAGGCTCTTGCAGTTGGATCTGATCCTGCTTATTATTATTATCTTTGCTTTCTTGCAAAATTTTGGAACTTCGTCGCTGAACCCTTTCAAGTGATTATGAAGAAATCACTGACTGATGAACTACTAAATTAGACAACTTTGGGAAACAAACCATCATTATCAGCAAATGCAAAATAAAGTCTTATGTTTAGGAGGAAACAAAAAATAACATATATATTGAAAGCTACAACTAATTTACGTTTTAGTGCTCTGTCCTTATATATATACTCCTTAAGGACCTTAAGATGAAAAAGATTGATGCTTCCCACGCTTCTAGCACGTCTTAATAAGTTAATAGCGCCCTGTCCTTAAGGATCTTATACCATCAGGGAGTGCCCTGCAATGTTTTGAAAATCGGACCGGACCGACTGGTTAAACTGGAAACCGGACCCCTGTCAGTTTCCGGTTTCAACCAGAAAAAATCCAGTTCAACCACGGTTAAACTGGAAAACTGGCCACCCAATAGCCTTCCCAGTTTGGTGGCCGATCTGATTTTCAAAACATTGGTGCCATGTCGACCCACTATTATTTGTTCATAGATAATTTTCATTCTAGGAAGATAAAATGTTTTTGGCAAGGGAAAATTCAGATTTCAGTTGAGGTTCTTTCTTATCATATTATGTTAAAAACGATTTATTATTTAAAAAATAATTAAAATTAATAAAAAGGGTTATAATAACCCAACTAAATATGCATAGAGGGAGTTATTTCTTGAAAATTTTAAAAGTTATCTTTCAAATAAAGAAGATTTCTGGAGTTAAATCCAATTTTGCCAAATTTTTATTGTTTTAAGTTAAACCAATGAAACATTAAATTTTATGCAGATACAATTGCTGAAATCAACTTGTTTCTTGCATCTATCGAATGAATTCGGGCCTCCATTCAAATGGACATGCAACATGTTTTAAGCGCATGTACTTATTTTATAAATTTGGGCCGTATTTATGTCAGATAATCGTGAAAACAGATGGATGTTATTATGTACGATACCACTTGCTTGCACACATCTTTATATATGCCAAATGAAACTAATTATATTAAATAGACAAATATTGTGAACGCATACGTTTTATAAGAGATTAAGTTGTTAAAACATTGTAATTAAAATATGTTTCATTATTTAAAATCTGGACTGAAAATAATTCAAGAAAAAATGGGGCTTATAGTGTATGACATAATGCACGGAATGAGAGAATGAGAGGATCATTAACAAGAGTACAAATGGCGGACCCAGAATAACAATGATGGGTCTTAAAAGAGAAAGATGAGTTGTCTATCTGTCTTGTCGACCTACCTTTCTTTTTCTCCTGAGGCAATATGATTATGTCTGAAGAAAATGACGAATTCAGATCCCTTGAGACGGTGTAAGAACGTGCTCAACTCTGTAGCAAGACGCATCCTTTACTAAAATAAAACTGTTAAAAGGAAGTGCTAATTATTATCCATGATGGGGATATAGATATGTCTCAAAATATATATTTGCGCCCCTAAATAATTGATTAGATATATCAAGTTTTATAGATTGGCATTCTATTCTATTAAAATCTAGTTAATTAGATTGATACTTTATGACTTACTTCGCTGAATAGTTTAGAAACATAATAACTGACACAGAAACAGTTGCGACTATATCTTTGTTTTTTAATTTGTAAGGCCCGATTCGAATTGTTTAAATTGATTTCATATCCATTGTGGAAATCAAATTTTATATATTTTTAAAATAATATAAAATTTAATTTCCACAAAATTTGAATATAATTAAAAATATATAAAATTTGATTTCCGCAAAATTTGAATATAAAGATTAGTTTGTGACTTTGTGTAGTTTGGATCGATAACAAGAAGCTTCAAAATGAGATAGTCACAACTCACAACTGATGACCTCATCAGTCATTTTGCTTCTCTTTCAATAATGACTGAAAATATGACGGACAGTGACTATATGCTAAAATCGGTCCTCCGTTGACATTTGTATTTCTTAGACTCCGTTCCAGAAGGAAAAGGAATGAGACCGCGATTATCTTGCTCAAGAGGAAAAAATGGACGGAAATGAAGGATACTAGAGAGACAGAGAGAGGGAGAGATCGGTTACTCTCCGATTTGGAATGTACCGAGTCCTTTCGTCGGGAGCAAACCCTTAATAAATTTTAGATCATATGCATTACGCTTTCACGCGGTATTCAATATGTATATTTACAAACAAACTAAGGTACATAAGTTTTATTGGGGAAATTTTCCATTCATTCTTAGGTTTGTAGATTGAAATTTGAAACATTGTGGATGCTGACGCTGATTGTAACACTGTACTTGTAAATGAAATGAAACCCTATACAACTCTACTATTTTTGTCCATTCCCTTGTTGTGATCCTACTTCATTTAACATGTGGGAAATAACTGAGAAGTTTCCTAAAGCTAAATTGGAATTTGTCGCCAAGCTATGTTTAGCTACGGTGTGTCAGCTCATTAACTACCGCATCTATAATAACTACAATAGTCCGTATGAATTTCATGATTGTTTCGTCTATCTACTTATCAAGGTATCCACCCACTTATTAATTATACAAATTATCTTTCTGTTAAATTATTTAATATAGAAATCTAAATAAATATATAAAGAAATGTTTGTTTATAGTGTTCATAATTATTAACTTCACTTAATAGAAAAATATTATTGTTAATAAATGAGTAGCTAGGATGGACTCCAATGATATTTGAAAAACATCTTTTCTGTTTGTACTTCACTCTTCATGTTTTGTGTCTAGAAAATAAAAACATGCATGTCATATCTACGGCGTATCAGACGCATCATGTTTGGTCTCCGTTATATGCCACAACAAGTCTACAGTATGACTAAAAGCATGTCACTTGCGGTGTTTTAGAGACTGATCGAAACGCTAAAATAATCGCAAGATTTAGAAATGGAATTGGTGCGATTTGAAAAATATGATCGGAAGAGAGGAGAACTGATATCTCATATTTATATATGTATTTTTTACTGTACTTAGCACCCAAATATTACTCAAGCCATTGAGAAAGTTTAATATGCACCATAGTGTATAGGACTTTCTATGCACCACGAATTTTTTTGGAGATATTTTTATAAATTGACAAATTTAATTTAATCAATCTAATCTACATAATGAAATTTCATAACAAACCAAATTTTACAATTTTTGATATTTTATTACTATTTTTTTAAGACTTGCTATTATTGGAAACAAACTACTAGTTACAACATTCCAAAAATAGCAAGTATTAAAAAATTCGACAAAAATAGTAATAAGATCTAAAAAATTATAAAATTTGGTTTCCTATGAGATTTTAATATGTAAATTAAATTAGTTAAATTATATTTGTCAATTTACAAAAATACCCTCGAAAACGTCCGTGGTACATAGAAAGCTCTATGCACTATGGTGCATATTAAACTTTCTCCAAACCATTATAATTGCCTCATGAATTGTTGTATTTTCCGAGATTTTGGTACTGTCGTCGCTTGTTTATTTGTTTTGTAGAGCTCTTGTGGAAATTGAAGATGAGACACGACACGCGAAGAGGATGGACTAGACCACAAGCCAGACGACTCATTTCTGACTTACTTAGACGTGCTATGGACCATTGGAGGCCAGTACAAATCGAGTATCGAGCATATGAGCCTCATTCTTAGCCTTTTTGGCGGATCCAGACGCGCATTTCGTACCAAAATCTCCTGATTTCGGTCTGAAATTATTTCAAAAAAGTTCAGAAATAGAAGTTTTGAAGAAGGAAAGCGCGTTTCTTTGCCCTAGCCGCCTCATGGCCCTCTCCCCTAGTTATATAGGTGTTTATTCTCGGCAGAGAGCTGATTCCACATTCTACCACATAGTTTCCACCTCTCGTTGGACGGTTTTGACTCTTTCCACAGAATTCTTTGAAGGACAACAAGTTTTGAAGATGACAGTAGTGAGGCAGGCAGCTCTCCATCGATTTCTTGGCCTTACAAGAAGGAGTAAAGGCTAAAGGGATACTTCAGTTTACTCTTTTATGCTCTTATTTCATTATATGTTGGGTTTGTATCTTAATACTTGCATCATACTTGTGATTTCTGTTATAAACATGTTAGACTAAATATTTATGTTATCTTAGGGGAAGTTAGTAGATTAGTTTAGTATTTTGTGATGACTTGATGGATTTATGACTTGCTATGTGATTTATTTAGTTGTGAATTATATCTTATTTTGTTAAATCGATTGCTTGTTTTATTGTCTACCTTGTGATGAACTGCAGCACCATTAGAGCATTAGACTAAAATTTGTAATTGATTGATTAAGTATTTGAAGTAAGCCAATCGCTCGAAAGAGGAGGTTAGTTAACGATTGAAAGGTGTAACTTTTAGTGATTCGACATAACCTAAATACCTCTAGAAATTCTTCTAAATAATCTTAAATAATTAAAGTCCGACACAGAAGTTTAGGCTTAGTTGTTTACGTGGTGAAAATCGAGTTTCAAGTCAGGTCTGAACCAAAATCGCGACAACTGAGGTTAAGACTTAGGTCTAATCGTCAAGTGACCTTCACATTGTATTGTGTAAAAATATCAAGTCAGAACGAAAGGTCTAAAGCAAGTTTTGGTACAAACAGTATAGATTTTGATCCGATCCGAAATATACCTCTGTCTTGGTGAAAATCATGGACAGAGGTGCTTTAGAGCTGAATTAATTGAACATGAAACCCTAGGACATCTCTTGCATCTGTTTGAGTTATAAAATCTATAAAAAATCAATCCCCAAGATATTTTATTATTTTATCACTTTTCTACTTCATTTTATTGTTATTTTTATACTTGCAACTTATTCCAAAATTTCCATAAAAATTCATCTGTCTAGATTTTAAGAAAGTCTAAGTCTGATACTCAACTAAACCGTCCATATGGGTTCGACCTTATCTTTACCAGAACGATTAGTGAGGTAAATCTTAGGAATAAATTTATTGGCCTAGGATTAAATTCCTTCATCAAGAACGGAGGAAAAGAAAACTTCGTGCGATTTCATCGCCTACAAATCTTGTACAAAACTCTCGCCAAAAACATCGAAATTTGGCGAGAATTCGTCGCTCACTGCTTCTCCTCCCTCTTTCTCTCTCTCCTCCGGTGGCTGATCAAATCGCATCAAAATTCCAGCTTTCTTTGCCGATCGACGAAAATATTTTCGAGTGAAAAATCTTCTCTTTTCTCTTCCATTGAAATGAACTCTTTTATCGTTATTCTCTCTTCCGAACATGTTGTTACTATTTGAGATGAACATAAAAGGAACACACAAATATTTAGTCTAACATTTATGTTGTCTTAGGGGTAGTTAAATGGGTCAAGGAATGGGTTAAGTACTTGTTTTTTTTTTAGGGCCAAGGAATGGGTTAAGTACTTAAGATCAGACATAATTTCTACTTCGTCGAAGACCTCGCTGGCGTGTCGTGCGCTGCTGCGTGTCATGTGCTAAATGCGCTTCTTGGATATTACGCGTCGTGAACTGTGCATCCTTTCCTGTTGGATCTTTCGCTGGTCCGAAATTTTGTTACGATCAACAATTGTTAGCACCTAGACCTAGTTATAAAAAACTTTTACGCTTACAAAATTTTCATAATCGTCTCATCAAAATCAAATAAATAAGACTGTCGTCACAAATAAAAAAATGATGGCTTGAAAAAATGTACTGTCTTTTCTAGGTAGGATTACTTCTCTGTTTTTATTATTTTCTGATTGTACTGTCTTTTTTCGTATTAATATATTGCCCATTGGCCACTCGCCAAAAAAAAAAAAAAAAAAGTGTACTGAAGTATGTCTCCAGTTTACCAGTCTTTTTTCAAGAATGCCTCCAGTTCAGCTGTCCAGCGGTGCGAGTCAGCTTTCAGAGTACAGAGCAGACTGACAGGTCTGTCTTGTTACGGATGCATTTAATCAATGCTCCAAAAAAAAAAAAAAAAAAAAAAAAAAAACAGAGCAGATTCATTTAACCAGGTTAATAATGATGCTGTATTGCTGTGGTCCATTTTCTTTTATCCATTTGCTTTCATAAAAAGGCCTCTATTTTTCTTTTACCTGTCTGTTTGCTCTCATTTGTTCATACAACAATGTAGATGTTGCTCCTCATTTGCAACGAAGTAACATGCTTGTCATTCAAAAATAATCCGAATAGATTTGAAGTTTGCATTTCAGATGAAATGGAAATATCTCGAGGATAGTTCGTTACTATAAAATGAAAAGAAAAATTTTATTGCAAACTTAAAAATAGGTCTCTAAATTTTACAAATAATGACGGATAAGTATCGTGGTATGATCTTTACAATACAGCTAGTTTGAAAATAATTTGGAAAGATGCTGAAAAAGGATATAACGAATATAATACAATATTTATTCAGATATGTATTATTATTACTATGATAGAAAAGAAAATTGATTTCTGTCATCGTGAGAAATGCCATCGCTTGTCATCGCTGAGGCGCTCCCTCAGCAATGGTTCTCACCCAGCGCATTTTTATCCCATACCTAAATGTTCAGTTAGATAAGTACAAATGTTCCGTTATTTGAATATAAATGTTCAATTAGTTGCATTAAAAAATATAAATGTTATAAGCAAAAATGTTCATTTTATTAAGTATAAATATTTAGTTTAGCAAATACAAATGTTCAATTGAGTAAGTACAAATATTTTGTTAATTGAGTATAAATGTTCAGTTAGTTGCAATAAAAAATACAAATGTTATAAGCAAAAATGTTCATTTGGATAAGTATAAATGTTCAATTTAGTAACAACAAATGTTCAGTGTAGTAGGTACAAATGTTCAGGTTATTAGATATAAATGTTCAGTACGACTTTTCGGTTTTTTTAATAGGTGAGCGAAGGGGTCAGGAACCGGACAAAAAACATATGAAAAAATTAGAAGGGGTCATGAACCGATCCGATTCAAATAAATTTTTTTCTGACTCTGCCCCTGGCGTACCTCTCTCCAAGACTGACGCACATTCTATATAATAAAACCATTACTTTACGCATTAAATTGAACACTTTTGATTATTAAACTGAACACATTTGGTTATTAAGCTGAACATTTGTAACTGACAACCGTTTATGTGCAGCGATGGCGCGCGATGACAAATTTAGCGATGACACTTATCATTTCTGGATAGAAAATACACCAGTTCTTCAATTTATTCCTTTCATGGACTAAGAATTATATTTTCGGCCTTCGACGGCCTTAGGCCTATATTTTGTCCATGACTCTCTTCTAACTATTAAGGGCTCTACCAGCATAACATATAACAAAATCTTAGGTAGAAAGGGCATTCCTTAAAAGAAGTTTTGGTACATCTTTGGGCTTCAATTTCAGTTGATTTGACCTTTATAAATAGGAAGGCCTAAGGCCTATTAAATATGAACCAGGTTTTTAATTTCTGAACTTCTTCATATATCTCAAGGTAAGCTGGTCAGGTCCAGAAAGCGCTATTAAGGGTCATAAAAATATTTCAAGTACCAGAATTTTTCAAAACTAATTCGGTAGATCTTCTTCATGAAAAAAATTGCTACACGAGGACCGATTATAAATTAAATGAATTAAATTTCTGTTACAAAGGTAAACTTTTGTACCCGTAAAAGAACCCAAAGAGCATTTGTTTTAATCAATGTATATTACATTTGCAATGGGAAAGCATCAGCAAACCCAAATCATATGATGGATGGTTTCTTAGTGGCTGTGCTATGCTTGGAGACATATCTGTTTCAATCTACAGTATTTATTCTTTTATTGGCTGGATGCCTAGATGTCCCACCTTTGAAATACATACATTATAGTGATGTGAAGGTAAAAAAACGACTCAACAATGTCTAATGGTAGACTATCTTTTCAGGAGTAATGTGAGGATCTAGGGTTTCTGTTTTTAAATTGGGAATATGGATGATGACCTACAGAAACATGTTTGATATATTCGGCGAGATGAATTTCAAATTTTAATTAATTGCACAGAAATATTTATGTAGTAAAATACTATGAACCGTGTTAGTCAAATATCATGAAAAATATAGTATATACTTACAAGATTGTCCTGTCACTTTCAACCAAAGAAACACTTGTTGTCAATACCTCGCGTTTGTGGTCCTTAAAAGGAAAATAGAAGATCTAATACTTAGCTTTAATTGAAAGAATCAAAATATCAATTGGAGTAATTTTATGTTTGTTTTAAATGTTCCCTTTTTGACATCATCACACAAGTTCCTGATCATTATTGTTGCTTCTCAAGACTAAGCAGAAAAAGCTTGCATGAAAAGAAAGGCGATGAAGGCAGAAGGCATATATTCATGTACAGAGGATCTGTTTAAAAGCTACGCATGCTTTGAAATTCTCAAGTCAACACTTAAAAGGTGGCTTAAAGTTGACCTGTAGATGAATTAGCTCCATCAATTTTTTTGCAAGTATTTGTTATCTTTTATTTCATGGAATCTGATGTTTTAGAAAAAAGATGACTTGGATTCTCTAAATCTTTTCCGATGGAGAGAGACCTTGGAACCCAAAAGGTAATGCGAAATAACTTTTCCCCCCTATTTTGTCCTTATTGGCTTTTATATTTCCTCATCTTATTTTGTCCATATTGGCCTTTTATTTTCCTCCCCTGCTTTGTCAATAATGTCCATATTTTCTTTTGGGGTAACGCACCGAAATTGTTACATCTAATATACACATTTAGTTGCATGGCCGAAAGGACCTTTGTTATTTTCAAGTGTTTGACATAAATTCATTTTTCAATGCAAATAGTCAAACAGTCGGTACAAGGAAAGACAGGATATCTTCAATTAGATATATGAAAAAAATTTCAGAACGAGTTGTTCTGATTAGGATTGGAACAATGATGCAACTTTGGTTGATATTTATCAAGGATCTGAGGTCCTGTATAGCTGCTGAGAGAACACGTATAACTACTGAACTGATTACCAAACAAAGTGAAATAATTATTTTCAAACTTAAAATAATATAAATAAATGTGATTTTCTTACATCAATAGTGTATACATATGCCCGATATGTGTATTACATATGAAATGAACATTTAGTGATTTTTTTTCCCTTTTTTTGGGAAACAAAGCATCACTTAAATCAAATAGTCTGACTCTAAAGCAACATAATACTGCTATTCACTACTATATATCACTACCTACAGGGAGATTGAACAGGTATCAGTATATAAAAAGTTTTGTCAGTAAGCTGTAAAACAGAGGATCAATTCCACACAAGGTGAGGGTTGCATTTGCAGAGATTGCATATTATGCCCATGATACGTACGATAATAACAAAATGAATAATTTTTTTTTTTAAAAAATTAAAAAAAAGGCGCAGCACAATATAGTCTGCCCTGGAACACAGTTCATTTGGTAACTAGGTCGACCACTTGAAGGGATGAAACTAGGATTGGAGAATAGGGTAGGCCGAGTTGTCGATGTCGATTTCAATTAGATTTTTTTAACTTCAAATTTTAATATTAGAGTACATCAGATAAACCGAGTTAACAATGTATTTTTATCATTTAACATTAATAAAAATTTGTGGCGTAGGCCAGGCCTATGCATGCCCCTCCCTGTCTTCATCGATGACCAATAACAGATCCAAAATTTATATAACTAGGCATGGTAGTAGCAGTTTCGCTGTGCTATTTTTATTAGATGACAATAATTCAGCATGAACCACCTTAGATTTCTAAATAAATGAAATTATGATTGGTATAAGTATTTTTTTTTAAAAAAAAAATATTTTTAATTATAGAAAATAAAAAATAAAAAAGTATTTTTAATTACGAAAATAGCGGTCACAGATTTTAATTAATACTATAAATTTGGGATAATGTAACTCAATAATTTCTAGGCATAAAAAAGTTTTAATCTAATATTTGTTTCAGTTTTGAAAAAGAATATCATTAGTTGAGTCATATTTTCTGAAAATTAAGTCCAGGCATTAGGTCTAAATCCGGCCCTGAGGTTGTCTAAACTAAGCTGGTACAGGGTATTGACAAGATATGTACATGTATGTACTTGTGACACTCTGATATTCATTTTTTTACCCTCGTCCATGACAAATTTTCTGAATGAATTTGCTAATAAATCATAGACATGAAATGACCTGGTGTTACGGATGCAGATAAGAAAGGAATGTATGGACATAATTTTTGTCACCATGGGAATATATGTCTCCAAATTGAAAGCCAAAATCTTACTTAACTTACTCAGTGATTCTTTCATCATTTAATATTACGAAATGTTAACTCCATTTATAATCAGTAGTGGAGACAACCAATTTGTAAGAACTCAATGCATGCATGTGAACAGAGAAGCCGAAACAGTTTGGTGAATTTTTTTTTTTTTTTTGACTAATTAAGAAAACTATGTCAATGAAACAGCAGTACTACATCAGAAATTTTAAGTTCTCCATAGACCATACCAAGTAAAAAAGAAAAATCACCAATCTCCATTTATTGAACACAATGGAGGCTTACATGTTGCCTCTATCATCTATAACAGAGTAATGACAAGATTAGGTGTTTATTACTAGCCAAAAGCCAAAAGAATCAGAGTCCACGGATATTGCATAATCAAAGTAGAGCATAAAGTAGAACTAGAACCTAAACAGGAGTTGTTTCAATATTAAAATCTCCATCATCGGAAACTTTTTAATATTCATGCTCACACTTGTTAATTTATTACTAGAGGAGCTATCGCTCGATATAGATATCTATAATAAGAATATTTTTATTATGTTTCTATAGTTTAATTATGTTCATTTTTTGATATATTGTGAAGATAATTTATCTTTAGAAATATAGTTTAGTTATTGTACATATTTTGATTTGATTTAAAGAGTTTAATCAATTTAAAGAAAAAATTATATGTGTGTAAATATAGTTATAGTTATATGAAACAATATGATTTATATTATGTTGATATTATTCATGAAATGTAATATGTTTATAAATGACTTATATATATATATATATATATATCGTAAAAGATCTGATTTTTTTCCTATTTTCATTTGAATGAATTTGATTTATATTTTGTAAACCAAAATTAAGAATGGTGATGAAGAGAAATTAAGGTGGGGAGAGATTCTAAGTAACACAAAAGAGAGATGAAGACATGATGAAAATGAAAATAGGAAGGGGTCACAAAAATCAGAAACAAAATAATGTATTGCCAAATTATTTTTATAAGCAATAATAAACAAATTATCAGAAACAGAAACAAAACCGGATCAGTTTTATAAGCAATAATACCCGACACACAAATAGTTACATAGTATCACATAACAGAAATCAGAAAAATGCTATCTCACAACTATTTTACAATGTTTGGAGTGTCGAATGACATTTAACTAAAAGATTCCGACACCCACACATCTTTATTTATAATATTGATATTGATGTCATTGTTTTGCAACTGTGATTACTATCTCAATAAAAAGTTTGCTGTTAGTTAAGTTATGAGCTAGTTAATTTTAATTAATTTAAAATAGACTCCCAACTGTGGTATAGATGAGCATTACTATCCGATTGTTGCAAGTTGAAAATATACTGTAGTCTTAGAACTGTACAGCTGAGATAATAGAATAATTTGGGGGCAGTTTATAGGGGATGTTTAGCAGTAGGTCTGTATATATTTTTTTCTTTTTTTTGCTGAATTTAAGAGAGATGCTGGTGATATCTGATCTGATTATGCACCTAATACGCTACCTAAAAGTCGGAAATTACCATTTCTATACTTATATGGCAATTGGCAAGTATGCTTAATATAATTCATTGAACTAGTATTTGTGGTACATGAGGTAAAGATCAGTATCTCCCTGTTGCAAACATGTTGATCAGATTGTTTGCCTGATAACAGTAAAGTACGCTGTGTTGATTTCTGGTTTTAGATTTGTCTCAACTTATTTATAATACAAAGCTTGAAATGATACTATAAACCATATATATAGAAATTACACATATTGTGTTATTCCAAAAGGAGTTATATTCAAATTAAGCCAAAGAAAAAAAGTTTAGAGACGATAAAACAGATGATTACAAATAGTTGTTTGATCATGGTTAGTTGGCGAGAGGCAACCAACAAAATTTTATTAAAAAATAAAAAAGAGATAAAATAAAAAAGATATCCAAAAGACATTAATAAAATTTTGATAGGGTGATTATATCCCCGACTGTTCTATTAGGCGTCGACGAATGGTTATTGAAAATTCTTGCATTTTGCGCATTCCAGATGAGCTAGCAGCCTGCTGTCCAAGTTGAATCCCAAATACCTGGTTTCGATCTGCTTTTGTTGTTTCGATTTGCCCACCAGAAATCAACGATATTATTATGCCAAATAAAATTATTTGGCCTCTGAGTTGAAACCAGATTGTTTTTGCGAAGTAGCATTCCATAAATAGGTGTTCTGTATCCTCATGATCCAAAGTTGAACAGAGGATGCAGTTCGTTTCGTTTTTACAGAAGAAAAATTAAGGGCATAAAACAACAATTAAAAAAAAAAAACAGAGAGGGAGATACAATAGTAAGTACTAAAGAAATAGCATTTCTGATAAATTCTTCATGGACTTGATTTCTAGAAGTCTATGATATGTTACAAAAACTAAATCTCTTCCTCTTACAATTGGAGCTCATAATCATATTTAGAATTGATTAATCTTCCTCCGGCAGTTGTATCCTACTCTTTAACTAACACTGTCTCATGCAAGGATTAACAAAGAGATAAATAGCCACACTTATGTCATGTGCTTTGGCTTACCCTAATTGGAATTGACCATGATGTTACAAACAAGGATAAACTAGAGTCGTACAATTCTCTTGTTTGACATTCGAACTAACTAGAGTTGGTAGTTTTGTGAATTTTTTTTAGACTTCCCGTGGCACTTGCATTTTATTGTGCTAAAATGCGGCGACGACTCCAAAACTTTTGAAGAAAATTTAAATGAAGATAAAAGATAGAGTAGGTTGATTCAAATCAACTAAAAAAATATTTAAATATAATGCTTTTGTTTCAGGTTGCAATTTGCTGATGAATTTAGAAAGTTGATAAAAAAATAATAATAATAAGCTTTTTTGAGAAAATAGTTTGTAAAAATTTGATAAGATAAAAACCATTAACATACAAATTCCATACATATATTTCATAAATTTGTAAATCGCAGAATATTATATACCGATCCATAACTAGTTTTAGAAAGCTTTTTAAAAAGAAATATAGGTCGATCCTTCTGGCAACCTCAAGGACTCTAGTTCAAATTACACTCATGTATAAAGTCATTAGATTATTTATTATGTTTTAAATATTAAATCATTGCATAGTAACAAGAGTCATTTTTTAATATAGTGATTGTTAAAGAATTACTTACATGTCTTAATTTCAAATCCGATTTAAAATTTTTCTTATAAATATTTAAAGTCCAGAAACTTTAACAACCATTTATCTAAAACAGTGTTCTATATATATTATTGTCTTCAAAATGCTCCCCCTCCGCCTCTCCATGAACACACACAATCGAGAAAGCAATTTTTTTCTTGAGTCTTCGCTAAGCTTTATCCTAATCATTCTTTTCTAGTTTTTATATATATTAAGTTTACTTTAGGTTCACTTATTCCACCCAAAAGAAAGCAAGAAGGAACAATAATGAACATCTCCAGCGGATTCATAATTGAGTTCCTAAAAAAGGACCGCTACCTATATGACCTTAATGTTTGTTTATCATGACACTGGTGGACTAGCAAAGTAATCCATAATTAGTATATATTGTATTAAGTTTCAGACGAATATTTTAAAAATGTACCCGTGCAATATTATTTTGCTGTAGTTAATCGTATTTAGCAATGGGATTGTAATTTGGCTATAATATTAAGTTTTACTTCTAAAGTAATATTAATTGTAAGTGTTAGATCCTTATTATTTTTCTTTTTTTTTTGTTGCAAATTAAGAGGTTTATACAAATATAAATTATATTTACCTTGTGAACCTTCAAAAAGAAAAATCTTATATTATCTTGAGATGTTGGAAATGTGCTAGGACATGTTGCTTCAAGTCTAAGAGGATATTAATTTCAGGGCAAGTGGAAGAGGTAGACTCTTCCCTGGATCTGAAGAAGGGATTATTGCTAGAATTTATCGTCTTTGTGTATGTATTGCTTGGAATTTGATTACTGGAATTTGTAGCTATGATATTAATATCTGTTTATTGATAATGTTATTTGTCAAAGTGTGGAAACTGGATGTTCTGTTTTGTCAGGATATGTAGCTAAATAATGTTTGATACTTCGATGCTTTGGTAGTTTCTAATTTAGTTTTATTATCTTAGTTTGCATGTAATATTTTTTAGACTCCCAATATCACCGTTGGCGCCACTTTTGTACTATCTAGTTTCAATTAAATAAACGTGCATGTGGTCAATCCGCTACATTAAAAAACAAAGGAATCGAAGAAACAGAAACCAGGGGGAATGACATGGCTAGAGGGCCTGAGCCCTACATCTTATAAACTGTGCAATTTTGCAGGTGTAAACGCCAATGCAACTCTCACTAAACGTGATCATAAAATCTTGTTTCAATTCACCAATTCAATTTGTTTTTTGAAAAAAAAAAAAGAGAAGAAATAATAGGCTCTCTTAGTTCCATGTACTATACATAAATACAGAAAACATTAACTTAGAACCATAATCATGTTGCATTTTTCTAGCTCCATCCTCGAATGATCTGTCATAAATTTTATCCAACTTTTATTTTCTAATGAAAAAAAAATATCCAATTAAGTGTCAACTAATGTAATTATACATATTGATTATCAAAATCATCTCAAGTCAAGCTCATGTGTTTTTTTTTTTTTCAAAAGATAATATCAATATACATATATAGTTAATTAAATGTAACTTATTAATAATAAATATATTTATAGATGATATTACCCAACGTACGTATAGATAAATTAATTTTCTTGAACAAATGAAACTTACTTCGAGTGGTCCATTGACTCAAAGGTCCAAGTGTACGTGCTATTTATTTGCGTGCAATTGGCTTTCTCTGTAGATAGCTCTTATTAAGGTCAAAGATCAAGTCACCAAGTCCACCATTTTCTCTAACTAATCGCTAATCTACTCCCACAAACCATTCATATAAATATAACCAGAGAAGACTTCACCACAACCAAAGACCAGGATAATTATAAACCACACCGAACCAGAAAAAGAGAAGATAGCACAACGAAAACAAATAAATATATACAAGAAATCCGACAACAGTAAAGAGCGATGGCAGATGGTTATCGTTCAGAGATATGCAGTACAGGAGGGAGAAGCTGGTGGAACCCTAAAAGAAGCAGTACAACTAGTGCTGGAGAAGGTACCAGGTTTGAGGAGACAGCAGCTGTTTCGTGTTCCAAAGCCATCACGGACCTTGAGGCAAAGTCCAGATCGTATGATGATTCGGCTGGATCAGGTTCCAGAAATTCTGACATCGGCTCATCTATAACTGATTCTACCTTACAGATGCCTCTTTTCGGCCTCTCTGCATCCCCAGTGGATTGGTCTCAAACTCTGTTGTACGTTTCTTCTTTAATCTTTCTTTCTTTCCAATTCTCCGAATTGTAAATAAAATATTTATGTCTTCCTTGTATAACACTAGTCGAGTATTTTTATTTGATGTTGTAGGAGGGGTAGTGAAAAAACTGCAACGAGCTTAAACCAGATGGCTTATTTTCGCCATGACAAACAGACACACGAATCAAATCAAGTCCACATCACAACCGAAGAATCTGTCATGAATCCTTTCGATCAAAGTTTTATTATAGACCAGCCACGAGTCAGCTCAGGCCCTGACTCAACTCATGAATCTGTTGATACAAGTTATGACAGTACCCTTGGTCAAGTCGCATACAATTACCCTTCAAGCATGGTTCAGGATTTGTTAGAAACAAGTGCAAAGACGCAACAATCAATTTACAGCGAACAATCTACTACTAGTTATGCAGAGTTGCTACAGCCATCATGGGGTAAATTGCCTCAATATTTGCAATCTTCACCATCAAAGCAAAAGCATAGCAACCAATTGCAATTCTCCAATGACACGCCCTTCTGGGATGCCACCATGTCATCACAATTTGTTACACAGACTTTTGAGCCGAAATCAACAAGTTCTAGTCTGATAGAAAGGGTAAGGTTTTGAAGGCGCGTACAAACAATCTTCTTGTTTAAAGATTTTTCTGACACTGGACCAAAGCCTTTTTTCTTATTCCTTTTTCTTTTCTTTTGTGGCACAGTTGAGTCGTGATAATGCTCAACAATCATGCTCATCTGTTTGCAAGAAAAGTGACTCGGAGACCGGGTTTAAGAAGCCCAGAATTGAGACACCATCTCCATTGCCGACCTTTAAAGTATGGTGTGACTTCTCTTAGATATAATTAGTTAGCACATTTTAACTCGCACTAATTGGACTTCGTCTCAAGCATTCTAGTATCTTTTTTTCCTCACAAAAATTGTAGGTGAGAAAAGAGAAGCTTGGGGACAGAATCACTGCTCTACAACAGCTAGTTTCACCTTTTGGAAAGGTAAACTCATATTATCACGAGTTAACTCTCTTAAAACATAAAAAAATTGTTTTGTCTAATTTTATTTTCTTTCAATTCTTCTTGTTTCTTAAGACTGATACTGCATCAGTTCTACACGAGGCGATAGAATACATCAAGTTCTTGCATGATCAAGTTGCAGTAAGTATTGTTGTACATTATTATGAGGTTCTTTTGCTTAATTATACCATCTGTGATTAACAGAGTAGGTTTAAACAGCTAGCCTTTTTTTCCTTTTTTTTTTTCTTGTCCTCTCTTGAATGAATCTTATGTTGGACCAATTGATCATACTACTAGGTTTTGAGCACGCCATATTTGAAGAACGACAACCCCAACTCCATGCAACAGCAGCAACAGGTAATCTCTCCAACATGTAAAATTAAAGAAAACTGGCAAGCACATGTGATTCACGATAATTTGATTATCCATTCTAAACTTGATTTGTACATTGTGAAAAGTTGTTTATTATTTTGAATTGTTAATAGAAGTTATTTATATCCATGTATCAATATGTTCTCCTTTTTTTTTATGGCCTACCATTATATTGCACCTATATAGGAAGTTCTACTCGAGTTTCTTGATCTATCAGAAATGTTAAATAAGATGACATTTTTATATTCGGTTTTAGGTTTCTGGCATTTCAAACGAAAAAGAAGGACCAAAACAAGACCTAAGAAGCCGAGGGTTATGTCTTGTGCCAATTGCGAGCACATATCCAGTTGCCAGTGAAACAACAACCGACTTTTGGCACCCTACATTTGGTGGCACCTTTAGGTAGGAAATTAGGGCTCTTGAGTTAAAGGAGGACAAGAGTAATGGATTGTATGTAAAGAAATTAAAGGAAATCATTAGATAAGATGCAAGTGCATATATTGTAATGAAATCTTAGCTAAACACTAAAACATGTAATATTCGGACAGCTTCATGGAATGTTATGTTAGGCTGGCCAAAGAATACAAATCTTTTGTAAGGAATATTTAACAGCACTACTTTTATATTGTTGTTTGAGGTTGTGGGGTCTGGGAATGGGAACAGGTGCCAAATTTGGCATGGAGTGCAGACTAGTTTGGAGAGGTTGGTGCTCTTAAAAAAATTTCAATGATAGAATGAATTAATTAAGAACTGATTAAGGTTCGGAAAATATAGTTAAATGTGATAGTTTATAATTCACTTACCCTGCTTCATCATTGGAAAAAAGTAAAAGCAATAAAAAAATAACAAAGATATCATATTATATGATGGTATCGTGATCTAGAATGGCTGCTTTTAGAAACCAACTTGTGCACTCTTTCCAACACAAAATAATCATGTAAAACAATTTCGCATTCACTACTAATCCAATTTGGAAATATATATATATATATATATATATATATATATATATATATATATATATATATATATATATATATTTATTGGAAAAATTTTAATATCTTATATTTCATTAGTGTTGCTTATATCGAGTGAGAGGATGCTGATCAATATGTAACAATATAAATTTCAGCAGTATAAAGCTAGCTGTTCGTAGAAAAAATTAGATCCGCATTAAAATAACTGGTGATATCAGGAACTTGAGTTGTTTTGAAGAGAAATTGGGAAAGTTGAAATGGAAAGGAATGGTGGGGTTGGTTCCTGATTGATGTGCAGTTCAATAGGGTTGGCATTTGGCACCACCATCTCCTTCCTTTTTTATATATATTTTTCCCCTCCAGTTTTTTTCTTTGTTTCTTCAAGAAGCGTAATGATGAGTAATTATTGAAATACCAGTATAGTAGCAAGTTGGCAATCCTTTTCGGGTCTGAGGGGATCTTTCTTTTTTGTGATTTATATATGTGAATATATATATCAGCATTCGTGGGTGTAAGTGGAGTCAGCCCTGGCCCCACTCTCTCTCTCTCTCTCTCTCTCACTCTCTCTCTCTCGTACAGGATGCATGCTGAAGTCAAAAGAAGTCTTCTATTTTGGTTTGCAATTTTTCAACGTTTATTGATATTTTTGGTTTCCACTTTGTATTGGCATTTGCAACGCACTTGAAGTGGTAGTTCAATCGCATGAATGAAGGAAATATCTTGATTCATGATATATGAACTTTTGCAATTTCTAGGTCATAGCTATTTTCTTTCATACCCTTTTAGCAGCTACTAGTACTAGGTCATACCTATTTGAAGTCCAATGTTTCGCAATATATGAGAATGACCTGTCTGCATCGTTTTCATTGCAAATCAAGGGATATACTCTTGAAAATTTTGAATATATTATTATCTGACGAAATCTACTATTACATGTGGGCTTGCACAAACAACTACTATTAATTATTCAAGCAGCCTAAAAACTAAAATGTGTCATGATATTCTTTTTTGCCGCTATTTCCTCGAGGTGTTAATAAAATCTGAATTTCCGAACGAAGGGAGCATATGGCTGGAAACTAGAAGGATGCCTTCAAGCTTAGCCCGGTACATTAGTAACTACTTATTATCCATTTTGGGCCGTTGTTGACACTGAACCCGAACTTCCCGCAATTAATTTGGGCCTCACCATAGTAACAGGCGATGAATCAGACTGGATATCTATCCAGCCTGTGCACAAATTTCAGGCTAACAAAAACTTTTATAATAAAGAAAATTTCCAGCACCAAAAAAGGGGGGGAAGAGAAGTTTCTGCTCACAAATTATGTTCATCCTCATAGAGTCAGAAAACAATACTGAACATTATGAACCACCACTATATGGAACCAACAATTGTATAGCAAACCAATCCACGTGATGAAGACACCAATACAAACTCAATTGGAAACAAACATTTGGACACTTATTACTAAGCAAATGCTAATGTCTCCAGCATGACTCATTAGTCATTACCAATCAAATCAGGCTGAAGAACTCTTGAGCTTTTTGGCAATGCCGGCAAAATACTGACCCTGGTGGAAGGCCTGCTCAAGCTCTACAGTGGTAGGCCACCTGGTGCCATCTCCAGCAAATGTGCCAGACCCATATGGGCTTCCAGCCTTTACATTCTCCATCTCAAACATCTTTGCACCAAATGTGTACCCCACTGGCACAAAGAGCATCCCATGGTGGGTCAGCTGAGTGATGGCTGTCAACCTGATTAACAATAAATCATACATCAATCAGAAAAAGCATCAGTTTGCAAGTTCCACACTGTTACTTACTGTAAATTAAGATGACTAGTACTTCTAATAGTTGTTTGACTATGGTTGAATAAGATGACTAGAAATACTACTGCTTTAAACTCTGAAAAATTTTGCTAACAACAGTGTAATTTTGTATGAAAATCTGCTTCTTACTGAACAAGGGAACTGATCTGGTTAAATTAAGTGAATGCCAGAGACAATTTTGGTCAAAACTATGTTTCTTTCCTATGCTAAAAACCAAAAGGGGAATCAGGTGGAGCTAATATTAGTGATTTGGACATCATTTGCATCTTGTACTATTTGCAAATATTTAGGGTGGTTCACAAGAATGGTAAACTATCAGTAATGATGAAATGAAAAAGGATAGCAGTAATTACGGGGTGGTCTCCTGGCCACCACCTTGGGTGCCAGTGCTGTAGAAAATTCCTGCAGGCTTGCCCGCAAGCTTTTGCTCACGCCATAGGCCACCAGTGGCATCAAAGAAGGCCTTCATCTGTGCGCACATCATCCCGAAGCGGGTCGGGAACCCAAACAGAATTCCATCTGCTTCTGCGAGGTCATTGGGAGTAATAACTGGCACTTCAGTTTTTGGTGGTGCCCCCATCTTGCCAAGAACCTCCTCTGACAAAGTCTCTGGTACCTGTTTTTCATTCAAAGGGTAAAAAGGAAGACAGGAGTTAGATAAAAATAATTTTATCCCGTATCTTTAGCAGAAGGAATCAGGCTTGGGTTCTATTGACCTCAGTATAAGGCAAATATATGTTAAACCATTAAGAGTGTAAACTGTAAAACTAAGGTCAAAGTGATCCGTCCATGTTACTTTCCCTAACTGGCTTAAGAACACTTGATGCAAACTATGTAAATTTGAATGCTTTCTAAATGCAGATCAAAGTTGGTTCTTTTTTTTATTCTTTTTTTTTAAAAAAAAAAAACATGTTTGTTCCATAAGCTGCCTTTCGTATTCAGTTTGCTTAACTGACTTGCAGATACTTGATGCAACAATAAGACAAAATGTGAATCTTTGTTTTGCAAATGAAGATACCAAATTCGCTTCTTTTTGCAAAAACATGTTGTCAATATATTGGTTAGTACTGCCAACTACATTATCTAAAAAGACACATCTTAGTACAACTAACGGTTTTTTTAACTTGGCATAATAAACAAAGCCCCCTATGATTCCTAATAGGCTAATACTAGCTATATAAGCTACTTCATCATCCATGGCATGATACAAAATCAGCAGGAAAAAGAAAGCAAGCACATTGGAAAATAAGAAAGAAAGAAAGAAAGAAGACCTGCCACAGTTTAGCTTCAACTCCTTCAATAGACGAAGCACCTTTCTGAATCTCCTCTGCTAGCTTTGCAACATGTCCATACATGGAGTAGTACCTGTTACCAACCATTTAAAAAAACAGCATGCTTACTAGTTTATATATTTTTTTTCCTATCATTGGTCTCGTCAATTATTGTAGAAATTTAATTTGCTCTATATGCCATGTAATTACTGGAAAGTAACCCCCCTTAGCTTTTTTTTTTTTTTTTCTAGGAAACAAAAATGTTCCAAAACTGCCCTCCATCCTTGTCCAAAAAAAGAGAAAGATGAACCAGGTTTGCTTTGGTCAAAGTTTAAATAAAAATATTTGATGCAATTCAGGGTCATAAGAAGTCTCATAGTTTGTAAGGGTACAACAGGAAATTGCCTCCCAAAATTAAAAACTGTAAAGAGTAGACATGAAGTAAAATTGATAGGCTATAAGCCAACATAATTATGACCCCTTTTCTCTCTTTAATCAAACATGCTTGTTCATCAAAGAACAAACAAGAGGTGGCTATGAACAGAACACTGGGAGACCATCATTATCATGCATGCAGGAAAATAAATATGAATTATTAATTTGCTATTTTCAATGAGGATACAAATTTTATAATTTTACTTCTAATATCCCATAATTAAATAATGTAATACTTCAGGAAAATTGAAGCCTCAATGTACAGTAACTCAATGAGTAATAAGCTGCAGACGTTTGAAACAAAAAAGTTCATTCAATGATTAAAATTCCCTTGCATCGTTAATTTTAAGCTCCCACTTAAGCTAAACAGAAATCAATAATTTGAAAATAGTTTCCCCTTTTCCAGAAGTAAACTAATTAGCATTTTACAACTAATCCCCCATAAATAAGAAACACTTAAGTATCAATTATAATACATAACTTTTAGGTAACAAAGATTCTACAGTGACTAGGCCAAAGAATTGCTTTAACAAATCAAACAAGTGACAGAAACTGCATTCTAGGATAAATACCAAATTATGCAATACTACAAATCAAATTTAGAAGTCACAACTCAGAGCCAACAATGCTGTCAGGTAACCAAAGCTATGCAAGAAAGAGACTTATATGCATTTGGACCCCACCCACCAATTAACTCACTAAAACCATCTAGAATCCCTATATTACACCTAACATTGTGACGTAGACCTTCTCATCTAAAAATCCAATAGTAAGTCCAAATAGTAAATTTGTTGGAAATATATTTCAGATCCCAATGATCAGCTTATACCAGTTACATTGACTTTTTTGTTTCTGTTTCTTCAACTGTAGCGAAGCTTCTAGTGTACAATAGTTTGACAGAAATAATTGAAGCATTCACATCAGAAGCAAACTTAAGTTCGAGGATTACAAAATTCAGAATCTGTTTCTTTTTATTTCCGTTTATTTCTTTACGCTTCGAGCTCTAATTCAACTTAATGCCCCAATCTTAAGTGGAATTACAATTACAATTAGCCCGTTTAGTAGAAAATTGATCGATAATCTTGATTCTTTAAGCTAGTTCTTACAACAAGCGATCATTTCCAAGGGAAACATGAGAAAGCCAGTAAAACATTAGCTTCATTTCTAGCTGATACAAAATTCGTCAAAAATGGCACAAAAAACTAAACGAAACCAGATCAGATCGAAAGAGAAGAAGATGTTGATATATACGATGCAATCAACAAATGATGTATGGATTAAGCATATGGAGGAATCAAGATGCTTACACGATGTAGACCTTGGCAGCCATGGTAGCCTCAGTTGGAATCTTGGATTGCTAATGAGAAATTGGAAGCGAAAAGGAAGGTTTTCTTTAGTTTTCTTTTCGGAACGGTTTGCACGAGATTCGGTGAGGTTTTGGTATTTATAGGGATGGAGATGGTTTGACCCGAAGAACAGAGATCTGTTCAACCTTTCGCTGAGAAAACGATTTTTAATTGGTTAATTATTGGGATTTGGGAGAGTAACAGCGTACCACTAACAGCATAATTACATATATTTATATAATAATTTTAATTTTAGTGGAAATAATTGATGTGATAATTACAATGTCAGTTAATAAAAATGTGGAGTGATAATTAATTTGGCAATTAGTTTGACAGCTATTTTCAAGTTTTTCTAAAAAAATATTAATTTACAATCTTGCTAAAAAGTAGTATAGTTTTCTAAATATGTGATTTCTATATAGAGAATCGTTATTCCATCAACTGCAAGAATACACCATTTAAATTTTAAAGATGAAGCTGAAAATGAAATTGATTGATGAGAATTTGTTTTTGTCTCCCGTGTCCATCGCATGTCACAAGCTCTATGTCAGATCGGGCGTATAAATTACTAACTAGCAATAATGTTATCCGGGTTTTTTTTAAAAAAATTATGGGTGAAAATATGTATATGATAGGAACTCAAATTAATTGCAAGTTTCTGTGATACATGCATCAGTACATTTATACAGTGAATGACATCTGAAGTCTGAACCATCCCCCATCCATGTGGTCTTGCCCATTTTTCTTTGTATTATTTGACGATATAAATTATAATGTGCATACATGCTTGACCACGTGATCTGAGTAATTTTAACTCGTTCGTTTGCAGTTTATAATATTTAATAATGGAAGAGAAGTTTTGATTTTCAGAGCAATTTGTTTAAAGGCTTTATTCTAGTTCATCCATTTGTGTTAAGAGGATCGGTTCAGACATTTTGTTTCATTTTCTTTTTAGAAACTAGTATATAGAGAATAGTTATCATGCATATTTGAAATTTAAAAAATAATATAAAAAGATAATAAAAAATCGAAAATGTAAGATATCATTTGTTTCGAGATTTTAAAATGTAAATTAAATTAGACTATAAAACGTACCCACATATTGAGGCAAATAAAATTTAGAAAAAAAATATTTATACTTAAAAAAATCGAAATTCCGATATAAAAAAATTATTCAATAAAATAAATAAATATATATATTAATAAATAAAATTATTTGAAAAATACAAATGAGAAAATTTTAAATAAATCAAATGACCTAGGAAGCGAGTACATGCTAGATTTAGAGGCGGATACACTCTTGAGAGTTGAGATAGTTGCTTTTATCAGAAATTTAACGGCCAACGTCATCATCAACTATTCTAAACCCAACCAATTAACTTAAAATGGATTTGGTCCCTTTCCTAGAAAAAATAAATGGCATCCAATATGGAGGGAGCATCATAGTACAATATGTTTAGAATATTAAATCTCATTTTTTTTGTGTCTTCAACGCGTAGATTCTTCCGATCTTCTCCAGCAAATCCGTATAGCGGGTGTCCTTTTTTGCAGAGGAAAGATCTAATTACAAGTTTAGAAACATTGAGCCATATTCAATGTTGAGAGATTTCAGTGTCTTGATTTCTTTTTTTCATTTGTTTCTATCATGTTTTTAGAGAACGCTGACGCCAAAAAAAAAAAACAAAAAAAACAAACAAACAAAACAAAACAAAACAAAACAAAACAAAGAAAACAAATGCTTTTAGACATGATCTACATCGCTTAATTTATGTATTCATATTTATAAGCAAGAACACAAAATTCAAATTATAACTATCCATATCATTTACATTAAGCTCCTTGATTTATAAAAGGCCTACTTTTGCAATTTTAATTTAAATATATTACTAATAACATTTCAAAAAGAACATGACCAAAGTGTCAAAAGTTACAGAGAATGAGAGAAATTGAACAATTCTGAAATTAAATATGAATAAAATTTCAATGAGTTTCCTAAAGTTGCAACTTGAATTTCAAATTATGGTCTGAGTTTGATAATCGGTTTTTTATCTAGCAATTAATGACAGAGTTTTTCAAATAAAAAATATGCTGATTCAAACTCTGATTAATAGATTTTTAAGTTGGATATATCATCTTTATCTTTTTTTTTAAAAAAAGAAAAAAGAAAAGAAAAGGAGAACTATACAATATCCTGTCTGACTTAAACGGTCGTCTCGGCTGCGCGCGGAACACAGCACTCAGCAGCTGTCAGCTGGAACTTGCTAGGCGATCAGAATCTGATCAATCAAACAACGCACATCACTGCTGACATGTGAATTACGGACTTGGAACTAAACTAAGCATACGCATGCTACAGCAATGCGTGACGAAGGCACCGGGGCATTAATTAATGTATCGGTTCACTTAATAAATGCAGAAATTAATTCAGATCAGATCAGAAGTAATAAACACTTCCACCCAGCCACCCAGGGTCGGAAATTCCGAATGGTGCTGGGGACCTACATTGCCGAAATGCAAATCAAATATAAACATTCTTGAACTGTCTAACACCTTTCTAGTTTCTATAAGTAACTTTCTTTTAAAGTCCTATAAAATTTGCAAAATTTGTATAGATCCCTAAATAGTGCTTGATATCAAGAATTGACACAGTGAAGGTATATCTATTCCGGTCTCATTTTTTAGTTGCTCATTCAGCAGCTCTTCTATTTTGGTTTTCAAAGTGACTACTTCATTTGCTTATCACCTCATGCCCTTATTTGTCGATTAAAGAAGAAAAATCTGCTCCAATTTTTTTTTATTTTGACTAGAGTTTTTGAGTGTCTAAAACAACATAAAAACTGCTCTTCTATTCCTGACTAGAACAATATAACGGTGACGAAAAGCATTAGTCAGAACAATTTACAATTCAACTTTGTGCAGATTTAAGAGACATTATTGAAACGCTGTTGCAATGATACCATTAGTTAGTGCTTCACAGTGTCAGCTGGATCAAGTTTTTGCATAGTGTTAAATGTCAATACCATCACCAAGATGAAATAAACAAAGATAGCGTCCAAAAAGAGATTCCCAAAAAAAATAAGTGGAGGCATATAAGCCTTTTTTTTTTTAAGACTGTCTTCATGGGAACATCTTTGAATCGACAAAGATTTTTTTTAAAAAAAAAATCAATCGACCAATATAACATAATGAATAATTACAGCTAGGTCAAAAAAAAAAACATCTCAAACCTATTCGGTTAGCACGTGTAACCAAACTATCCATAAGGCTGTCATGGCAAATTAAACCATGGATAGATTTCCAAAATACTAAAATGAATAAATAAATAAATAAAAGATTGAAAAGAAACATGTAAAGTTAGTGATCAGGTGAGGTGTGCTACCTCCTCCTATAATCGTCCTTTACGAAACTCTCAAATGGGGTGCCATTTAAGGCACAGTATACATCACCCCAATTTTCTACTTGGTTTGCAAGAGGTTTTGTGTGAATTTTCACATGCCGGCTTGATAGCTTTTTCCTTGGCAATTGTAGAAAATCAAGTACATCCATCAATTTCTGGGGGAAAAAAAACAGGGGAGACATCATAATTAGACTCACATAGCTTACAATATTCTGGTACAATACTGTAATATATCAAAATATTATAAAAATGCTCTTGCAGAACCATATCATTGATGGTCGAAAAAATGTCAAAAATATCATACATGTAACTAGTTTTGTCAGTTTCATCGAAGCTGCCAAAATGGCACCCTGTATTGACAGATGTTGGTTATCTGGTATATTTTTGTAGAACTTGGGAAAATCCATGTGTACCAGTACAAATGAAATATACTTCTGTGCACCCATAAATTATGACAAGTATTACTTCTACCCATTTCATACCTAAATTCCAAATTTACTTTAAAAGGTTCCCAAACTAGCCATCCCTGACAACTTATCTCTGTACATATTAGGTATGGGGTACGGCCATTACAGGATCTTTTGGGCAGTGTCTAAACAAATTGGTAAAATGGGAATAGGATTTAATTTCATGTTTTATAGGGTTGTAAGAGAATTTTTTTAAAGCGCAAACATCGAATTATTTCTGACTAAAGACTCACAGTGTGGTTGCTGACAAGGTCCTCATAGTAGAGAAGTAAGTGGCGGGTACTCTCAAAATGCTTTAGTGCTTCTCTTCCCATTTTATCAGCTCGCCTAAGCTCTGACATCAGCAATGTTGTATTTATTGTTGGCTTAAACTTGGCAAGTACAGCAGCCTACATCAATTGAAGAATCTTCTGTTAACAATTTATAATTTCATCGGTACAATAGTTTATATAATCATTCTACTGTTTAATAACTGCCAATCATATAAGCACATACAGATCTCCTGACTTTAAGATTACAACCAAGGTGTTTTAATAAAATGGGTTAACACAGTTATAACCTAACCAACTTTATTTTAAATTTTCCAGATAGATTCATAAAGCATCCTTATGAAGAAAGAGAACTTTTGCTACTTCCCATTAATATGAAATTAAATTCATATCTAGATTTACCACTCGGATTACTAAATTTCAAAATCTTCTGTTCAACTTAAATCAAGAAAATAAGATATAATTTGTTAAGTGGGGTCAAATATTTCAAAACTTAACAGAAAATGAGATAAAAAAAAAAAATTGTATTTTGGATGCAAATCTGACAACGCCTATAAGTTCAATTTTATCCAGAACCCTAATTTTTAACAAAGTATGACAAATAAAAACCTCAGCTTCTGAATGGACATGAGCCTTGTGAGTCCCGTTTAACTGCTTGAGTGCACGGTCATGAGCATTAGCAAGAATTGACACCATTCGACGCAAAAGGTTTCTTCTGAAGAGGAATATTACAGAAACACCTCTCTGGTTAAAATAATCAGCTATCTCTACGTGATGCTGTAATAATCCCTATAAAAAAAAAGTAAAATTGTCAGTTTTCAGCTAGAGTTAAAGTTTTGTTGCTAATACTGCTACGGAAGAACTCTTACCATGTGTTATCTACCTGTTATTTGTTTACATAATCTGAAAGAAAAAAAGGGAATGGCCTTCCAGATACCCTCTTTTAGTATCAATTTTTAAACAGCAGCTCCAAAACAACAAACACCATGCATTAACATGAAAAACCAAAAAAGATCTTCTTCCATGTTGGTTATTCTAATATGAAAAGGGAATGGCTTGAGCATGTCACAACCCTATTCTAGATGGTTGTATTTTCATGCATTCCATTGCACAAATAATATTGTTCCTAAAACAGAAAAAGTATACCAAAGCTGTCTTACCTGATTAAGCATCCACTTTAGCCCAATGGCAGCAGTGCACTCATTCTTTGCAGCACTACTGTACCAGTCAAGGTTGTACAGCCGGTTGAGTGTCCTTGTAATAGAGGTTACATTGCTTCGCCTGGGTTTTACTGAGAAAATCTCTCCATTTGAGCTTATGTTAGGGTGGCTGTTTAATAAAGTCTCAAACCAGCCACTTCCCGAACGCTGCATCGATAAGATTGCAAAGTAACGCACTGGAGTGCACGCACATTCTTTCCTATCAAACAAAGAACAAACATGTAATGTACCACAACCAATCATGCCGAACATATCAAAATACTCAAGTGGTAAAACAGCGTGATCAATTGCATCAGTTAGTCTAATTAACTCAATTGAACCTTAAATAATGGTGTGTGCACTGGTAAACATGAACAGTCTGGATTATGCAAAACTAAATGTTGGCATCCTCCCATGGTAAAGAATTGAAGTTCTATCAAGGCATACATTAAAACACAAATTGACATCAAAAGGTGCTCAATTTTATATTTGGAGAGTAGTAGGTTACATGAAGATAAAGTAAAAGTATCAATCAAGCTAAAAAGAATGAAGAAATAAAATAGAAGTTCACCATGCAGTGATATTATACCAGCAGGTTAAGGCACAATAACAAATGACTCTTATTAGAATATATAAGTGCAGTATATTAGAAACCTATTACATAATGGTCCTGAGTGATAAGGTACGTGACTGTTACAGTGCCAGTTTTCCAAAAATATCTAATTAAGCATCACAAAACCTGACTTACAGGGATGGCACCTATACGATTTTGCATACTATGATCGCTAGTTATGTGAACAGTTATGGAGATAGCTATTAATTTACTTGTCTGTACAGTATTCCAGACAAGCAATGAAGCTCACATTTGGCTAAATCAATGTCAAATTAAAAGGAAAAATAACATTGTTCGGTACCTATTATAAGTGATTGGTTTAGGGAAGTGAAAGAAAGGAGCATCAGAGTGGGAGACAGCTGGCATGTGACAGATGGGTGCTTTAGAAACAGCTCCAACAGTTATGAGGCTGGTCGCAGAGAATACACCATATTGCTGGAGGGCTACATACATCATGTACACCGCGAAGAACAGAATCAGCACCAACACAAGTTTCCATGAAGATAGTGGCATTCTCTTTGAAGGCTTTGTACAAGACGTATCCTACATGAAGAGAAAGGTATAATGAAACAGCCCTAGCATTTTCCTATTTTTCTTTTTTTTTTTTTTGGTGACAAGTCTTCTTGGTAGCAAAACACCAAAATGGCTTAGATAGCCATGAGATGATCATGTTATAATAATGCACCATTTTCTTCCATGTATTTATTTTTCTTCTAGTAAACCATGTCACCAGTATGCCTCAGAATTTCGGTAGTTTGTTATTTACCAAGTAATGTTCCTTATCTTGTATAATTCACTGATGCATTACCACTTTGGTTTCCTCAGTTTAGTAAGTTTGCTTGTAATTTTTGCCCATAGAGAAAGAGTAAAATGCAGATATGGAAAAATTGTTTGAATCCCTCCCTTATAAATCTTCAAAAAGTACCATAATGCCCTCTTTTCTCCCTTTTCACAATAATATCAAAATAAGGTAGATGCAGTGGCACTTTGGGCACCACTGTAAATAATATCGAAGCGAGGGGCATTAGAGGTTGAAGAGGGATTCATGATATTTCACATGTTGTGTTTCGTTGAGGGAACTTCTTCAAAATATAGGGGCTTATGCAACATAGTGGTTTGTGTGGTTCAAGCGAGTTCATGATAACAATCTCTAGATCATGATTTCCATTTATGAACAAATGAAACCATAAGATGTAGATTTGCATTGAGCATGCATACAAATGTGTCAGATGAACTCTAAGGAATCATAAGAAGCAGCAACAGCTACTTAGGACTAAAGAAAAAGAGGAAGTACTTACATTGCCAAATGAAAAATGTAATGTACAAATAAATAACACACAATGTTAGTCCATCTATAGCTCTAGTAGACATAAAGAGCTCAAAATGACTACAACTTCCAGGAAGATAAAAGCGGGCTGCTTTAAGACAACTTTCGCTTTTGGTTATACCAACTTCATAAGTTTAAACCTTATTATTAGGAAAAGAAAAAGGGAAATGGAATAGACAAGTTCAACTTATTCATTTCGTTCATTAGCAAAAGCAAATTCAAAAGAAAATTTGAGGACACAAAAGGGGAGTTGGTCAAATCTGCAGCTCAGACCTAAAAGGGCGCAATTCACTTTATAAATGTGAGCAACAAACACATATTTTATTTTGAAGTGAAGCACCAACCAAATCCTGCAAGGAGCAAAAAACGAAGATATCCCAACTTCTTCGACTCAGCTAACATTTTAAATTTGGATTTTTTTTTGTGATGATAAAAGTGTGCACAGTAGGTAATACAAATACATCAATTGAAAAAAAAAAAAATATGGTGACATTACCTTATTAAAGGAGTTGTGCTCTTCTTTCATCTTCTCCTTCTCCTCTTTCCCTTTCTCTTCCATCAAATCACCATTCGTCGAAAATATTCCAACCCAAATTAGATTTGGGTCCTATCTTTACCCAAAAAAACGCCACCTTTTCTTCCCCTTCCGTTTGATAACTAGCAAAACTTCAAACCTCTTCAGTGAAGAGCAAAACCAATAATCGGGCTTGTATCATTTACCGAAGAAATCTATTAAACAAGAAGCACCAGGAACAAAAGTAAATATCCAATACAAAGCTCGCGCGAACTATGTCGAGAGTCGAGAGGGAGGCAGAGGTGGGGAGAGCGAGTTTACAAAGACAGCTGTCGCGAATCGTGATTTGTGATTTTTTATTCCCAGAGGGTATTTCTGTTAAAAGGGATATCGCTTTGGCTGTATTTAGTTAGCGTAATCTCCCGTTAGCTTATTCTAAGTACGGACACTCCGTTCTTCTGTGGTTTTTCACTGTCGTTTTGTATGTGTCTCTTTATGGTAGAGGCAAAAGGTGGAATAATGGTGAGTCTTTAAAGTTAGCAAGAAAATGTGCATCGGAGATCTAATATCTTTGTATCTTGATATGACTATATTTTTGTATTACTTTTAAAAATAAGAGTTCATTTAACTTTGATATCTTTTATGCTTCTTTTAGAAACGAATATATATATTTTTTCTAGTTAGATCTACCATTGCATGCATTAGGTTTACTATTCCAATCAACCGCAGCAATCGATCATTTTAATTTTTTTATTTTAAAACTTCTAATTTTTTTTACAAAATAAAAATATATTTTTAAATTTTTTAGTGAATACATAGTTACTTGGTAAGTATAAGCAAGACACTTGATTCATAATTTCTTGCTTTAAGTTTAAATTTTAAATTATTAAATAGTCCAATCAAATTTTCAATCATACCAAATTAATACTCGAATCTATATAATTCCAACAATTTGTAGGGTTTTTTTTTCATTTTGACCGTTACATTTATAATGATTGTCAAATAACTATTGTTGTCAATATAATTATTTATCAACTTGTCATTATCAAATGCTAGATTTTTTTCTTATATTATATTTAAAAATTAGTGTTTTGTACTTTTTGTACATCCTGCAATATTCATCAGGAGCGAATAAGCTAGTGATAGCTCAAACTGCTATTCATCATTAACTTTCGATATAAAATGTAACTATCTTTAATTTTTTTAAGATTCAATATTCCTATTGTCTAGGTTTAAATTTATCTGACTACAAAGAAATATGGATATAGTTAATTTTGTACTGATACTTGCTTACCTCTTTAGATTTTCCATCGTATCTCATAAAATAAACATAAACTATGCTTAATAAATTAATAAAATTAAATATATTAGATATAAAATAGCACTGAATCCGGACAAATAGCTAGCTCTCTTATTATTAGCCCGGTCAGCGTCTATTTCCCTTGCACAGAGATAGTCACACCGATCCCTGCACCACAAAAGCCTCAATGCTGTTTTAACAAAATCTTGAGAGAATTTTTGGTAACCACGAGCTGGGGATGCGAACAGGACTCATCCTCAGCAGTCCTCAGCAGTCCTTTTAAGGACTGCTTGGGACAGTCGTTTCCCATTATATTTAATATGTATAAATTTTAAAATTAAAATGTCGAATTCAAACTGTAGATCTTGTTCAAATTAACAGACGATGCGTTTTCATATAAGTTTTATAAAATTTGGAGTTGATTTGATACTTGTTTAAGTGCTCAAATTATGAACGTATTAGAATTAATCAAACTAGGTTCGTTCATTTGTTGAGCACTTAATTAAGTATCAAATCAATTCCAAATTTTATAAAACTTATATGAAAACGCATCGTCCGTTAATTTGAACAAGATCAACGGTTTAGATTCGACATTTCAATTTTAAAATTTTTATATATTAAATAAAAAAGAAAACGGCTGTCCCAAGCCGTCTTAAAAGGACTGCCGAGAATTTCGTTCCGGGATGCGAATGGGTGGCAGCTGGACTGATCACTGGCTCACTGCCATTCTGCTGCGCTCTGTTAGTGGGTCCCACTCAGACCCATACGACACGGATGCCAATTAAGACCAGTCCCAACTCCCAAGTTAGGTCCAATGTCATTTTGCTTTTTTCTAATTTTTATGTGTTGGATTCTCCAACAAAATTATAATTTTATGCTTTGGGAATTTCATTCTTTTGCATTAATTAAACTAAACTTGAATAACTAATCTGGGACTTCGTAAGTTCGTATAAACATATTTTGGGTCTTGATACTATTCCGGTCAACTCATTACTAAATATTTCAGCAATTTATTAACAATATCTTAAAATAATTATTAATAATTATCAGCGACAGTTTCAGATTTTTAGACTCATTTCTTTTAATTTATACTCTTTCTTTTTTATTTTTTTATTTTCGATATGCCAACTTAGTTTTATATAATGCATATTTGTCAATTATATATGCAAACTTTTTGTTTTAAATTTTCACAACATTGTTGACATCACATAGTAGCTATTTAGATACTGCACAAAGTATATGTTTCAGATATATATTACACAATATATATTTGAATAGTCACTTTTTTAATTTAATCTAAAATAGTTAGTTAGTGTTTAACTGTTTATAGAGTAAAAATTTGAGAAGTATCTTTCTGGAAGTCGAATACTTTCAAGGTACGTATGAGACCTATGCTGACCTTATCTCCGATTGCAGAAGTCACTACCATCTACTTAAGTACCAGCAAGGCAAGGCAGCAATCAACATGTATGGCATGTGATCGAATTATGATAATGCCCAAACTTAAAACTGACGATAATTTGGTCCAAAGGAAGAGAAGATTTTATGGAGATTGATTCCTTTTAGATATTTTATCTTTAATCAGCATTGACATAATCTGGACTGTTGATTTAGATTTAAGTCTCAGCATTTTTAGAACGGACGGGTTTTTCATAATCGGCTAATTAGTACATTCTAAATTGACGGTGTATATCCGATGTAATGTGTAATGTATCTGAGAAAGATATGAATTTAAGAATGTAAATGAGTATTTTTTTTTTTTTTGGCATATATAAATATGAGGTAATTTTGCATGTGATTAAGTGGCTTAGTGTTAAAAATACTATACTGATTTTCAAGAGAGTAAGGGCTCAAGCCCTACATGCATTTTTTATTTCAGAAAAAAATAGATGACAAAGACCTCTCTCTTTCAAAATAAATAAATAAATACATATGTGGTAATTTTAATTCAACGGAAACAGATACATGTAAAGTAATTAATCGGATCTCATTTTTTTTTTTCTTTCAAATACTTATTTTAGATGTTTGTATTTCACCAAAATTAGGACCTTGAAGGCTGATGAAAAATTTTATGATTAACCTAATAAAATTAAATATTATGTTCTCCTCGATTAATATTTTCTTGCCCTTTTTTTATAACAGGATTAGAGGAGTAACCAAATTACACTCATGGCATTCACAAGTAAATATACACTTCATTTTTTTTTTGGGGGTACAAGTTTTAACCAAAATTATATATAGCTTTTATTGGATTTGGTAGCGGTAGCCATTAGTTTATCTTAGTTGTAACTTCTAACAACTTAACAATTGATTGTAATTAATTTTGCAATTATATCCGCATTAACGTCCTCCATATCCGTCGCATTATATTTATTTTTTTTTCTTTTCCAAAAACGCTAGAATCCAATTTCTTCAAATATGAACACAAAATCCAAATGTAAAAATGGCAGTACGGGATCCTACCCCCGTTTGTATTTTCAAATTCATAAAATATGAAATAGAATGCGGCGGATAATATTCATTTAGCTGTGTTTATTTTCTCATTAATGTTGTAAAAAGAGATCAATCATCTAATTTGTATTGTAAGATGGAAACTCGAACGGGCAGACTCCGAATATTTGAAGCTTAAACTGAACATAATAACAGCAAGAATAAAGCCGTACTTTTGCCTTCCAAGTACCAGAGAAGAAAAGAATGATATTTCTGCTTCAACTATCATTATTTTACTCGCCAACTTTTTAATGCTTGCTTATGCTTTACGTTTTAAATATAGTAATTACAACCAAAAGCAGAGTTGGCAAAAATAATTCTGCTTTTTTTCTGCAAAGCTCTCTTTTCTCCTATAAAGTTTGACCATACAACTTTAAACCTTTAATTTTAATTTAATATTGCTACCTTTGTATTGGTGCCACTTCACCAGCATGTGAAAGTCTTTTTTCTTTTTTTTTGATAAATAGCATGTGAAAGTCTTGGATTCACAATTTCACTGGTTCCCTGGACATGGTTCCTATTTTGTTTACATTATAATTAGAAGTAAATAACACAAATGGGCAATGGCTCCTTTGATATTACTTTTTTGTGATAACATTCACACTATTAGTTGAAGACTTGAAGATAAAGGTATGGTCGATTTTGTATAAATTATTAACTGTAAGGACCACAATGGTACTTAAAAACTTCAAGGACGGAATGGTACATGAGTGATACTTTAACAATCATTTATGTACTTTGTTTTAAAATTAATCTATCATACATAATAAAATACATAATTTTTTTGTCTCGTAATACTGTACAAAATGAGTTCTAAATATCATAAAATTCAAATGGATGTATTCCTTGTGGAAACATTCGACAATTGAATTTCAATTTTTCAAATATATCTACAAAAATAAAGTTGTGCCATTAATGTAGCATGAAAACCTTGGGGAATACCAAGGGTGTTTTTTAAAAGTTCCTTTTTTTTTTTTTTTTTTTTTTTTTTGGGGCGTGGGGGGGGGGGGGGGGGGGGGGGGGGGGAGTGTCAATATTAGCAATAGTTCAAATGATACTTACTCATATAGTTGAATTACAGAATTTCCCAAAAACTTGCGAAATATGTGATACTTACTCATATAGTTCACACATAGACACTGTTATGTGAGTTAAAAATGGAACTAGTGTCTAGTTTATTCCATCCAGATTCATTCCACTCAATTTTATCTGCCCATGTGATTCTGGAAACTCCTTGTAATTTGTAAATCTAACATTCTTTTTTTTTCATTTGGAACTTTTTCTATTTGTACCACGTGTACGTTTGATTTTTCATTTGACCTTTTTTTCCCGTAGCTTCTTCATATGGAATTTTTAAAGTTTGTTTTCTATCACTTGTAATGCTGATTAATTCTGTTGACAAATAGCAGACATTTGAATTTGTCATTGTGAAAAAAGTGTAAGAATTATGATGTACTTGATCCCTAGACAGCTCTGTTTGCATTGAAATCAAACACTAGGGACAAATTTGTTTCTCTGGTTGGGTATCAGGTCTTTATCAAACTAGCGCGTGCAAGACAAAAAAATTGCCTAACTGGCAGTTATTAAAACCAGAAGGAAACGCATTGATGATCAATGCGATAGGTTAGTTGTACTAAATGGTTAACAAACAGCTAATATACAAGCAAGAAGTCTTTGTCGCTATAGTTTTGTCTGACGAACTTGTTCCTTTTCCACTGGAATCCTTTCCAAACTTCAGAACAACTTGAGCGGCAATTCATGTTTTTTAATGTTTGCTTTTGGTAATTATAGAACTAGACTCATTTAACCAAATTAATGGGCAAACTAGCCCGTTGAATTTCAAAAATATGGGCCTTAACTTCATTTAATTGAACACGTTTAAGCGGCGATAAGATGTTTGAGCGCTGGTTAGCTTCTGCTCAAGCAAGAGGCCATGTGAAAACGTCAAGCGAACCAATCAAGAGGCATGGTGTGCACCCTGCTGCAGTTAATTAAGGACACGAGAAGAATCAGTATGGGATGCTTCAGAAAGACGGAAACAGTAATGCATTAGTTAATAGAGGAGAGATGATAAACATCAAGTCAAGCGTGGGATAGTACAGAAACAGTAATGGACAAGGAAAACAACGAATTGCGAATTGGGGGTGTCCGGGTATGCAGTCAGTCAGTAAGGGGCCATAATCTTCCCTTGGATTTGTTGGAATTCATTTGTAGAGCCTCAAATAATGATCTGGATTGCTTGAGAAAAGTAATATCTAATTGTATGGATTAATTGGGCTATTTAGGTTAGTATTATTATACAAAACGGAGTACATTTGACGAACAAACATGCTGTCGTTAACTAAATGTTATGTTAACTAAACGTGTTATTATGTTGTTGATTAAACGGAATTTTACAGACAACTATGCACTTTGTTCATTTTTTGTTATAAAAATAAATAATTAGTTAGATTAAATATTTTGCCAAAATATGTCTTTTTTATGTTCATTATATAGAAACAATGACAATATATTAAGAATATATCGTCACAAATTAAATTATTTAATTCATATATTATTCCTTAACGGCTTGAATTTATAATTTTACTAATCAATTTTATTTGAGGGCCAGCAAAATGCTAGTAATTTTTCATTAATAAGGAAAAAATATTAAAATATAACACAAAAAAAAAAAACCTCAGAATCGGTACCAGTATCAAAACTGGTACACATGGCCAAAAAAAAATAATAATAAATAACATAAACGCTTTAACATAGTCTATACTTTAATGTATCAGTACTGTAACACTACCGGATCATCCAAACCCACCATGAACTAACAGTCCTGCGATGCCAAAAAGACTAATCGATCATTCGATCTTCAAAACAAACTAATTGTATCTGGCGTCTATTTAATTAGATTTAGTGTCCGATTAATCGAACTTAGGTGTACCGTGGCATTCAAAACCGTAAAATACTACCATATATACATATTTTATAACGGTTGGACTATTGTTTCCCACTAACTGATATAATCAATCATCTTTTACAATACTAAGTTTGGTTGTTATACTATTTTGTTCAGATCAATCTCGACTGAATATCTACTCCAGTTGGGAATAACGTTCAATTTCGGTTACAGAGGGCCATAAGGGACCTTCGCTGCTTTTGGTCATTATTTTCATACGAGAAATTCATTCCTGACTATATAACTATATAGTCTATGTTCTTCTCGATTAATAACGGGAAAAGGTGCATTTTTTAATCTAAATAAAAATGTGTATTTTCGTATACCTTTTCAAAGTCAACTGCGAATTTACGATAATTAAGAAAAGGCCGCAACCTGCACACGGTTTCATACTTCACACTGGTTACGCATTATCCTTTTTCGTTTTAAATTCTCCGATAAGCATTTCTTTATTCCGTGTTAATTTCGTCGGTCAAAGCCCCAAGTCACACACCAAAAATTCCAAAATTTCCTTCTGCCTTCGACCTAGAAAGAAGAATAAAAAGGATTATGTAGTAATATTTCTGGGGAATTGTGTATAACGGGTGGTATCCAATTTGGGTCCTTGGTTAGTTAGCTATTAATTCTTTTTTTTTTCTTTTTTTTAATCCGCGTGTTACTCCGATAATTGCTAATTTAAGAAAATATCGTATATGACTAGTGAAGCGGATAACAACGATAATTTTGAAATTTAATGTAACAGAAGTATCCTTCTTAGGAAATTCGTAAATATCTGATATAACAAATCATTCATTTGTTTCCTTGAGAGTATGTACCAATGGATTAGTACAGTTAACAGATTTGTTTTGTACTTTTATGATTCGAAAAACAGAAGTTAATAGTAAAAGATGCTGTGTAAAAGTGTTTTTTCATTTATATCTACTCAATATTACTGAGTGAATGGGTGGCGACTGGTGAATATCCCACTTTTTTTAATTTGAAATTTAAGATTTTATTTGTTTAAAGCCAGTCACAATCTTCCTCTCATCACATAAATCAACAAAATACTCCGTTTTCTGCATTTATCTCTCGTTTCCATATATCCGTTACCTCTCACCGTATTTACTTTCAATCTGTAACAAAAAATTAGCGAGAACTGAGAATGGAGAATTACGAAGGAAATAACTTGCAATATGCCATAGGCTCATAGGTAAGGAAGAAGTAGTAAAATGCAATGGCAATAAAAAATGGTAATATTTCCCAAAATAGAAATGACGTATTGATGTGGCAATAAAAGAAGAATGGGAAAGAACTGAAATTGCTAATTAGTTTTCTCCGTAATAAAGTATTCAAATCTGCTTAGAAAGTAATTGTAATCTGATTTTGACTAGGAGAATTTTGTAAGTTTCTAAAGAAAAGTATTTTATTTGTTGGGAATGATATTACGTTTTATGTAAAACAAATTGATTGTGCAAAATATGCAAAAGATAAAACATTTTCTGTCATGAGATATCGATAATTTTTCTAAAGATATAAACATTTGAAGGGATTAACATAAGAAATGCATAAATAATTTCAATATTCCGAATACTTTTTTTTTTTACTAAATCTATTCCGAATACTAATAAGACAAAAAAAAAGACCCTAACCCCTCTAGTCCAACTGTTCAATAATTGGGCAAGGACAGAGTTGTAAAATTACTACAAAAGGGACGGAAAGAAATAGTTGTCTACGTCACCAACTATGCAAATCTTACAAAGTACCGATGCAACTTCCTAGAAACTAAACAAGACAAGAATATGTAAAATGCTTCTTAATTCAGCAAACCTGGTCTTAAGAATCAACACGTCAAAATTAGCTAATTTTACTCTGTCAATTTATAAAAAAAAAATTATACTTTCTTAGAAACCTTCACAATACATAACTATATAAGAACAATATCCACAAGACCTTACCCATCACAAGGACCAATTCAAAAAATCAAATCAATTGCCGCTCCCAACCAAAATTACAAAAATGGCTCCAACTAATGATTCATTAAGTTTTGAAGACTTTCTCCCTTCCATGGCGGCAAAGCTGGGTCCAGACGGCCTTATCAGAGAACTATGCAAAGGGTTCGAGTTGCTAATGGACAGCAAGAGAGGCCTGATTACACTGGAAAGCTTGAAAAGAAATGCACCGAGACTAGGACTGGAGAGGTTGGGAGATGATGAGCTAATAGAAATGGTGAGGGAGGGGGATTTGGATGGAGATAATGCACTGAACCAAGATGAGTTCTGTATACTGATGATTCGGATGAGCCCCCAGCTGATGGAGAGCTCTCAGAGATTGTTTGATTTCCTTCAGATGTAATTCGGTGAAACAGTATGTGTCGTGCTTACACCATACACATTTTTTCCAGTGAATTGGTTTAGGTTGGAAAGAATACATCATACGATAAACATTCTTTTTCTTGTTTCACAAGATCACTCAATTTCACTCGTGTACTCTCCTGCTATGTGATTCTGTGTGTGTGTCTGTGTTTCTACGGCATTTCTATTAATTTTCATTCACAAATAAAAACCAGCCAATAACATAAGTATCAGTGTCAGATATAAATTTAATACAAAACTCCAAACCAATCAAGGTGTAAATAGACAAAACATAAAAATGCGCAACTTGAAGTGCAAAATAGTAATAATTTAAGTATTCCAAAAGACCAGAGCAGCAATGTACATGTAACTGACGAAATTGCAGACAGAATGCACCTAATCAAAGAAATAATTGCTCGACAGACTGACTAATCACATCAAGTTCTATAAAAAGCCAAAATTCTTTGTAATACTATTCCTGTTATAAGCTCTTCTAACCAAAACATGTTGATTCTTTAACAGCAATTTCATGAGTAACTGCTCAGTCTGAATGAAACATCTTTATTATGATGTAAAAAAGGAAAGTTCCATATCTTACAATCATGAAAGATCAATGGGCTCACCACAGAGCTCTTGCAATTCCTCTTCGAGAAGTTGTATAAGATTTGATTTAGTTCTTCTATAAACCCATGCATTTGCACTTGCATCCCAGTCAAACCTAGCAGGCCCACTGCACAGAATTGATGAACGCACCAATGCCATATAAGAACATAACCAAACTCGAGAGAAACCATAAAAGAATCCAGGTAGATAATATCAAGCTGGTACATGCTGGTGCACAACCTGATTTTTACCCAATATGAATGGCAACAGAGCAGAAAACTATCTTATTATAGGTTTGATTATGGGTCAAACAGAAGGCCCAAACATGCATAAGATCAACGAACAAATCAACAACAGATAAGGTGATAACTGATAAAAAAAAAAAAAAAAAAAAAAAAAAAAAAAAAAAAAAAAAAAAAAAAACTACAGGAAGAAGGTTCATTTTTTTATCTCCTGATAAAAGAAAAACACAAATTAAGTCAGCAGAAGCCAAAACCTGACAGGAGAAGAGAGCCAGATTTGTCGATTTGGTGTCTGCTTGTTTATAACATATGTGCCTAGGTCCCCAAGCTTCAACGTCAGGACATGATTCTGAAATATTGCATTCTTCAGTCACATCAACACAAAATGTAACACCAAAAATAATGAAGGGAAAAAAAAATTCAGATGAACTCACCCCATAGTCAATGTCAAACCCATTTATTTGCAGGGAGTCGCCATATTCCTGTATAGAAAGATCTTACAAGTCAAATATACGGATATGTTTCACTCACAATCAATTTTAAAATTGTATGCAGTGTAGTGAGGTGGGTAACTCTAAAAGTCTAATTAAGAAAAAATTACCTCCAGCTTCTCTAGTAAATCATGAATGGTATCATCTGCTAGCTGATGAAACTCTTCCTCTGTCATTGTCGACCTGTACATTTAAATTAAGATAAATAGAAGCAATTGTATAGTGTACATGCAATTAAAAAATGATCAACAAGTACAATACAGATAAAATTGATATACAGCTTTCCAAATGATCACATAAGTAAAGTTTTAGGTACATTATTTCTGTACATAGCTTCGAGGTTCAATTAACAGAACTAGACACTACAAGGCCTAATTTAAGTGTTTCTTTCTGCCAACCAAAATATACACAAAAAGGTACACAAAACATACTACAAAGATCTTCCATGAATTTCTCCAGCGACTATTGTCTCAGGATTACAAGAGAAAAGGGAAAGAATCAAGCATACCCGTAATCAATAGCAGCAGGGCCTTGGGGTTCCTCAGCATGCGAAGGCCGTGACGAGAAGAAGGGCCTAGAGCTACAAAATGAAGAAAGTAGAGGGGGCGAAGTGCAAAATCCATCGGACAGCGCTGGCGCAATGGAAGATTCTAGAAGGGGGGAAGATGAGAGGAGGAGAGGAACGAGAGGGAGTGTTTTGGAATTACTGACAAGGCGTCTGAGGATGAGCTTGGAATAGAGCGAAGATGCCATTACTATTGCGAGGGTTCTGGAGAGAGAGACTCAGAATCAGAGACCAGGATGGCAGGATCCGATTGTAACCAATGGGCTGGTAATGGACAGGGCTTATCCGTGGGCCAAAGGGCCGGATAGAATTTGAATCTGAAATTAGTTGACCATTTATTAGTTTTACTTTCTATGATAAGTAATAGTAGACCTGCATAACGTGGAAAACGAAGACGAAACAAAAATTTTTTGCGTTGATCGTTGCATTTAATTGCACGATCAAAACGATTTAACCATTCAAAATTTTTAACCGTTTCTCAAATATGAATTTTGTACTAATTGATGTCATCAATTCCTGTATCAGTTCTATATGCCAGTATCTTTTCTCTTTACCAGTATCAAACAGAGGAAAAAAACTGAAAATAAAGAAAAACCTCAAGCAACAAGAACAACCAAATCAATACTAATCTCAACTTATTTATCTTATTACAACATGTTCTTCTCATCTCAAAAAAATATTCAAGGAAGAATTAAGCAAAGTACCAGTCCAATTAAACCCCCCTAAAAAATGTTCTCTTATTACAGAAGCAGTTCAATCAAACCCCAAAAAATGTTCAGCAAAATCATCCAGAGTACTAACAAATGGAGCAAAATACCAGAATATGTTACCTTAATTCAAGCTCCAACAAAACCCAAAACTAACTACCTAGTGCTGTCCTTTTCTTCACCTCGAGCAAAGATCAACTGGGTGTCGTCTGTCTAAGCAGCAAAACCAGTGCCCAGCCAAACTCAAACTCCTGCCATGGAAGAAGGGAAATCAGTCACACTAGAATTTCTCCAAAATCAGAACAAAATCATTTCAAAATTTGACCAAAATCAGTTCATACAAACCCAAATCTGTTCAAAATAGGCCAAATTAGGTCCTTGTTGTTCCCAAATAGTTCAAAATCAGACCAAATTACCTTCGATTTTTGCTAGAAGAAGAAAAAAAAGAGAGCCTGCTTCAAGGAATCGAGTCTGAGGGAAGCAATAGGAGAGAAGGGAGCCGAGACTGAGGCACGCAGTGAGGAGTCGAGATTAAGGCAAGCAGTGAGGAGTCGAGACTGAGGCAGGAAGTGAGGAGAGGTGGCTGTGCTTCGAGAGATGGATGTGCTTCGAGAGGTGCCTGTGCTTGGAGACTGAGGGAGGCAGTGAGGAGAGGAGGGAGTCGAGAGGGTGGTGGCTCGATGCGGTGAGGAGACTATGGAGATTCTGTGGATCGATGCATGGGAAGACTATGGTGGATCGATGCAGTGGGGATCGAGCGAGAGGTGAGACGAAACTGGGTATGGTTTTGCGTTAACCGTTCCGTTTTTTAAACGAAACTGAAATGCATGACCGTTTCGTTCCGTTTCGGACGAAATGAAACGAAAAAACGGTCGAAACGACTATCGTTTTTCAGGCCTAAGTAATAGGCATTGACGTTGTCAGATAGAAGAATTATGTTATTACTTATTAGCAATTTATGGAGAAGTACCAGATAACTCGAGCATTGTTCTTCTTTTCAATCGAACGGAGGCCCTCGATTCCGGTCCATGCATGATAGTTGCCTCTCGAGCCTCGCCATCGATGCACCTCGTCACCTCGTCTTTGATGCCTCTCAACCTCTCTTAGCCTGTTAGCCAAGTACTAGGTTGCTATCTTTCTCTCTCTTCTCTTTCAAATTTCAAACCCTCTCTCTTCTAGTGTTCAACCTATGCGTGTTTTGGGTTTCGGATTTTTGTTATTTGGTTTTGTTGCTAAATGCTAACCTATTGGGTTTTCGATATTTGATTTGATCAGAAATACGTTACTGCCACGAATTTGAAGTGTTTTGTCGATTTAAATCCATGTGTTGGTAATAAAAATCAAAAAAAGGAAATCAAATTAGGTCCAAACTTTATTTTTCAATTCAAATTTAATTTATATCGATGTTAATTTGATGAGAATCCTTCACTCTGGATTTTTAATGCGGTATGCTTTCTATTGTTTTGTTATTTTTAATCTTATTTTAGGATATCAGATGGGAGAGAGAAAACCATGTCCTCTGAGAAAATCTTCTTGTGGATGACAGTGTTGAATTTGGACATGCAACTCCAGTAGTATCTCTAGTATGTTTCTTCTATGATGCTTGTGAGACCTTAGAAGGCTGGTACAAGGTTAGTACCAGCCCAAAACCGCTCGGTTTTGCTTGCTGGCACTTGTCTTCTTATCTTGGGACTTATTGCGAAGTAAATTTGTTGTCTGGATCCTTTTGTGAACATCTTTTTAACCGTCTAAGGATTATATAATAATAATATAATATATAATGTTATTGAGGTCTAAATTGTAAATAACTTGTGAAATAAAATGTGTCCGATTTGCAAAAGTTCTAATTGGTACCATTGGAAGGAGTTAGCAAATTGTTTCATTTTATTTGATTAGTTAATAATTAATTTATTTTAATCATTATTTTGGCAAATACATGTTGGTTTGATTTTATTTGATTTGATTATTTAATAGCTAATTTATTTTTTATAATTATTTTGGCAAATACATGTCGGCAAGTGCTAAACAACTATAGATAATTAACAGAGTTTCCACTTTCCAGGGTTCGAGGAATGAAGTCAAACAACCAATTATAGCAAATGGGCCTGGCGCTATTATTTTCTTGTATTCTATCGCCCTTGAAAGCTCGAACGGGCTCTGTTGGATAGTTCGAGTATAGCAAATAGATATTGAACCAAGCTGAATATTAAAAGGACGGATTTAGATTGGAGTACATACTAATCAACGTAGGGCCGAACCGGATTATCCGGTCCAAATCCGTCCAATTCCAGATCGAATTGAGGTCCAAAGACGGCCAGCCGGCCCAGTAGGTCCAAAAAAGAAGTAATATAATCAACGGTTCAGATGATATCGAGGGGTTTCGGACGCAAATATTCGAGACAAAGACATTTCATTGATTGGGCATGTCAGTGTCACTCATCACTCATCAGTATAACACGTTAACTCTGTTCTACCACATGTAAATCCAATATAAAATACATTTTTACTTAAAAGAAAAAAAAAAAAGGTGAAGAAGAATCTGCGAACATAAGCAATTCACTCAAAAAATTGAAAACCAAAAAGGACGGTGCTGTTTATGCTAGGTTAAAATTGGTATAAAGAAAAAATCGTTCTAGTTAGCTATGTAAATTCCAAGTTCCAACTAGAGGGAGAGAACAAGAGTCATGATTATCGTCATTCCATTTGAATACGTTGTTAGGAAGAACCCATAAAAACCTGAAAGTCTAATTAATTAAAGATAAAATTTACTTGAGTTACATTTCCAAGCAATATATAAAATATGAAGTTCAAAATATACGTGGAGGGTATTTGAATTTCTGTCCCGTAACTATACATTCGGATAATATAAATATAAAAAAAAAGAGATGCATTAATTAAGGATAAATTTTAAAAGTCCGGTGGTTGATGGAGTCAGCATTTTGATTACCCGGTCCTAGTCAGGATAAAAACTAAATTTTGACGCCCTTTCCTAACAGTAAAATGTCATATCAATGCATACGGAATTCTTCAATTGTGATGACAATAATAAAAATAGCATGATTGGTATCTTATCTATGACGACAGTTTGGGTCACCGTCACACAATCACAATCAGAAGAAACAAGTGAAACTAAATATCATTAGCCTAGCAAATAAAACATCCATTGATCGATCTTAATGAGAAATACTATCGTGTTGTGTATACGATGATGATCGTAGTTTAACTAGAACCATAACATATGTGATATGTATGCTGTATACATGAGATCTCATCTGATTCCAAATCCAAATTAAACACATACTAAGGCTCTGATAAATTATATGCATGTGACTGTATATGGGGACAACCGGAATCAGCGGATGGATGGGAATTGGGAATGGGTCGATAGGATGCCTCATTTGCCTCTGCCCTCTGTTTTGTTTTACTCATATAAAAAATCAAACATCTTTGAACTGGACACTGGACAGACCCAGTGCTCATTCAATCATTGCCTTCCCTAGAAATACATAACATATCTCTTTTGTATTCATATTCAGATAAATAATAATTACTCAACCACAATTTTTCATACCTATTTTCGTCCTACCTAACAGATCAAGCTGCAAACAAATGCGAGCAGTATAGACAAAAAAAATAAAAAAACATACATACATAAATACCTCTCTCTGTCTCTATATATATATCATTTTTATTCTCTCACCCTTTCTCATGAAACAAAGATATTAATGCATTAGACGTAGATAGATGCGTATAAATATAATGATGCGTCGGATCCGATGAATCATGAAACGAAGGAATATATCATCGGACCAGTATCCTCTACCCATCTCTATTGAGATGGGTAGAGTGTCCATCTCATCACGACCGTCCGATCTAATTTGGACGGTTTATTTTTTTCGGGCCAATAATTTTTTCGGGAGTGGTGGAATTCACGGGACTCTTTTAGCCATTGAGATTAAATCAGACGGTTGAGATTTAAGATGGACACTCTACCCATCTTAAAGAGATGGGTAGAGGATACGGTTCCATGTATCATCAAGTATTGGAGAGAAAGTCAATTCAGCGGGCCGGACAGCAATAATTTGCATATTTATATTAATATTAATACAGCGATAGCTACAGCCTACACTACATTATAATAAAGATCTTGCTTGCTGCACCTTATTATAGCCACAAAATTTGGATTAATTTTAAAAAGGGGGGAATTTTCATTCATTTATTCATTCATATCATGCAAGTACAATGTCACGTGGAACACGGAGGATGGTGGGGCCTTTCTTTGATTCCAGCAACCTGGGCAGATTCATTCATTCATTCATTTTAGTCCATATATCATGTATGCATTGTATTTTTGTATTTTTGTATTGTATTGAATTTGTTAGGGATCGATCCATATATGTTCTCCAACGGCATAAAATGTGTTGCACAATAACATAAAAATTGTTTCGTGCCATTACTTAATTTATTCAATGACGAACTATTTCTAATTCACAATAACATAAAAATTGTTGGCTTAGTCAACTACTAACATATTTTACTTGTAAATGATCACAACTTTTTTTTTAGGATATTCAAAAGATTCTGTTCTATTTTTATTCTTTTCAAAAACCCTTTCCAGCTTTCCTTGAGAAGATTTTGTTCTTTTTGATCTCCTCAAGAGTCAATTATCAATGACAGTTCCACTCCACGAGAAGACAAAAAGGTGAGGATCAAGAAAGGTGCAAAAGGGTTTCAAGTTGAGGATCTTTTCTTTCGTTCTCTTTCTTTCTTACTTTTTATTTTTATTTTTCTTTTAACGATAATCTGTCTAAAGTAGGAGGAGGATAAATAATTGATTGGCATCTGGATCTGGATCTCAAAAAATCATCATAGAAAGTTCGAATCAGTGAAATCAGGGGCCCACCTTGTATAAATAATTGCAAATTGATTGATGTACTAACAACATTCAAAGTAAAAAAAAACATCATCAAACCATCACATGAAGTAGTTAACCAACGTTATTTCGACTCCTATTTTCGCATTGGGATCCTAAATTTAAATTTGATATAATTGCTAGCTTAGATGAACGAATATTCTTCGTGATTAGAGTTGTCATTATCACATTGATAACATTATAATATTCAGATCGCACTGTACGACAAAATAATAATCCTCTATAATTTTTTGGATATTTTATTTTATTTTATTTTATGATAAAGAGACTCTCATAAAATATCCATTCAAGTTGTAGCTTTGTAGGCATCATACGGTTCAGCCCGAATTCTGATCTGGTGTCGCTTGTAGCGCACCTCACGAGCCGTTCGATTTTGATCGGACGGTTCATTTTTTGCTGACCTAGGACTCCCATATCCATCCGATCAGATGGTCCAGAAGCGCGTTATAACGGGTGTCGCGTGACATTTGATCCCGATTCGGTTCAACCCTGATTGTTTAGTGTTTTTTCTTTTTTTTTTGCTGATTTATTTTGCTTGCGCATGTTGGGGACTTGGGGTGGGTGGCAGGATGCATGCAATTGTACAAGTTTCAAAGTCAATGAGCTATTTGTAAAGTTATCGCCGCTGATGACATTAGTATTTTATTTGGTGTAGAGTATTATGATATAGATAAATTGGGGGGAAGGGGAGAAACTGCACGCAATTGCACACTGCTGCAGGCCACAAACAAAAAGAGGCTCTTGCGAGTAATAACGCCTCGTGGGACACGTGGAGGACGGTGTGGTCCTTCCTGAATCCTGAGAGAGAGAGAAGAGAGAGATTCATGAATCACAGTTATCACACGTAACATAACATAACGCACATTTCTGATCCGACTCGACTCGTGTTAAAACATAAAAATCCAAAATGAATTCAATCATCATTTGATTAGTTCTTACTTTCTTTTGTTGTCTTTGTGTTTGTGGATCAAAACAGAGCCACCTCACCTCGGAACCGTATCCTCTACCCATCTCATTAAGATGGGTAGAGTGCCCATTCTCTGTCTCAACCGTCTGATTTAATCTCAACGGTTAAAATGAGCCCCGTGAATTCCACCACTTCCGAAAAAAATTATTGGTCCGAAAAAATAAACCGTCCAGATTAGATCAGACGGTCGTGATGAGATGGACACTCTACCCATCTCTATTGAGATGGGTAGAGGATACTGGTCCACCTCACCTCACCTATATATACGGCGAGAGAGCGAGGTTAACGACAATAACCACGAAGATCCAAGGTATATAGTATAGTATAACATAAATACATGGGTCGATAAAATAAATGTATGCAATGCAACAGAAGATCCTTACAGAGTAGAGATTTGCCAATTGGTTTTTTCCTTTCGGTCAAGTCTCTTCCTCTTATCCAAATCAATTTCCCATTTCCGTGCAAACTCTTTTTCATTCCTTCAAACATTGATAACCATCCATCCATCGACTCAATTTTCTACTTATCTTTTTTTTTTCTCCCTTTACACTTTATTTTTTTTTTCTTTTAAAAAAATGCTCAACTCTTATAAATACCACTGCTATATCCTTTTATCTTCGTAGTAAAAAATATCACCGCTATAAAAAATGCAAAAAAAAAAAAACACATACACAAAAATGCAAAAAGAAAGGGAATATATATATAAAAAACTAACTTTTGTCAACTTTTTTTTTTTATTAACTTTATCAAGTTGATAATATCTACCAACAGTTTTATTATCTGTTTGGAAATTGCAAAAGCGTTTGTCCATGTATCAAAATTATGACGCGCAGATGTAGAGTTGTGCACGCAAAAAAATAAAATAAAAGCAAAGAAACACTTGGGAAATAGCGATTTAGGAAAGAAAGGAGATACCAACGTGAAAACATAAAACATTGGAATATAAGGGGAAGGGAAACCCAAAAATATGTTTACTAAGGTTATGATGATATAATAATATGTTTTATCTTTGAGATTTACATTGGGGTTTTTTGGAGGGAAGGGAGTTGGTTATAAGTTGTGGTAACTATCTATTAGCACTCTTATACATCTTAATAAGAGAATGATAAGTTGATAAGTGCGGTGACTGTGAGTGTGAGTCACTGAGTCTCCTCTTTTTGTTCTTTTGTGAAATAATAAAGTCATGGAGGGGATGCATGTGTTATGTAACTATGTCCATGTGGACATGTGGTTGCTTGCTTGTTTGTTGTCAGCAATTTGAAATCTCCAGCTGGCATATATTTATTATATTCAAAATCCACTTGTTCCAAATCAAAGTTTAATCCAAGTTTGCAACGAAGACCTAAAATTCTTTTTTGGCATCGTTGCGAATACATTGGAGGCGGGTCTTATTATTTTAAATTTTTTTACATGAAAATAATATAAATATACGGACACGAAAGAAAAATAAAAAAAAACAATAAAGTCCTTGTCAGCATTATTGTTCGTTTTTATATTCTTTCAATTATTTTGGAGTACGGAGTACCCTCTCTCTCTCTCTCCCTCTCGTTTGATATATTAACATTTCCACTGGGATCCATCCCATTCAATTCCCAAAGAAGAAAGAGGAGAACATACAATTCACAAACATCCATATAGAGAAGGAGAGAGGAGAGAGAATTGATATTGGTTTTCTCCATTTTGTTTTCTATCTCGTCTCATTCTTCTCCTGAGTTCCTAAAATTAGGAAGCACCGACCTTGGCGCCACCTACCTCTAACAATTCATTTATTTCTTCTTAAAACACCTCCCTCCCTCTCCAAATCCCCCACCCGGCCACCCCACCCCCACCCTTCAAATTTTTATTTTTGTTCATTTCTCCAACTTTCCATCTTTATTATTCTATTTATATATACATCATATTCTTGTTCTGGGAAAGGAAGTTGGAATTTGGTGCCCGCGCAGTTGTGATCCTTGCCACAATTACATTTGCCCAACCACCCACACACACGATTGGAGTGAGAGGCAGAGAGAAATCAAAAGCATAAGAAATGGAGTATTTCATGGGGCTGAGAGGTCCCGGAAGGAACTACACCGAAATTGGGGATTTGAATTTGAATTACGTCTCCAATTTGGTCACCCTCTTGTTCCAGACCAATGGCAATTCCTACGAGCACGTCTGGCCTGTATGTTTCTCTTCCCTTTTCCCTTTTCTTTCTTATTTACCCATACCATACCATAATTAAAATCATGATCAACACATTTCTGCTGCATGCATAGATCGCATGTCTCCTTGCTTTTACTTTACATCTCCAATCCATCCCAAGTTCCTCTTTCTGTTATTTCCTCAGATATCTCATTGACCAACAATTTGTTTTTCCCAGTTATTTATTTATTTATATATATTGTTGTTCCTTCAATTCAGTATCTCTGGTTTCAGTATACATATTGTATCAAATCTAACATAATATAATTATTACTAATTGATTTGCATGCAGTTTGTTACCTAGTTGTTTACCATTTAATTGATTCACTGGACCTTCCTTTCCCTGAATTTTAAGTTAACTGCAACTGATCCACATCATCTGTAATTCATCTGTAATCATGCCTCCTGCTTGTCTCTGATAACTTAATACACCTTGCATGTCACTAATTTTAAGTTATCAGTGATGAATTCCCCCATGCATAACACCCAATACATTTAACCCTACCTGTATTCCTGATCGGTGAATGTCATGACTTGTTATGGCCCAGATATTAGTTATTTTAATTTCATCATAATCTTTTACTAACTATCATCTCCATCATTCCATTTTGATGTGAAGTACACTATTATTTATATAACTTATTACTTTTTTCTTTTGGAAAAGAAAAAGGTGAAATTAAAGTGAAATTTTTTATGGTGTTGGTAAAACAGGACATGGAACTTGGGTGGAGAATAGTTCTAGGTTCCTTGATTGGATTCTTTGGGGCTGCATTTGGAAGTGTTGGTGGGGTTGGCGGTGGCGGCATTTATGTGCCAATGTTGACTCTTATTATTGGCTTCGATGCCAAATCATCTACTGCTATCTCAAAATGTATATAACATTCCATTAATTTTCTTATGTATAACTTCTTTGCTGTCTTCTCTCTTGAAATATTGGCATTGATATGTACAGAAAAGAACTGATGCCATTTTTCCAATATATCTGTATGCGTATGTGTTTTTCACTTGAAATATTGGTATGTAATCGATCTATTCTTTGCATTTTTGATCGGTAGGTATGATAATGGGAGCTGCAGCATCAACAGTGTACTACAACCTGAAATTAAGGCATCCGACATTAGACATGCCAATCATAGACTATGACTTGGCACTGCTTATTCAACCAATGCTAATGCTGGGTATTAGCATAGGAGTTATTTTTAATGTCATTTTCCCTGATTGGTTGGTCACCGTTCTCCTCATTGTCCTCTTCGTCGGTAAAATTTGTTTTCTTTCTTCTTCTTTCTTTTTCATTCTTTTTTCTGTTTTGTGAACAAAGAATAGACATTAGATAATGAGTGTGTGGCAGATGAGGAATCAGTAATGATATTGTTTTTTTGGACTATGTTTGAGCATCTGCTGGTCCACAACAGTACCAGGGTCCAAGGGCAACACTTTTCTGCTTTCTTGTTTTCTGTCTTTTCTTTTTGGAATGAAAATTTTGGTCCTTTCTTTGGTAGATGTGTTTATCATTAGTGAAAAATTTCCCCCCACATAAGGATGACATCTCACTTTATTACCATCACCAACTGGTTCAATAGTGAGGCATCCATGTGGACTCTACCAGGACAGTTCCTGTAAGGCTCTTCATTGTGTAGTTTTATATATATATATATGTTTTAGGATTTGACCAAGCTTAAATTGTAGCATTCCATTTTTGTATTTAATTTCTTGAACTGAAAATTTTCAGGGACATCTACCAAGGCATTTCTGAAAGGTGTTGAGACTTGGAAGAAAGAGACAATTCTATTGAAGGTGTTACTACAGTTCTTTTCCTTTTTTTTTTTTTTGGATTTCCAGACAGCTCGATATTTTGTCATGCTTACTTTGTCAAATTTGGGTCGTACACAACTTAGGCCAATAGCTAAATTAAATGCAGAAAGTAACAATGAACAGAATACCTCTTAACAGTACATTCATTCTTTTTTTTTTTGTGGTTTCTTCATTTCTAAATTTCAATGTAAATTTTTTTCAGGAAGCTGCTAAACAAGCAGAGTCTAAAGGTACCCTTCAAATTAAACTTATGTCTCATTTCAGAGAATTCAGGAATTGTCAACCAAATTTAAGCATTTTTTTCCCTATTAAATTATCAGGTGATGACGTGGAATACAGAGCATTGCCTTCAGAGCCTGGTGAAAGTGCTTCAAACAATGCCAAGGAACAACTGGATCCCGAGGTAGAGGAAACTGAGTATTAAATAATTGAGAAGTAAACATTCCCAGTTGCCATCCTCTCTGCAATATTCTTCTGGCTATAGATAATATCAAGATGTGCTTTTTCGTATTTAACCATTCTTCATTTGTTATGATCGTGAAAAGATGGGAGAATATGCCATGATGCAATATTTTGTTCTGATTTCAGGTTCCAATCCTTGAAAATGTGTACTGGAAGGAGTTCGGACTTTTGATGTTTGTGTGGTTGGCTTTCCTCGTCTTGCAAGTCACAAAGGTGATTAATTAACTAATATATATTTAAATTGTGCACATCAACATGTGCAGAACTAGTGAACTACACATCAACATCATTAATTGACACTCAATTTTTGTGCAGAACTACACATCAACATGTTCCACATGGTACTGGGTCCTCAATTTGCTCCAGGCACTGCTTTCTTCTCTCTCTCTCTCTCTCTCTCTCTCTCTTCTTTATTTTTCATCTATAAAGAACATGAATCTTTAATTGTTAATATTTGTATTTCTCAGAGAGCATTTTATTTATACCTCTTCAGCATCACATTTTTGCATAAACACCTAACAATCTCCTAGCATAACTGCTGTCAGGGGCTTACTTTTAGATATGACACACACTCAAGATGTTTATTTATTAAAGAAGAAATCATCAAAAGTTTAATTTTTGGCCATGCAGATACCAGTGTCATTGGGGGTGTCAGGATACGAAGCGGTGAGCTTGTACCAAGGAAGGAGAATTATATCGTCAAAGGGAGCTGAAGGCACAAACTGGAAGGTGCATCAGTTAGTTCTTTATTGCATGATGGGTGTTGTTGCCGGTATTGTTGGTGGGCTTTTGGGCCTTGGAGGCGGCTTTATCATGGGCCCGCTCTTTCTGGAGCTTGGTATCCCCCCTCAGGTACATACTGATCATAATAGTTTGCGTCTCGCTGGCAAGCTCAGTGCTCTTTGACCTGATCAATTATATAATGGATGTTAAAAATGCACATCATTGTGCCTCCATGCTGGAACAGAATTAGTATTCGGACCCTAGTCATTCTTTCTTCTTTATTTCACTGTGGTACTGCTTTTCCATCTCTGATGTCTCTTGAAATGCCAACAGAATATTGAATAGAAGTATATTTGTAATCTTCTTTTTAATTTTAGGTCTCAAGTGCTACAGCAACATTCGCAATGACATTTTCATCTTCAATGTCAGTCGTAGAATACTACCTTCTTAAGCGATTCCCCATTCCATATGGTGCGTATTTATATCAATTCCACCCCCCCCCCCAAAAAAAAAAAAAAAAAACACACACACACACACACATAAATCTCTACTACTTATACTTATAAATTTTATAAATGCACGGATGGAAAAGATATTACACTCTAGGTCTAAATAGTAAACAGGTACACATAAATCTCTACTACTTATAAATGCACGGATGGAAAAGGTGTTACACTCTAGGTCTAAATAGTAAACAGGTATTTTTGTCGTTGGATCGATTTGATCTGTGGTTAGATATGAATCACTAGACGAAGCAACACTATGATTTGGTTTTCCATCTAATATAGAAACAAATTAAATAACACATCTATTTGTATTGCTGGTAAATTAAACAATATATTTTTATTGTCTAACATTATTTTGTTTCTTTATTTGCCCACACATGAGGGCATCTTATGCTAGTAGAGAAGAATATAGAAAGGAAAAGGAAAAGACAAAATATGAGAACAATAGGACGAGCTAATGAATGAAGATGTTTATTCTTTTGTTGCAGCTGTTTACTTCATAGCGGTGGCGACAGTAGCTGCTTGGGCTGGGCAACATGTTGTGCGCAAATTGATACAATATATGGGACGTGCTTCTCTTATCATTTTTATCTTGGCCTTCACTATTTTTGTTAGCGCCATTTCTCTTGGTACGTTCACCCCTCTCCCACACACACACACACACACAAATAATTAATTGGATCACTGCATGTTTGAGCTTTGTATATGTACTTTATACAAATTATTGTTCAATAATGTTCTACTGTCACATTTTGTTCCAAAATTCTTTAGTACTTATATCTTAATTTGGTCTATAATGTGCAGGTGGTGTTGGCATTTCCAACATGGTAGTAAAGATTCAAAATCACGAGTATATGGGATTTGACGACCTTTGCAAATATGATGTTTAGAAGCCGTCATCTAAGTCTTTATTTAAGGAACATTAAATTGGATCACTCCAAATGTAGAGATCTTTGGCATCGTTGTGTGGTAATTTATCCGCCTGAGAATTGAGCGACCTCCGATGAAGGGCAAAATTTTCACCTCTTCTCAGGATCAGTTTATTTTAATTTATGTATGTAATCTGAATTAAGAGCTTGTTGCAATTCTTTCGGTAGGTTGAGAAATTGTTTTTAATAGGTAGTTTATATCTTGTTGCATTTTGCTTATATAATGATTCTGTCTGTGACTGGAGTCTTGGAGATAGTAATGCTAGTTAGCCGCACTATCTATTAATCCTACTCAATAAGTTGATGTGCATGTGGTGGATTCGGTTGGGCGCTGCTTTCCTCACAGTCGCAGCACCATTTAGCCATTCACGCCAACAGTTAATAAATGACAAAAATACCCGTGTCTTGAACCCTCCGCCTATACACGCTTCCATCCTGTCCTTTGGTAGAGTTCCCCTTCTCTCCCTCATTGCTCACCAATCTTTTGTTTCTCCATTTTCCGATTTTTCTCTTCTTCCTCAGTTCAGACAAAAATCGTCCTCTCCCTCTTCGATTCTCTTGCTTCTTTCTCTAATATGTAATGAGAAGTCTTGTGTTTCATGCAATCTTCAAACAAACACTGAACTCCACATGTTGATAATTCTAGGTAGAGAAAATATCAAAATTTGTATACTTGATTGCTCGCTTGCGCAAAACATTGATTGGAGTATGTTAATCCTCAGTGAAGAATTTAAGAATCAAAAGATAAAATTTGACCCTTTTTTTTTGACACTAAAACACCCCGTAGGGTTAAAAGTTTGACCTTTGACGTGCCATTGTCAGAGAATTATTTATGATTCATTTATGTCAGGATCCAGAAATGATGCGATTTGGAGCCCATTTAGTACTTGTTCATAGATACATGATACATGGATGTTGAATTAGACGAAGTTATTAGGGAATATTATAACTATATAAAGATGGGGCATCGAGCAAATCACGTGGGGCACTATGGTTAGCACAGTGTCCTGGATTTTCTGTGACATTTGATCTTTTGTGGCAAAATATATATTTTGGATTTTCTGTGACAGCTTTCATATCATATTTGAATAGCATTCTCAATTTTTTTATATAGCGTAAAATAAAGCGCACAACGCGTGAGATTCGCTCTATATATTAGTCACTGTGAGAAGCACGTGAGTTACTGTAACTCACATGGATTTTCTGTGGGCACTCACGCGAACCCAAAGCTGTACATATTAGTTGAAAGAACAAAATAATTATTCATTTGGGATTGCTATCAAAGCTATTGCAAAACATTGGACTGCTAATTCATAAAAATCATAATTTACAAAAATATTTTTTTAAGCATTCCCTCTTATTTTAACGATGATCCTTGATATTTCACATCTGTTTGCAAAATTTCCATACCATATCCACCCTGTTAGAAAAAACGTTTCATAACATATTCGTATAGGAATGAATCGCGCAACGCGCGAGTTTAGCACTAGTGAATCTTTCACGGAAAACTTACGAAAGGATCAATGGCACTTTGCACAACATCTTAATTGAACATTTTAACGTGAATTGCTAATTTGTACCGTGTGAAAAGCAACGCGCGATTCGGTTCCGTTGGGACGAGACAGAACCAGTTCGGTTCGCCTAGTCGGTTAAACGGTTTGGTCGAGTCTGAGCTCAACAAATGGGCTCAGAGTCGGACCATATGTGTGAGTTTAACAACTGGGTTCGTTTCGCCTTTTTTTTTATTAATTTTTTCTTTTAATTTATTTTACTAATTTCCATTTTTTTTTCTCAATACTCCCTTCGAGGATAATAACTATCAATTAATTCTAGATTATTTGTCATTTTCTTGAAAGTCTTCTTAATGAGCTCCTTGTTCAAATTGTCGGCCACTTTTTTTTTTTTTTTTTGAAGAGGGAAAGGCCCGTAGGCCACTTAGTCTTAACCTCTTGTTAATATGTGTTTTTTGTTTTTAAGTCAATCTCTTGTTAATATTGTTAATATGTTAAAGTAGAATTTAGTTTAATTTTTAAATAACTTTTAGAAAAGATGGAGTCAATTGGATTTTTTTTTTCTTTTCCTACATATACATCCGAACCCGAACCTATGCAGTGTATTGTACCACATCCAATCTCACACAAAACATCATAGCGATAATAACAAAAAGATCTGATATTCAAAAAAAAAAAAAAAGATCTGATGTAAGTATTTTGAGCAATTATTTAATATTTTTATTACAATCTATGATCTCCAACTTTGAAGATAGTAAATTAACAAAGAATATAATCGCCGTCTTATTATTTGCAAACATTTAGAAAATTTTAAAAAATAATTAAATAAATTAGGATAACCTAATTCTGTAAAAATAACAACATAAAGAAAATATTATTTCAAACTCAAAGAATCCTTAACAACATACGTACAAACAATATTTGACCAACTCATTTTTTCTTTTTTATAAACATGATGAACGGAAAGGTTCCTCGTCATTCCAAAAAGATGCTTATAATAAGGAAAAAAGAAAGCCTCTACTCAAAAAAAAAAAGGAAAAAAGAAAGCCCACCACCATTAAATTATAGGCCGAGTCTAGGAAAAGTAATAATATCAAAAAGGTTGCCCTCGCCGATACGCCGATACTGCATCCCTCTCCACCTCCCTATATAAAATCTGCCGATCTTTTCTCCTTCTCTCGTTTCAGAGCGCAAATTCTATTTCATTTCCTCCACAAACTCTCCACAAATTTGACATCTTTGTTTTCTTAACACGCGTAAATCAAGAAGGTTAAGCCAATTTTAAAGAAAGGTACGTCTTTTCCCCTTCTTTTGCCCCTTGTGTTTTGAGTTTGTGAGAATCTTTTCTTTAGAAAGGTTTTGAGTTTGTGAAAATCATGTATTAGTTTCTGGTTTATTGGATTCCGGAGCATGAATGATAACTTTTCTTCAGAAATTTGGTCCAAATCGAATAATTGAGGGAAATTTGTTACCAATTTGTTCAAAATATCCTTAAGCTTTTGCCTTGCTGGGTATTTGCTGATTGCCTTGTGAATAACAGAAGATTTTCTTTCTGTTGAAAGGAATCTATGTGGGTAATAATTAATTAATAGTATGTGAGATTTTCAATTTAGGTTATAGTGATTATCTGGTGAGGTAAGAGTATTGTGTTGTCACTGAATTCCTCATTACTGGTAACAAAAATTTAGTTGAAAACAAACCTCAATTGGTATTTGTTTCGCTAAATCTTTACCTTTCCTATCTGGCTAGCTCGTAGATTCTTTTGTTCTTTTAAATTGGCCAGGCAAACAATTTTGTTATAAGGTCATTATGGTTGTCATATTGACCAATGAAAAGTTGCTCCTGATGACAAATAAAGCAAACTAATACTCCCTGTTTTGGCAAGCTAGCTGGAGGGTAGTATTGAGTTACTATTTTGGAGAGTGACTATGCCATGATGTTTATATTATGGCTCAATTTAGTACATTACCTAAAATTGAAGGAGGACTCGCTGGTGTTTAATTGTAAAAGCTAAATGTGCTTTTGAGTCCAGAGAGTAGGCAGAACAAACTATTGTAGAAATTATGTGTATTGTGACCTGATGCAATTATTTGTAATTTTCTTCATTTTCCATTCAATTGCTAACAAATGAAATTTAAGGGTAAGTTAATTTCTCTTTCTATTTTTTTTAAAAAGTAGCCCAGCTATGTTCTACCCCTTTTTTTTTTTTTTTTTTTTTTTGAGTAAGACAGATCAAATTGCCAAGTAATTTTATCATGTATTAATAGAATGGAGACAGAGTCGCAGAGAAATATGCTTAATTGTTTACTTATTCAGTTATTTGTTTAAACTTGTTTGACTTTCCTGGTAAAGTAAGTCTATTTTTAGGTAGATTGCATTCATCTTGTTGCCTGATAATAAATTGCAAAACTTTATAATTTTATTTTTTTTTGTTGTTTTCTAGGTTTGGATCCCTTCTTTGCTTCTTCCTGGTTTGGGTTCTCATTGACGAGTCAACAAAGCTTACTTTCACTCTGGCAGCTGAAAGCGGGTCGAACCCGTCTCGCTCTTATAAGCGGGTTGGGGTCTACACTGTGGGTGCCAATCTTCCCTACATTTGGCGACTCTGCCGAGCATCAGAGGGCCGGCCTCTTGATTACGGCTAACGATCCCTTTTGTGCCTACATTAAAGTTCACATGATCGACTAATTTTGAATTATTAATTTTTCCAGTTCGTTTGCAAAAATTATATTCTAAATTAGCCATGTGAACCTTGCCATTCTCTTTGTTGAATTTACTTAAATTCATTGGATTTTCTTTGCTTTGAAGACGCAAGAGTATTCGCCAAAGGTATTTTATATTCTTTTACTCTATTTATCGTTAGTTCATTTTCCTTTTCGGGACAAATGGTTTAGTGACATTATTTTATTGTATGTAGGTGGTTATAGAAATCCATTAATCAATGGAAAAGACACGTGAAATCATTGAAGATAATAATAATGGTGCTGGTGTTGGGATTGTCCAAAATATTTTGAGCCTGTCTGATAATGAAGAGCATTTGGAGTCTGAAACTGAAATTGTATCAGAGAACGGTAGCTCGAACAAGGCCAATCTCGGTTCTGATTCTCCTTTAACTGGAAAGTTTACCTCAGGTTCTATTCTTAGGTCTCAGTCCTTGCATTCCATTGCTCCATCTGTTGAGCCAATGGATCGATCAAGATCCTATGTTGATTTGCATTGCTTTGATGACGGTGCTGTTGGTTTCTCCGTCAAACACTATGGTTCAGATTCAGAGGGAAAAGTCTCTCCTGGACACAGGTCTGGTTCGTCTGGGAAGGGTTCTCCTGAACACAGGTTGGGTTTGTATGGAGAAGTTTCTCCGGAACACAAGTCGGGTTCATATGGAGGAGATTCTCCTGAACACAGGTCAGGTTCCTACCGAGGAGATTCTCCTGAACACAGGTCAGGTTCATATGGAGGAGCTTCTCCTGAAAACAGGTTAGGTTTATATGGAGATTATTCTCCTGAACATGATACAGGTTCATGCGGTATGCATTCCCCAGAGCGCGGGTCAGGCTCAGATGGAAGAGTCTCTCAAAAGTCTGCAATCAATGAAATTATAATTGAAGACTCTGTAATATACAATGTGGACTCGACAAAAGAGTTAAATCGAGAAATTATTGAAGAAGAGGATGATAATATGAAGAGAATTAAGGATTGGATTAACCAGATTGACCTCAACTCTGACATGATTGTGGAGGAGCTGGGGGAGAGTTCCCTTTCCGGGTCTCGAACCGGGCCCATTTCTGATAAGATGGTTCCCATCCATGCTGCACGTGGCCCAGCAGATCCAAAAGCTAGTGTTGGCATGGCAATGGCATATAATTATATTTCAGCAATGAATCCTGTTACTGCCTCAGCACAACTTTCTAATTTCGGCCTGGTTGCAGTACCAATTTTGAGTGCGTTTGCTGGCCTGAGGGAGTTGAATTTGTCTGGAAACAACATAAGTACGTATTAGAATTTCAAAATTGAATCATTGTAGTAATGTACCTCCCATATCTATGTTCTGTACCCTGTTGACAGTAGGGGAGTTCATTAGCTTCTGTTGAGTTGGCACAAATATACCTTGAACTTTATTTAATTGAACCATGCAGCCATAAGTAAAAGTAATCACTTGGAATGATTTGGTACTGGATTAGTAAGTTCCAAGCCAATACGATTATGGGACTCCTATCCTTTGTTTTCATGTCTACTTTATTAAATGTCTTGGTCATTATTTTCTTTCAGTTCAAATAACAGCTGGAGCCTTACCAAAGGGTCTCCATGGGCTGAATCTGTCAAAGAACTACATCTCTGTGATTGAAGGGCTCAAAGATCTCAGCAAGCTCCGTATTCTGGACCTGAGCTACAACCGCATTTCTCGAATTGGCCATGGTACTTCTCATTTAATTCTTTAAATATTCCTATCGAATTTATTGTTTTATTTGGGTAATAATTTTTTTTTGTTATTGTTATTGTTATTCTTATTCTTATTATTTTATTTTTTTGGGATGAAAATGGGTGATGGAATTTAATAACATTCCTTTGAAATTTCAAGGCCTAGCAGCATGTTCTTCTCTAAGGGAGCTATACCTAGTTGCAAACAAGATAAGCGAGGTAGATGGTCTTCACAGACTGCTAAAACTGAAGATCCTCGATTTGCGCAACAATAAGTTATCAACTGCAAAGGGGCTTGAACAATTGGCCGCGAATTATACCACTTTAGAGGCCATAAGTCTAGATGGCAACCCTGCACAGAGGAATGTAGGCGACGACCACCTAAAGAAGTACCTCCTCACACTCCTACCAAACCTTGTTTACTACAACCGACATTCTGTGAAGTCAAGGGGAAAGAAAGATGCAATTACTATGCCATCTCATAAGCCCTCTCGAGGTTTGTCTGGGACCAGTGCGTCTGGTCTCAAGTCCCGTACCAGTAGCCGTAGTGGTACAAGCTCTCTGTTGAAGGCTTCAAAAAGCAGGAATGCGCAGTTGCCCTCATCCAGTTTGAGATATTCTGCGCTTGTTGGTAATGTGAATAGGCGGGTCTCAGGTATGAACCTATTAAGGCGTATCCACAGTCAAGGTGCAATGGAAGGCTAAGGTGTCATTTTTCGCTTTGAAATTTCTTGATTGGTGAAAGCTGCTTGTTTGAGTTATTTGGTCAAATGTTGTTTTGTGGTTTGAATAAAGATACAGTTTCTTGAAGAAATGAGGTATTGACTTAATAATGTGTTTTTTTTGAATAAGTTGTAATGCAAATAAATTTTCTGTATTTCCAATTTTTGTTATTAGAAGTTGAATTCATTATTTTATTATCTGCATTATCACAGAAAAAAATTACTTGTGTTTGAGTTTCATGTTTTATTGGTTTTTACCCATATTTGGGATATGGATTTTCATTTTAGGTGTTCAAATGTCTCAGTTTCTCAGAGTTCCATTTTTAGCTCTTGCATTTCAAATCGTTATCGGTCTTTAGTATTGTGCATATAATCCTACTAGTAATATGTTCATATATAAACAGAAAACATTTCGCTAAGAAGATTTGTTATATATCAATTAGGAATTTGATTTTCCCCGCTATACTTGGTCTGTCGACTTACTCATCTCTTAATTTCATCAGATTTTCTCCAAAATTCCTTTGAATTTCTATGGATTTGATGTACTCAAGACTATAACGAGTAAAGTAAGAATTTTTGTAGCCGATCGTGCAGCGAATAAAAAATAAGTTATTAAATATTAGAAGATAACAAGATGTATTCAAAGGTTAATTTATCAACAATCACCGAACTTGATTGGGAATTTTTATGTACTTTTTATAATTATACTCAATTCTTTTTTTACTTGTAGTGCGTGAAAAATTTTACAAATTGTATTCAGAAAACAAGTCTACGAAAAGATTATCAGAGCCGGTCTCGCGTTCCGGCCATCCGGTGAACCGACAGTTATTATATATTAAAAAATTTGGATAGGATGAGAGCGACGATAAGATTTTTTTTTTTTTTTTGAGGGTTTAACCGCCCGTAGGCTTCCATTTAACATAATTAAAAAGTTATACATGTCCTGAAAGTTCAAAAAAGACAGACTTAAGCGGGTTTAAGTAGACAGTATCTTAAATATAAAACATACGCGAGAGCGACGATAAGATTAAAACAAACGATTTGATGTCTTTTCAGAACCGACAACATATCTCCCGATGACTACGAGTAACATTGTGCCAGATATTTGTCCTTCGCAACCAGATTGTATGAATCCACCTCATGTGAATCTTATTCGCTACAGCAGAAAGGCAGTGGAGTGAAGTTTACTGTGCAGTTCACGTGACTTCCTAGTTCCTACTCAGGCAACGAATCCAAATCTCATCGGAGACAGCGTGCAGTGCAACACAGTTCATTCCAATTCCCATCTGCGACCATTCGATTAGAACAACTGAGCATGCATTTCCAGACTTCCAGGAGGCCACGACATTGTTATTGACAATAACTATGCGATAATCATAATATAATCATATAAATGTTAAAAAAAAACCATCATATTTGTCTCTAAATATCTCCCAGCTGTTTTGATCATTTCTAAAATCGAATTGAATAAGCATGTGCCAATTAATACCACACTCAAATATATGCGGACTAAATATTTACATTATGCATTAACACAATAATATTCAAATATATAATTTAAAATTTATAAAATCTTTTTAAAAGATTAACAAATAAGCAATTATGCATTTTAAAGATTTGAATATTCTTTGTTCGAAAAATCAATGTAGTTATATAGCATCTATTAAATATGTTTTAATCAAAAGTGCACCATAGTTATCAATAATTAGAATTCAACTAAAACAAACAAGCATGAATCGAAACAATCAGTGTGTATCAATACAATAGATTATTATGTATTTTTAATATGCATAAAAAATTTATGAATATTTTGAAAAATGAGTTCATAAATGTAACTATCAAACCTGACATAGATGGCAGAAAATAAAAGGTCTTGCACGTTTTTTTAATTCAAGCTATGCATCCTATAGACAATCAGCACGCAATACAAGTGTGATGCTTACCTCGAAACAATTCCAATAGAATGTGAATCTTGTGAAATTATCTAGTAACGTTGAAACACAAACCAGGCCACAATGAGATTTTACAAAGCAACATGACTTGAAAAAAAAAATGTGAGTTTCATGTCACAAGGATAAACAGAATACAGGCAGTTACATAGATCACACATAAAACAAGGTTTAGAAATACAAGGTATCCAAACAGCTTAAAACAAGAAGCCATTGGAAGAGTAACTCTAACAAACTCAAAAGATCAGATGCTCGCTAATCAAAGTGGGAAAAAAGAAGGGGCATTTATCAAAAGTAAACCAGTATAAGAAGTTTAAGCAGCAAAACACCCAAGTGGAATTGCCTCGACTAATCTTCTTACAACTCCAGTTGCTTTTTAATGCACATTTCCTGAAAAAAAAAATAAAGCAGGAAATAAGACTTAACAAATTGACATACTCAATTAATAGGCAGACGGATTACTGGAGAATATTATATTCTTGTTTACCTGAATTCAAACTAGTACATGAGAAACCAAGGAGTACCTCAAGCATCTGAAAAGCATACATATTCTATTAATAAAACCAACAAGCAGAGTCCAAATGGAGTCAGAAGAAATAAAAAGGACAACATAACTAAATTGTAAACAAAGAAAAGAAATAATGAAGCACCTAAACCAAAAAATATAATATTTAAAAGCTATGCACCCAAATGAAAAGAAAAAGGGCTTGTCTCCCAATGAGACACTTCAAATAATCTAAACTGCCAATCGGATACCACAAGAAAAGCAAAGGTCTTATTACATGAACACAATCCAGATCTCTGTCAAAACCCTGTTACAAGTCTCAGTTACAACTCTCACTGAGACATTGCTCCTCCTATCACAGGCAAAAACAAAATGTTCTTTTTAAAGGCTATGAAGAGAAAGGGGCTTCTGTACCCACTGGGACTCTTCAAATTTATCCAAAATGCCATATCGATACCACAAGCAAAGTAAAAATGATCTTACCACAGCACACAATCCACAACTATGCCAAAACCAACTAACAAACCTCAGCTACAACTCACTGAGACATTGCTCTTCCTATCACTCATTGTGCAGGAGCTAAGCTAGGGTTAAAGTTTGGGGTGTTGGGTTTGAAAGGGTTTGGGGGTTGTTGGGGGGGGGGGGGGGGGGGGGGGGGGTCGTTTTATCTATGTTACAGTGTAGCTTTATAAGTAGTAGACATACCTTTCTGATCCTCTGACGCATCATGATACTCAGGTTCTTCAGGTACAGGATGAAGCTCTGGTTCCTTGTCTTTCGCATTTGTTTCCTCCTTTGAAACAGCCGAGCCATCATCAGGGAATCTGACAACCACAACGGGACAAACACAGTGGTGCACACAGTAGTCACTCACACTCCCTAGACGGCCTTTGCTTGCCCTTCGTGATGCTCCAAAACCTCGGCTACCCATTATCATTGCACTCAAGCCCAGCCTTTCAACCTGTCACAGCACATATGATTTTATTTATTTCCTAGTTAAAAGAACAATTACAAATCAGTACCTCATTTGTAAGTAACATACTCAGAATGTACCAGATCATACAAGCTTATTGGTCTGTTATGTAATCGGAAACTACTTAGTCAACAATTATCAATTTATTTATCTTTGCCCCATCAAGATACTTATTTCAGTTGATCCAGCTTGAATTGTCAGTATAACAGTCGATCCAAGCCTACTACATTTGCAGTACATTATATTACAATAAAATAACAATACAAATCAATATGTTGAAAATGAGGATTTACAGTGACACAGTTTTGTTTGATAGTGGGGTTTGGAGATACATGAAGGCTGCAATTTCGCATCTCAGAAATTGATTAATGACATATTGGGGGGGGGGGATTAAGAATCAATTCCCTCTCTAGCTAATAAAACCTAGTCATAAAAACCACAACCTAACATCAACTGTGAGTTATACTGCTTAATTGAAATATATTCATAAAACCATGAAGCAGCTGCTAAGTGATACAAGTTGGTCTATTGACACATAATATCACTTGCTGGCCAATGAGAAGTAGTTTCTGTTAACACCAACAAAATTATATGAATTCTAACCAAGGGTCTCCCAAACTATTTCTGGGACACATACTTTCATTTCCATTTGCAATCTAGCTAATTTGACTTTTTGTTCATACCTCAAGGCAAAGTCTCTCTTTCATGTCATGATCCTTGACGATATGGATCTTAAATGGGATCTGTGCATCCACCAGCGGCTGCGCCAGATCTTGCGCCTTAATAGTTGTGAACGCATTGAAATCATCTTCAAGCTTCTGTTGAGACTCCTCAGTCGCATCTTCACCCGTGGATGAAAGAGACATGTCTATTGAGCCCCAATCAGCACCATACAAGACTGAGGTCGGGCGAACGTGGAGAAGCACCACCGCATCACCGGGGCGAAGGTAGTTCTGCACAGCCCAGCGAACTGCGTAGGCGCTCTCGTCAGATAAATCAACAGCAATTGCGACTCGGCGGGGAGAGGAGGCGGAGACGGAGGAGAAGAAGACGCGAGGCGACTGGGTCAGGTGACCCACAGTGGCTGGAGTTGGAGTTGGCGCCTTGACGGAGGGTGGCGCCGCCGGGAGGTCGGAGGTGGTCTTGCTGTTGTTCTCCATGGCGAAGAGAGCTAGGGTTTGTGGGGTTTTTGGTGTTCGATTTGTTACGCGTGAAATTTGGTTGATCTGTCAAGTTGAAATGAATCTACAAATGGGTTTTGTTTTTTCTAGGAAGTTGAGCTCGAAAGTGATAATAACGAATGGAAAGAAAATAGAGAGAAATAGAAACGAAGAAAGAGGGAGGCGAGGATGGTTCTCGACAGGACAATGTGATGCGAGGAGTCGGATCCGAGAAGATGAAGGGAAATGCTATTGGACCTGGTTTTTTACACCAGCTTGCTGTTTCTCAGTTGGGAATTTTTTTTTTTTTTGGATAATAAATGGATAATGAATATGTAGCTGTAGGCAAAAAAACAAATTATTTAAATTGGAGCAACGGAACTCTGTAATAAATAAATAAAATAAATGCTAATAATTTCCGACGTGTCAGCGACTGGTGATTCTACGCCAGGTTTACCCATAGTCGAATGCATTTACGCGTTCTTTACAGGTTTACAGATGTTAAAAGATGAGATGCGTTGACGAATTGACAATGGTTTATAGTCCGTTCAATGACAAATCATATGTATTAACGATTCAATATCTAGATAGCCTCTGTCTAGACTTCTCTAGAAAAAAAAAAAAAAAACATCAATTTTAATGGGAATTCGATCGATTGAATAGATAATAAGCTTATTCTTTCTAACTAGCAGCAATGCCCGCTCAATGTGCGGGCTGAAAACTTCAATAAGATAAAAATAAAAATAATACATAACCACAATAACAACAATCAATCCTGGTGCATGGAAAAGAAAACATTACTATTGAATCCTAACAACTAAGGTGAATCCCTGTATGCGATAGGATACCGCAACCAAATTTGTTATTGCGCAACCAAAGTAGTTGCACGGATCAGAACCGTCCGATGGATGATGGGTGGTTCGTGAATTATATTAGGATTGTAAGGCCCGAAAAAAATTAACCGTCGAGATCAAATCGAACGGCTCGGATCCGCGCAACACCGCTCGTTGTGGAACAGCAGATCCGGGTCCATAGTATATATACCTATAATTTGAAAACATCTTTTTAAGATTGAGAATATTCATAAGTACTTGTTATGACTGTACATGTCTTGCCAAAACAATCTTCATTACAACGCCACAATGTTGTATAAAAATTTGAGAAACTTTGATGGCTAACTCTATGAGTATATATTGGGATATATATTTCCAAATATTTTAACAATATCGCCAACTATTATCAATTTGGCATGGGTTTATTTATTGGTTTGAATAACATGTAACATGTATTGATCAAATCTGTGTAAAATCAACAATGCACGCAAAGAGGAAATTGGAAAAGAAAAGAATTTTGTATTATGTCTGTGTATTAACACCTCATCTCCTTTGTTATATGTAATATAATACACCAAATATCTTTCTATATAAAACTCTATGCTATCTCCCTAGATATTGCTATTAAAGCTATTTCCTAAAACACCAGATACACTCAATCTTTTACACCTACAACTGCATTTAATTTCATACAATTCATTACATGTATTCCTAAAACACCAGATATTGCTATTAAAGCGACTTGTTAACTTGTTAACACTACTTGAAAGGTTTAAACCTTTCATCTCATCGTTAAATCCAGAACATTGATCATAAAAATGGACGGTCCATATTGCATTGGGTAAACATTTGTTTGCACCTTTCGGTTCAAAATTGGATAGACCTTTGGATTGGTGCATTTATAAGTAGTAAAGATTAAAAAATAAAATTAGCTACAACTTTATATTTTAATTTCTAACATCATTTTATAAAATATCGCAGATATCTTTTCAGGTATAAAATATTAAAATCACAGAACTCAATTTTATAAATTAAAGAATTCCTAACAGGTAACAAGTACAGTACACACTTGAAAAAACCCATTTTATTTTTAGTTTTCTTCTTATCACTTTTTTAATAATAACAAGTAAAAATACACGGTCTTTGGGCCACAAACCTTCATTGCAAATATTCCTGATATGTTGAACATATAATTGTTTTACTATATATCGATACATGTTGAACAAAGACACAAGGCAAAGAACACAAATTGCATTATTAATTATTCTACTATATATGTTGACTCAAAAGCCAGTTAATTGCTGATTAAAATTACGGGCATCCAACTAATTTACTTGAGACTACTCAAAGCAAAGAGACATGTCCTCATCCTAAACACATGTTCTTTTTAAGTAAAGAAATAAAAGTATTGAAAAAATAGGAAAAAATTTATTTGAATTAGCAGCTGTGCCGACCCAATGTATGGGTGAACTTTAATACGTAAAAATATTATTTGACATAGATATGTTACCCATTTTCAATATTTAAGGTCAACGTTGTATTGATCAGCGCTAAAACTTGCAGTAGCATTCACCGATTTAAACAAATAGAATCAATAAAAGTATACATATGAACAACTCAAAAAATAATTCGATGAAAATAAATATGTTTCTCAATAAAAAATTTCATATAAAAGTATATCATCTCAAAAAAAATAAAAAAAATGATACAACATGACGAATTTTTGAATTGCTCTCTTGCTCTACTATTGTGATCATACTCAAGAGACAAACCTGCTTTGTAAAAAAAAAAAAACTAATCAAAATAAATCAGAATGAAAAGTTTAAGATAATTTTATATGTTGAGTGCATGTGCGAGTGTGATATAAGAGCAATAAATATTAATTGACAAGTTAAAATTCGAAATTATAGATTATTTAAATCAACACGTATTTTATTAACATTTAAATTCTTAAGATCACTATTGTCATCATATTGTGATTTTCGATTTTATTGTCATTTAGAAACATATGAAAACTGAAGGGATGTTAATTATATGATTTTAGATTTTAGATTATTTTAGAATTTTCTTACTATATTCGAAACATATATATCTTTGAATGTTAATTGAAACCATGGATAATCTTTTGGTTGAGAAAATAATGTTTGTTTTTTTTTTTAGATATACTGGACAGTGACTGCCAAGCGTACAAGACTAACAAAAGAGGAAAAAAATAATGTTTGTTGTGCATATGTCGTTCCTTCCAATTAAATTTTTAATCTCTTTCGTACTTTGTTAGTGAAGAAACACAAGAGAATTTTACATAATAGTAAATATGAAAGAATTTGACATAAAAAAATTTCTAGTAATCTAAATTTAAACTCTTTATAAGGTCTAGAATGAAATTCAAATCTTACTTATCAAAATATTGCGTTATACATAATGATATATGCATATAATGTGCAAATGAAGCTGATTTGAAACTTCAGTTGATCATTTTAAAAGATTCTTGATTCATTTGACATGAATTGATCACGGTAATCTATATTTAAGATCTTGATATATTCAGATCCTTCCTATTTAAGAAATGATTGCATTAAACATGAAGAAATATGCATATATTGTGCAAATGAAGCTTTTCAGGAGCTTCAGTTGAGCATTTTACGTGGTTATTGATTCGTTCGAAGTCATATTAATCTATAATTAAGCTCTTTATTTGCATAATATATGCATATATAATTCATATCCTACTTATTCAAAATATTGTGTCTTACATAAAGAAATATGCATATAATGTGCAAAATAAGATTATTTGGAGCATGTGTTAAGCATTTTATGCAATTCTTGATTCGTCTGAAGTCATTTGATAATAATAATCTCTACTATAAACGCACGGATCGTAGAGGTGTTACACTCTAGGTCTAGCTTATAAACACGTGTTTCTGCCATTCTATCGATTGGATCCGTAGTTGGATATTTATCGCTAGACAAAACAACAATATGTTTTGATTTTTCGTCTAATAAAAAAACAAAATGCACAACATATCTACATATATCGTGGGTAAATTGTGCAATATATCTTTATTTTTTTAATATTATTTTGTTTCTTTATCTGCCCACATATGATGGCATCTTTCTTGCTAGTCTATATTTAAGCATTTATATGTTCTAGAATATAATTCAGATCTTAATTATTAAAAGTATTACATGAAAATTAAAGAAATATGCATATAATATGCAAATTAAGCTTATTCGAAGTTTCACTTGGGCTTTTTAAGAGATTCTTAATTAATTTAACGTCAATTGATCTCCATAATCTATATTTTAGCATTTTTGCGTTCTAGGATATAATTCAGATTTACTTATTCAAAATATTGCATTATACATAAAAAAAAATGCATATGATGTGCAAATAAAGCTTATTTGGAGCTTTTTCATTAAGAAAAAAGCTTATTTGGAGCTTCACTTGAGAATTCTAGGCGATTCTTGATTCATCCGACGCAATTGATCACAATAACATATATTTGAGCACTTTATACGGTCTACAATATAATTCAGAACATACTTATTCAAAATATTGTGCTACACATAAAGAAATATAATATAATGTGCAACTGAAGTTTATTTGGAGTTTCAGTTCTTTATTAAAGCGATTCATAATTTATTAGTTATCAGTTAATCACAATATAATGTGTTTATTTATTAGTTATCAGTTAATCTTACTTATTCAAATTATTGTATTATACATAAACAAATATTTATATAATGTGCAAATAAAGCATATTTTAAACAATAGTTGAGTATTTTAAGCTATACTTGATTTTTTCAACGTCAATTTATCACAATAATCTATATTCAAGCACCTTATAAGTTTATAATATAAGTTAGATGTTATAAAAATATTACGTTATAATTAAAGAAGTAAGCATATAATCTACAAATGAAGCTTATTTGGAGCTTTAGCTGAGAATTAAGGCATTAGTTGGTTAATTTAACGTCAATTGATCATAATCTATATTTAACCATTTTATATGGTCTAGAATATAATTCAGATCAAACTTATTCAAAATATTGCATTATGCATAAACAAATATACACATGATATGCAAATAAAAGCTTATTTGGAGCTTCATTTTGGCATTTGAGGAGACTCTTGATTCATTCGACGTCAATTGATTGCAATAATCTATATTTAAGCACATTATATGGTATAAAATATAATTCAGAACTAACTTATTCAAAATATTATGTCACACATAAAGAAATATGCATATAATGTGGAACTGAAGAATATTTTAGCTTCAGTTCTGCATTTAAAGCGATTCATTATTTATTAGATGTCAACTGATCACAATAATCTATATTTACGCTCTTAATAAGGCCCATATTATAATTCAGATCCTACTTATTCAAAATATTGCACTAAACATGAAAAATAATGCACATAATGTGCAAATAAATTTTTTTGAGTATTTTATGTGATTCATGTGATTCTTGATTCATCTGACGATATTTGATCACAATAATCTATATTTGAGCTCTTATTATGGCCCATAATATAATTCAGATCCTACTTTTTCGAAATATTGCAGTAAACATGAAAAAATATGAATATAATGTGAAAAATATGAACATACTTATTCAAAGTACTGTGTTATATATACAGAAATATTCATATGATGAAAAGAAAACTTATTTAAAACATCAGTTGAGTATTTTAAACTATACTTGATTACTTACTACTTAGACATTAATAGATCACAATAATGTATATTTTAAGATCTTTATAGGTCTAAACTATAATTCAGTTGTTAATTATTAAAAAAAATTGCGTTATAATTGAGGGGAAAAAACATGTAATATGAAAATGAAGCTTATTTGGAGCCTCACTTGAGCATTTTAAATGTTTCTTGATTAATTAAAGTTAATTATTCATAATGAAATATATATATAATGTGCTAATAAAGAATATTTGGAGATTTAGTTGAGCATTTTAAAGGATTCTAAATTAATTTAATATTAATTGATCACAATAATCTATATGCTCTTGATGTAGCCCGAAATATAATGAAGATTCTACTTATTCAAAATATTAATTTGGGAGCTTTAGTTGAGCATTTTAAAGGATTCTTAATTAATTTGACGTTATTGATCACAACAATCTATATCCTCTTGACGTAGCTGTAAATATAACATGAAAAAATAGGCTAATAATATTCAAATGAAGCTTTTCTGGAGCTTTAGTTAAGCATTTTATATAATTCTTGATTCATCCAACATCATTTGATCACAATAATATATATTTAAGTACTTTATATGGTCTACAGTATAAATCAGATATTAATTATTTAAAATATTGCGTTATAATTTAAGAAATATGCATATAATGTGCAAAATAAAACTTGTTTGGAGCTTCATTTGAGCATTTTAAGTGAATCTTGATTCATTATACGTCAAATCATCACCATTATGTACATTTATGTCCTTTATAAGGTCTAGAATTTAATTAAACTCTTACTTATTCAAAATATTGCATTATAACATAAAGAAACATACACACGATATGGAAATAAAGCTTTATTTGGAGCTTCATTTGAGCATTTTAGGAGATTCTTGATTCATTCGACATTAATTGATCCCGATAATATATATTTAAGCACTTATATGTTCTATAATATAATTCAGAACTAACTTATTCAAAATATTGTGTTATACATAAATAAATACGCATATAATGTGCAACTGAAGCATATTGGGAGCTTCAGTTCTGCATTTAAAGCGATTCATGATTTATTAACGTATTTTCATCATAATAATCTATATTTGATTTCTTTATATGTTCTACAATATAATTCAGATTTTAATTTTTCGAAATATTGTGTTATACATAAAGAAATATTCATGTAATGTGAAAATAAAGCTCATTTAAATACGTTATTTATTCAAAGTCAACTTATCACTATAATCAATATTTAAGTTATTACAAAAAAAGCTTCTTCAATTGTCTAGAATGAAATTCATGATTCATTTGAAGTCAATTGATCACTAATATCAATATAAGCTTTTGATGTTGTCACATCCTAACACATAAGATGTAACAATTCCGCCGCGAATACACAGTTTAATGTGTTCACAAGAAGTTTTCCTGTCATTTTTTTTTAAAGGTACAAGTTCAAGCTTACCATGATTTACCATGCTAGATCCTATGACTCAATGAGTCATCATGGCAATATATTTGGCTTACTCTTCGCTTGACTTGATCGAGTCTGTCTCTGTAACGTGGAACCCACATCCATTGTGGAAACATGCAAAAACACGGAATGAGAAATAAATTCTCAGTGCGGGTTTTAGTTCTAGACGTGGATTTCTAGTTGAAACTTAGCCCGAAAGTAACACCTGTAATAATCAAAGTGAATATGTAACTTATAAATCAATTAAATAACTAGACTTAGTCTAATTACCCATGCAATACAAATACGAATTTCTAACCAGTTTTATAATGAGCAATGAACCAAGAACAATTCCTTTATAATCACTTTTCCATGAACATGCATACAAACAAATCCAGATTTCAAGAAACTTTTCCCTTACCTGGCCGGCAAAAGGGACGTATCCCTAGACCAGGTGGCAAAAGGGAATACAAGCATATCATTCCAAACATATCAGTCCATAACAATATGACACCAAAAACACACTCAAGTCCCCTAATCCAACCGGTTGGGCCAGCAAAAGTGTGACCTTTCCTTAACCCGAGGGCAGGCAAAAGAGACGTATCTCTAACCCTGGGCCGGCAAAAGGGAATTCCATATTCTAATAGCGCTATCGAACTGGCCGAAGCCGGTGGCCGACCGACTCCGGAGAGTGGCTTTGACTATCATTTTAAAACATCACACTGCCCTTCACACAGTCGTGATGTGAATCATTACCATATCATTCTCAGTTACCACACAGTCTCATTCATGCACAATCACAATTCCATATTATCAGGCAAGATTAAATAGAACTGGCACAACTCGGCTCATCCATAACAAATGAATATGCAAACTTGCCTGGCTATTATAACCATTTTTAACAAAGGAGATCTTTTTCAACATGAGTTTTTGAGTTGTAATATATGTTCTTAAATCTACATGATTATTGTGTAATGCATCGAAACAGTTCAGCAACATGCCATGCATAATTTAAAAGTTACCAGGACCGGATCTCTATAAAAATCCACGTATCCGCACCTGAATAGCGAGCTTAGATGTAGTTCCTCGATATATTATGACAATTTGTTTGCTTGAAGATCATCCCATATGGGTTCTCCTTCTTGACGATTCTTAGGCTCAATAGTCTCTTAGATCAATCTCCTAATAAGAACAGGTTACTGCATTAATGACCGTTTAACGGTTTCGTAGAATACTTAAGGTGAAATCTAAATAACCTATTTCGGGTTGTGCTCATATTACCAGACTGACGGGTTAGGTTAACCAGACTGATCAAGATTTTGATCGACAAATTCGAGTCCTAATAGAGAGGATTCTATTTTGAGATATATTAATAAATATCTAAATTTAATTTATTAATAATTCATTTTGTTATAAATAAATAAGACGTACGTAGCTTAATTGCTTATTAATAAGAAGTTGTTTAATAAATGACGGCTTGTATATTACTATTTAACAATTATTAGTTAAAATAGAAATACTTGAAATGTACAATTTTTTTTTATATAAACATTATGAATCTGCTTATATATTCTTATTCTACAAAGTTACTTGAATCTCACTAGCTCATAATTCTTATCTTATGTCAAAAATATAAGGAACTACTTCTAACTATATTAAGCTATGAAATACTGATGTCACATAGTTGTTTCAACAAAACGTTATCTTGATAAATTATCATTTAAGAGCAAACCATCATATCTTGATTATTTATATTTTGGAGTTAAGAACATTTTACTTTATTTTATTTTTTTCAAATCTAACTCTATTTAATATCAGTCTCAACAACTGTATATATAAAGTCTTGCATAGGCCAACAATCGCTTAGCGTTACCGTTAAATAGTTAACTTTGTTTTAGTTTTGACTTTCACAATTTTAATTATTCAACCTCCATGATAGTTATGCAATTAAAAAGCCTTAAGACTTTCATGCATTTACAAACTACTCGTCATCTAATTAAATGGCTTCCTTAATTAATTCTCAAGCGTCATACTTTTATGAAGCAAATAACTTACTTTTAGTTCATTCATGTTCAATTTGGAAAGGAATATAGCCAAAGTAAATAAATAAAATATTAGCCTATTATAGTTTTAGTGACTTATTTTCATTCATAAGTATCTAATCAGCAAAACAATTATAATTCCAATAAAACAAGTTTTTATTCGATTTAGCCCTTAGAGATTAGATACGGTTTATAAACTGTACATTTCAATTCAAGTACCAGCATCATTCACCGAAAGACCCCTTGTACTAGTTCAAATGATTTTATAGAAAGGTCCTTGGCACCAAAATAGTTTGAGAAAAAGTCCTTGGAACTAGGATTTTGGCGCTGCACCAGCTGGTACAGAGGTCGTACCAGTTATCAACTTCGAATTACACCACAACTCCGGGTGTACACGGTACAGAAGCCGTACCAAAGAGGTACTCAAGCGAATTATGCCACCAACTAGTGTACTCAATTCGGCAATAGAAGAAATGAGTTAGAACTGAGAAAACTACCTCAAATTAACTAACCAATCTCGGCCTCTAGTTTCTTCCCTTTCTTTTTATCCTCCTTCACTATTACCAACTTCAGCCAAACCAAGAGAAAAGAGAGAAAGTATAGAAAATGGTGAGTACGCAAAAGAAATAAAGAGAGGAGAACAACTAATATATAGGCAGGAGAGAAGGGGTAAGGCGGTGTACAAGGGCCAATTGTCTCTCTCCACATTAGCAACCTGATAAGGATTGATTTTAACGGGTCCCACCTATTAAGTCGGTTCAGCTGATATAAGAGTGAAAGAGATACGAGTAAGAACATTCGATTTTAATCAAACTGTAAAATCCCGTAAAATACTAAACACTTTAAATTTCAAAATTTTGTTATTTAAATTAAACTTCAAGCAAACAAATAAAATTTCTATTTCAAAAATGCTAATTAAAATTCTAAACTAATTAAAACTTGTTATAAAATAACTTTTGATTTGAAATTAACAGAGAAATTCTCAGAAATCATAACTTAAAAATAATTGTACGGATTTCTGGACCTTAGATCTAGAATTTGTCTTAGAATTAATCTCATCCGTTTGATCTGAATATCTGATTTGTTTCATCTAGAATTCTCTTTAATTGCCACACTAAATCCCGGACTCCAATCAAGTTGACTCAATTTTGCTCTCCAGAATTTCCGCGTCCAGATTCTGGGACAAACACCTCCATCCTTTGCCCCTCTTCCTCTCTATTCCTCTTCTCACCGTTCCCTCTTTTTCCCCTTTTTCCTTAAAAATCTCCGCTCCTCTCTTCGTCTCTCTCGCGCACAACCCACAGAGAAGAACCCATCCCTCTCACTCTCGTTCTCTCCGCCTCACCCATCCCTCTCACTCGCCCAACTCCGATCACCCCCACCCACTCTCTCTTCTCCGATGGCTCACCTCACACCACCCCTCGCTCCTTCCCCCTTACTCCATCGCTGACCCCAGGCTCGAATCGAGCTTCCCCACTGCCTCCCCCTCTCATTCACCCCACCTCTCTCCCTCTCCGCTAACTCCCCACAGACCCGAACTCAAACCCCACCCCTCACCTCTCTCGTCCCCACTGACTCTCTTTCCCTCATCGAAACCCTCACACACACTCCACTCTCAATCCCTCAAATTCTTGTGTTGATCGACAATGGACAGCTTGGTGGCTGGTGGTGGCACAACCGTAGTGCTGACGGCGATCCGCAACAGCTGAAACACCTCTCCTCTCTCTCCTTCGATTTTGTCTCTATCACGGTTTGCAATCTCTCTCTCTCTCATTTTGTTGATCTGTGTTGTGCTTGGATAAGTGTTGTGAGGCATGCAATCAAATTGATTTTGTTAATCTGTGAATTGCTTGTTTGAGTGGTCAATCGATTGAATGTGGGAAGTTACTTTGCCTCTTTTGATCTGCATGCTTGATTTTTGGCTTGATGAAGCCGTGGGTGGCTTTGATGAACCGTTATAGGAGTAATTTGCTTGATTTTGGCTCAATCCGATCTGTTTAATGTTGGGAAGGCTTGGTTAAAGCTCATATTTGTTCTGTCAATTGCTAGGTTAGAAATTTGTGCATCCTAAATGCTCGTGCGTTGCTTGTTTAATCAAATTAGGATAGATAGGCTCGTTATTTGGGCAAACTAATGCATGCATGTTGCTTCCTGGACTGGTACAAGCTGGTTCAGGCTTGGTACCAGTCGGATCTCCTCTTTGTTGCGTTCTGGTACGAGTCCAGGGACTCACTTGTGATGTTTTCCGATTTTAGGACCTTTTCGTAAAGGTTTTTGAACTGTTTTAGGACTTATTCGTGATTTATTCTGTTATTAGGGTCTGTTCTACAATTGTTTCGGTAAATAAAATAAGTCTAGGGTCTTTTGTGTAAAATCCTGTGTTTTGGATCGGGTTCGGATTTGATCCCCGAAACCCGAAGGTATTGTCTGGGCTCTGCCCATTCCTTTTCCTTTGGGCCGTGTTTTTCCTCTTGGCCTGCGTGGCTGGTTTGATTTCTGTTGGGCTTCGCTGGCTGAGCCCCTTTCTTTTCCGCTGGATTTCATTTTCTGGACTGGGCCAGGTCCGAAAATTATAAAAATAATAATTGTGGGCTTAATTAAATAAGTTAATTAAAATGGTTAACTTAATATTGAGATTAGCTAAGTGGACCGAGAATAAGTTATTGGACCCTTAATTAATTTGTTGCCTAATTAAATCGGATTAATACTTAAACTTAAATATGGGAGATGATTTCAAATAGTCCAGAAATATTTCAAATATACAGATACGATGGGAAAAACTAATCTGGACTTGTATGATCCCAAACACATTAAAACACCAACACATTAAAACATCAACATACTGATTGTAATTAACAAGTTTATTATTCTTTAATTATCAATTGTTATTTACTAGATATTTTAACACTAATTATATTTAACACAACTTACACTTGAGTTTGATTTCTTTATATTTTATTTATCTAATTTCTATGAGTTTCTTTTTATTAAAAAGATAAAAATGTTAACACATTACTTATTTATCAAAAAGTTTTCTAAATTCAAAACTAAACTTGCAACGACTCAAACGTGTAGATTGAACTGATAGGGAACGTCAAAACGTCTTTCTTCACACCTATTTTATAGACGAAACTCTGCCAAAATTTTAATAAAGTATTTTTTTAAATAAAGTAACATATTTTAATACCGAGTCCTCTTTCAGAAAATCTGAATCCTTTATCCTAGTAGCTCAAACCTGAATCTAATTAGAGGGTTAACTTAGTGATCGTTAGTTTGAGTGTTTCTAGTCTTAGTGTCTGTTCTGATTAGTCGGTTTTCCGACAGGTGAGCAGCAGGACTACTCAGGACCAGTAGAGGACTACTACTACCCCGAGTACGAGACAGGAGAGGTTGGTCAGGACTTCACCGACCATCCGGAGGAGTAGTCTCTTTGACACCGACTTTCCAGGTGTGGATGCCTTAGGTTTTGTTTATTCTTTAGTCTAGGATTAGATCAATAATTAACTGTGTGCATACCATGTCATAAGCACTGCATAAACACTTAATTGCATGTCATTAACTCAAAACTAGATTATACTCATAGGACATACATTGCATATTAATAATGTGATTAATGAACTTAAAAGTGCCTTTAATCAACACTTGCATCTGGTGCGGATCAGGACAGTGAGACCGAGTGTGATAAGTTCGTTTTGCCTGGGGTTTCCATTATCGGAAGATTGCACCCAAGCTAAATGCCGGTGGTCTCCTTATGATAGAGATCGTGGGTAACGCGATCTGATGATCACTCAGCAGACCGACCGTCAGGCGGTACTGCGGTCACTTGATGGTTATTGTGTAGCTTTGTAGTATATATATTCCTTTGACTTGAGTTATGAGTTATGAGTGTGTGTGTGCCATATATATATCAGACTATCTCTCGACCTCCATGAGTCAGTATTCCGGTACCGTGTTTTACTGCCCACACCTTTAGCGGGGTTGTGGGGTTAGGAGCTTACGCATGTCGAGCTTATGCGTAGGTAGATCTGTAGGCACAGTTCATATTGGGATTTGTGAGATTGATTATGGAATTTATATTACTTATTATATGACCATTGAGTGCGGGTGCTTGACTCTCGTATTATTATACTTATTAACCGTACTATATTATATTACTAGTATTATCCGCTTCTCCAGATATTTTTCAGATTTATTTGGGCATGTCATAGCTTGTAGATTAATGTTATCATGTCATTTAACATACACTTAGTTATTGCATAATAGGATTTAAAAGTCTTAAGTATGGTTTAGTTCTAGCTAGAGTTAACCAGGACCGTAGGCTCACTCTATCACCACACTGAGTATTAATGTACTCATCCCACAATACTTTGAATTGTGGAGACAGGTTCAGGTTTGGTAGACTCAGCTGAGGAGATTGTACCAGAAGACCAAGACGAGCTGGAATAGTCACCTTCCGTTGTTGTTGATATTATTATCTTTTGTATGTTGGCTGGAATTTTGATATTGTATATATTTATTACCAGCCCTTTTGATGTATGAACAACTACGCCTTTATTATGTGATAATCTATTTGTGATTGCATGTTTATGTTTCTGTGACACTGTTTTATAGCCTTACGTATGTACAGTAGTGTGTACATGCGTGGCGGGGCTGTCCTCCCCAGATTGCGGCTTGGTTTGGGGTGTGACACAAACGAAGGGGAGAGAGCTTCTTGTTGGAGCCGATAAGCTCAAAGGGGCTTGGAGATGATATCAGATTTGAACATTCAACGGCTAAGAAAAATCAGGGCTTAAACTCTAAGATCCCATGGCCAAAATCAACAGAATTTAATATAATGAGTTTTGAGGCTATAGTATGTAAAAATTCACTCAATTTGGTTCCGACAATTTAGATTTAGGTTATCTAATATCTTGTTCTAATTACATCACATAGTTTCGGATGACCTTTACAACTTGTTTACTTTTAAGATAATATCTTTATTTTAATTGCATATGTAGGTTTTATTTCTTTGTACTTAATTTGATTAATTTACGTATCTGAATTTGCAATTAATAAAATCGTCAGTATTTCCTTTTAATTTCTTGATCATACTTTATAATTGATTTTGATACTTGTGGAGATAAAATTTGACAACTATCTTTTGATATTAATTATTTTTGGGTAATATTTTTCTTAGATTTATTTATTCCAATATTTTTAAAGGAAGTAACCTAATTGACTCGACAGAAATCTGGTTTGGTATTTTCTACTATGTTACAGATGTGGTCCAGAATATAATTAAGATCCTACTGATTCAAAATATATCATTATACATGATGAAATATGCATATAATAAGCAAATGAATTTTTCTGGACCTTCAGTTGAACATTTTATGTGGTTCTTGATTCATCCGACATATTTTTATCACAATAATCTATATTTAAGCTTTTTATATGGTCTAGAATATAATTTATATCCTACTTATTTAGAAATTATATGTCTTAAATAAAGAATCATGCATATAATATGCAAAATAAGATTATCTGGAGCATGTGTTGAGCATTTTATGCGATTCTTGATTCGTCAGAAGATATTTGATAACAATAATCTATATTTTACAACTTTATATGGTCTACAATATAATTCTGATATAACTTATTCAAAATATTGCATTATAAATGAAGAAATATGCTTTCAACATGCAAATTAAGCTTATTTGGAGCTTCACTTGAGCATTTTTAACAGATTCTTGTTTCTTTCGACGTGAATTGATCAAATAAAGCACTTTATATGGCTTAGAATATAATGGATATAATTAAGATCTTACTTAATCAAAATATTGCAGTATAAATAAACCAATATGCATATGATGTGCAAATAAAACTTTTTTGGAGCTTAACTTGAGCATTTTATGTGATTCTTGATTACTTCAACACCAACTGATCACCACTATCTATATTTATGCATTTTATATGGTCTAGAATATAATCAAGATCAATTATTCAAAATATTGCGTTATACATAAAGAAATATGCATAAGATTATCCAATAAAACTTATTTGGAGCTTCACTTGAGCATTTTAAGTGATTCTTGATTCATTCGACATCAATGGATCACAATAATCTGTATTTCTACACATTATATGGTCTAGAATATAATTCAGAACTAACTTATTCGAAATATTGCATTACATATAAATAAATATGCATATAATGTGCAAATGAAGATTATTTGGAGCTTCAGTTTGCATTTTAGGCGATTTCATGATTTATTAGACATCAACTGATCATAATAATCCGAATTTAACTTGGATTCTACATATTAAAAATATTGCATTAAACATGAAGAAAATATGCATATAATGTGCAAATGAAGCTTTTCTGGAGCTTCAGTTGAGTATTTTATGTGATTCTCGATTCATCCAGCGTTATTTGATCACACTAATCTATATTTACGCTCTTGATATGGCCCAGAATATAATTAAGATCCTACTTATTGAAAATATTGCATTAAGGACAAAGAAATATGCTTATAATATGCAAATAAAGTTTTTCTGCATATTCAAACTCTTTGTAGGTCTAAAATATATTTCAGTTGTTAATTAATAATCATATTGCGTTATAATTAAATAAATAAGCTTGTAATATGAAAATGAAGCTTATTTGGAGCTTTAACTGAGCATTTTAAACGTTTGTTGATTAATTTAACGTCAATTGATCACCATGATCTATAGCTTTAATCTAACATATTCAAAATATTGCGTTATACAAAAAGAAATGTACACACGATTTGCAAATAAAGCTTATTTGGAGCTTCACTTGAGCATTTTAGTCGATTCTTGATTCATTCCATATCAATTGGTCGCAATAATATATATTTAAGCACTTTATATGGTCTAGAATATAATTCAGAACTTATATATTCAAAGTACTGTGTTATACATGAAGTTTAGATAAATCTTATTTAAAACATTAGTTGAGTATTTTGAGCTCTTTATAAACATTACTTGATTACTTCGACGTCAATTTATGAAAATAATTTATATTTCAGCTCTTTATAGGTCTAAAATATAATTCAGTTGTTAATTACTAAAAATATTGTGTTACAATTAAGAAAATAAGCATAAAAATGAAAATGAAGCTTATTTAGAGCTTCACCTAACCATTTTAACCGTTTCTTGATTAATTCATCGTCGATTGATCACTATAATCTATATTTGAGCATTTTATATGGCGTAGAATATAAATTTTTCTAACTTATTCAAAATTTTACGTTATATTTTCAGAAATATACAAACAATGTGCAAATATTTGGAGCTTTACTTGAGCATTTTGAGTGATTTTTGATTCGTTCGACATAATTTGATCACAATACTCTATATTTAAACACTTTTTGTACTCTAATATAATTCAGAATCAAATTATTCAAAATATTGCCTTACATATAAAGAAATATGAATATAATGTGCAACTGAAACTTATTTGGAGCTTCAGTTGGAGCATTTTATGTGATTCTTGATTCATCTGACGTTATTTGATCACAATAATCTATAAATAAGATTTTTATATGGTCTAGAATATAATTCATATCCTACTAATTCAAACTATTGTGCTTTTACATAAAGAAATATGCATATAAGGTGCAAATTAAGTTTTTTTAGGAGTTTCACTGGGCCTTTTAAACGTTTCTTGATTAATTTGACGTCAATTGATCACAATGATATATATTTAAGCATTTTAGTCTAGAATATAATTGAGATCAAACTTACTCAAAATATCTCATTATAAATAAAGATATATGAATATGATGTGCAAAATAAAGCTTATTTGGAGCTTCACTTGAGCATTTTAGACGATTCTTGATTCATTCGATATCAATTGATAAAAATAATATATAATTAAGCACTTTCTATGGTCTAGAATATAATTCAGAACTTATTATTCTAAATATTATGTTACGCATAAAGAAAATGCATATAAGTGGTGTGGAAGCTTATTTGGAGTTTCAGTTCTTTATTTAAAGCAATTCATTGTTCATTAGACATCATTTAATCACAATAATTTATATTTGAACTCTTTATATGGTGTCTAATATAGTTCAGATCTTAATTATTCAAAATATTGTGTTATACATAAAGAAATATTCATATAATATGCAAATGAAGCTTATTTAAAACATAACTTGGAATATTTTAAGCTATACTGAATACTTTAACGTGAATTTATCATAATAATCTATATTCAAGCTCTTTGTAGGTCTGTAATAAAAGTCAGATGTTAATTATTAAAGATATTGCTTTACAATTAATGAAATAAGCATATAATATGCAAATGAAGGTCATTTGGAGCTTCAGTTGTTTATAGGCAATTCTTGATTAATTTAACGCAATTGATCACCGTAATCTATATTTAAGCATTTTATATTGTGTAGGATATAATTAAGATCTAATTTATTCAAAATACTGCATTATACATAAAAAAAATACATGATGTGTAAAATATGATTTTTTAGAGCATCATTTGAGCATTTTAGGCGACTCTTGATTCATTTGATATCAATTGATCATAATAATCTACAATTCAGCGCATTATATGATCCCGGATATAATTCTGAAATAATTTTTTCAAAATATTGCGTTAAACATAAATAAATATGCATAAAATATGCAAGTGAGGATCATTTGGTGCTTCAGCTCTGCATTTAAAGCGACTCACAATTCCTTAGATGTCAACTGATCACAACAATTTATATTTAAGCTTATGATATGCCCCATAATATAATTCAGATCCTTCTTATTCAAAATATTGCACTAAACATGAAGAAATATGCAATATAATGTGCAAATGAAGGTTTTCTGGAGCTTTAGCTGAGTATTTTATGTGATTCTTAATTCATCCGTCGTTATTTGATAACAATAATCTATATTTGAGCTCTTGATATGGTCCAGAATATAATTCAGATCCTACTAATTCAAAATATTACAATAAACAAAAAAATATTAATATAACCTCATTTAACCACAATAATTTAGAGCTTCAGATCTGCATTTGAAGTAATTCATGATTCATTAGATCTCATTTAACCACAATAATCTATATTTGAGCTCTTTATATGGTCTATAATATAATTCAGATTTTACTTATTCAAACTACTGTGTTATACATAAAAGAAATATTCATTTGATGTTCAAATAAAGCTTATTTAATCATCAGTTGAGTATTTTGAGCTATACTTGATTAGTTCGACGTCAATTTTAATGAAAATACTATATTTATGCTCTTTATAGGTCTAAAATATAATTCAGTTGTTAATTATTAAAAATATTGCGTTGCAATTAAGTAAATAATCATATAATATGAAAATAAAGCTTATTTGGAGCTTTGCTTGAGCATTTTAAACATTTCTTGATTAATTTATCGTCAATTGATCACCATAATCTATTTGAGCATTTTATATGACGTAGAATATAATTCTTTCTTACTTATTCAAAATTTGGCATTATATCTATAAAAATATACACACAATGTGCGAATGAAGTTCATTTGGAGCTTTACTTGAGCATCGTAAGGGATTCTTAATTCATTCGACATCAATTGATCACAATATGTTTATCTAATATAATTTAGAATCAACTTATTCATGATTTATTAGACGTCATTTAATCACAATAATCTATATCACAGCTCTTTATATGTTCTATATTATATTTAAGCATATTTAGAGCTTCAGTTGAGCATTTCAAAGGATTCTTGATTCTTTTGACGTCAATTGGTCACAATAATCTATATTTAAGGCTTGATATTGTCCAGAATATAATTCAGATCTTACTTATTGAAATTATTGAATTAAGCGCTTGATAATGTGCAAAGGAAGCTTTTTTTGAGCTTCAGGTGAGCATTTTATGTGATTCTTGATTCATCTGACGTCATTTGATCACAAATAATCTATAAACAAGCTCTTTATAGGGTCTAGAATACAATTCATATCCTACTAATTGAAACTGTTGTGTTTTACATAAAGAAATATGCATATAATGTGCAAAAAAAGATTATTTGGAGCATGTCTTGAGTATTTTATGCGATTTTTTCTTCGTCTGAAGTAATTTGATAAAAATAATGTATATTTTTGCACTTTATATGGTCTAAAATATAATTCAGATCTTAACAATTAAAAATATTACGTTAAAATTAAAGAAATATGCATATAATGTGCAAATGGAATTTTTTTTAGGAGTTTCACTTGGGCCTTTTAAAGGTTTCTTGATTAATTTAACATCAATTAATCACATTGATATATATTTAAGCATTTTATATGGTCTAGAATATAATTGAGATCAAACTTATTCAAAATATCTCGTTATACATAAAGATATATGCATATGATGTGCAAATAAAGCTTATTTGGAGATTCATTTGAGCATTTTAGGTGATTGTTGATTCATTCGACATCAATTGATCAAAATAATCTATAATTAAGAACCTTTTATGGTCTAGAATTTAATTACGAACTTAATTATTCAAAATATTATGTTACACATAAAGAAATATAATGTGATACAGAAGCTTATTTGATGTTTCAGTTCTTTATTTAAAGCAATTCATGGTTCATTAGACATCATTTAATCACAATAATATATATTTAAACTCTTTATGCGGTGTCCAACATAATTCAGATCTTCATAAAGAAATATTCATACAATATTTATTTGCACCATCAACTTTTTTTCTCGAGCTTTAGTTGAGCATTTTATGTGATTCTTGATTACCTGACATCATTTGATCAAACTAATCTATATATATGGTTTTTTTATATGGTCTAGAATATAATTCATATCCTACTTATTCAAAATATTATGTTATACATGAAGAAATATTCATATAATGTGCAAATAAAGCTTATTTAAAATCTCAGTAGAGTATTTTGAGCTATACTTGAGTACTTCGACGTCAATATATCAAAATAATCTATATTCAATCTCTTTGAGGGTCTATAATATAAGTCAAATGTTAATTATTAAAAATATTGCGTCATTATTAAAGAAATAAGCATATAATATGCAAATGAAGGTCATTTGGAGTTTTAGTTGAGCGTTTTAAGTGTTTCTTGATTAATTTAACATCAGTTGATCATCGTAATCTATATTTAAGTATTTTATATGGTCTAAAATATAATTTTGATCTAACTTATTAAAAATATTGCGTTATACATAAAGAAATATATACATGATGTTATAATGAAACATATTTGGAGCTCACCAGAGCATTTTAGGCGATTCTTCATTCATTCGACATAAATTGATTACAATAGTCTATATTTAAGCACATTATATTGTCTAGAATGTAATTCAGAACTAACTTATTCAAAATATTGCATTACACATAAAGAAATATGCATATAATATGTAACTGAAGATTATTTGGAGCTTCAGTTATGCATTTAAAGTGATTCACGATTCATTAGACGTCAATTGATCATAATAATCAATATATAAGCTCTTGATGTGGTCCAAAATATAATTCAGATTCTACTTATTCCAAATATTGCATTAAACATAAATAAATATGCATAAAATGTGCAAATGAAGCTTTTCTGGAGCTTCAGTTGAGTATTTATGTGATTGTTGATTCAATTCCAACGTTATTTGATCACAATAACCAATATTCGGGCTCTTAATATGGTCTAAAATTCAGATCCTAGTTATTCACAATATTGCAATAAACATGAAGAAATATCAATATAATGTGTAGATTATTCTATCATGGAGCTTCAGTTGATCATTTTATGTGATTCTTATTCATTCAATGTCATTTGATAACAATAATCAATATATAAGCTCTTTATATGGTTTAGTCGTTTAGAATATAATTTATATCCTACTTATTTCAAATATTGTGTCTTATAAGAAATATGCATATGATGTGCAAAAAAAGATTATTTGGAGCATGTGTTAACCATTTTATGTGATTCTTGATTCATCCGGCATCATTTGATAACAATAAGCTATATGTTGGCACTTTATATGGTCTAGAATATAATTCCGAGCTAACTTATTCAACATATTGCATTATAAATAAAAAATGCATATAATATGCAAATTAAGCTTATTTGGAGCTTCACTTGTGCATTTTAAGCGATTGTTGATTCCTTCGACATGAATTGATAGCAATAATCTCTATTGAAGCACTTTGCAAGGTCCATAATATAATTAAGATCTCATCTACTCAAAATAAATTATACATGAATAAAACATATGATGTGCAAATAAAACTTATTTGGAGTATCACTTGAGCATTTTAAATGATTCTTTGATTCATTCAACGCCAATTGAGAACCGTTATCTACATTTAAGTAATTTATACGGTCTAGAATATAATCAAGATCTAACTTATACAAAATATTGCATTATTCACAAAGAAATATGCATATTCCGCGCAAATAAAACTTATTTGGAGTTTCATTTGAGAATTTTAAGTGATTCTTGATTCATTCAACATCAATTGATCACCATTACCTACATTTTAGCACTTTATATGGTGTAGAATACAATTAAAAATTATTTGGAACTTGGCTTAAGCATTTTAGGAAATTCGTGATTCATTTGATATCTAATTGATCTCCATAATCTATATTTATTTAAACGCTATATATTCTATATTATAATACAGGATTAACTTACTCAAAACATTGCCTTACATAAAAAGAAATATGCATTTAATGCGCAATTGAAACTTATTTGGAGCTTCAGTTCTGCATTTAGAGCGATTCATGATTTATTAGAAGTCATTTAATCACAATAATCTATATTTGAGCTCTTTATATGTTCTATAATACATTTAAGCATATTTGGAGATTGAATTGAGCATTTTAAAGGATTCTTGATTCTTTTGATGTAAATTGAGCACAATAATATATAATTAAGCTCTTGATATGGCCCAGAATATAATTCAAATCTTACTTATTCAACGTATTGCATTAAATATGAAGAAATATGCATATAATGTTTTTTTTAGAAAACTAGGCAGTAGCTACCTAGGTTAATATGCATATAATGTTCAAAGGAAGATTTTCTTGGAGCATCAATTGAGCATTTTATGTGATTCTTGATTCATCTAACGTCATTTGATTACAATAATCTATATATAAGCTCTTTATATGGTCTTAAATATAATTCATATTCTACTAATTCAAATTGTTGTATCTTACATAAAGAAGTATGCAAATAATGTGCAAAAAAAGATTATTTGGAGCATGTATTGAGAATTTTATGCAATTCTTGGTTCGTCCAAAGTCATTTGATAATAATAATCTATAATTTTGGCACTTTATATGTTCTAAAATATAATTCAGATCTAATTATTAAAAATATTGTCTTATAAGTAAAGAAATATGCATATAATGTGAAAAATTAAGCTTATTAGGAGTTTTACTTGGGCATTTTAAACTTTTCTTGATTAATTTAACAACAATTGTTCACAATGATCTATATTTAAGCATTTTATATGGTCTAGAATATATATTAGAAATTTCGTTATATGTGAAAATATATGCGTATAATATGCAAATAAAACATATTTGGTGCTTCACTTGAGCATGTTAAGCGATTCTTGATTCATTCGACATCAATTGATCACAATAATCTATAATTGAGCACTTTATATAGTCTACAATATAATTTAGAACTTATTCAAAATATTTCGTTACACATAAAGAAATATGCATATAACGTTCCACTGGAACTTATTTGGAGATTCAGTTCCTTATTTAAAGCGATTCATCGTTCATTAGACATAATTTAATCACAATAATGTATATTTGAGCTCTTTATATGATGTATAATATAGACCTTCATAAAGAAATATTCATATAATGTGCAAATAAAACTTATTTGAAATATAGTTGAGTACTTTAAGCGATACTTGATTACTTCGACGTCAATATATTACAATAATCTATATTCAAGAACTTTATAGGACTATAATATAAGTCAGATGTTAAATATTAAAAACATTACGTTATAATTAAATAAATAAGCATATAATATACAAATGAAGCTTATTTGGAGTTTCAGTTGAGCATTTTAAGTGATTCTTGATTAATTTAACATCATTTGATCACCTTAGTCTATATTTAAGCATTTTCTTTGGTCTAGAATATAATTCAGATCTAAGTTATTCAAAATATTATGTCATACGTAAAGAAATATAGACATGATGTGCAAATAAACCTTATTTGGAGTTTCATTTGAGCATTTTAGGCGATTCTTGTGCAAATTAAGTACATTATATGGTCTAGAATGTAATTTAGAGCTAACTTATTGAAAATATTACGTTACACATAGAGAAATATGCATATAATGTGCAACTGAAAATTATTTGGAGCTTCGGTTCTGCATTTAAAGCAATTTCATGATTCATTAGACGTCAAGTGATCACGATAATCTATATTTAGACTCTTGATATTGCCCATAACATAATTCAGATCCTATTTATTCAAAATATTCCATTAAACATGAAGAAATATGAACATAATGTGCAAATGTAGTTTTTTCTGGAGTTTCAGTTGAGTATCTTATATGATTCTTGGTTCATCCGAGGTTATTTGATCACAATAATATATTGATGTGTAATAATACCCTAAAGTAATCTAAAATATACCGCAAGTGTACGGTAATTCGCTGGTACAGTTGGATATCGAATCCACAAGGATGGTAAAATGAGTATTAAACCTTACTTATTCACAAATTCTAGACATCCAAATAGTGGATTTTGGCTTAAACTAAGAAGTAACAAAAACAATCAACTAAATCAAAAAAATCAAACAGAGGCTTTTTTTGGTGTTTTGGTGGTGGAATATAGTATAAAAGATTCTTAGGGTTTGAGTTATCATCTTGGTTAGGCTTCAGGCTACCAACACGTGCCACTTTCGCGCTACGCGCCGACTCGTGTGCACTAGTCTGAACCTACACTGGGGAGAGCTATGTGACCCGCACATGTTCTAAACGAGGCAGCACAGCCCTGAGCAAATTATTATTTAAAAATATTGTTACACTTAATGGATATGTTATAACCATCAAAACATCAAAACAAGTATAAAAAAAAGGAAAGAAAAATTCACTGGTACGTAAGGATAAATCGAACCTGTAATACTCATTACAACTGGTGCCAACTAGTGGCGCCGGTGATAAGGCATCAAGATAAATTCTAAGGGGACAATTATGTATTAGTCATGAGTGTATGCATTTGTATATGAGTGTTGATCATATTTTAATATCATCAATAGTAATGCCATATATGGCTCCATCATATTAATTGCATCCTTAAATATTACTATCAATTATCAATTAATTCTATAATAAATTCAGTAAATCCATGCAGATACGTAAATTAAAGACACTAATAATGGATTGAGTGATGTAATAAATATTTTCTAACTATAATAATTGAATATCGTAATCTAGATATAACAAATATAGCTAATTTAGCATTAAATGATACCAAATAAAGGTTAAAAACAAGCTAAAGGATATCAACTAATAAGAATTCTATGTACAAATATAAAAGTATAATGGGAAAAGAGTCAAATTTGGAAATAGGGATTGGTTCGAGTACTCGGCCTCTGTTAGCTTGAATATTTGCATTAAAAAGGGAGATAAAAATTAAGAAGCTTCTTTATAAAACTTATATAGATAACTCGTGTTTTAAACCCAAACGACCTTCATTATTGCTCACCATACTAAGTCTATCAAAAACAACAACAGAAAATTTGCTACCGTCTTCTATACGTGCTGACCTAGCATCCAAAGAGGCTAATCTCTACATTAGTTCTGTGAGGAAACCTTAGTTTTCTGTTTTTGGCTCCTAATTTTTCTTTCTTTCTTACCCTGTTGGCAGTTGCTGTCAGCATTCTCAAAAAAAAAAAAAAAAAAAAAAAAAAAATGTTGAAATGGATGAACCCAAGTATACGAAGTCAAAGATAAAATATAACTTAAAAGACTCATGTTCCAAGGGTAGAGAAATTTAAATGGTCATATATGATATGTAAACTAAGGGCTTCTGAGCTTCTTCTTCAAATATTGATGGTCCAGCTACTCTGAAATATATGTGGAGATGGTTAATCTAAAAAGAAACATATTTCTAAATTTTCTTGTCATATCTTATATAATCTAATTAAACTTGAAATATATTCTATGGTTAAATCTATAAGGTCAAGATTTGTTTTCATTTCTACATCCAAATTTCCTCAAAAATTGTTGAACGCATTAATAAGAAAATCAATTTTATTTGTGAGGCTGAAATTAGCCCAATTATTAGTGTCGATTACTGATTGCAAAATTTTCAATTGAAATTTATCATGCTATATCTTTCAATTATCCTAAGTTGATCTTTCACAAGCACTCGATTTAGAAAAATCAATAATAAATTAAATAACTTTTTTTTAATAATACCTAAAAGTTGAGAGCTTAACAACCGGTATAGCTTTCTTCCAAAATTGTGGGAAAAAAATACTTATGCTTCTAAAAAACAAAAAATAAAGAAAAACAAAAACATGTATATAAATATGGATCTGCTAAGCTGGTTGCAATACTGATTCATAAATGGAAGTGCAGTAGTTAAATTTGAGAAGGTGTTATAGTCTCTTTCAAGATTACTTAAGAAATATGAAAGAGATGATGAAAAGCTTCAATTGCAATAGCTGATCTGCTAAGAGTAATAGCTTGTAGAAAATTTAACCAAATTTGAAAATAAAAAAAAAATCAATATTATAGTCGGTGAATTCTATTTGTCAAATTGCAGTGCATCTTATCAAACTCCATATATGGAAATGAGAGGAATTAAGCAAATTTTCATTTGATTTGCATTAGGGTAGGAGAGGGTCATTATTAGAAAATAAAATGCAAAATAGGAAAGTGAGTTGAGAAGGATAAAATAAAACAAGAAAAAAAAGTATTAAGATGAAGTGAGTTATCATATTTGAGATTGATTTGAACCATTTGGAAATTGATTTGATTGAGAATTCTGCAAAGAAGGAAAGAACAGGGGATTAGAAGAAAAGTTTGGCGCATTCTTTTGGAAATGAATCGAATTAATAAACGCGAGTATGCGGCAAAAAATTATTATAAGTTAATAATGTGCGGAGCGGAGAGTTGAACTGGAGTGCGTTGGAACGAAACCAATTCTTCTACTGACCAACGCCCTACTTATTTCCATATTAGATGGAAAACCAACAAATATTATATCTTCCTAATTGATATCCAACCACAAATCAAATCGATAAAACATCATAAACAGATAGATGCACGCTAGATCTGGCGTGTTGAGATAACGTGCGTTTATAAGGTGTAGAGATAACGGAGAGAGAAATGAAAGCGTTGATAATATTAACCACACAAATGAAACCGTTGATAATATAGCATGAGCGAGAAACTTAGAAGCTTAACACTTCATATCGAATACAGATATAGTTTTATATCTTAGGGAGGATGCTTCATTACTTCTAATGCAATTTTTATTTTTCCATATCTAATAATGAACAAATGTCACGTACTTCCAATAGTTTCTAAATTTTAGAAGTCCGGACAGGCTTGTTACTTTACAACGGGAATATATATATGCAGCCCCCAGCCCGCAGCCCGCAGCCATGCACTGATTCACTGGTACATTGATTGTGCATAAGTACCTGTACCTCCATTTTTTACTGCTTTTTTAAGTTATTTTGATTTCCAATATATTTGGTTATTATTTTGTTCGTGCTATTATATATGGCAGTATATTATTTCTCGGCTATTAACACGCACTTTAATAAATTGCAGTTTTATGTATCTCCCTATAGCTAGATAGTAAATGTACACTTATATTATTTCTCATCTGAAATAATATATTGTTATAATTAATGTTATATATAATAGCATGAACAAAATAATAACAAAATATATTGCAAATAATAATAATAATAATAATAACAACGCAGTAAAAAATGGAGGCAATTTTTCCATTGCGCGCGAAACGCCAATTACATATTGCTTGTTTTGGCCTCCAGGGAAGAAGTAGAGCTACTGAACTACTATTGATATGCAATCTGTTTGTGACTACAGCTGTATTTTGCGCAAGTGTAACAGGTCTCACTCAATATTGAAATACAAGGTCTTTATGTAGGCCAGAACCATTTATTGCAAATCTTTTGCATAGACCACATGCATAAGACTCGATGTCTCGATGCCAATAACTTAAATTGAATTATTAACTTTACTACTATATGTTAGAAAAAAGCTAGCTGCTTCTTCAAATTAAGGACTAGCAGTTCACTAGGTGAGACTACTCGAAATAAAAGACAGTTCCTCATCACAGGCAACTTCTTCAAGAGACCGAGGCACTGGTGCGACACCAACACTCAACGATCCATCTAGAATGCGTAACACCTCGGCCATTGTCGGTCGATGCGATTCGTAATCCTGTATGCACCAACTTGCAGCACACAAAACCTTGGCCACCTCCTCCAAATTTGCTTCACCTTCCAATCTCTCATCCAACAATGATTGTACTTCACCTGAACTGATACTTCTTACTGCCCATACTGGAAAATATCCATTATTTGTTGCCTTACGGTTTCTCCTTCCTGATATAATTTCAAACAGCATCATTCCGTAGCTGTAGACGTCAGCTTTTGCTGTGATAGGTAGGCCTGAAATCCATTCTGGTGCAAGATAGCCTAAGGTACCCCTTGTGGTTGTCAGAACTTCCCCAAGATCTCGCCCAATGAGCTTTGCCAAGCCAAAATCAGCTATTTTTGGCGAAAATATGGCATCCAATAAAATGTTTTCAGGTTTTATGTCACAATGTATGATGCGCTCTCTACATTCTTCATGCAAATATGCAAGACCCCTTGCAACACCTTGAATTATATGAAATCGGATATTCCAACTCAGAGTTTTGGCCCCATCATTGAACAGGTGAGTGTCGAGGGAACTATTCGGCATAAATGCATAGACTAAGAGCCTCTCTTCTCCCTTGAGGCTAAAACCAAGTAGCCGTACCAAATTTACATGTTGAATCTGTCCTAAGGTTTTCACCTCTGTTCGAAATTGCTTCTCACCTTGTCGCGACCCTTCAAGTCTCTTCACTGCTATTGGGGTTGAATCAGGTAATTGACCTTTAAAAACTGAACCAAAACTCCCTTTGCCGAGCTTCTGAGAAAATCTTTTTGTACAATCTACTAGAAAGGTATAACTGAACTGATTTAGATACCCATTTGTTGTTACCGTATTCTGGTAAATCCTTCTTCTAAGTAAAACCACCAAACAAGCACATACTAGAATGAATACAATAGCACCAATGATAGCAGGTACTGCTATTTTGTATGCTTTATTACTAGCTGTTTTTCTTGGAAGATCAGATTTTGCGAGTCGGAGATAAAAAACACTTGCATCGGGACTGGTACTTGAAACACGTTTGAGGTTTCTGATCTCAGCAATAAAAATTCTACACTGGCTATCTCTATAAGCATAAGCACTGCAAGAGCAGTTATTAAAGCAAGCTGATTCGCAATGTTGATGGCTTTGGACTTGCAATAACTCATAATTATCAGTCGGCAGCTTAATACTGGAAACCCTAAGAAACCCATCTTGATTTTCTTTTGTGCTTGAATTTTTACTATCACATTTCAAGCTTGATTTTCTGATGCAAGAGCCCCCATTCCATGAATTGACAACATCCCAATAGGATGGGGAATCAGGTTCGAATCCAGGAAGACAAGTGCAGTACTGGTTTGCACTTGTCTGATCACAAATACCGAATGCACCACAAGCAGAGTACACATCACATAAATTGGGGATGGGCCATTCAACAATCCATCGTTTGGAACTGTCAAACCATGCTTGCGCTTGTATCTGTCCATTGACTCCCATAATTGATCTAGTGTAAATAGGGCCCCCTGCATCTACCGTGTATCTGTGCAATTTGATAAAAAAAAAAATCATTAAGCAAAAGTTTGGAACCATGCTTTTTGATTGTATTAACCATTTGGTTATATTTACTTATGTTGTTCAATGCTACACACAAATTAAACGAGGAAGTAAATTGTCTATGGCATCATGCAATGTTTCACTTCTTAGGTGCCTATAGAAAGTAGAGTATTGATTTGATGCTAATTATTGTGATTTGGGATCATCATTCTGCTGTTCGGTGTCCAAGGTTGAAATACTGCCAAATACTGTTGGGTAATTTGCATAGCATGAAGGAAAGTCAATTTTGTTTGTGTATAATAAATTCAACCTTAATTCGTATATTTCCTTTTTTTTTTAATTTTTTTGTACCTTATTCCATTGATAATGTCCCTCAGTTCATGCCTATTTTTCTTCCCTTTATTTACCTTTTGCCCTTTCGGTCCTTCTTCTTTCTTTTGTGGGGTTTGGAAGTTACTGCTAATTTCCTTATTGGCTTTGATGGTACTAACATAAATTCAAATTTCCAAACTTTGAAGTCTATCTACACATAGTCACATACTCACATACTCACATATAACTACTGTGATTTCAAACGAGTAGGAATAGATCATAATTGATAGTTCCTTTGTGAAGAGTCATGGTCGACTCAGTGAACAGGGATACTTTTTTGCTTCACTTTCTTCCCTTTTATTAAAGCTAATTGCCATAGTTTGAAACAGAGATGATTCATGGTTTGCTTCTTATTCTTCATGTACGTGTACTCAATATTGTTTACTATTGTCGGTTCTTAGCAATGCTTCGGCCTAAGATACACAGGAACCATACATTATGACAAATCCAAATCAAAATGAAATATTGTTTGGATAATAAATATTTTACCGGAACTGATGACCATTATATTCGTAACTGTAGTTGACATTGAACGGCATGTCTACTATTGAAGAAACAAATCCATTCCCGAAGTTATAATAAACTTTGGACTTGTTCCAAATCAACACATAGTGGCCTGATGATCCTGCTCCAGGTGGATAGAGCTCGAAGGAGTAAATGCCAGTTGCCGGGTCTTGTAAATTCTTCCATGAAATCAGGCTTTGACCTGCTCCAGTCACTGGGTTTACTCCAAACCACTCTCCTGCCATCAGTGTATCGGTCGGGTAGTCAAAGCTCTGCCAAACTACATCCGACGAGTTTGATGAGTCAGTTAGGATCAAATTTCCAGTATCAAGAAGTGTTGCAATAAGTGATCTATTGGTTGGTTTGTTTTGTGATATGTTTGATGACCAGATTGGGGTTTGTGATTGGTCTAGCAGGACCAGGTTCCCATCTTGAGAGATTGCAAGCTGTGAGGTATTAGGGTCTAAAACTGGGGTGTCTCTGTTTGCAACCCACAAGACCTGGTTTTGAATTTTGTTAAACCATATTCCTATGTAATAGCCTTTTTTGGTACTGGTGTTTTGATGTGAGAAGAAACCAAGTCTGAATTCAGCTTTAGCTGAGGTTAGAGTTTGGTTTCCAGATAGAGATTGGCCAGGGGAAAGAGATGTTGTTGCAATTGTTGCTATGGTATGGAGAACGAAGATGAAGAGGAAAAGTAGGTTGACAAAGAACGAGTTCATTTTAGGATGATCTTTGGAGGGCGCAATGCAAAAGAGAGAGCTCGTTACTTAGGAAGTAATGAAGGAGTTTCTTCCTTCTTATCATAAAATACAAAACAATATTTAAAATTATGTCATGCTGATCTGATATCTAAATATATTTTGTCAAAATCCACGTTTTTGTAAAAAAAATTGGATTTGGTTTCTTTGATGTCAAAAGTTGATATACCATTGACCAGAAACGTAGAAAAATAATGTGTTGCATACTATTAACTATTTGTCGGGGTCCACAGCGAATTAAGGCGCGTACATGCACTCAATCCAAAATAAATTAAGAACATAATTTCGATGCAATTAGTGGCGCATTTCTTATGCAATGTGGTCGTCTGGTACTAATTAGTCGGCTTCTTCCATTCAATTACATTTCATTTGGTAGATTTTCATGAATAGTTGGCTTTTTGTCTAGAAAGCTTAATCTCTGGTATAGTTGGTTGATAGAATAAGGCAATCCGTCAATTCTTGGCGCAGAGGACAATGGATCGGAAATGATAAGTTGCGTATCAGAATATATGCATGTCACATTCAATATCATCTAGAAATGAACGATCCGAGTTGTTCCGGATTGTATATGCATCACATTTTGTAACTGGATGCTGTTTGAATGTAGAATTTCTTCAAATTCAATCCACTTAATTAGTTAGATATGATGATCAATCAATTTTGATATTCTTTTAGCGTCATAAGCGTAAAATCAATAAAATGATCATTTTCTTCGTTTGACACTGTTGTTTTTACCTTCGTACCGTAAAACAGTTATAAAATCTGATAATTATTAAATTTAAATTATAATTCATACAAAATTTTTCGGTATAGATTCCATTGAATAAGTTTGATTAGTTTCCAACATCAAATTAATTGGCCACGCAACTATCTATTATTTAATATTGTCAATGTATCGATCAGATTTCTAAGCGAACCCAATATGATCCAAATGATTTATTTTTTATATTTTTTATTTTTTTTATGAACATATGATCCAAATGTGGATTGACTAAATTATAAATAAAATCCACATGGATCTATATCCAAATAAAGTTTGAGCATCCAATTGTAAATTCGCATCCATCATCTTAGCTGAGCCGGATCACAGATTGGAATGTTTTTTTTACAATAAAATGTTATAAGTAACAACTTACATGCATAGCATGAATCAAATTAAATGAAATTTTGAACTTTATTTGATATAATATAATATAAAGTTTGAGACGGCAATAGTTCGGATCAGTGATTTAAATAGCGACGCTATGAACCGCTATAGCAGACGCTATGAACCGCAATAGTCCTGCTATAGCGGTACGACCTAGTAGACCGCTATGGTGCTAAATTAAAAATGCCGCTATAGCGGTGTTCATTGATATACCATAATATTACTTAAAAAAGTATCCATTTTTGGTGTTTATTTCTTATGTTGGCTAAAATAGTGAAAATTAGCAACATATATATGCGTTGTAGTTGTATTTTAACGAAATATAGCGACACAATTTGTTACCTGCTAATATAGAATCAATATTACAAACATTTGTTTTAGCACTGACTTGATTCAATATTAAATACAATGAGATTTGTCTATTAAAATAATATATTTAAAAGTGTAAGTATTAAATTTAACTATTAAAATATATATGCATATGTTGTGATATGATATTTAATTTTTAATTAAAATATGTATATGATATAATAAACAAGTACATTTATACATGCCCACTATGATCTCATATCAGCCACTAAATGACCGCTATCCGCTATCTGCTATGACTTGAGGTTGTCCGCTATGAACCCGCTATCCGCTATTTAAACTTTTGGTTTGGATAATCAGGTTTCATTCCAGATTAGAAATATCTATATAACAAAATGAACTTTAAAATAAGACATTTTTATATAAAAAAATATGCTAAGTATTTTAAGCACATAATATCTTTTGCAAAATGTAAATGATCTGTAGGAAAATATATATATTACGGTCAGTCGTGAAAATTTTCTTACATGGAAACGCAAGTGAGGCGAAAAATTATTGAACAATAATGGGAGAGAGAAAATCGATGGATGCATGAGAGCCTGGATAGTATGGCAAGCGAAAAGCCTTAAACTTTACTCTTTTTGATAGAATATATATTTATTTCTTAAGAAAAGCATTTAGAATGTAAATAGTTTCTTTGCTCCAACAATTAGTGATTCACTACACAATATTGAACACATTCCCCGTATCCCAATAGTGTAGTAGTATCTAAATTTTACAAGTCCGGTCCTGATATGCCACAACAGGACTACAGTACGCATGCACTTGGGAATTGACTCGCCACCGATCGGTAACTGTACTCTTTCCAGTGCACAGTAGTCATGGTACTACTGAATGAACAAAATTAATTACATCAAACAAAGGCTGCTAAAATGAGTCCGAGAAGTTCGGCCTTGACCTGACTAACTGACTCCTTATACAGTGCGCATGACCGAATTGTTCACTAATGTAATAACGATATATTGACCGGCACCTGACGAACTTGACCAAATTTGCTCGAGCTGAGCTAATTCTACCACTACAATGATTGCATCGAATTTGCAAAATGGGTCGAATCTAGCTACAAACAACCCAATTGTTTGGGTCCAACTTAACATTAAGTTAAATATAGAAGAATTCTTCCTCTTAATATATTACGAGAGCAAATAAAAGATTAAACTACACATATGGCATTCAATATATATATCTCGAACATTCGAAGCTTAAAAGTTTATAAATATTCAAGAAGTATAATTTTTTATTAGGCTCTGATTAGAATGACATTTTTTCACATGGGATTTCATTTCATTTCATTAGAAAATTTTTGATCAAAATGGATGGATGATGTCATTTGGTCGAAATTTCTATGTTATTAGACCCAACAAATTCTCGAGAAATCAATCCCAATGAAATGAAATCCCAAGTAAAAATCATTTTGATCAGGGCCTTACTATGAAAGTCAACAAAATAATTACAATCATATATTTTCTTAATATTTTATCAAATTTTCAATATAATAATCATATAAAATGTATAAAAGGAAAACTTTGAGGGAAATTAACTAATACATTTATTTTTGTAAGTCCGTCGCCCGCCAAGCACTTGAACCCAACCGCTATATGTTTGTTTGTTTTTTATCTCATAAGGTTTAATAAATATGAACATGATCATTTCTCATTTCTTAATTTCTTAACCAAGTCTGAACCGGTGAACCCGATCCATTACTCCCTTTTAAAGTACGGTTGCGAAAAACAATGACAAGCATAATTAAGTCAACAAGTGGAAAGTACGTGTCGACACGGTTGGACTGATGAGTTAATGCTTTAGAATCTTAGAAAAACAAAAAGTGGACTCAAGAAGAGAAAAAGATCTTAATTTCTACTCCACTTTAAAAGTCAAAGGTCATCGGTCAAAACCATTTTTAACTTTTTGGTAGGTAAAGAATATCAGTCTCAAGATCTTCAGATAGTTTCTGTCTTATAGTTGAATATTTTTGTTAGCAACTTTCTGAGTTACTATCAATTCAACAAAATATACGAACAATATGCCATTTATTTAAGGTTATTTCAAAAATTTTCTTAAATTAGGAATGAATAATTTTAAGGTGGACGTATTTTGTAAGTAGATTTCCATCTAGATCGTTCATTTGAAATTATAACAGTGAGGAATGTCAAATCTAATTTAAAATTTTATTTCACCATAGAATTACCTAATTTTAATATATAAATTTCTTTAAAAAATAACGAACTATTCGTATATTTCTGATTTTCCCCCCGTATATGCTTGAATTACTTTAAATCTTGCCGAATTAATTTTGAATCACAAACTCATTATTATCCTTGAGTGCGTTAATTTGTTTTTTGGACAAAGTATGTGCATTTGTATGTTAAAAATAACAATATACATAAGTATGAATAATCGTTTCACATGATGAACATACACAAGAAAATATATTTTAATAAAAATATTTCAAATATTGTAATTAACCATGGAAAAATTATTCATTACAAAACTAAATGTACAAATTCCTGTTTATTTAATTTACTTTATTTATCATATTCATATGGATTTTGATTTAACAACAAAATCCAAATGCGGATCCATTAAATTAGATGGATCACTTTTTATAATTCATATGCGGATCTAATATGTTATCAGATATATATAGTTTTGAGATAGACATCTATATCAATATTATAAATAAATTTGTGTGGGTGTCGAAATCTTTTAGTTAAATGTCATTCGACACTCCACATTGTGAAATAGTTGTGAGAGAGTATTTTTCTGATTTCTGTAATATGATAATATGTAACTATTTGTGTGTCGGGTATTATTGTTTATAAAACTGACTCGGTTCACCCGCAAACAATAATTTGACAACACATTATTTTATTTCTATTTTTTGTGACTCCTTCCTATTTTCATTTTCATCATGTCTTCATCTCTCTTTTGTGTTGCTCTCCACCTTAATTTCTCTTCATCATCATTCTTAATTTTTGTTTACAAAATATAAATCAAATTCATTCAATTGAAATATAACAAACATCATATCTTTTATGATATATATTTTTTTATTTAAGTCATTTATAACATATTGTGTTTCATGAATAATATCACCATAATATAAATCATATTATTTCAGATAACTATAACTATATTTACACACATATAATTTTTTCTTTAAATTGATCAAACTCTTTAAATTTAATCAAATCAAAGTACGTACAATAACTAAACTATATTTCTAAAGATAAATTATAGTCACAATATATCAAAAAATGAACATAATTAAACTATAGAAACATAATAATTATAGATATCTATATCGAGCGAAGCTCGATATGCCCTTCTAGTTATTAATAAAATTCTGTGGCCGCATTTTGTAACCACATTTTTTTAGTTAAAATAGTTTTCTTTTTTTTTTACATTTTCTATAATTACCCAATCATTATTTAATTTAAGAATTAAATATATTTGGAGATCTGAGGTAGATATATTTGGAAATTTAAGGTAGTTCTATAGAAATTAAAATTTTATCCCCACCTACAACATGCGATCTAAGCTCTCTAATTTTTGTTGATCGATAAATCTGAATGTCAGAAAGTTATCCTTCTTAATTATTGAATTTATTCTTAGAAGTTCATCTATCTTAATTATCGTTTTTTTTATAATTTTATAATTACCCTTCTCAAAAAAAGGAAAAGATATATTTAATTATAGAAAATAACTTTTAATTAATAGTATAGATTAGAAGTTACTTTTGGAAAAGTTTTTTTTTTTTGCATAAAATTTATGCCAAGTTTATATGACAACTTTCTATGGAAGAAATTACTAATTTTGAATTTACAAATTTTTGTCTAGAAATTTTGGCAACTTTGATTAAATATATTAGATTATTCTCAATCTAAAAAACAAAGTACAGCGAAATTGCGACTACCATGTCTAGTACATATTTATTTGAAGTATTAATAAAGAGTCATGACCGCTATGGGTAGCAGCCACAAATAGTATTTTTTTCTTTTTTTTATAGTTTGTTTAAAATAAATTAAAAATAGTCGTACCAATCATTAATATTATCAAGATTTTTTAAGCAGAAAATTTATGTCAAGTTTATATAGCGACTTTCTATGGAATCAATTATTAATTTTGAACTTATAAATTTTTGTTATAAATTTTGACAATTTTTTTTATATTTTACATTAAATTTTTTTAAATTTTACATAGCACAGCGAAGCTGTAACTGCTATGTCTACTTTGTATAAATTGGGATCGTATTGTCGAATTATGGATTATCTTCGGATCTTTTTCTGTATATAAACGGCTGCTTCAAGCCGTCTAAACACTGTTTGTTACACGGCATTTTGTTTTCAGAAAATCACCACAATGATATACGAATATAATTATACGGTTGACTCAAAATTTTTTTCAAGCAGCTGACAGAAGTTGCAGACTTGAAGTTCCGCCAATTAGCCCCGAAATAAAAAAATGCGTGAAATGTCATGGGGCATTTGAATATCGATACCGTTTCCCGATATACAACTGGAAGTTTCATGCTAATTAATTCTATTTCTTACAAAGTTTTAAATTTTATTGATTTAACTAATTACAATTTTTCTTTCTTGTGAATAGTAGAAGAAATACAGAACTAATAATAAAAATTTCCCCATATGTGTAATTTTTCTTAGCAATTTCTATATCTTGAAATAACTCGTAGATTTCAAAGATGCTTTCAAACTCGAAACAAAATTCATATATGGCATGCAATATTCGAAACAAAATTCATATATGGCATGCAATATTACTAATAAATGCTCTCACATTATTGGCATGACATCGTGTTGGACTTTTGGTTTTAACGTGTACGTAGGAACTACCGGACTGGTAACTGAGTTTGGGATACAACTTGGCTGGCGACAGTGTGGGACACTTGGAAGACGATGTTATCTTTGAAGATAAGACATCAGCAATACTAACCACGGCTTCTATTAGTTAGGGATGATACTAGCTAGGATTAGCATAACTGTTAGGGTCGCATCCGACTAGCGTGATCAATTGCATTTTAGGATTATAATTTCTCTTATTTTTCTGTTAAGTAGCATATATCAATTATTCTAAATTTTTTACTTTTATTTTAATGAATTGTCGCCAATCTACCTTAACAAAAAAATTAAAAACATTGAAAGCGTCCAAATGTACATATTTTCAATAAAAAATTTTCTTTACCAACATTCAGTCAAAGGCATTAATGCCATTCAAAAAATTATTGATTTTCAAGTCTTCTGCACTTCATCAAAGTTGCCTTATATAAATTGGAACATTTGCTCAAGTTGCATCACCAAAGCAACCACAAAATTGTCTAATACAAAAAGCCAACTATAAGTCCCTCGTCCAATACAAAAATGGTAGTCATACTCCTATTCCCCATGCTAATTGCTATTCTCCTGTTTGTTTTGCTCTCCCTTCAATCCCTCAAGAGAAAAAATACAATAATATCTCAATCCAAAATCAAACTCCCTCCTGGTCCATCAACCATTCCATTTTTGGGTAGCCTGCACCACTTAGCAAATACCAATTGTCCGCACCATGCCCTCCGTGATCTTGCCCGATCATATGGACCCATTATGCTCCTTCGTATTGGTGCGATTAACCTTCTTGTTCTTACTTCCAGTGAGACTGCAAAAGAGGTAAACTTTAATGCCATAAGTTTCTGCGATTAAGCATCAGCTAATAGTTAAACGAAAGCAATCCCTACCATCCTTCAAACAGGGAAAGAGCCTTAAAATATCACAGGACCTTAGAAAAAAGCATAGCGTTAAAATATTTTGGATAATGATTACAGTGATTTAAATAGCGACCTGAATGACCGCTATAGCGGCACTATAGTGGTGTGACTTGGCAGATCATATGCTGCTAAACTAAAAGTGTCGTTATAGCGATTTTTGTTATTATAACTGTAATACTACTTAAAAAAATTATCTAGCTACTTTTAGCGTTTATTTCTTATGGTATCTAAAGTAATGAAAATTAATAATATATAGAATTATTTAGTGGTATTTTAGCAAAATATAACTACGAAATTTGGAGAATTGATTTGGACACCCCGTAACTTAATCCGAACACTCCTTAAGACAAAATCACCCCCACTTATTTTAATATAATTGCATTTATTGCCAAGCAACAAGCCAACCATCCAACAGACCAGTGAGACCACCACCGTTCCAAAAAAAAGAAGCGCAAAAAGCCAAGCGGTCCTCAGAGGTACCTTCGACAGCAAGACCCTGGCTTTCTCATTGTCACATAAATAAACTAGTATAATTTGGCACCATTTTGAGGGCCTAAAAGTAGTATAATTAGACCGCACATTATTGATCAACCCAAATCAATAATCTTGATCCCCAAAAATATGGTTCTTACTGCTTGTTGATCCCCATGATTAACTCAAAACTTTACTCCATGTGCATTGTCAAATCTCCACGATTTTACTCCCAGAACTTTACATAAAGAAAGATGTTAGAGTATAATTGTACTTAATACAATTTAAAACTATTCCTTTTTGCTGTCTCGAACACCTTATTTCTGTAAAAGAATTTTACTTACCTATATTAGTTTATTGAGTTGTACCATATTGGAACTTTCCAAGTACATAATAAGGACAAAAAATTGCATATATTAAGATCAACAAACGAAGCAAGAATATTGAGCAATCTTCAACTAATACTCTATTAATGCCAATTGCTTCTGAAATTAGAAAATTCAAAGAAAATGTGAGAGGACAAAAACTTCCGGTTTATCTCCTCTTCTAGTAGCTTGCTCTCAACTTATCCATTTCTTTGACGGTTCAAACAAAATCGACGGGGCACTTAAGTTCATTTCTACCACTTAGCTGGTGGAGAAAATTTAGCGACCTCCTCTGGTTCGCACACAGAGAGGAAAAGAAACAGAGCGGGGTGTTCATGACGAGAGAGGAAAAGAAACAGAGCGGCGCTTCAGAGAGGAGTGTTTAGATGAAAAGGATAATTTTGTCATGTTGAAAAATATTAGGGTGATCGGACTAAACCATGGGGTGTCCGAATCAATTCCTCGAAATTTGCTATTGCTGATATATAATTAGTATTACGAACATATCCTTTGCATATGTTCTTTGCATATACAAACATATCTTTTGCATATACAAACATATTTTTTGCATATAATGTCTGTGTATCTGTATGCATATATTAAATTAAATCATTAAAGTATGCATATAATGTAATAAGACATTTAACTTCTAATTAAAGTATGCATGTTTTTATTGATGAAAATCAAGTGCTTATATTGTGATGTTATTACGTTGGGAGTTTTTATATATTCTATGTGTAAACAAATATATTGGTAGTCTCTCAATTGGAACCTAACTACAATCTAAATATATAGGTGATGAAAGTTCAAGATTCAAAATTTTCCAACCGTCCTACATTGACTGCAACAAAAGCAATCTTGTATGGATGCAAAGACATCGCCTTTTCAAGTGGTCCATACTGGCGCCAACTTCGTCGCATTTGTGTCACTGAGCTCCTATCTTCAAAACGAGTCAAATATTTCTCCTCAATTCGCCAACATGAGATCCATTGCATGTTGAAAACCCTTTCTACATTTTCTAATGACAGCTCACCAGTCAACTTGGGTGCAAAGGTGAGTGAGCTGACAAACAACATTGTTCTTCGCGCAGCATTTGGTGGAAACTGTAAAACACAGGCCAAATTTCTAAAAATTAGCAAGGAAGCAGTGCAGTCAGCCTCCTGGTTTTGTTTATCTGATATATTCTCAGCTCTGAGTTGGTTGGATGTGAAAACAAGGAGGAAATTTGCAAGAATCCACAGGTAAATCACCATTGTGTAGTTTTAAACTTTAGCATGAGATCTAATGAAAGAAAGGAAAACCTAAATAGAACATAATGCAGAACAACGAAAAATTATGCCGGTCACCAGCCATCCTAATTAAGAAAGGTCATCTAGTGTTTAACCCAAAACCTTAATTGTGGAGACAATTAGAACATATAGATTTATGATAATATGCAATCAAACCATATAAATTTATGATAATATAGGGAAAAATATTGATATTTATAATTATTTCTCTTCCATAATGAAAAGTTTACTAATAACGATAGATTTACATAGGGATTTAGATAAAATACTGGAGCAGATACTACAGGAGCATTTAAAAAAGTCAAAGGAAAAGCAGAATGCACGAGATGAAGAGATTGAAAATGATTTGGTTGATATCCTGATCAAGGCTAAGGAACGCGATGACTTAGAGGTTCCTATCACATTGGACAATATTAAAGCTGTTATCATGGTATGTCATAAAAAATTTATCGCAAAACAGAATAAGAGTTAATGAACAATTAGATTGAAGATGAATAACAAATTGAAAGTGAATATTTATTATTATTTTTTATTGTATATATGGTACGATACTACCATGGACTTCTATAGTAAAAAAAAAAAAAAAAAACGAACACTTGTATATAAAAACTCCTGATAACATAGTCATTTGTAAACTACTACAAAATATCCCGTACACTATGTACCGTTGTTGAGTATATTAGTCTACATATGAATCCTTGTGGTGTATCTCTTTGTTCAGGATATATTCACCGGAGGAACAGACACAACATCAAACATAATAGAATGGGCGATGTCTGAACTAATTAAGCATCCATATATAATGGAAAAAGCACAGGCAGAAGTAAGACGGGTCGCTGCAGCAAACACTGAGTATGATAAGAATGGATCTATGGAACACAGCTATCTCAAACTAGTCATCAAAGAAACTCTAAGATTGCACCCACCTGCACCAATCTTACTGCCACGCCTTAGCAAAGAAACATGTCAACTGTTTGGCTACACAATTCCATCTGGAACCATTATTATAATTAATGCATGGGCAATTGGAAGAGCTGATGAATATTGGAGTGATGCAGATAAATTCATACCAGAGAGGTTTGAAAAGTGTTCAGTTGACTTCAAGGGGAGTAATTTTGAGTTTGTGCCCTTTGGAGCAGGGAGAAGAATCTGTCCAGGGGTTGATTTTGGCATGGCAGTAGTAGAGGCAGCTCTTGCTAAGCTTTTGCTGCATTTTGATTGGAAACTCCCTGATGAGATGCGGCCAGAGGACTTGGAAATGACAGAGGCCTTTGGTGCAGTGACTTCTAGGAAAGAACCCTTATCTTTGATACCAGTACTACGTATTCCTTTGTTGGAAGCTTAGGTATTGGAGAAATTCTATTTTGTATGACAAATGATTAGTTCTATTATAGAAAAACAAAATCATTTCTTACTTGTAAACTACACTTGTTGCTCAGATATACATTAATTTTCATTTTTTTTTTTCTTTTCATAGGAGATTTGATAGGAGTTAGTAAAGAAAGCTTCAACATATTCATGTCATACTTGTAAAATGAAAAGTAATCAAGTTTTTTTCCCAACTGGATTCAGATCTAAGGTCTGCTCTCTGCAGGTATGCGGTTCTAAGGGCCCACACATGTTGGCAATTTACATAACTTAAAGTTCATATTGAGTGGAGTAAATTTTTAAAGTTCATATTGAGTGGAGTAAATTTAGTGGTGGTTCGGGCTCATTAGATATATAGTCTCTCTATAGTGTGTGTGTATATATATTTTGATACCTAAGATAGTGTACACTTTTTTCTTTCTACTTAACCATGTAGTGAAGAAATCATGAGTATATTAGTAATATGCGTTGACATTCTTCACAGAACTTTCATACAAACCCACCTTTTAGCCCTAAGTAACACGGGTTAATTTGTGTACCAGAGTAGTCTTGAGAGGAATAAGGTTCTTAGTGTACTCAAAGTGTTAAACATTTTAATTCGTTTATTTAATTAATTAGGTATTACCTTGGTGAGATTTCACAAGATAGGATGCAGTAACAGCTGAGGAAAAGACATATGGTTGACGAGATATGCGAGAGAAATCACATGTAAAGTAGTCCGATAGGATGGCAGATGGATTGACTTTACTGCCATCAATCCGGTATCTAGAAACTCTCTAGTATATTTATGAGGTGAAATGCATAGGTTCAACCGTTCGATCCGCTATAGACTAAATCTAACAATCAGGAACACACGATCACTCCTGTATATACACGGCATTGGACTCTCTCATCTAACGCGTCCCTAAACTACGTTAAACAGTGAGATGATTTTAAACATTAATAAATAATAGAACATTATTTATTAGTCGCAATTGAAAATTGTTAGATAAGATTGAAACTTGGATTTTTTTTTTTTGTTCAAATAAAAAAGCAAGGGTGCAACTATTACTTTAATCCACATAAATATTCTATACGAAATTGTCAATAATAAGTAATCTTGACTTGCAAACAAAATGAAACATAATATTTTGTTATGCAAAAGTAACAACGACAATTTAAAAAAATATACGTTATTTAAATCTTAACCAATGCGATAGATACGGGTTTATTGGACTAACTGTAGAGTTAAATTATCATTCTCAGAACTTTATATATTTTGGTTAGTTCTTATTTTTTACATTTTTTTTTAAATTATGAATTCTTAAAAATATAATCCTATATGTTCAATTAAGACAATTCATTCTATTGCATATACTTGAAAACAAAAATATTTTAGATACCTAAACTTGGAAATCGAGGGCATTCTTGTGGTGTTTTTCTAGGGATAAATTTGTTACGGATTGATGCGCCTGGTATTGGACCAGGCCTATTAAAAAGTTAAAACATTCTGATCACTGACTCACTGTTAGTGACGCGTCAATATAAAATTCAAGTACCTTTTTTCTGTTCAGCTAAAATTCCAACGGAGAAAATTTATTTTGTTTTACGAAATTTCCCAGACAACGAAGAAGAAAAATCAGAGTTGTTCGAATTTACCTATTTATAAAGGTAAATTTTCGTTTTCTAATATGCGGTTGATAAATACAAAGCAGATAGTGTTGCTTGCATCTATCAGTTATTATATCATGTAACATTCATTATGTAGAGAATATGAAAATGAAACAAAGTGGTCCCATGGTCTAGTGGTTAGGACATTGGACTCTGAATCCAGTAACCCGAGTTCAAATCTCGGTGGGACCTAATCCTTCTTTTACATTTTTTCGCGAGAAGAGGGCCTTATTTTCACAGAAAACATGTTGTTTTATATTACAGGTCATTTGTTGTTATTTTAAACACTGGAATAATAAATAAATAACAAAACTGATAGAAAAAAACATATATATCAGTTGGTACATTGATAAAATTAGTAATATATAAAGTATTATTTTCATAATCCAAACCGTTTTTGTATCAGTATCGGGCTATCGGCATTATTTATTACAGATAAGAAGCATATATATGACCACAAATAATTCATTTAACAGATTTAAGAATATGCTGGAAGAGCCTGGAACAAATAGAGGCGAAACAAAATAAATATCCGCTTCATTTGCACACCAACATCAATGCAGTCAAATTGAAAATTTAAGAAAGTCTCTTAAATTTAAGTATGTATTTGTTTGTTTGTTACTTTCTGAAAATTAAAATAATACAAAATTAAATTACAACAATTTAACATCAAATTATTTCGAGATTTTTTTTTTAAAATAAACCCCCATCTTACTCTCCATTCAACCATTTTCATTTCCCATCCAATAAGCGCGCGCTCCCAAATTTTTTTCATATTTCCACTTGCCACTTGCCACCCCTTCCATGCCTCGCTTTACCTCTCCAGTGGGGAATGGCCTAATCGCCGTGGATCGGTGGACCGAGCCCAGCCAGGCTTACTTCCTAACCCACCTACACTCGGACCACACACAAGGCCTTTCGGTTCACTGGTCGCGCGGGCCCCTCTTCTGCTCTCCCATTACCGCCCGTTTGCTCTTGTGCAAGTTCAAAGGGTTCGACGCGTCTCTGATCAGAGATCTCGAGGTGGGATCTGCCCACACGCTCGCTCTCATCTCGCCGTCCACTGGTGGCGAGGTCAAGGTTCGTGTTACGCCCATTGATGCAAACCATTGTCCAGGTATGTATGTACTGCCTGTGTAACGCATTTCGTCGAACACATTGGGTGTACTATAGACTGAGAAGTGAATTAGCTTTTACGGTCGAATAGTATGAATTAGTGACGTTAGATTTCCAGGGAGACATTCTAGCTATGTTACTAATTAACCTGATAAGGATTTAAAATAGGAAGATGAAACTTTTGGCATGTAATTGACAGTAATTGCTTTTCTTAGAAAGTTGGTAATATAACTAAGCAGATTGGTCTCGGGTTATAGGGCAATGGCCAATTGGGGTTTTAAATGAGATTAAAGGAAGTATAGTCCAAGCATAAATAATGTCGATCCAATTGATAGATAAGTATTTGAAATGGATAGGCTGAATAAATGCACAAGGGTCCACATTGTAGATTTTTTTTTTTAATACGAAATATTATGTTGTCTATAACCAATGGAAGGAAACCATCAATATATTATATGTAGTGAACTGGTAATTTCAATACAGAAAATGTAGGGGAATCAGGGAGAAGAGGGAACAAAGTCTCTTTTCTTTCTTTTTTTTACCCTTGAATGTGGGAATAATAGTCAATTTTGTGTTATATATAACATGATTGCATAATTTAAATTTAATTAATTAGGAAATGAGCACATTAACAAAGTGTTTAATTTTTTATGAATAAAATTATAAAAATATTACAATATTTTGATGGACACATATCTAAAATTAAAAGTTTCAATGTATACATAAACTAATTTCCTCTCACTATTTACTCTTGTTTATGTGCTGCTTTAAAGTTTTGGCAAAGGTTAGTTCATGTTAATACATACTATGGTAACACCTTGAAATGTGTTTTTCTTTTTATTTTAGCTTTTGAAAATGAGACAACATTTCTTGCCCTTCCCTAGCACACAGAACAAATGAACAGATAAACTACTGATGCTGACTTCGATTATTTAATTTCATAGCAATAAATTTAAAAGTGAATGTTTCTTTGGGCAGGATCAGTGATGTACCTGTTCCAGGGTGAGTTAGGATGTGTACTTTATACAGGCGATTTTCGCTGGGAGCTGACATCTGAGAGGGCAAACATGACAAAAAGCATGCTCCTTGATGCACTCAATGGAGAGAAAGTAGATATCCTTTACTTAGACAATACTTATTGCAATCCATGCTTCTCCTTTCCCTCTCGCAAAGATGCCGCTCAACAGGTTTATTAGTATTTTGCAATGTAGTACCCTGATTGTTCAAATTGTGAGTTCCAACTTGAAAACTCTAAATTCTGATGTGAGAATTTAGGTTGTTGATATAATTGAGAAGCATCCTGATCATGAAGTTGTAATTGGAATTGACACGCTTGGCAAAGAACATCTGTTGCTTCACATTTCAGAATCTCTTAAAACCAAGGTTAAATTTTAAAGTTAACTTATTTTTTCTTGGTTAAAAGTTTGTAATTTCATTCTACTCACATTTCTCTACCAAACAGATTTGGGTCTGGCCAGAGCGGTTAGAGATTATGGATCTTCTTGGACTTGATGAACTATTTACAACTGACACAAGCCAAACTCGAATTCGTGCAGTACCACGATATAGCCTAACACAGAATAACCTAGAATCTTTAAATACAATATGCCCTACAATTGCAATAATGCCCACTGGCCTCCCTTGGTCCCAGAATTCCCCTGAGAAGGGTGCATTCACTGTGCCATACACTGCTCATTCCAGCTTCATAGAATTGGAAGAGTTCATGAAGGTTATTAGACCATCAATTGTTGCTGGTATTGTTTCTTCTTCCTATTGTATTATAGACCCAGAGCATCATTTTGGTGAGATGTGTGATGTTAACAATTGTTTGGCAAAAGGGCATAATGTGTATTTTAAAGTAATGAAGGGATCACATGGATTCAAGGTGAGAAAGAAAGAAGGGAAAACGAAGGTGCTTGCAAGCGTGCGAAGGAGTGGAGTTAACATTGTGAGAAAAGAGAGAAGAGGTGTGAAGATTGAGGAATGTGAATCTGATTTTGAAGTACCAATTGGATCAGATTGTAGTTCATGAGACTGTTGTTTGTTGTGTTTCATAATTGAATGATTCTTTCCTTTTTTTTTCCCCCTAAAATATATAGTAACGGATTGAAACTTGATCCGAAGTTCTTAATGTACCACATTCTTACAACTCTGTGAATAGTCATTCAATTATTAGTGTCTGTTTCTTTCTTATCAAATACTGAAGTCTCTCAATAGTTATCAATTACCCTGAATAGGTAGAATGAGACCTATTATGGTCATAGACTCATACAACGTATTAGAGGCGATGATGATTAGGCTTCCACCGGGTTTTTTTTTTTTTTTTGAGTAAAAGTATGGGTCAAGCCCGATACCTCTTTATTGAAATAAATAGAAGTTACAGCCCAGCTTGATGCTGGTAAAAGGAGGAAAACAAAATGTTAACCTCTGCTAAACAGAACCAAAGAAAAAAATCGCAAAACCAAATTTTAAAACCTGGTAACCTATTAAGCATGAAAACAAAGCTGAAAGAAAATCTTAGAAAAATAAAATGAAAAGAGCTTCTAAAACTGCATAAGATGTAGGGAGCTGTTGAAAAGGTTCCATTCATCTTTCACTCTGTGTGCCACCGTGAGAGAATCAGAAGAGAGGTTCTTGAAAACTCTGAAGCATCTTTCTCTCCATATGAAGTAGCAAGTTATTGCCAACAGATTCTTGAACGTGGGGGAGGGATCACTTGAGATGAGAGAAGCCTCAGTAGAGGAGAGGAGCAAGCATGGTGTGTTTGAGAAAGCAAGTACATGTTGTAATGTACTTCTGAAAAAGGGGCAGAAAAAGAAACTGTGAGAAGCAGATTCACAGTCATTGTGACATAAACAACACCAGTTGACTAGAGTCATTCCTCTCTTTTGTAAGTTATCAATTGTGGCCAATCTATCTTGGAGAAGGAGCCAGATGAAAGTGGAGACCCTCGGTGGTACCTTCAAACTCCAAATAAAGCCGAGTTCTGAGGGTATTTTGGGAAAAAGTTTCAAGAATTTGTAAAAGGAGGCAGAAGAGAAGATTTCATTTTTGAAAGAACAAAGGATCTGATCTGAACAAAGGCTTCCACCGGGTTTTTTATACCACCGTATTCTAAAGAGATTCTAGAGTATAGAACTTAACAAATAAATGTGTATTCAGATATTTATTTATAATACCAATCTGGTATATGCCAATAGGAACAAAAAAAAAAGAAAGAAGAAATAAGAGTGTTTCTGTCTATGATCTTTTTTGAATTGAACTGTATAAAAAATTATTGAATCGATTTGAATTTTAAGTATTTCAATTTTCAACATTAATTGAAAGAAAAGACAATTCGTTTATTGGGGAAGAATCAGTACCTTTAATGTTGAATTAGGATCAGCCAAGAATGAAATCAAGTATTGGATTTTGAACATTTATTTTGTTAGTTATTTGAAAATCCCTTTTGTTCCTTGAATTTAGTTATTAAGCATGCTGAGGGGCGAGGGCAACTGGGCAAAGTTATATTTATAAAAATATTCAAGGCCTCGAGGATGGTAAGCCCAAAAAGGTCCAGTCTAACGAAAACGCTGCTATTTAATTTTCCAAAACCTAGATCTCCTATTTAATTTTCCTAAATAGCAGGATGAAAACGAAATGAAAGAAGTATGAGCAACATAAGGTGACTGTGTAAATCACCAACTATTACATTCCACAAAAATAGAAATTCTTCAGATCCGGATTCGTATACAATCTTTCATGATAAAGAAATAATCTCATTTTGTTCATTGGCTTGGCTCGTACATTACAAATAAATTTGTAATTAGTTTAAAATTAACCATAGTAACGAGCTAATGACTAACCAAGCTTTCAAGTGTTATGTCCATGCAGGTACCTTGGTAAAGCAATTTTCCGGTAAAAATCATTTGCTTTATTATGTCCATGACATGCAGTATTGGCTGTAGAATATGATATTTTCACAAGGTCCTCACTTATAACGTTTTAATTGTATGCTCTAAATGTTCAAAATTCATGCATATTTATTTTTACTGTTTCCCTATTGTAAAATTTACAGGCGTATCCTCTATTGTGCAAGACATGTAACGTTAGCTCTAGCACATCACTCATGGATTTCTATTTTGTATATTATCATTGCATCCACTGTTGTCCAAACCAAGCAGTATACTGGCGATTGCATAACATTTTTCCCATAACTTTTTCATCTAGCATTTGGAAATGAATACAATTACATTCTCTGTGTTATGTTAGACCATCAAATTTTAAATTTGAATGAAGCCAATTTGGCAACAATTTAAACTGAGAGTATCGCCAAATTAAGGGGCTCCTTTGAACAGTTAAACCATTTAACCCACCGCATGGAATTATACATGGAAAGAAGCACATGAGATCCATAATAACCTAGAGAGAGAGTGTTTGTTTGTAGGTTGCAGATGTGGCGTTTGTAGTCCAGTCTTTATTTCATAAAAGAAGCTCCTGATTCCCTCCGTAAGAACTGCTACTCACAGTTCGGTGGGCCCCTCATGCCTTCTTTTGTCCTCTCGCTCCTCTCTCTTACGTAGTGCAAAAAAACAAAGTGGTAGGAGAGAGGCAGAGATAGAGAGATAGAGAACGCTTTTCTCGTTTCTCATGTCCATCCACAATCCATATCCAAACCTAGATTTAGATTTAGAGAGGATATAGCCTCGGATGCACTGCATGCATCAACCAACTAATTAGATTCTTCTCTCTTTTAATTTTTCATCTAATATTATTCTGGGAGAATATTAATTAAATTATCATCAATTTTTGTTATGACTGAATCATTATGTGTATGATTTTTTTGTAGTTTTTAAAGATCCATTTTGAAATTTTTTATATGACAAGCTTAGACAAAATACTTTTTAGGCCTTGCATGTGCATTACATTTTGTGAACCACTACTTCAATTGAGTGTTCCTTATGTTTCATCAGAATCACAAGACTCATTTTTTGCATAGGAGTTTAATTCCTTTGAGGCCCTGTTTGTCCCTTATGAGGATATTTAAGTTCAACTAGAGGGTTTCATGTTTCTCAAAATATGTTTTTTAGTTTCATAAGCAAAGTTTTGGATTAAATTCGGTATTGTATATAAGTCATGCAATTTTAATTAATAAGTTCATGGCGGAGAGAGAACAAAGAAACAAAACAGATAGGAGTACTCCATTTGTCAGTACTCAGCTTTCAATTAAGAAAGACTTCAATTAATGATACAAGAAGAAAACAAAGGAAAAACAAATATACTTTAACAGGAGAGAAAAAGGTATTAACAACTTTTTGATAACAAACTCTTCCAGAGAGACTTCTCCAAAAAAAAGTTTCACCAACTTTATAACTTTCCATTTCCATAACTGAACCTTTTTGAATTCAAAACAAAACACAGCCAACATACACTACACAGATAAACTTCAACTCCCATCTAAACAAGAAAATTACATCTATCCTCCCAAAAAGACCACAATAACTTAAATTAGAATTTAGAAAAACCTAATATATAAAAGAGAGGGACATCACAAACACTCCAAAATTCAGAAGACCATGCATGACTACTCTCTTTAACTCTCTTTAGTAGGAGAGTTTAAGAGAAAGATCTATCGGCTGAGAAGGATATGCAGATGCTGAATGAGCTGATGTGGATCCATCACCCACCGTTGGATACACCACCTCAGATTGACCACCACCATAAGCTGGAAAAAACTGGTATTCTCTTGTCTGTCTCGCTACCACATTTGGCACCTTCCTTCTCTCCTCATATGTCATTTGTGCTCCTTCCTACGAGAAAACCTACATTTGGTTAGAAATTATTGGCAACAAATTTCAATACTAGAAGAGGCACATAGAAGGAAAACTCACCAGATGAGCAGATGGAGTGAAGGTGGCCATTAGATCCATCGCAAGTGGATTAGCACCGTCCAGATTTTCATACACCGAACCCTCTCCAAAGAGGCGCTTCTTCTGTTGACAAAAAAAAAAAGGCAAAAATGAGAACAATACTACAAAAGAACAAACAGTAATAAAGCCAGACAACGAATAGCAAGACAAAACTCAAGAGATGATATCAAATGAGAAGATGCAAGGAATTAAGGAAGCACTTACACGCACACAATACTCGCACTGATCAGACAAACACTGCACCGGGTCAACCGGAGGAGAGAACAGATGCCTTGCCAGCATTTGGGTTGAAGGGGGCTCAGGAGCCGGAGGCGGTGGCACCAGATACCTCCCCATGAACCCTTCTGGACCCAAGCACTCCATTGGGTATGCACCCGGTAACAAGCCTCCACCCGACATTGTCTGAGAAGGGTACGGCCGAACCAGCATTTGAGGAGGCACCACAGAACGCCTTGTCTGGTGCATGAGAAACTCGGTCTCACCGGCTTGTTCCATCCTGAGCCGCTCCAGCTGGGCTACACCGAGACCTCGCTGTGGGGCCCGCTTTGGTGCGACTTGCTTGGTCGACTTCCTTGATCTGGTTCGAGGAGGAAGTGGCGGTGGAAGAGGTTGCACAGGGCTTAAGCTAGGATCTTGTTTTGGCGAGCTAGGGTTTTCTTCTGGCAAGGTAATTGGCCAGACAATGTATTGGGATGATGGCAATGGCATGGCTTGAGAGAGAGAAGAGAACTGGAAAAGAGAGAGAGGCAGCGGAGAGATTGTAATTTGTAAGCGAGTGAGAAAGGAGAAGGGGTTTTGGGGGGTTTATATAACGGGAGCGGATGTGAGTGGTGGTCCCAAAGGGGAGAGAGTGACACGTGTCAGATGGTTGGGTGAAGGGATGTCTCGTGGTGAGCGTGGTCGGAGTGCTTCTGCTTGGTGGGACCCAGAGGAGGTATCTTGGATTTGTCTGCTTCTGTTGACGTGGCCTTTGAATTCATACTAGTCCGTTGGTTCTTGGAAAACTTTTGCTTGTGCTGATCTTTGGCCTTTGAATTGAAAGTAGCTAGAGGCGATTTTGTGAGGACGAAACTAAATCTCTATTCTTTTCTTATTTCTAAGAAACTTTGGCTCCATTTTTAAATAAATTTGCATTGGTTGTCATATGAAAAATATGCAGAAAAAAAGGACTAAGTAATAGTTATAAATTTATCATAAATATGTAAAATTCGAGGAAGTAATATAAATCTCAATTTAGATGCTGATCTTTATTAATACCATCATTAATTGCTGCTAAATATATAGTTTGACGAGTGAAAAACAATCCGTTTTGACTAGTCAACAGTATGAATAATTACTTTACAGTCCTTACTTTCCTATCATGCATAAAGTTACGTGAAATATTATTGGTATGTATGTAATAAAATAAAAAAATGTTGATAGATCAAATAAATTGCATTAATTATACCTTTATTTCAAAAAAAACGTTAATATAAATGGTATCTTTGAAGGTAACCACAAAAGAGCTAGCTCCATTAATTTTATCTAATGTTCGTGTGTCTTCAATATGTTTTTAATTTGATAACCGATGCTGACAAGAAAATGCGCTCTGCAGTTTGGCAATTGGAGTTGGAGTTCTCTCTTTTTTCTTTTTAATTTATTCCTTTGGAGAAACTGGATTACTTTATTGTAACCATTTTCATGTTCTGTTCTAGAATTCGAAAATGACCGAATAAATATTTGTGAAATATTATAGTCTCACGCATTCCTTTATTTATTTCAAAATAAATAAAAAGAGTAATAATTATTGTTAGGAAATTGCTCATCTGTAGGTTGTCTATTAGTAAACCTGCGCCGCATCACTTGCACGTGACAACGGCATTGATTAACTGTTGATTGGTTAAAAATTGTGATACTAACAATGATACCTACATATATCAGCTACATTATATATAATTAATGTTCGTGTGTGTTTAATAAGATCTGTGCTAACGGATATCTAACGAGAAGAACTTTATTCGGTCATGCAATTGGACTCCTTAATTGCACGATTGACTGAAATGGGTCAAAAACTTATTCAAGCATTTCTTTTTACAATAAATTTTAGGTGTGATAATTATTATTAGGAATTTGTATGTCTCCTGTAAAATCAACTGACACCAAGGTACACACATATTTATTATTTTTTTAGTGTATTGGGACAACCAGCTCACAGTTGAAAAATAAAATCGTATTCAACAGTACGTTATTACACTGATTAATGTTTGTCATTATAATAGAGAGTAAATATTTAGTTTTGACAATTAAATTCATATTTTTGTCATGTTTAATTAATTGTCCATCATGTGCATTTTGTTTAACTGAAAACATTGAGAACAAAGTTTGATTTTGCTGTAGGACTGACTAGAATGATTGATCTACTGAACATCAATAACTTAGACGTCGTCTCACTCTTTAAACAAATAAATTAGAGAAACAGTAATATACTTACCCATCTTATGTGGATTAGTTGATGTCAGTTTCTTTCATCATTTTGCCTTTTGCAAATCCTTGGCAGTTGGCACATGATGCAAACAGGCTTTTCTAAAGATAGGATCACACAAAAGGTACCAGTGCTACACACAAAACAAAAAAGAAAAGAAGATATAGGTTTGTAGTATAGGTAATGTATGATGAGGTTCCAAAAGAAGGGAAATAGAGCTACGTGGAACCTGGATTTTGTTAGCGCTAGTGTGGGTCTTATTTTAGGAATGTGGATCACAGAAGCAGACCATTTATTTCTTGCATGAACGGCCATAGATTCTTCCTTTTGATTAATTGTGAATTTTTTGTGGGTTCTTTTTTTTTTTTCTGCCTGCCCCCACAATTAAGAAGGGAGATTAGTTTATCAAGCAAGTGGGAAATAACTGAGACTAAGTTAAAATATATATATGTCATCTCTTTAAGTTAAAATAATGTATTTCAATCAATTATTTTAGTATGGATTTTGGTGAAACTGTTCTATTAAACTTTTAGTATAATCGTAGCATGGAAAAATTAGAAAGAAAAGTTGATGCCAGAGATGTAAAATGTATAACTCAACATGATTTCTTGTCCACTGCTAGTTTGAATTCTTGTCACTAAATGGCCAATTCTTATGGGGTTGTAAAAGATATATATGTAACAATGTTGTTATTGATTCTATTTATATTTTACGAGGGTTTGACTGTTACAGATCATCGTCAACAATATTAATAATTAAAAATATTCATATATGGACATGCTTACATTTATGATGCACATATACATTTAGTCTCCGCATTAATGGGTGCGACGCCACACAACATCAATTCTATTTCTGGACAAAGGTATAGCCGTATAGGTTTACTCTCAACATGTTGCATGAAACTTTTATGTAACAATTCATATAACATGTTATAAGATATATGCAGTATGCTGATGCAATATTGTTACAACATATATATTCTGCTGTTATTACAATCATATAAAAAATCTAATATAACTCACTATACGAATTTGCACATAACATGAGCATCAGTATAGTAGATTCCGTGAAGCTAGGAGAGGATGACGATCTCCAGTTGGGATACAATTAATTGGCGGCTAGCACATAAATTAAGTCAGTTTTGGATTTCATGTTAGCATAAATGCTACTTAAACTGATCTAATTTAAATTGACGGTGCAACTGCAAGCAACTTCATTAATGCATCGGGTGTAGGCTCATTTATAAATTTGATTTTCTACCATCATTGTAGTAGGGATTAATTGCCTAATAACTATAAGCCTCCTGCCATTTAAAGAAATCGTTTCACTATATACTACAATTCTAAGCTAATTAAGAAAAACTTTTGAAGTTCAAAATATTTATCCCAAAAACATATAAACTAAATTATCTTTTCACTGCTAAAAACTTTCAATTAATCAACTTAATTATCCAAATCTGCAAAAATAAATAAATAAGAGAAGGAAAATAAATGAGAAGAGTTTGAACACTATTTTGATTTTAAGAGGGGGTGTGCAGAAAAGCTGTGGGTATTTTTTTACCTTTTTCAAAATTACCAGATGTAGGCCGGCATGCAGCAAGCTGCAAGGGCTGCGAGGGGAGATACTGTCCCTGGAGAGAATGATTGGCCTCTCTCTCTCTCTATTGTGCTGTGTGTGTTATATGGTGACTTGGTGAGAGGAACAGAGAGAGAAGATGGTGTTCAACGGGGTCCACTTTGGACTGGTCCTACTACTACCACTGGCAGTGTGCGTACCAGTACGAATACGGGCTACTCTTTCTCTCTCTAACCCAGTGCCATGCAAGGGGAGATTTGTCTTGTGTGATCTCCCGTCCTTTTTGTCTCTCTAGCAGCCACGTACCACTGGCGTTCTCTTACTTTTATTTCACATATGGATCCCCTTCATGTTTTACATATCACATTCTTATCACTAAATAGAACCAATTAGGAAATGGGAAGTAAACGTGATTAATTAATTGCTCATGTTTAGCTAAAATATATTGTAGGTGGCAATTAAATTTCCAAAGAAATTTCATAAGAAGTAAATATTAATTTCATCCTTTTCTTATATCAAGATTATGTGCTTAAATTGAAAATTACTGTTAGATACTCTTTTTCTACCATGACGTATGGTGTGATGGTAATTATGTAATTACGCTAACACCTGGCCTTGGCAGGAGAACTGCAAGTGGGCCCCAGACTTTCTGTTGGCTGATTTGTAGCGTGGATCCAATCCCTATGAAAAAGTTTCTATAAAGCAAACTATTAATAGCTTGTGTTTTTGGGACCACCTAAAACAGACTTTATGAGATTTAAACAGTTAATTGAGCCTTAAAAAGCATCTTAATTTTCTATAAGCTAAAAGCATAATTTTCTTAATTTTTATGAGCTAAAAAGCATTATTTTCTTATTAAGCATGATCAGCTTTTCATATTAAGTTTCCTTCCATTAATTGTTTAATCATTAATAGATCTCTCAACGAAAAAGGAACAAGTTTATTCGAACATAGTCACGCAGACCGAAAAATAATTCTTTAAACTAATTGTATGCATTAAACTAAACACTATTAGTTGCTAATATCAGGTTAAAAAAATAATCATATTATACAAACACGTTTTTTTTTTCCTTTTTACATAATATGATTATGATTATGTTCTACGAATAGTTCTTCTTTATTTCATACGTAATTTTTTTTGTAAAACTTAAAACTCAACAACCTCATCACTAGTACCATTCTAAGCATTATATAAACCGAAAATTTTTAATTGGTTGCTTAAATTGTGCAAGGCGGGTGTTCCATACCAAAGCTCACGGCCATAAAAAGAACAATAAACGAGACAAAGTAAGGGGAGGCATGGGAGCATACATTCCAGCGCCTAGACTATACTGGAAAAAGGGAGGAGGCTCGAAGCATGCTACAGGGACCAGTAGCACCTGATTTGGAAGCTGGTCCGTGCTGTCAGAGACACAGAGATGAGAGAGAGAAGATTTGGATGTATCTTCGACTGGGATCCTCAACTGCCCTACAATTATTTCCACCTATTAATGTCCTAATGGTCCCCATTTCCTCCAACCAAAAAGTAACAAATAAAATGAATGTATGTAATATGTATAATACAGGAACAATTGAATTTCAAAGAAAGGCTAAAACATATTACAGTGTGTACTGATTAATAAGAATAGAGACAAGAAGTTGCTTATCCATTGTAGGACGTTAAATTCTAATTGTGAGAAGTTAGTTTATCTTGAAACAACAAAATCAAAGTTAGTGAATTTTATATGCCAGCGATTTATGACCTACAACACTAGTCAGAAAAGTGATAATTAAGACTTTATTAAGTGAACAATAGGATATATAAAGTCCAACTGCAATTTAAGAAACTCCAAGTACTAAAAAGAAAGACACTGAGAAGAGAAACACTTAACAGGAACTTACAGTTAGTTTCATGTAGTGTAGACTAATAAAGTTTGGTTATAATGAGATGGCACGAGATAAAAGCCTCTGTGCAGCTTTTACAGTGTTAGTTTTACTACGGTATCAAACCATAGACTAGTAGCCACTGTAAAAGATTGTTTCTAGGACCAGAATGTGGCAGAGGATCAGCCGTAATAAAGATACACTGATACAACAAGTATTTTTTTTTTAGCGAATTAGTGATAAAACTATACTAATACTATAGAAATCTTAATTTTGTTTGTTAAGAAAGACAGAAGGATAAATTTATTTGTCTATTGGCGTTTGATAAGTCTAACATAAAATCTAAGAATTATGTTGACTAATATCTTTTATTTATAGCAATTTGTATATTAAAAACAGCAAGATGACGCAATATTCGCGAGCCTAGCTTATCCAGCACAGTACTGTTACATAATTGTTTGAAAGAATTACTCTCTTTGGTCCAATTAGTCGTGTTAGAGAAACTTTGGTCACTAACCAAAAAGAGTCCAAAAACAACTTAAACTGTTTACTGAACAAAACAAAACTGAGAGCTTATCTTATGTAGACAGAAATAAAAAAATCTATACAACTTTAATTAAAGGCTTCCCAAATGCAACAACTCGGGGAAGATTAAATGATGCACATAACATCCATTTACCAGGTGCAACCAGCCGAACTCTATGCATTTCAACCTCTCTTACCGTCTCACACAATGCCAAGTTTATCCTCTGTTCATTTAAATAATTCAACACATCACATTTTCGAAATACATGAGCAAGAGCTCAAAGTAAAAGCATGAAAACATAAGAAATCAGACCTCATGAAAATCAAACTCTGGGTTTTGGGCCTTCGAGAAACCATACACATGTATTTTAGGCAAAATACAGGAATCATCATCATTTGATCTACTTCTGAAGATGCCTCTAAAAACGTCTGAAACAGAAAAGAGCATGTAATCACCGACTTTTTATAATAAAAAAATTCAACAGTGATGCTAATGATTGAAAGCTAACCGAGAAACTCAGCAGCATCATTAGGCAAATTCATAACAACTTGCGTTATAGGAAGTATTTGTTGGCTTGAAAATATGGCACTGACAAACCTTCTTCCATCCATATTAAGAACCTACCCCAGGGAAAAAAAGCAAAAGAAATGTCATTATTCACAATGAATACATGTCACAGAGTCATTACTTAAATATTTTGAACTCCAAAAGTTAAACTCCATCTTAATAATTGTAAAAAGATCTCCTACCTCAATTTTTCTATCAAGCTTGTTAAGCACAATATTTCTCTCAAGATATTCTACGGCATTGGGATTAAGGTCATTTGCATACACATGCCTCACCTTCCTAGCAGCAGAAATAGCAATAGGTCCCACCCCAGCAAACACATCACCTGTTTTATTGAATAAGCAACAAATGTATAAATAATCAAAGAGCAAATAAGAAACACAGTAGTGAAATGATGAAAAGTAGAAAGCCAATACATTTAGGTTTTATTGCTTTTATGAGGTACCAGAATCTACCAAATTGCACCTAACAGTCAATTGACGTTCAGGCTGTATGTAAATTGCGGTTGAGGCTAAAGTGTAATAGTAAAGGGCTAAAGGAAAATGCCTTATTTTATTATAATAGTCGAAGTACCTAACAATAAATAATTAACAAACGAAAATTTAAAACAGTGCTGTATGTTAGATGCCAATAGAAGAGCTGCAGGTTTATTTGCAAATACTGTGAGACATTGGGGTACTTAAAATTGGAAACAGAAATAAATCCCCAATATCAGAATAAACTTACAAACAACATCACTGTTTATAAAACTATCAATGAGCCTTTGTCTTTCAGTTGCCAGTCGAGAATTCCAGTAACTGAAGGTAGATGTAGACAAATTAGATGGTGACTTTCCAGCTACATACATAAACATATTATATTAAGAGAGAAAGATACTTACACTGTGGCAAGATCAAGTTGGAACCTGATGCCATTTTCAATTACTGTAGTAACAAGAGAATGGTTACCAGCCAAAACTTCGAGTTGCATTGTTCTATAGTCATTTTCAATGGCATCAGTTTTGTTAACAACTGTTTGAATTTTTGGCTTGTTCTTATCTAACACTACCTGAAGATTAAAAGACAGAAAAAACCAAAGATTAGTCTATTTTGCTTGCAATGATGACAGATTTTGAGAGAGAAGACCAAAGGCAGAATTAACCAAAGATTAGTCTATTTGGCTTACACCTGAGCTATGAGCTTTTTGTAAGGCAAATGCTCCTCCCTCAGATTTAGATGTGCAATATGTCCGACGGTTTCAAATCCTGATGGGACGATTATGTCCCCTGGAAGTAATGCTTCAAGGAGCTACAAGAAAAAGCAAAGCATTAAAAATACAAGCATCAAGAAAAATAAAAGAAAGTTCAGTTTTAATGTGAGAAAGGCTCGCTATCCTTGATTTCCATGCATGTTTTAATAAAATTTGTTTAATTTTATTAAATATAGGATTCCAAGCATACCTCAGTCATCTGCCAGTAGCTGTAAAATATAGTGAGCCGACAGTGCACAAGTTCATACAAGGAATTTATTCCTTTCTCATTTTCACAATACAAGAGTGCCTGTATAAGATTAGCAAAATAGCTGATCAACTAGCAATGTCAAAAATTTTGGTAACATTTCAAATTAAACTATTTCAAACAATGATCCAGGGTAGATGTTAAACTTTTTTCTTGCATTTGTATTATCATTATTTGAGCTTTTGCTAATTCATATTGAAGCTCAGTTACAGCCATATGATAAAATTTTTCACAAAACAAAACAAATTACTGCTTTTCAGTTTTTAATATCAATGCAGCAACATTAAAGCTTCCTTGTTACCAAAAAAAAAAAACCTACACTTTAGTAAAGAAAGGCATATTTACAATCAACTCACAAGAGTAATAAAGCCACCTTGACTGCTCCGGGAAGCATGTGGGTCTCAGTCTTCGCATACCTCTCATCCAACAGGAGAAGACGTGTGGGACCCCTCCAACTGCCACCTTTAAACTCCTCTCCAATTAAACTGCTCCAATCCTCTGCATTATCCTCTTCAGTCACCAATTCAATTTTATAAACACAGCTCATTTTACTTCTCTCTTTGGAATCATCATTCCTCTCATTAAATCTCTTCTTTTTCTTCTTGGGCCTAGAGATCTTAGCAAGGTTGCGGAAGTTGATGAAGCCTCGGTGGTTGAATTGTTTAATTAGTTTTTCTCTGTATAAGACAGGACTCAGTTGGGGTTCTTCATCGCTGCTGTAAGATTCAGGGTTCCTGAATGATTGTGACAAATTTAGACTATAGAATAAAAAGTTTAAAACTGATATCAGTATGTATACCAGGTTCTGGTTCAGACATGAACAAATTGCATGAAGAGGTCACTAAGACATAAATTAACACGACATTGGATAATAAAATTAAGAACAAAATGGATTAAAGGAAGAGCAAATAGATTGAACAGAGGCTTACAATAAGACAAATGAATTCTCCTTTAGATTATATTGATAATGATTTTGAGTTCCAATGCAAAATTTAGCATGCCAGTAGAGTACTGTAACCAGACAGTATCAGTGAAAACTAATACTAGCAATTCTAATTCATCTAGCACTAAATACAGAAGGTTCAGTTCATACCTTGAAAGAAGCTTAGAAATAGATGGATCCATATCATCTCCCACAACCCGCGCCACATTTCGTATCCTCGGCCAGTTTAGGAGGTGTCCACGTAAGCGCCTCTCGAGCTCCGAGCACTCGGCAGCAGGCACACGCAAAGCAGCAAGATCAAACACACGCGTAAAGGCATCTCTATCGATTGAACTTTGTTCACTCAGATTAGGAACCGGTTCTGATACAGTCCCATGGCCATGACGGAGGGAGGGGCCATGGTGGAGGCTGCTTGAACAGGCAAGTACTGTTAGGGTTTTAGTAGAGGAGAAGGGAAAGGGTTTGAAGAGAAGGCGATGATGTGAGAAAGCAAAGCGAGTTTGCAAGGTGAAAGTCGAGGTCATTTCGTCGAACAGTTTGTAGACAGTGTTTTGTGGGGGTTTAGTTCAGACTTTAGAGGAGATGCTTTTCAATTCTCGCTTCTCCCTCTCTTGTTCAGAGAGGAATAGATGGATGGGATAGGCCATTATCTTTTTTGGGCTGGGTAATATATATAACTCGGCTTAGAAACTTTTTAGTTCTATACGAGTTGGGCTTTTGGGCTGTAAGAACTTCGTTTTTATTGGGTATGGGCCTAATGTTAAATGTTATGTGTTATTAGGTGTCAAAGGTAATTACTATCTACCATCCACCGAATTACCATCCAGCCCATCCAATTTTCCGCGTGCTGACGTCAGCAAAAAAATTTTGACAAATTTTCGAAAAATTTTTGTGCTGACGTCATCAAATATGCTGACTTAAGGGTTCTGTTAAATGTTTTAAGGGTTCAGTTAAATGTTTTAAGGGTTGAATTAAAGTGTATAAGTGTTCAGTTAGATGCACCAATAATTTTTTGACCAATTTTCGAAAAAATTTTTGTGCTGACGTCATCAAATATGCTGATTTATGGGTTTTGTTAAATGTTTTAAGGGTTGAATTAAAGTGTGTAAGTGTTCAGTTAGATGCAACAATAATTTATTTCACTTTTTATGTTGAATATGATCATTTATTTCTTACTTACGAAATTTGTATATATGTTCAGTTTATTGTTGTAAATGTTCATATTGTTATTGTAAATGTTTGCTATGTTTGTTGTATCTGTTCATTTTGTTTTTTTATTTAACTAGTTTAATTGAACACAAAAACTACGAAATCAAATTTCTGCTGCAACTAACTGAACACATAGAACTTTAAGTTCATTCCTTAACGTATTTAACTGAACACAAAACACTAAAATTCTAAATTATTGCTGCATCTAACTGAACACATACATACTTTTAAATAATCCCTTAACGTATTTAACTGAACACAAAACACTAAAATTTCAAATTATTGGTGCATCTAACTGAACACTTATGCACTTTAATTCAACCCTTAAAACATTTAACTGAACCCTTAAAACATTTAACAGAATCCTTAAATCATCATATTTGATGACGTCAGCAAAAAAAATTTCGGAAATTGGTCAAAAAATTTTGCTGACGTCAGCACGCGTCTTGCTGACGTCAGCACGCGGAAAAAAACTTTTTAGGCCTGTTGGATGGCGCTGGTTCAATTGGATGGTATTGGATGGTTTTTTGTTGGATGGTATATATAATTTCTGGGTGTCAAATAGATCATTTTTGTGTAGTATATAGTGCTCTAATGTTTAATGTACGTGTTAGGCGTTAAATTGATCACTATACAAATACAATATAATGCGGACATGAGTAGCATTTGTGGCATGATGGTCTTACCCCTTCATTTTCACTGTCATTTTTAGTCCAGATTGTAGTATCTTATATTTCAGTCTGAACCATCATTCTAAATTAACTTTAGAAAAAAAAAATCTATCTCAAAATAAGTATTTCATTTGATGCTTCATCTTAGGCTTACTTGGATGTATACAAATTGTCTTTTCTTGGTTGTTGCAATCGATTGCTTTGGTACCACAATTTAGAAAATGAGGAAATTGTGTGTTGAGTGCGGCCACTTTCAAGAATAAGTACCCTATAGCTAAAACAAACAAACAAACAAACACCATTTTTAAAAAAAAGACGCGCTCGCACACACACCCACAAAAAAGGAAGGTTGCTAAAAACAATTTGATACCTTTTTTTTGTTTTTGAAACTAATACAAATTGATATCTTTAATATGTCATTTTGAAGCACAATGCTATATGTAGGGCTCTGATATTTTTTTGTTTTTTTGGGCATAGACTAGCTAGCGGCTACCTAGTAAACGTCGGGCTCTGATACATATATGTCTTAATGTTTAGTCTTTAGTGTCTTCCGTACCAGGAATTCACGGGATTTACTGAACCACAGTAATGGACTGAAATGATTTGGTGACAATTAAAACGCGTGATATGACATCACTTATATCGAAATGATTGAGCACCTAAGACTAATTATATTTCCAGACTGCGGTCAATTTTAATTATATTTGCCTGACTATAGCACACAACAACTATAAGGAGAAGAATGACTGCGGTCAATTTAATCAACATTGACTGCTTTAGGGCGTGCTTGACGATCAATTAAGGTTATCATATAAAAGTCCAGAATATATTTTAGTAAGATGATATCGAAGTGGTATGTCAACCAGCATACCGAACTGATGGTACATGCCACCAGAATTCTTTACTTGACAACCTTGCATGCTATAAAGAGTTTGTGTTTAATTTCTTATTGGCAGGACAACATCCCTACAAAAAAAAAAAAAGGAGATGAGAATATGTACCATATAAGTAGCTGGATTTTGTTATCTGGGTATTACTTTAATTATGTTTAGGATGTGTTTTTCAACTTGTTATTGCTTATGTTCTGGAGTTGTATTGTTTACAATTTTATTAAGATATGGAGGTTGTTTTCCGAACAGGGTGTAAATGAATTAGCTTGCAATTTCCTCATTAAACATTAATCTTGCGTAGGCTGAAATTCATGACTAAATCATTATTTAATATGTGCAATTTTGTGTGCTTCATTGTTCTTTTTTTTTTTAATTCATCTTGTTTCAATTTAACTTATCTAAACTGTCAAAATTGAATTTTTTTTTCATGTAATATGAGGATTTATAATTGTTTTTGGATCAATATCAAAGCATGAAAGAAAGCAAAGATAAAAAATCTTAATTTATTTCCTCATTGTAATTAGAAAGTAACACTGTCTTTCCGCCCAATTGAAAATTTATTATTATTCTCATTCATTAAGATTTTAATTCAAAAAACACTATTCTTATACTATTATTTTCTTTACTGCTATTCTCATCCACCCAAAGTCCAAACACACCCAGAGAAAAAAGAACATTTATCAATAGTAAGTTCACATATGGAGAAAATAGATTTCAGCTACATGTTAACAAATAGAGACAGAGAGTACTGATGTACTCGTCTTATCATGCACAGTAGTGCTAGCTCTGTACATCAGGAAGATTATTTCAACTTACGGAAAAAATTGAAGAAAGGCAGGATTCTCGCAGTTTAAGAATTGAGCTACTAATTCTTACATTTAACAACAGGAGGCTTATTTTTTTTCCCTTCTAATTTTGTATGCCATAAACATTTAACACACAATCAAACGATCACGATCTTAATATATAACATTTAAATACACCTATGCATTATGTAAATCATTTGCTACTTAATAAGAACAATTTTTTTTTTTAAAAAAGCAATCAAATGCAAAAGAAGTTTTAAAAATTGGGTCGGTCAGCTGGCAGAAACCAAAATATAATAACAATTCAAACATCCTCAAGCAATATATCTGTTGCTTTGGCCTGGATGAACTTCCATGTCATCTCGACATGCCGCATCTCGGTCAGAGTTGTGCCTACAGCAAATCGGAGCACAAACATCCCATCCACCTTCGCATGTGTCATGAATGCCCGGCCACTAGAGTTCACCATATCCAGAAGCCTTTGATTAATACTCAATGCATCGTCTCCTTCAAATCTTGGTTTGAGGCGGAAACACACCAAGGAGAACTTTCTCGGTACTACCACCTCAAACCTCTTATCCATTGACACCATCTTCTCGAATTGTTTTGCCATTGCCACGTCACTCCTTATATGCTCCACTAGGTTAATTACGCCATATCTGCAATTAATAATATTGCTTCAACGTCATTCTCGTTTATATATGTACTAATATTGAACAATAACAATATCTTCTACTGGTTTTTTTAATTAGTTCCAACGTTCAGCACTCCAATTTAACATTTTTTTTTAAGGCTAGCACTCCAATTTAAGTCTGAGGTCAAATATATGGCGACGTCGACACACCCAAACATCAAATAGAATATATAATTACTTAGCGGTGAAAGAGATTTCGTTCGGTAAATATATGAGAATCAAACGCCTGAGCTATAGACAGCTTTATATATATATACGAATATATTGTCGAGTTGTCAAGTTAAAATGTATTTACCTTCTAATTACCACCCAAAGCTTTATAGCCCGAAAGCGTCTGCTCAGTGCGATCTGCCAATCTTTATAGTCCACCACTTCATTTGCTTCACTTGCTTTATTCCTCAGATATTCAGGATTAGTTGACAGTGAATCCACTAGTGCACTCGGCTTCTTGACCCACAAACAACAGCAATCCATGTTGGTCAAGAACCACTTATGCGGGTTCATGCTAATTGAGTCTGCCAGTTCGACCCCATCAAAGTAATGCCTGAACTCCGGGCATATTGTGGCACTACCGGCATAAGCTGCATCTACGTGGTACCAAGCACCAAACTCATTTGATACCTCACCAAGGTCTCTTATTGGATCCACTGCTCCAACTGCGGTGGTCCCTACAGTGGCACAGATATACACCGGCAGAAGGCCTTTTGCCACGTCAGCTTCCATAGCAGCTCTGAGGCTATGTGCAGTCAGTGAGTAGCCTGAGGCAGCTGATGTTGGAATTATCCGAAAGTTTGCTGGTGGAATACCGACTATCCTCACTGCCTTCTGAACAGTAGAGTGTGTTTGATCAGAAGCATAGACAACAAGCTTACTAATTGCATCATGTCCGATCTTCCTCAATGTGCGATCTCGGGCAGCGACCAAGGTACAAACCACAGCCTCGCATGTGCTTCCATGCAACACACCGCCACCTCCTTGGCCTCCTGAGAAAAGAAAGCAAGGTGGCAGCTTGAGCAATTTGGCCATCCAGTCCATCACGATGTTCTCCAGTTCGGTAGCTGCCGGAGATGATATCCAGTTGAACCCGACCACATTAAGACCCGAACATAGCATCTCACCTAAGAAACCTGCTGTACTTGCATTAGCCTGGAAGTACGCATAAAAATTGGGACTCTGCCAATGAGTGAGTCCTGGTAAGATATCATGACGGATATCCTCCAAGATAGTATCAATCGGCTCAGAAAATAGAGGAGCTTGCTTCGGTAAAAGCTTGGAAAGATAGCCCGGTTTGACCTGACTTCGCACGGGGTGATTCTCAACAGTTCGATAATAGTCGGCTATGAAATCAATCACAGCATGTGATTCATCAGAGAATTCAGCTGGGTCTAATGGGTTGAAGGTGTTTAGTGGTAAGCTACCCATTTGAAGCTAGGTTTTTACTTTTTTATATCAAAGAGTAATTAAGAAGAACAAATAGGAGAACAGTTTAACGAGAAAACAAGTGTAACTGGTTGTTATGATGGATGGAGAATATAGCAGCAAAGTGAAGCTATATTTATAGGAGGAGAATAATGGCTTTCACTATCCCCTTCTTTTAAGACTGTTTGTAGTAACTGTGAATATTGAACATATATTCTGGGTGGTACTGCATGGATGTTTACCTTGTCAAAAAAATGAAGGTAAGCGACTTTAGGTAATTACACATAACATGGTGGTGTGGATGGGATGACTAGTGGGGAATAATCCATGAATAATCAAAAGACTATTAAAGTGACTACCGTCCACTCAACTTGCCTTGAGTATCGGACTGATAGTCGGATATATATGGTTAAACTAGACAGGTTTTATTTTTACTTTTTTTTTATACTAAATATGTATATGATCAAGTTTTTCAATTTAACATTTTCATCTGAATTTTAAATTCAGATTAAATTAAATATTTTCTTTAATTACCATATCAAAAACTGTACCAAAAACCTTATGATAGGGTACGTGAGAACCATACAAAAAGGTGAAAAACCGTCTTAACGGTGCTCAAACATTCATCAGGAGTTTACTTTGTATATGATGAACTCTGCAAGATTTGGGAAAAAAAAAAAAAAAAAAAAACTCTTCATGCGTGAAGAATATTTCTGGAAAAAAATGGATATGTTTAATTAGTCTTCAACCAATGGAAAAAAAAGAAGAAATTTTAAAGGACCAAATTTCCGGATATGAAAAATTTGTGGTTCAGGTAGCAATAGCATAAGCATTGAGCGTACTTAATTCAATAATTCATGTTAGTATCCTTGATTTATAGTCATAAAATTCCCAAAAAAGAATAGTATATACAAATTTTAAATTCTTTGCCATATGCCTACGAAAACGTCTTGAATATGATAGCCGATGATTGATACCATTATTGCAATACATACAATAAACTAATTAATTAACCAATAATTGAACCCTTGAAAATTTTCTTAGCTCTCAACTTGAACCCTTGAAAAGTTTCCTAATTCTCAAGTCTCAACTTTAAGACTGATTACCAGCAAAAAATATTTTACAACTTTAAGACTAGTCAACGCGCTTGGAACAGGACTTGTGCGGCACAGGTAAAGGGTATCACACTGTAGTCTGTACACTGCGCTCACTTGCGTTAGATCCTCTATGGCATGAATAAAGCTCGAGTATGAACTAAATCGTTGACTTTTTATATTCTGCGTTTGCCTTGTCTATTTCTTGTTGAATAAAGCACTCATGACACGGATTATTAGTTTGTAATTGGCACGGTGAATCTGAATGCTCTGTTGTCTTTGGTTAAAGAACGCGACACTAGACGGGTCCTCTTCCCAGTTAATCAGTTGCATAAATAAAGGGCGCTGCGTGTTTCCTTATTGGATTACATAAAGTTGATTTGAGATGGGAATCAATTTCTGACTACGTACGTTCCAACGGGTTGCTTTACCTCATTTCTACCTAGCTAATTGGACCCAAATATGTAATATTTTTATATATTTATTTTAGAAAAATGTTATATTTACTTTAAATTTTAACAATATCTAAATCTATTATGCACTTTTGTTTGGAACCAAGTAGAATTTATAGATAGTTATAGTGCTTTTTATTAATTGTTAAAATTTAAAAAAGCCAAGCTTTTACAACGTGTGCTCAAACCCCAACAAATTATCTCCAAAATCTCTACTGACGCTAGCACTGTCTTATCAAATTTTTAGAATCCGGGATAAGAGATATCACTCAAAATTTACAATATATAAAAAAAACTTTTGTAATAAATTAGACCTCGATGATTGTCCCTGCTCGGTGCATTTTCGGAAAAGTAAACACAAGAAAGAGAAGAAAAGAAAAGAAAAAAAAAAAGAATGGATGCTCAGGCAAAATTAAGCTACGATATTTCACTACAACAAGAATGACTTTTAGATAGACACGATTCTCTTTGAATATACTCCAAAAACTCTTGCAAAATTTTCTTGGAAGACTTGCTTTTGTCTTGCATAACTCAGTATTGCAGAGAGCTATTGATAGATTTATTTTGTGTGTTGGTAAAGATAAAAAATAGTCTAGCAAAATGGATTTTTCACTACACTTTTTCGTTTCAACTATAGCATGAGAAAAAAATCTTTCAAAGATGCTACACTTTTTTATTTCAATTGCATGATCAAATAGTCTTGCAAGATTAATTCCTTGCTACATCTTTTATTTCAATTGCATGATCAAATAGTCTTCCAAGATTAATTCCTCGCTACATCTTTTATTTCAATTGCATGATCAAATAGTCTTCCAAGATTAATTCCTTGCTACACCTTTCTAAATAATTAGCATGATCAAATGATCTTGCTATTTGATTTTCTTTAGTTTATAATACAATAATTAATTGAAAATTGAAATTTCTTGCAAGACAAAATGTGACAATCTAGGAAGTTTTTAACGTCTATCAAAATTTAAATGACAACAAACAATATTAATAGATATTATTACTATTATACACGTAGATACAAAGAGTCATATTATAGTAACCATTATGAATTTATTAATAATCAAAATCAATTTATAGTAAACACAAAACATAATTTTAAGTAATGGCAACAAACACCATAATAAACCGAAAACGGTACAATGATCCATATCTTAAAATGAAAAAGAAAAAAGAAAATCTTAAAAACTATTAGTCCTTCGAAGTTGATGCGTCTCTTCAACTTCAACAATTGTACCTTCGACATCTGATCTGACCCAACTTTGATCTTCTAGAAAGGTTGCTGCATGGTATGGCTCATGTTCAACCCCTTCTAACATATCTTCGTTCCCCATGTCATAAACATCTCGTGGTTTTAATCCAACAACAGTTAACCAACTTGGGCATGAATGATCTTTCACATAGAATACTTGATTTGCTTGTGATGCAAAGATAAAAGGCTCGTGCTCTAGCTTATCACCTGAATGTATCAAATGTGAGAAGTTAACCAATGTAAAACCATAATCATCTTTTTTAATCCCTCTACCTCGCGCGACATCAACCCAATCGCACTTGAATAACACGACTCCAAATTGTCCGTTATAATCTAACTCTATGATTTCTTTTATTCTCCCATAATATGTCAAATCAACCAAAATCGGATTTGGATCATTAGCACTAGTATAACTTGAGGTCTTTGCTACTAAAACTACTCCGCTATTTTGGGTTGCTTTATCATATCGATTGGGTCGGAACCTATAACCATTTATATTGAACCCTCTATATCTTCTTGCAACTTCTCTCGGCCATTTAGCAAGCCATGCAAGATCTTTTGAAATGCTATCAATTTGACCGTTCATCTCCAAATTCATAACCTGTTTGACATAAGAACAAAATAATTAGAAAGTAAGTTGTAAGTCAATTATACAGAATGTTACTAAGAGATTTGAGTAAGGGATGACATTTAAATTTTTCTTATGTATATATCAGGACCCTCTAATTGGCAATTCATTTATAAGATTATCATATTACAGTGCATGATTTCACTTTGCGTTTCATATGGCCAGGTTTACAAATTCTATTACACACAATACCATTTGTCTTTCTAATTGAGCTTCTAGCTTACCACTCCAGGAGAGTTCAATTATTTTCACATATGAATATGTAATCTTATCAGAGAAGGATCAACTGAGAATAACAAACAGAAATTTAGTAAGAGAACAATTAACAACTAATATACATCCCACATATGTACTCTGGATGCAAGGTCATAACTTCAGATGGAATTTTCAACGCCTAGAAGAATAATTAACATAATCAAATTTACTACTAGTTATAGCAAGCACTTTTAATACTTACATAATCTCTAAACCAATTGTGAAAAGTCCTATGTTGGATGGATTCAATGTCTTTTGGTTGTAGTCGACGATTACGATTGTTCCTCTTAATTTCAGCGGCATGCTTTCTACAAAACAAAGAGAACAAAGTAAGAAAATAAAAGAATTGTACATCAACTAATTTGGTTAAAATTCTATAAGAAATATACCCTTGCATACAACAAACAGATCCAACTTCATAGATTTTATTATGGCAATCATCACTCAAGCTTGTACAGGTTTCAGCAACCAATTCTTAATTAAATTGAAAATATCAACTTAATAAAGTAACATACTGCAGCTAAATAGTTTAATAGATTTTAAGTTAGCACACTTACTGAAGATACGGAATGACAGCATCACAATTAAAAAGAACATATCAATGTGCTTGTGCGAGTTCCAAAGATGTCATTAAGTAAGTACCACATTTCCCTAATGGCTGGCCCCTCTGTTCAAACAACTTGCAACTAGGTTCTAAAGCTGAGGGCATCATCTGTTGGGCATTATCACCATTTCTTGAAGTCTGATTCAGTTTCGTGTCGAATCCATTTATATATCTAAACATAACGTGTCACATAAATTTGTCACAATATTATTGAAGACCGTTTAGTTTAGAGTGAATTTAAAAAAAAAATACCTAGAACAAAAGATCATGCACTCATCTGCCAAATGGATTGTTTATTATGCTTTATTTCATTCATGTTTTAAAAGTCTTATGCTTTATTTCAAATGGATTGTTTATTATTATTTTTTAAATAATAAACGAAAAAAAATCATATAAACTATTGCTTTTATTTTTTTAAAAAAATGACAAAGCGAACTCAGCTGGTTTCTTTATTCATGTTTTAAAAGTCTTATGCTTCATTTCAAATGGGTTGTTTATTTTCTTTTTTTTTTAAATAAAAAACAAAAAAAATCATATGAACTATTGCTTTCTTTTTTTTAAAAAAAATGACAAAGCGAACTCAGTTGGTTTCTTCATTCATGTTTTAAAAGTCTTATGCTTTATTTCAAATGGATTGTTTATTATTTTTTAAATAATAAACGAAAAAAAATCATATAAACTATTGCTTTTATTTTTTTTAAAAAAAATGACAAAGCGAACTCAGCTGGTTTCTTTATTCATGTTTTAAAAGTCTTATGCTTCATTTCAAATGGGTTGTTTATTTTTTTTAAATAAAAAACAAAAAAAAAAAATCATATGGACTATTGCTTTCTTTTTTTTAAAAAAAAATAACAAAGCGAACTCAGCTAGTTTCTTCATTCATGTTTTAAAAGTCTTATGCTTTATTTCAAATGGATTGTTTATTTTCTTTTTTTTTTAAATAAAAAACAAAAAATCGTATGAACTATTGCTTTCTTTTTTTTAACAAAATAACAAAGCGAACTCAGTTGGTTTCTTCATTCATGTTTTAAAAGTCTTATGCTTTATTTCAAATGAATTGTTTATTTTCCTTTTTTAAATAAAAAACGAAAAAAATCATATGAACTATTTCTTTCTTTTTTTTTAAAAAAAAAATAACAAAGCGAACTCAGCTAGTTTCTTCATTCATGTTTTAAAAAATCATTACTTTTGTTACGTCATCACGTCTATTTTAATGAATTAAGTATTTTCATCAAATAAAAAATTCAATACTTGATTATTGAGATATTAGAGAAATTTGTTCAAATAAATTAAAAGTATCCAATAATCATATGTAACGTGGCAAGTAGTTCAGCACATACAAAGATACACATTATAAAAGAACACTTCAATATAACACAAACGGAATATTTAAGTAATTCAGGCCTCAAACTTGAGCATTTATTATCAATATAACTCTAAATTAAGTTTAGGAACACACATACACAACCTCAACATCTCACTGGTACACAACTCGTACCACTTCAAGACTCAAAACCATTACCCAAAAGGGAAAAAAAAAATATTTCAACAGCCATTTTAAGGTCCAACAAATACATTATACGTAGCCAAAAATTTTGTTGATTCATATCCGTCGACTCAGATGTGAGCACATTACATCATTTGATATTCAGAGAGATCGGATCCATCATCTTGAGCATTTACTAAATTAAGGAAACAAAACTCTGGAGCTATGGCAACATCAGATGGAGTGGTATTGCCCTTCTACATTGGAATAGAACTTTTAGCTCATTGTCAAGTTAATCAAGGCAAATAATACCATAATTAATGGGTTGTACCACATACATCACTGAGCAAAAGGACAACAATGGGAGATTAAAATGCATAGTTCCATATACTGATTTACTAGAAAGAAGATGCAATAAAATGGTGAAAACTTACATCAACAGAAGTAGTAGACTTCAAACGATATATCTCACCCCTCAAATCATTTATCTCGCCCCTTAATTGGTGGATAAATTTAGCATTTTTTCATCCATTGTTGTCGTTTCTAAACCTCGAAACTGACCTGATTTCCCAATTACATTCTTTGATATTGGAAGCAGTCCTAATCCTCGAACACGCCCATTTGGATCCTTACCTAGAACTTTGGATAATGCATCTCCCTCCCAACCAACTATACCTCCCAGGTTATTTCCTGAGTCAACTTCTTCTTGTGCATGTTTTTCAATAGCCACCTGCATGGGAAGGATAATGTTATTATGAAGAATTATGTATTTCTAAATAAGCACAAGCACACACATAAAAAGATTTGCTTTGTTAGTAAAAAATTCTTACTGAGATTTCTTCATCCAGCTTGTGAGTTGCTAGATATATCTTCGCTCTGTTTGGTTCTCGCTTGTGCAGATCGTTCATTTTCTAAGTAACATATAAATGAGAAAGATAGTCAAAAGAGAAAACAATTACAATATTACAAAAGATTTAAGCATGTATCTTCTTTGCAATATTGAATTATGTAATTAAATTAGGGGTACCATTTCATGTCTAAGTCATGCAAAGCTCTTTGTCCCTGCAGTATGTATGGTTTTTCTCATAGCTCGAGCTCTCCTATTTCGCTCACTTGAAGCCTGCACCACATAAAGTGTTTTGCTAATTGTCCAATAAATAAATATATAAATATCCAGTAACTTATTATGACATACTTGTGCCTCAGTAGATTTCCAATGATAAACCAAACTGCACCATTGGTCTGGAATCACGCCTTCGGGCACATTTTTGCACAATTCTGATGAAGGGGCATTCTCCTTAAAATACATGCTTTTCAGGTTAGACTTATACTGTGACCGCTTATTATTCACCGATTTGAGTATCCATTTCTCGAGTGATTTGCTGTAAACAAACCTTGCCTGCAAAATAACCCAATCCAAAACTAGTAATTAGTAGATATAACTAAAGAAAATCACTGTGCAATAATTAGTATACAAGGTTGAAGGAAATAAATACCTTTACAGTGCTCAAGATATTGTCCTCTGGCAACCTTTTTGAGATCTATCCAAGTTTTATGGGTCAAGCTACAAATCGTCGGGCTTCTTGCCACAGTACCCAAAAACTGACCTAATAAGCCAGCTTCAGGCCCAATTGGTTGTCCTAAGGCATTTGCTTGAACCACCACCCTATGTCCACTCTGATGGAGTTTATAGAGATCCCTGAGGAGAGTCTTTCCTCTAGTTTTCACAGTATGCCCCTGTTCGTCTTTATGTCCAAAGAATAATGCATAGTTATGTTATCTCACTATGTAAAATACTACTGCCCTATATCAAGAATTTATTATTTAAAAACTTAAGAAATTTAACAAAAACATCTAATCAAGTATGAATTCATATTCCAATGATGGACAGTAAAGAACAATAAAACATACTTTCGGTAACGATTTCGACTCCTTCCTCCAAAGACTCTTCATATGGCATGATGTCTGATGCATTTTCTTGAGAATGAGGATCAGGAAGTTGCACACTTATATCTTGTTCAGGGAGATAAGAAACATTGGTTTGGGTCATTCTCATTCTCTTCATCCTAGCCATTAACCCTACTCAGTATCCAAATTGAGTTAGGACAATTAAACAACTACAGAAATGCACTAATTCAAATAAAAATTAAGTACCATGCACTACCTGACTACAAACTTTTATACAGAGCCTTCAACTTAAGCAAATAGAAGCACTTGCCAAATTACTTGTTTATTGCCATCATAATTATAAAATCTATGCCATTTAATAATTAAGGATGTGAAAGCTGTAAAACTATAAGGATCTCAGTGGGCACCTGCTTTGATCCTTTATAATAATCATAAATTAAAAATGAAGCAAGTTTATAACCATACTATTTAATTATATACTAATGAATATTTCTGTTATGATTTCCCGTGAATCACAAAAGAAAGTATCCTGAACCAACAATATATATCATTCCCTCATCGGACATCATTAGCCCAGTTTTTGTTGAAACATGTTCTCCTCATAGTTATCATGCGATGCCCCATATAAATAAAGAACTCCCAAGTAATTTCGTTTTTTTTTTTTTTTTTTTTTTTTTAGGGAGGCTCAGTGGTCACAACCAGTTCGCAAATTCCATTAAAGAAGAAAAAAAATCCAAACAAATACACAACGGGGATTTGTACAAGAAATCTTCACAAGTAATTCTTAACAAGAACTAACAATGAGTAACAAAATTAGTAACAATCAGTAACAAGTAATTCTCAGAATCAGGAGAGGCCCTACCAGACACGATCGGAGGAGATGTAGCGGAAGTCGAAGGAGGCGAAGTTGAAGAGGAGGCAGATAGCGACTCCGAGAGGGTAAGAAAGAGGGTTAGAGGAATCAGGAGAGAATTAGAGGGGGGAATTAGGGAGTTTTTTATCGTGATTGTAAGTCTATTTGGGAAGGAGATACCAGAGAGATATGAGGATATAAAAGCTCATTACTTATTAATAACTCATGGGTACCACTGTCACTGAAGGAAAATCTTAATTTTGCGCTGTCCAAAAATGAGATAGAGTATCGGAAAAATTGATTTTGGCGCTGTAAAAAACGAGGGAAATTTATTTACCAAATTTATATTGGCGCCACTGCTATTTTTCAGATTATTTTGGCGTAATTCCAATTTTTAATATATTTATTACAAATCTTTATAATCAGAACAAACAATCTATTTATTTATAATTTTCATTAGGATAATTAACTTACATGTTATAATGACAAATATTTTAAGAATATTTTGCGCTTTAAAATTTTGATGAGATATTTATAAATAGATTATAAGATAATATGATTATTTATTCTGATTATAAGAAAAAAAAAAAAACTAGTAATTCACTGTCCCATCATTTTAATGCGATCCAATTTTTAGGTCTGATTTGACCATCTATTTTATTTGTAAATGACAAATTTTCGATAAGCAATTTTTATTGTTAAAAATATATTGCAACCATTCTAGTACAAATTTCGCCAATTTAGTCTATTGTTTGCCAAATTTCTATAAGAACCATGAAACTCAATTAATCACCTCAATATAATACAAATGCAACTAGCAGTTTAGGAAATGTATTGCTAGATTTGGGAACGCATACCCACAAGGCCACAACCTCAACAACTCATTGGTACACACCTCATACCGATTCGGTTCTCAAACCTGTTAACACAAAGAAAATTATCTTTTTTGACAGCCGTGTAAAATCTTCAACGAAAAAAGTATAATAAATAAAGATTTCAACGGCCATTTTAAATTCAACAAATCCATTATAAGTTGTACCATTTTAAATTCAACAAATCATAATACAATAGATTTTGGCGCTGTCAAAAACGAGGGAAAATTTTACCAAATTTGTATTGTCGCCACTGCTATATTATTTAAGAAAATTTTGGTAGACAATTAAATTTGGTAATATTCCTTGCATGATATACAAAACTCTTGCAATAGAACAATTTAAATTTCAATCCAGCTACATCAAAGAGATGTCTTGCAGGATAATCTTCCAATAGCATAAATTGTGAAGGTAAATAAAAAATCTTGCAATAAAAGTCTATCTATATCCCCTTTTTCTTGTAGTGTTTGTACGCATCTTTATTTAGATTATTAGATATAATTTCTCTTTTGATTCGTTCAACATACATTTAGGAAGAGAGAGAGAAGGACAAGTAGGACCTTCCAATAAATGAAGAAGAACAAATATAAACGAATGTAAAAAAAAAAAAAAAAAAAAAAAAAAAAAAAAAAAAAAAAAAATATTAACAAACTATTCGATGGAATCACAGTTAAATTAACTGAGTTAAGTGAAAGCAAAGAAATATATTTTTGGAATTGGGACAGGATGAGTCAGTCCAAAGTACAACCATACAAATTTGCAATTGATGATAGGTAAAGAAAGGGCGGACAAGTGACAGAAGTGCGATCCGTCAATCCTTGTCCAATTTAATGAATAAAATGAAGTATTAGCTAGTGTACTGTGCTACTATTGCGACATCTATAGTATAATTAAGCCTCAATCCTTTACGATATGCGGAAATCTGAGCCCTCTATTTTTTCCGCGATCGATCGATCGATCTGATCCGTTTATCAATTTCTTTCGCGTCTCTTCTTCCTTCGCCTCTCTTTTCTTTTCTCCTCTCTCATCGATCTGAGCTGAGCCGAGCCCTCCTTTGCTTCCTCTCTCATCCGATAGTTTCGCCTCTCTTCCTTCGCGGTCGCCGCCTCCTCTTTGCTTCCTCCCCCTCGCCTCTCCTTCTCTTTGCTTCCTCTCTGTCGCCGCCTCCTCCGCTAACACCGCCTCACCTCACCTCAGCGACAGACCCTTCGACTACCTCTTTCTCCTTCGTAGAAAAAACCCAAACCTCACTCTCTGACTCCTCCACCTATTGGACTACCACTATGATCCTCTGCCTTCGACTAGCGCCGCGATCAACGCTCTCTCTCGATCGATCAATCACGACTCCTCCGCTTTCTCAAAAGCCCTAAGTCCATTGGGAATTTGGGACTGACCCTAACCTCAGCTCTCTCGGAGCTCTCTCAAAAGCCTTAAACCCTAACCGCAGCTCTCTCGGAGCTCTCCATAGGCTAAGTTGTCTCTCGATCGGACTAAGCTGAGGTGTCCGTGTCTTCCATTCTAATCATAGGTATCATGATCTCTCTCTTCCTCTCAATAGTTTAGTTGAAATTGCAAAAGTATTTTTTATCTCTACCTGTGCAAAAAAAAAAAAAAAAACTATTCCGTTTTTTAGCTAATTTTGCATCAAAATAAGTTGCAATAGCTAACATGGAATTGGTTCTCTTAAGATTAATTGAAAAGTTAGATGTGTTCTCTTTCATTTATGGATTTAAATTCATATACTGGTATAGGACTGAAATTCATTTATGGGTTATGTAGGGACTGAAATTTAGTATGGCATTGAAATTCATATACTGGTATAGGACTGCACAACTATTCCCAATTTCTACTGGTATAGGACTGAAATTCAATCATGGGTTATGTGGGGACTGAAATTTTAGTGTTGGATTTTACATTAAGTTATGGACTGAAATTCATATTAGCATGCCAACTCCAGGAGTCTATTACGATTTAATAAGAGTAATATAGAGCACTCATGCCATTGTTGCAAAATACAAATCAAGTTCTTATAGTACAAACCAGTGCAAAATCTTTCTAATAATCATTTGGATTATAGTACTTAATTGTCTCATTTGTGTAATTCATTTTTTTTCTTTACAGTTGAAGGACATTTTGCAAGAGATTGCTTCCTCCTCCACCAATCTCACCTCAGCCCTCCTCTTTGTCGCCGCCTCCTCCGCTAACACCGCCTCAATCCATACCCCTTATTTCTCCTTTGTTTTCTCCATCTCCGCCAACACCGCCCGTCATCCATATTTAGGCTGAGGTGCAACTAAATATTTAGTCCGACATAAATATTTGTTATCTCAGTTTAATTTATTTCTGAATTTATAACCAGAGTTTCAGGAAATCCTATATAAGCTCAACATCATTTTACTAATAAAATACTTTTCAACTTTATTTATGATAGGAGTTGACATATGAACAGAAAATGCGTGGAATAGTATGGGGTTATGGCTATGTGTGCTGTTCATCAAACTGACAAAAAGAACTTATCAAATCTTATTTGAAGGATTGTAAGGTAACAACCCTTCCCTTCATATGATGCCCGTTACTTATCAAATCTTGCTTATATGTTAGAATGCTTCTACAAATGATGCCCATTACTTATTTTTCACTACTTGCTCCAAAAAAAAATAGAGACAGGTGTGATTTCTTTTAAATGCAAAAGAAAGATTGAATATCCAATTATTTATTTGATCTGAAAGGGACGCAAGCAAAAAATAAATCATAAGTTTAATTCTGCTTGCATTTCTTTATTTTGGCCATCTCTTTGTAAGAGTCCATTCTGTCACTATCAGAAGTCAACCATTGTACCTTTATACATTATTTTTTGTTTATTCTATTTAAAATAATAAAATTCCTTATTACCTGTTGAATTATATTTTTGGCATTTGCATGGTATTGATGTTTCAACATCTTAATTGGCAAAGAAAGTGACGAGGATTGCTGCTGCACTTGCTGGTATGTACCAGTATATGTCTACCCTTATTACTGATCACAAAAAGCATCAGTAGATTATATGTTCCCTTATTCGACCCTTTTTTTATTTGGCAGGATAATGTGATCGTGAATTCAGTGAACAGCTGTACACAAATAGTGTGGCTAGGCGTGCAATGCAGTGGGGGCCACCCATCGCCTAACCTCGGTGGCTTCCATGTGGCACCTGCAGAGGATGCCTACTTTGACATGCCCCTCGGATGGTCAGGCCACATCTGGGCCCTCCAGGGCTGTAACTTTGATGCAAATGGCAAAAGTGGTGCATGTGGACCGGGGACTTCGACGGCCTCGGCACTGCACCTGCTGCTACAACGGTGGAAATGGCGCTTGGGACCCAAACATCGCCTCTAAACCTACTACGACATGAGCCTGGTGGACGGGTTCAACATTCTGGTGTCGATGTCACCGGTCGGGGTGGGGGTCAGATGCAGTGTCTCTGTAATGATTTGGCTCAAGCTGATTCGTGAAGCCTCTGCTATTTAAATGTAAACACAGATCTTAAATAAAGCAAAGTGCAAAGTGAGAAAAAACTGACCTGTTGTATGCAGAGTCAAAATTTAATGAGGATCCACCAGCTGGATGTGTCGTGTATTGCTTTTAAGCTATTCACAATAAAATTTTTACAATGCAGATTCTGATTTTGATGATGCATTTGCTAGACGCATCCTGATATTTTAACAACGTATTTGCGAATAGCATCCCTCTTATTTTACAAAATAGGTGCTAATTTTTTTTATTACAAAGTTTAAAAGTATCTAAGTTTTTTGATAGGTTTTATATCTTTTTATCTGTTTTTTTTTTTTTTTTTTTTTGTAATCTGGACAGGTTTATAGACATCCATCTACAGTCGAGACAATGTTAAAAGTCATTAAGACATTCAAAAACAGCACTGGGCAGACAAGAAGCAGCAAGCGCTAAAATGCAATTACGTCTTTTTGAAGTACGTGTCTTTACTTTATTCATATATTTGTAAGTTTTACCAAAACTAACAATTCTGGCTGTATCCTTCAGATGTTGAGGAAGGAATTTAGTCAAGCAAGAATGCTATCAATCGCCCAAGCTCAGTTTTTGCAGGCTCATGATGAAATTAAAATGTCTACCTCCAGGCTCCGTTTGAAAGAGAGTGAAGATGAACCAAGTGAAGTTAATATTCTTGCCAGAGAGGAGCTGGTTCAACTCAACTTGCAATTTTCAAGTGACAAGTTCTTGGCTTTGCCTGCTCTGCATCGCATTAAGGGACAACTCTGTTACTTGAACGTTGTTTAATCTTTTTTAAAATTATTATTTTTATTCTGTTTATTTATTGGTCATGCTTGGTAATTGTTTGCGACAAAATGCGTCTGTTTTTTCTCTTTTATAAGTAAGAAGTTAGATAAAAATAGAACCTCATTCTTACTAAATTCAAGGTATATCTTGATATTTATATTTTACTTTTCAGTAAACTGGAAGTTTCTGAGGAGTTCCTCTTCATAAAGTGACAGGGAATGGCTGATGCTTTTTTTTTTGTATATTTTGCATTAAGTTCTGATATAAGTTGATAGCATGATCTAGAATTTATATTTGCAATGGTTTTGTTCCATTTTTGACTTCCATCAGGGCTTGGTGCGGTGCAATCAGAAGGCACAGCCAGGGAAACTCACATTGACCCCTGGCACGGAAGATTTGACCGATCTAGAACCTTCCACCCCCGTTAAGGAAGAGTCAAAGGCTGAAACTACTGAAGAACCATGCCCTATTTGTCGTGAGAAGTTTTCTGATCAAAAAATGGTGTTTCAATGCGGCCTTTCACAGTGTTTTTTGCATTCTTTTAGTTTTTACTATTATTCTGCTCAAAATCTTGAAATTCCATCTTCAAACAGTGATGGGACATGGGAATGTAGTTTCAGAGAGACTGAGATAAGCACCCAGCTATTACAAAGAAATGATGTTGTAAAGATAGTACCAGGTGCAAAGGTGCCAGTTGATGGTGTTGTTTTAAAGGGGCAAAGTCATGTTAATGAGAGCACGCTCACTGGCGAATAGTTTAAATTCTTATCCATCTAAAGAAACCATAACGCAGCGAAGCTGCGACTACCATAACTAGTTACGATTATGCAAGTATCAAGTATGCACTATGCAATGGCAATCACTCTGTCTTTCATTTTCAAGATATATCTCGTTTGGTAAAGCATCATTGTGTGTTTATTCTATATAAATAATTTGTAAAATTAATATTTTTTTATATATATATATATAGTGAATGGATAAAATACACTGATGTGTACGGATCGTCCCCGTACACATGAGTTGTTTTTTGAGATCCAAAATTCAAACGGCCAATCTGAACTGTTCAAGTTGTTTTCCATATTGAAAAATCCTCAGAGACCAAATTTTATATATTTTCAAATTTTTTTACTATATATTATGATATTTTCAAATTTTTTTACTATATATTTTTTTACTATATATTATGAATGGTTCGGATCGGCCGTTTGAATTTTGAATCTCGAAAAATGACTCATGTGTACGGGGACGATCCGTACACATTAGTGTTCTATATCAATTCTCTCTCTCTCTCTCTCTCTCTCTCTATATATATATATATATATATAGTGAACAAATCTAATCTTACATCTTACATATAATAACGATGCATAGATGGTTCTAAAAGATGCGAATGAAAAGGTGCTATTCAAATATAAAGACCATGTGGTGTTATTTGTAGGATGCATTGTCATTGTCAAAAGGTGCAATCAAATAATTAATTTAATTTAAAGAGTGCAATTGAAAATATGCATATCTTAACATAAAGGCCCAAGGGTGCCATATGATGAATGATTATGATTTAATGAGAGTTTGAATGAAGAGTTCATATTTAAGCCGTGTATCCACAGTAGAATTTCCCAAACAACAATATATATTAAGGATTGTCAATATAGATATTCGGATTGACTGTTCAAATACACTAACATTCAATCTAAATATATTAGCAAAATTCCTTTTTAGTAATATACATTTCTAGAGTTAATTTTCAAATCCGTCGGATCCATGCCAACACCAACTCATGAATTAATTCACTCGATTTGTGTTTTGTCCCCTTCTGAACAAATCCACCATTTGCCTTACTCTCCCTCGGTCCCTCCTCCCCTCCTCTCCTCCTCTCCTTCCCACTCCGCTTGATTCTCATCTCCTCTCATTAGAGGTCCCTTTGTCTCTCTGTTTTCTCGATCTGTCTACTCGATGTACCCCACTCCGCCTTCGTTGAACACTGCATTGGAGACCGTAGAGGCTATTTCATCTTAGATTTTCCCCATTGGACGAAGAGATGTACAGAGGTATAATGCAATTCGGACACTTTTTATCTCATTCACCTCCTCTCGATTTGTCACACTAACGCAAAAATTGGAAACTTTTAGTTGGAGAATCAGAGTCGCTATACTTGGTGTTTAATTACTCCGCTGAGACCTAGTTGGGGTGAGTGTAGTTTTATTTATAAGTACTTAAGATAGGAGACCAAGTAAATTACATTACTGGTAATAATGTGTTGAGATTTGGTATGTTTCTGACTACATAATCAATGTAATTTTGTGTTTCTTCGAGTAGTGCAGCTGATAGTTGTGATACAGTTGGCTAATTACTTACATGCATGTAATTTATGTATATTAATGTTTAGCGATCCGTACATGCATGCAACATGTTTTCATAATAAGGTTTAGCAGTCTGTGTTGACGAGATCTTAGTCCAAATTATAGGATGCTAAAATGACAATAATTGTTTACATCAAAAGAAATGTTATTAATAATATATAGATAATAAACTTACTAGTTACAACCTAGTCTCATACAAAATCACACAAAAGTATAATTAAACTTTAAAGAGAAGTATTTTGGACAATAGTCCACAGGCCTTAATAGAGAAGAAGTACCTAACAGGTAATAAATAAAATTTGAATCACCCTGGAATTCAGCATATAAGGTTTTTCTTTTTAATACCAATCCGAATTAAGAACATACATATAGAAACAACTAGGCCTGTCAAACATGACTAACGGTCACAGCAGTGGCATTTGCCGTTACCGTTTTGTGTATGCCAGCGTCAGACATGTCTTTGACGTTAATCAGTTCGTTAATTGAACGGCAGAAAATTCATCGTCGTTGTTCGTTTCGTTTAATTCAAATGGAATAACGGTTAAACGTTATGATCACTTATATTATTTTTTCAGATGAAGCAAACAATGAAGTACACGATTGTTTAAGAAAACAACACATAAAAATAAAAAAGTCACAGATTGTTAAAAATGACATAATTAGCACTTCAATTATATTACCAGAGTAGTTTAAAATGACAAAAATGTGGCCGAATTACAATAAAATCTCTTATGTCCATCGAATTCATACTATCTGCTATTATAGCCAGGAACCAAATCTGCTAATAAAGACATAAACAAACTCAGACTACTGCCTGATATAGATAGAAGCAAACCACAAAATAAAAGTTAAAAAGAGAAAGAATCAATATAGCGAGCAGAAAGAATCAATATATTAAAAAAGAATCAATAGAAATTTACCTTTCCTCTCTGGCAGCCTCTTTTTCTTTCTCCTTCCTCTAATCATCTTTGCCACTCTTTCATTTTTTTGCCTTTCAATCTCTGGACTGTTATGGTGTTCAAGGGGTTGGGATAAATAAAAACATAGTGGGCTGAAAATAGTCCCTTTGGGGCCGAAAGTGGCATGAGAAAGGGAGACATAGGCACGCAAGAGGTTGGGATTGACAGAAACAGAGTGGGCTGAAGCCGACCCGTGTTCTAGAAGCCATTTAGAGGCGGTGGAGAGCGAAAGATCCGAGCCTTTGGAGGAGCGCTTGATGGGGATGGAGTGGCGGAGGACCTCGGAAACACGTCGGCGTTAGGGAGTGGGGTAGATGAAATTTGAGATGGAGAGGCCGCGGAAAGAGGAAGCCTGTCGATAGGGCCGCAAAAAAAATTCGTGACTCGTGACTCGCTCGGGATCGATTCGCTAATTATTCGAAATTAGCTCGCTCGAATTAATTTCGAATTCTTAACGAATCGAGCTTTTGAGCTCGAAATTATATATGAATCGAACACGAGCTATGCACAACTCGCTTGATAACGTCTTGCAAGTTATTCAGCTCGAATATATTTGTTAATGTTTGGTTTATTGATAACTACGGGTGAAAACGGTAACCGTTTCGACCGTTTTTTTCGTTTCGTTTTGTTCAAAACATAACGAAACAGTTAAGGATTATGGTTTCGTTTTAGAAACGGAACGGAGAACACAAATGGTAACTCAGTTTCGTCTCAGAACGAAACGGTTAACGAAACAGAGCTGTTTCGTTATGGTTTATTACGTCCATTTCGTTCAACATTCTCCCGAACTGTTTTTATTTTGATTGTAGAGAACTGTAAACCTAATCTATGCGCCGCTCGTGTCATTTCTCCGTCGATCTCATCTCTCTCGCTCTCTTTCTCTCGCACGCTCTCTGTCCTCTGCACATCCGTCGTCTAGGCTATGATGGCGTCTCCTCCCTCTTTTCTGTATGACCTCAAGCCATTCCCCGCCGCTCCCACAAACCCCTCTCTAATATCTCTCTGTCTCTCTCTCAATCAAATACCTCACCGAACTGCCTTTCCTTGTTCTTGTCTTTCCCAGTCGGCGATCAATCACCGGCTCCTCTTCTCATCTTCTCACTGGCCCTGGTAAACCTCAAACCGTCATTTCACTCCATTTTTCTCCTCCTCTCTCCATCACAGTAAACCCTCTTCTTCTCTTCTCCTTAACCCCACCTCCTTTCACTGGCTCCTCTCAACCACTCCTCTATTTTCACGCTTACTGGTGTGCTATTGCATGAAGGTGCTTGCTGAAGGTGCAGATCAAACAAAGTTCGCTATTGCATGAGAAAGGGGCTAACTGGTAATTTATTTTAATTTTGGAAAAAAATTTTACTCCCCTTTCGTGCTTTTCTTATTGGACCTTTGCTTTTTCTGAAAATTTTACAAGAGGAAGGGGTTTCATCATCTGTGAATTCCTTCACCATACTTCTGTTGCGCTCGATATTGGAAGGCAAGGAGCTACAGTGATAAGGTATGCTTTCAACTGTGCAGTTACAATTGCGTTTGATTTCCCTTCGTACTTGTGTGTTTAGACCCACTAACAATGCTTTCCATTGAAGTTTTTGAGAAATATTGGAAAATGTTATTGTTAGGAACTTAAAAGAGTAGATATGCAAGTCTTTATGTTCTTACAGTTCATTACTTTTTTTTTTTTTTTTTAATTTTCAGGCTTTCAATTGGTATATTTAGAAGGTCTGAAAGGTGTTTGATAAAATGCCTCATAGATATTTTGTGTGGGTTGCGAAATAAGCCCAATGAATGTTATTTTTTTAAACATGTTATGAATTACAGCTAGTAGAAATGTTATTTTCTAATTTTATGAAATGTTATTTTGTGTGGCTTTTTACCTGTACTTAAGCTAATTTTCTTTTGGATTTGGTTTTACTTTTGTCCTTTAATGCATTTTTACTATACAGATTCTTGTTCCAATTGCTAACGGCATTGAAGAAATGAAGGATTTATTCATTATAGATGTATTACGCAGAGCCAAAGGTAATGTCAGGGAATTGCTTTCTACACGGTCTAAACTTAGAGATGCAGTCCCATGTGACGAAAATACCCCGCTCTCCTTCCTCTCTAATTTTAACCTTTCTTTCTTGCTTCTGTTTGTGTTCAGAGTGCAGAGGGTAATTTTGTCATTGACGAGTGCATCTCTAAAAATTAGACGTGTAGAGAGCAATTCCCGTAATGTCAGGCTCTGATCGGAAAGGTAAAAAATGACGATAGAATTGGAATCGGAATTCTCTTTCAGCGAATCCTCTGATCGGAACCCTCAAACCCACGAGAATTGATTTCGTTTGACAGTATTCCGTGGGAAAATTTCTGGGCTGCGAATTCTTTCGAAAAACTAAGAAATTTCGCACGATTTCGTTTTGGCAAAGAGAGGCGCTATATAATGGACCAAATTGACCTCATCTCTTTCTTCTCACCGTTAGCTCTCCCTCCTTTCCGTCATTAAGGGTAAAATTGTAAAAAATCAAGCGCTGAATCATTTCCTCTCTTTTCAGCAGGTTTTCGATCAGCAGATTTCAATTCATGTCAATTCTCTCTTATATTGATTCCGATCATGAGATGTCAATTGAAATCATCTCCATTGAACTCTTTTCTACTGAAATCAAATGAAATCTGATTGATGCACTGTTCCGATCAGAGCCTCATTGTGGCTTAGTTGAAAGTACCTTAAGAAATTCTTACCTCAAAAAAAGTTAAAATTGTAGTTGATGATGGAGCAGTGCTTTATTTATTATAGATGCATTTTCTTTTAATCATGAAGCATCAGTTTGTTTTTTACTGATGATGAAGCAGTGCTTAGCATATGCTATGGACTCCGAAGTTGAGGATCAGCATTTCGAGCATGCAACCTCTCCATGAAGCCTTGCCAATACAGGTGGCTGGAAATGGAATAGGGACAGACAGGGAGACCCATGAGGAGGTTATTAGGGGGCGCTGGTACATGAGATAGGGGTTTGGTTATGTGGTATGAGGCGCTGGTACATGGGATAGGGGTATCAGTGCCGTTTATTGTGGAGACAAAATATTTTCCTTTTTGTATGGATGTTGTAATTAGGTTGTGGTTGACACCGTTTACTTCAAAAAAAAGGAAATATATATTAAATGTTATTTAGTCCATAATAAGCATAAAAAATGATGCGAGGCACGATTGACAAGTTTAGACGGTTAAGCCGTTTTGACCGTTTAAATTAAACGCAACGGTTAACTCAACCAAAATTGGTTGCCTTTAAAGAACGCAACGCAAACGCAAATGGAAAAAAAATTTCGTCCATTAAATGAACGATCAACGCAACATCTCATTTGCGTGACTGTTTTGGACGTTACGCAGGCCTATTGATAACATACTTATATCAAATACCTCAAGGTTCAAGCGGTCAAGCCATCAAGTCCAGCCCATTCTTTTAAGACGAAGCCCAAATTTTCCATTTGCACTAAATCCAAAATTTTCTGTCAAAAAATATTCTCTCGAATATTCTGTCTCTTTCTATTCGTCACTTTTCTGAGTCTTCTCAATCTCGCCTCCATGGATGAAACTCTAAGGGGTCGTTTGGATGAGTGGGGAATAGGTAGGAATAGCAAATTCTAGGACTAAATTTAAGGAAAAAGTGAGATTTCGGAAAGCGTGGGAAGAGTGCTATTCCGGGACTAAGAATTTTATTTGGATGGTGAGTTTAGGAATAGCGTTGGAAAGTGTGAAAAGTAGAGAGAAAAGTGTTGTTGGGAAGAGTGTTGTTGGAAATAGTGCTATTTCTGAAATTAGCTATTCCTGGAATTGATAATTGCGTTTGGATGAAAAATTTAGTTCTGGGATTAGCTATTCGGGGGAATAGGCTATTCCCCACCCATCCAAACGATAGCTAACAACTTAATTAACCTATACCTCATCTCTCTCTCTCTCAGACTCTCATTTATCTTTTCTAGTTCTCAGTCCTCCCATCTTTACTCTGCGATGTGCAATTCGAACTATTAACGATTCAAATCGAGTTAGCTCGAATTAATTTCAAATCGAATACAAGCCAAATCTTCCAACTCGGAACCGCTGCACGAACCGAATCGAGTTAGCTCGAATTAGTTTCGAATCGAGTTCGAACTAGGGCTAGCTCGCTCGAACTCGGCTCGTTGCCACCCCTACCTGTCGACGAGGTGGGCGACAACGTGCTTGGAGTCGTGGAGAAAATAGGTGCCTTCGGTGGAAAAAGAGGAGAGACTCGAGTGACTAGTGAGCGGTGCAGGAGGCGCTTAGGAACCCTAAGCTAACCCCTCGTATCCTCCTCCGCCATCCCTCCTTTGCTTTTATAAAATTCCAAACATGATGTAGAATGTTATACGAAATAACGATAATGAAACACCCTGTTCCGATTACCGTTTTGTTTATGTGTCTTTGTACTGGCCTATTCCGTTTTTTGTTTCGTTTACTAAACGAAACCACTTTGTGTTCCATTAACCGTTCTACATACCAGTAACGTGACGGCACAACGTCTATTTTCTTGCAGTTGACAGGCCTAGAAACAACTGATTGTCTCTGGTACATATTATTGCAACAAAAGTAATTTAGAGCAAACCCCATGCGTATAAGAAATCACACAGAATTCAAAAGTACATAAAGCCAAAAAAAGAAAAAGAAAAAAACGAAGGATACAATACCAAAAGGGTACAGAAAAGGCTCGTACTGCATAAGGAATGCAAATCAGTAACAATCTGATCAGTCACTTTTCAGCAATGAGCTTTGCCTTTGCATGCCCTCCCTTGATCTGGTACATCTCTCCGACTCCCATGTGAGCCATCAGTAGCCACACTATGGTAAGCATCTCTCCGCCCTTGCTGAGTTGCCGCACGTGCCCATAACCCCGGCAGTGGCTCGCAGCGTAAAAGAGCATATCTGCCCAAACCTCTGCTATCAGCCACCACCTTGTGTCCTCCTTTTCCCGCTGCAGGCATTCTGCAAGGATGCATGCATCGAACAACACAGACTTGCTCCGGTCCCCTTTAACGTCAACTGGATCTGCAGATGTATTCACATTCATTAGTAGCTTGATTGCGTCTTCTTTTTTGAGGTTCAACCCATATTGCTCGAAAAATCGGCGGGCCTCAGCACATGTGTCACGGAAGCGAATCAGCCCAATCCCTGCTGTGGTTGCTAGCATGGCGGGCTGCATCACAAGTAGGTAAAGCATATAGTCTGATAGTAGCTTGCCCATTCTTTTCCAATGTTCCTTTAAACTTTCCTCTGTAGAGTTATCTGTGGTGGGGCTCTCTGCATAACAAAGCTCAGTTGCTATGTGCCAGAGGAGGAGGCTATGGTCAAAGTCATGGGTGTTAGGATCAATACTCTCTTGTAGGCGTTTGCGTTTCTCCTGATTCATATCTTTTTTCTCCTGATTCATATCTTTAACCTTTTTTTTTAATTTTTGTTTATCCTGATTCCAATCATTCCAATCTTTAACCTCATTAAACTGCAATTCCTTAGCATTGTTTATTTTTTCCAATGCTCTCTGCCCTCGGCTTTGGCACACCTCTTTGATCTCTTCTGTAGTTTTTAGCTTCTTAGACTCTGCACTTATTAGCCGTTTGAAGATGAAGTCTTTTATTTCACCATTTACTTCCTTGTGAGTGACATAGATGGTTTGGTCAAACATTTCGGCGCAGCATATTTTCTTTGCAATCATCTTGCAGAAATGGAACAATGGCTTTATTTTAAATACATGGTAGAAAATGCGGTGGATGATACGCCTATCGGGTTTGACGGGGTTGTCAAGGCAGTAGCTTATGAGGTTTAGTTGGGACATCTTTTCTCCCCATCTCCTATTCCTAATCAGATGGTTCATTTGATCTCTCTTTTTTGCCCACCATTTCCAGCAGGTTGAATTATACCGACACATTTGGGATTCTTCAAGGTAAACGTTGGTCCAATCGGACAAGAGAAGCATCAAAAGCGCAGCTCCATCAAGCACTATAGCCCCGATTAGCAACGTGTAAGTGATAACAATGTCGACTTTTAGAAAACCTTTTTTGTTTAAAGCCACAAAAAATAGAAAGGCTGTTATGATGCATGCTGACCCGATGAAACGAGACACATACCCCTTGTGGGTATGGATGACTGCAGCTTTTGTGTAAGTCACATCATAAATATAGTTCAGTTCCATCTCTACCACTGTAAATGCTTTGTTACTATCAGTGTTCTCAGAAAGGAAGTACTCTTGGCTAATTGCCCTTTCATCAAAGCTGAGAATTAAATCAACAAAGAGACGCCTAAAGTTTTGATAAAATTGGTATGCAATGTATTGCAGGCTGCCCTCCTTAATTGGTTCAAGTCTTTTTTCCCCCTTATCTATAGGTATTTCGATCTCTGCAGGGAGCTTAGCTTTCAATTTTGCATCATACTCTTCCATAAGCTTGGCATAGTTAGGGCCAGGAACCGGTTCACCCAGCACAGATTCACGAAAACCATCTACACTTCCACAATAGAGAGAGTATGTACGTTCCCCGTACTTGAGGATCCCAACAACAAACATTAACATCGAGGCTGGTATCAAGTGGTTACCAGACAGTGAACAAAAAAACACCACTGATGCTGCAAAGAGCTCAAACAATAGCCCAATAAAATGCCGAAGCCAAAGCTCCGCATCTTCTATCGAGTAAGCAGTTATTGTATCAGGCCCACCAAGATGAAGAAGCAGGAATGGTGCCCAAAATGCGAAGATGATTGGGCTGGAGGAAGAATCGGAGGCTGGTGCTGGGTGCTTACCACCCGAAGCACGGCTTCCAATGGTTGAAACAGACAGTGAAGCATTGCCATTGCTTGAGCCTAGGAAAATTCAACAGTAAATTTTTGTTATCAGCTTGGTTTTATATTTTTAATATCACCACTGTAATGATTAAATTTTTTTTTTTTGTGTTTTTGTTTTCCATGTTAAGTATTTCCGTTATTATCATTTTTAATGAAGTCATCTTATCTGTTTTGGAAATGTGACAGATTTGGTCAACCTAAATTATATCCATCGTAATTTATATGACCCAATTCCAAAGACCAGTTATGGCTGTATTTCTCAACCATATGATAAAATTTTATTTGGTCTCGTACCAACCAAAGAAGTTTAAAAGTCACCTTCGCCATGCTATGCTTGTGAAGCAAGTAGCTATATGCCTGATCTACCGAAAATCCGATCTGGTTTGGAGGAAAATCTTATATCTATTCATGTTGCGAAATATATATTTTTTTTTTTAACCGGGCAACAAATGTATTAATACGAGGTACTTCTATTCTGTTAATTTAAATTAAACAGTTTATAAAAGTAGCTTGGTGACAATACCTATGTTGCCCATATTGTTGAGGAGAAGACCTAGAGCCAAGTCGGCAATCCAATCTGCAAGCAGGTAGAAGGACCACACCAAGAAGCGAGGCAGACGGGAGGCGGACCTTCGTCTCAATGGGGCCATGAAAATGAGGCATAGTTGTATGCCGAGGCTGATCAGCACTGCCACTCGGATCTCCCAATCAGTGTACTTTTGTGGTACGGGTGGAGTGAAGCCCATTTTTGGTTGACTTGTTTGGTTCAGTTATCCCCTGTCGTGATCAGAATTACATGTACACATAATTTTACATTAATATATGTAATATATATGTCAACAGATTTAGAGAAAAATAATCTCTACGTAATGAAATATCATGTCTATTAAAAAAAATTGACTTCTGATAGTAATCTGTCTATATAACCACACTTAAATTGTTTTAAACGATCCCTCTTTGTGATTTTTTTGATAGTAATCTGTGTATATGCACTATATATTTAATTTTGTGGTAATACAGTAATTAACTAACTTAGCCTTACGTGGTCATTCTTAAAGTGTAATTAACTTTCTACAAACTTGAATACAGTAATAAGGATGTGCTCCACAATTATCTCTTTTTTTTTTTTTAAAAAAAAAAGGGGGGGGGGGGGGGGGGGGGTCGAGGTTCGTTTATCCCCAAAATCGGAGGGTATGAGGTCGGAAGTTGGCGCAGTGTATTTTATGTCTTTCTCTCACTGCGACACCTCCTGTAACGTGAAAGTTCTTTACCTCTCATTCTGGAGCGAGTAACAACATTATGGACACTTGCAGTCAAATTATCTTTTCATCACCATCGGTTCCCTTCCTTCTTGATTGACGATCGTACACAACAGCGCTCTGTTTCTCTCGTCTATCAGAACTCGTCGTACAAAAAGACACAAATAGATGATCGGATTTATTTTTCACGTCTAGTGTAGAACAAGGGAGACGCACAGGTTCCTTGGTTCTCGCAAAAGGACAGTACCAAGGTACTACTACCAACTAAGCTCCGCATCCTACATTACAATATAGACAGAGGTTCTTTGCTCTTGCTAAACTACGATCAAAACCTCAATTGCTTTGACCTGTATAAAACTAACAAAATGTACTTATATTTTGCTTACATTTTAAAGTACCACTGTGAGTCTTTACATAGATTCTTTTTATTTGTTTAATGAAACTTAATATGAAAAAATTAGAGAGTACGTACACACATAATGGATATAGAACTGTGTACGGATTGTCTTCGTACACATGAGTCATTTTTTGAGATCTAAAATTCAAACAATCAATCCGAACTGTTCAAGTTGTTCTCCATATTGAAAAATCCTTGGATACCAAATTTTATATTTTTTCGATTTTTTTTACTATATATTTCAGACAAACACTATAATTGGAGTATTTCAGACCCTCCAATTTGAAAAATATCATAATATATAATAAAAAAATTCGAAAAATTGTAAAATTTGGTCTCCAAAAATTTTTCAATATGGATAATAACTTGAACGATTCGAATTGACCGTTTGAATTTTAGATCTTGAAAAATAACTCATGTGTACGGAGATGATCTGTACACATGAATGTATTTTATCCATTCACTATATTATATATTATGTTCGATATTGAATACGAGTGACGAACTAAACTTGTCACTCTCATTGCCCTTCTCCACTGATTTTTCTAGAGCAAGAAAAAGAGAATGATAGAAACAATTTACATTGGAAAGAAAGATACATACAAACAAAGACTGAAATAGTTAAAAGAAGTACCTGATTCAGAAAATGCATGAGAAGATGCAATAATAGTGTTGTAGTACTCAGTTACCAAGTGAGAAAACACTCAACAAGACTATATATATATATATCCTGAATAAAAAGACAAACAATATAAGCATATGACCGTACAAAGAAAAAGAACAAAGAAAAAGAAAAAGTAAACAGATGCTAAAGAAATCTCTGTTTGCGGGAGCTACTGCTGGAATGATCCGAACTAATGCCTCGGATTTTTTTTTTTTAATTATTATCAACATTGGAAATAAACATAGAGTGATTATAGACCATGCAACAACATTCGCAAGAACAAATATTTTGTGAAACTTTAGTTTGACTATTCTACAATTTTTATAAAAAAGGAAACAATATGATAGCTTTTAAATATGAGAAGGGACATATATTAACACCCAATTTATATGAAAACAGCGACAACTGATAAAATGATTATAAAATAAAAAAATATAAAATTGTAGGAATGTTTTTTGTAGTTTAGATAGATTGCATATTAACATTGAGGAAATTTGAAATGATTTAGTCACCGGTATAGTGACGATAACATGTAATTGTTAATTTTTCAAACGTTTTGATGGATGATTAGTACAATTTTCAAGTCGATAATATGATTATAAAATATCTGGAATTTATTTTTTTTTAATTTTGATTTTTTTTTCAACTCCGCCTGTATTAAACTTTGCTTGCATTGTTTAGTACAGCTCAGTCCCAAGTCCAAGTAAAAGGAGGAGGGTTGTGATAGGCTATGCGAGCCAACGTAAAAAAAACCCAGCTATCTCCATGGAAATGAAATCCAATCAGTTCTGGTGATTTGGTGACTTTTTTGGATTTCTTTTCTAGTCTGCCCCAACTTGTTTGTGATAAAAGACTTAGTTGTTTGTTGTTGTTGTTGTTGTTGTTGTTGTTGTAATTTTAATTTTTTTTAATCCGTTGTCACGGTTTCGATAGATCGTTGTTTTGCAGAACTTATTTATTTGAATATTTCATAATAATGTACCTGGTTTATATGTAGACGAACATACATTTTTTATTGCCTGCATGTGTCCAAAATATAAAAAAGTTTGTGTAACTTAGAGAGCTGAAAGTCTTGATTAATTAACATGAGTGATAAGTGAAATCATGCACCTTACCATTTGTACCATTTTAATAAAAAAATGAAAAATGGAGCTGGGAGCACCCTTTTCATTTCTTACGCTCCGCGTATCCTCTCCTCTCACTTCCGTACCCTCCCTCTACTTCTGTTTCCCTCCCTCTTCTCTCCTCTTTCACATGCTTCTCTCCCTCTACTCTCCTCTCCCCTATTTAATACCTAACGCGTTTCTCCCTCTCTCCTCTCTTTTGTCCTGTGATTCTTATTTCTCTTATTTGCACCATATACATTTATATTAAGTTGATTTATTTATTGCAATTAACACATATATGTTTACCATTTGATTCCTTATTATATCTAATAAATGCTTACAATTTGTTACACCTAAATGAACATTTATATCTATAACAAAATCTCTTATTATAACTACCTGAACTTTAATACTTTTAAGATGATCCCTTATTATATCTAATATATGCACTTATAAGATAAACCTTTATCACGACAAACTGATCATTTACGATTATTAGTCGCTCACTTATTATAATAATTTTAAGACTAGAAAATAGAGAATTTAGAACGAAGTGAGGATTTAGAAAATAAAGGAGAAGGGAGAAGTATTAGATCAGAATAGGAAGGAGGGAGGAGAGAAAGAATTGCTGGAGGGAGGGAGGGAGAGAGAGGGGGAGTCGCTGGAGATAGAAACGGGAATAAGCTAAAGCGAAGAGAGGGAGATTCGCGTGAGAGAGAGGAGTTAACGCGTGGAGTCAGATCCACATGAGAGGGAAGGAGAGAGAGACACTGGGATGACTAAGATGGTATTATGAAGGATGGTTGTATGTAATTTTCATTAATTAATGCTTGTGTTTAGTTAATCATAAATGCATATCTCTACTACTTATAAATGCACGCATACGAAGGGTGCAAACAATTCATATAAAATAAGTAAACATGTCATATAAAAGGGTGTTAAACAATTCTTATATCAATTATGGACCATTGATTTGATTTGATCAGTAGTTTAGATTAAGGTCAGACTTTTTATAGAAAAATTTAAGTTACTACCAAATTAGCTATTTATTTAAAAGGAAAGACTAAATTATTGATTTTACCGTATCTTTATTGTCTAACATGTAAAGTTTTATATGAAACAAAAATAATATCAAAATTTTTTTTTTTTATTTGCCCGCATATTGAGGGCATCTTTTGCTAGTGTTTAAAATAATTGGCTTAACCCTCCTTCATGATGATACACTAAACACATGCAGTCATTTTTTAAATAGATAAAAGAGAGTAATGCTACAGAAAGTCAAATACGTTTGACACCTGGCCCGTCAAATGCGATCTTATCTCAATTTTCATGGTTACAAATGCTGATTCAAACCGTTCAATTTATTCTTCATAATGAAATATTCTTGAAGATCAAATTTTATATTTTTTAATTTTTTTTACTATTTATTTGAATTTTAAAAAATCTTCAATCTAATTAATTTTGGACCTTTTAATTTTAAAAAATCCGAAACAAAATAATTAAAATTTTGAAAAAAAATATGAAATTTGGTCTCTAAAAATATTTCAATATGAAGATAGTATTGAGTTGTTTGAATTGGTAATTTTGATATTTCAATAGTTGAGTTCAAAATTGTGTTTGACGTCAAACGCATTTGATTCTAGCATTTATCAATAAAAAAAATCTGACTCTAGCATTTATCAATAAAAAAAATCCCAAGCATGAATTCCAAAAATAATTAAATGTGAAATGCTAGATTTCTACAAGTAAGATGGATGTGTAGATTCTCTATAGCCGTTCTTGCTTTTTTTTTTTTTCAAATTTGAAACTACTAATTCAAACTATTCAATTTCATAATTAATTTTTTTTATTTTTTGAAAGATTTTATTATTTGTTCGAAATTGGTAGCAACTTCATGATATAAGAATTATGGAATCCAAAAACTTAGTAAAAAGTTTAAGAAGTATCATGCAATTTAAGTTTATATAAATTTTCGATATGATAACACATTGAAGTTCAATTTAGATTATTTGAAGTTTGAAACTCAAAACAACCACAACAGCTGTCCTATATTTAGAACTTTTGCATTTTTTTTTCAAATTAAATTGCAAATAATAACATGTCACACAATTGGAGGTTAGTGACGTTAGTCCATACAAGATCCAATCTCAGGGATACCGACATAATGAGCTTCATTACACAAAGCCACTTCTTTGAGACAGCACAAAAGAAAAAACAACAGATACAGAAACAAAGAATCCAATGTAGCTCATATATGCGTATTCATTTTAGTACTAGGGTTGACAAATATTAAAAAATGAAAATATTAATGTAATAACTTAAAATAATTGAAGAAACAAATAGAAAAAAAATCAAAATTATAAATTATTAAAGAGAGAGGGAATTTCTCAGGAAGCACGAATCTTACTTTTCATGCATTAGAGATTTTTATATATGGTAAATTGGTAACATATATAACATAAAATTTTTGTAATTTGGGCAAAATTTACTTGCATATTCCTATTTTTCTCTCTCTATCTATTTTTTTTTTATAAAGATGAATCAAGTATACCAATTTTAATATTCATAAGAAATTTTTAAGTCAGATCTAGAACTCGTGTTTAAAGACGGGTCGTTACTTATTATTATTTTTATCTTCCAGTTATTTTGTTAATTTATGATTTTATACATGGTCTTTATTTAACTGTGAAGTCGATTTTAAGTAATTTCACCTACATTAGAGACGGAATTACGACAATTTTACTATACCTTACAAGCAACAAAATGATTTCCAGAAACTTGTCAGAATAAGTGAGATCTCATGATAAGATTTTATTTTTTTCTTACTAAAGATGTTAGCTTCCAGTTCGCAATGACGATGTCATAATGTTGCCTTTTTACTATAATAAAAATCAAAATTAAAAATTTTCTTTAGGCTTGGTTTCGAAAATTGACAAAAAAAATTGTAAAATGAGATTATTTTAACAAAAAAGTTTGAAACATAAATACATATACTTTTAAGCATTTTAAAAGGATACAACATGAAAAATATGATTCATCTTAATAAATAATTCGCTTATGTGTAAAGCCTTATATATATATAAAATATTTTACTTTGAAGCTCTTCTTATATCAACTATTACTTAGGAGGGGATCCACCAGGAATCGACGCCTATATTGGGTAATTATAACTTGCCAAGGGACCAGGAATCGACATTCAATAGAAACTTGTAAATTACGATACTACCCCCACCTGCTCTAGTTGTGCTTTCCTTCCACTGAGTGACATTCTCTGATTCTCTTCTGTCCTTTTCTTTATTAAAGTTCATTCCTTTCTGATTTTCGACACGGAGTAGGTTTCGCTTTGCATTGCTTTTGGTTATTTCTCGCGAGAGGAGCCTTTATAGGTATTCTCCAATTCCTTTTGCCTCTTTAATCGTTGCAAGATTTCTGAAATTATTCAGTGGAATAGTTCGTGGTTTTCTTCACTAAGAAGGCACCTTAAAAACTCACTGGTAAAAGAGTTCAACTTTGAAGTAGATAAATCTATTCGCTAAATGTGAAAAAGGGATTTGAAGGTGGATTTGGTTTCGGATTAAACTGCTTTTAAGATCTTATTGTCCTGTCCTGTTTTACTAGCACTAAGCAATACCTGTACCAGATTTGATTAGCAATTTGTACCCTGAACAAAATCAAACTTACTAAAATCTACTAATTGAGTTACAAGAGGTTGATCTCTCATTCATAATCTATTGTGGTATGAGTACTGGGCCAATTAGTCATATATAACTTTATCCGTTTGCGCTTCCACAATTAAGTTCATGTTGGTTACATTAAGTTTATTTGTGCAGCTTGTGAACCGAAATGGAAGACAGCAATGCCGAGATTGAATTTCTTCAGAAACAATTTTATATTCCAAGTTACTTTCTGGACAGGGAATTACCGACTGTCATCGTTACTTCTGCACCAACCTGTCCAGTAATCTTCTTCATAAACACCAAAAGTGGGGGCCAGCTAGGTGCAAGCTTGCTTCTGACATGTTGTCAGATCCTCAACCCCCTTCAGGTTCTTTCTTTCTTTTGTTTAATTAGTGTTTGCCACATGTCCAATACACTGCAAATGAATAACTGAACAGCTTAAAAGTCAAACTGCTAGGTCTTCGATTTAGGGCAGGATGTTCCAGATAAAATCTTGTGCAAGATTTATGGCAATCTCGAGAGATTGATATCCAATGGAGATAATAAAGCTGCAGAAATTAAGAAGCAGCTGAGGTTAATTGTGAGTAATTTAATTTATTGTTTTGTGATTTTTACTATCTGTTGATTTTGTTAATCCAAGTATTTGATTTGAACAGGTAGCTGGTGGTGATGGTACAGCAAGTTGGCTGTTTGGAGTAATTAGTGATCTTAAATTGGCTAATCCACCTCCTATTGCTACAATTCCTTTGGGAACAGGAAACAATATTCCATTTTCTCTTGGTTGGGTATGTCTCTATTTGTGAGTAATTGTAAAGTTATGCATCTCATCTAGTCTGAGATTGTTAACAAAATTAAAAATTTTGACGATGTACTAATAGGGAAAGAAAAATCCAGGAACGGACAGACAATCTATCATATCAATTCTAAGCAAAGTATCGGGTGCCAGAGAAATGAAGATTGATAGGTGCTTGTTTTTCTTTCATTTTATAGAAAATATAATTGATTCCATGTCTGATAATGCTTCTTTTGGAAAATCAGCTGGGATATTGTTATGAGTATGCGAGGCCCGAAAGTTTTACCTTGTGATGCATTTGCACCGGTTGAGTTGCCTCAGTCATTAGGGGCACTCCATCTTGTGCCCAAAACAGATTCTGAGACCATGGTAAAAGACCAAATTGCCTATATGTTTTCTACTTATTTCTGTATATTCCTTCATTTATGTGCTTGACAATGACAGCGATGCATGTTCCTGTTTATCTCCTTAGGATAATAATTTTGCATTTCGAGGGGCTTTTTGGAATTACTTCAGCATGGGTAAGCTCATTTTTTTGGTGGTCTACTAATGCATGTAATTATGTCATACTGATTTAACTGTTTTGATAACAGGAATGGATGCACAAGTATCATATGCTTTTCACTCTGAGAGAAAGTTGCATCCAGAAAAATTCAAGAACCAGCATCTGAATCAGGTGGCTTAAATGTCCCACATTACATATTGAAATGACAAGATCATTTGTATATTTAGAGTATTAGCCATCTGTTGATTATAAAATAAGTGTTTACTGTTGCTAAAAAAAAACCCTGGAATAATAGTTTCATCTGTAGTGCAGAGAAGATATGTTAAGCTAGGTTGCACGCAGGGCTGGTTTTGTGCTTCTATGTTTCATCCTGAGTCCCGGTATTTACTTTTTCTTTATCTGTGTAATCATGACAGAATATTTACATTACCAAAGGGCCTATTTGGCTTGATCTTTACCCATGAAAACATATGGGAAGTATGGCCCAGTGGGAGTTATGCCAATAGATGTTTAGTGAGCTCCATCGCCTTCCCTTCTAGGGTAATTTTCATAGTGGAAGCACCATGAGAATGCCATTAATCAGAAATTGAACAGTTTTTTCTGGACATTTCTATTCCCATTCTGCCCTTGGTCTTAATAAAAAACAATATTTGACTTAATGTTCCCATTGAATCCCATCTGCATGATTCTGTGGTTACTGAACACACCCTAAAGGAATGAAAAATGTATGTTTTGCATTGATCTTTGGTCTGGTTTGGTCAATCTCATTGCATTTCTGTTTCAAGCTAAATGTTCATGCATTTCAGTCTCTGTTCATTTGGATTGAGCTGATTTAAGTCTTGGGTTAATGATTAGCTTAAATTGGGTTGTGTTGGTTAGTTTTCTGGTTAGTTGGCCTCCAGTTGTTTCATATTGGGTTATTGTATGGTCAGGTTTGGTATCCGTCAGATTTTTTTTTTTTTTTTTTTTTTGGTTCAGATTTTTCTGCACCTTAGTTGATCAGCAGCTTCATTATGATTCAGATTGCTTAAAAATTTAAGTTGTGTATACAGTAGAGAGGGAGTTATTTGTATTACATAAACTTTTTATGTACCAAGTTGCACAATGATCTAATCCAAATCAATTTGATATTGTTTATGCCAAACTATAAAATTATTAGAAGGTGGTTCTCTAGCTTTTGGTAACTAGCAATCTGATTGGATGTTGTATAATGAAAAATATACAGGAACATATCGCAACTTGCAAAGGTAAAGATTATGAAGAATCATGGCCATTGGGAAAAGCTGAATATTCCCCATAGGTAAGTTTTAATATACATTTGACTTGTATTACGGTGTGTTTTCATAAATCTGATATCTGATCTGCAATGTGCAGTATTAGGTCAATAGTATGTCTAAACCTGCCTAGCTTTTCTGGTGGATTGAACCCTTGGGGCACACCAGATAACAAGAAGCAAAGAGATGTGAGTTCTAATGTGTTTTTCTTTATTTTTTTTTATTTCTATTATATTTCTTTTTGTTGGGCAGGGGGTGGGGGGGGGGGGGGGGGGGGGGGGGGGGGCTTTATTTTCTTGGGGGTAGGAAAGGGGAAGAGGGCATTGGATGATGACTGATGAATGTCATTTTTCTACAAACTTGGTTTTGTACAGAGGAATTTAACAGCTCCATTTGTTGATGATGGCCTTCTTGAGATTGTTGGATTTAAGGATGGTTGGCATGGACTTGTTTTGCTTACTCCCAAGGGGCATGGTACTCGTCTTGCCCAGGTACTGTACTATCATTGCTCTTCATGCTAATACTGTACTGGTCCAGCATATAGATGTGCTATACACGACAAAATAAATTTAAAGAAAGAACAACAAACAATCAACTCTGATTAATATATTTGTAATGTAAAATTTATTTTATAACCAGTTAGTTTGTATGACATACGGGGTATGGAATTTGTTCCGGACTGCATCAAACTTTCTTATGAAAAAATCATCCTAATTTGCATTGTTTGGACATCATTATCATTAAGGAAAATTGTTGACCATTGTTTCATGTGCTCATTGTTTTGCAACTGAATAGATCTTTATGAAATAATTTGCCTAAGCTACGTAAAGGTAGTTAGCTTCTTTCTTTGCAGACCACTGGGACTTGCAACAATATCTAAAACAACTACATGCTCCTTTTTCCATGTAGGCACATCGTGTCAAATTCAAGTTTCGTAAGGGGGCGGTTAATCATGCATACATGCGATTGGACGGGGAACCATGGAAACAACCTCTGCCAGAGGATGATGGCAAGGTAGTGGTGGAGATCTCTCATCTTGGTCAAATCAGGGTCCTTGCAACTGAAAATTGTATTGCTAGAAGCATACACAATGGTTCTACTTCACACTTGACTGAATCTATGTATGAATTGTCTGAAAGCACTGAAAGCATCATTACCTAAAAGAGGATGCTTTGATGGTTTAGTAATGTTTTGCTTTGTGCCTATCTCTTTTTTTTTTTTTTTTTTTTTTTTTAACTTCTCTTGTGAGTAAGGCGTGATAATGATCCAGATTAGATAGTAGCTAACCTTTTGATTGCTTCCTTTACAGTACTGTTAATATGTGAATATGAAGTTGAATTAACAGGAGATTTTGTATTGATATTGAGATATTTCACGTATTTGTTTATTTTTTGTGAAAACATTTTTTTACAATATATTATATTTTATACATGTGCAAAATTTCAAATGGTGTGCTTTTTTTTTTTTTTGAGGGTCAGGTATGTGTCCTACCCGTGTTATGTGGATGGTTTCAGAGCCAATGAAAACCACTGGTTCAACGTCAGATCCTTCCTCTTGTTAGAGTGGCAATGCCTACTTTCATTGAATGAAGCCATTAAATCAACCTCTCAATAATGTTCAGATTCCAACAAAAATGATGTGCTTTCATGCAAGTTATTTACGTTATTTAATACCAACCATTAATTACTTGTCTATGTTAAAGCCGTGATGATTTACTAAAAGCTTTATTTCATACTATAATTCTGCTATTATTATGGCAAACGTACAGTTAAGCCATATTTTGAGAGTTGCATATGTCGCCACACTCAATGTGCTCATTCCCACTTGCACGGATTTAGTTTGAAAGAGCCATATAGATAGTAAATTTGGTCTGTGACTCGGATGTATGGTTAGCATTAGTCCTGACTTGAAAGCTCTGATAAGTGAAAAACTGAATGTCAAAGTTGTATTGTACCAGGCACAAATTTATGCCATTCTACCTGAACAAAACGATCCAGGCTTGCTTAGGATTCTCCAATTGAATCCGTACATGAAAGAGAAGCTGAACCGACAAATGATTGTGCCCAAGCATAAATCGGTTATGATATTTTTTTTTTTGAAGAAAGAGGGAGGTCTTTGCCATCCAACTTTTTCTGAAATTAAAGATGCATGCAGGGCTTGAACCCTTGACCTCTTGGAGGCCAACCTAGTGCTCTTACCACTGAGCCACTAGGTCACAAAATCGGTTATGATATAATCATGACACTAAATAACACCTTTTTCTTTGTGGGATCCTTTCCATCTTCCTCTTTAATACAACAAGGACTTGTGTACCTTTGGGAAGGAGCAATATATCCGGACATCTGATCCTGTTGGATCTAGGCCCGTGAACAATTGTTGTGGTATCTAAGTACCTCCGCTGCCCGCTGGCTGGTGATCTGAGGAGGAAACAAATCTCAGTGTACCATGTAACAAAATAATAAAGAAATACTGAAGAGAAATTTTAGTGAAAGTCTTTTAGTTAAAAACTTTGTTTCAAAGGTTCTTTTATCCCTAGAAGGCTAGAACAATATCAAGGTATCAAGCGGACTCTGACTCTGTGCGAAAAGACTTATACAGAGCCAGTCTTGCACAAAATTAATATATTTATTGATGATCAGTGATCACATGTATAAAATAAATAACTAACAGAATTTTAAAAAGGAACCCAAAAACCTATAGGAATTTATAGAGAGCAAAGAGAAACCATTTTTAATTACATTTTTAGGTTCTATTAATTACTTTGTAGAAAAGTCTTTGCGTGTTTCGGATTGGTTTCGTTCTCAATGTGATAAGGCTGTTCGTGATTTTTTGGTAAGATTTTCAAACCTTCTCAGAAGCTGTTCACATGTGCGATCCTCTAGTCCAGGCAGATATGTTTGACCTGCACCAACTTTTGGCGTAGCAAAACCAAACAAGAAATTTCTGGCTTCATCTCACGGGTTTTGAATTTCTTTAATTTGTAATATAATAATTACTCACTTTGAATGAATGAAATATTAAAATATTTTACATTAGAAAATTAAAAAGATAAGAACAAAATAAATCGTTGAAATCTGATAGTGACATGGTAATTGAGCTGATGTGGCCAGAATAAAAAGACTTGCTATATAAACCAGATCGAAAAGGATCACATTTTTCCCGTAGGAATTTGAGACCAACTGTTTTTGAAAATTCTTCGTATCACATCCATCTAATGACTACCTCTTTTCGCTAGCTTTCTCCACTTGACTTTTCAATTTAGTTCATCAGCATCTCACTCTCTTCCTTTAAATTTCAATCAACTCTATCCACCTCCTGAAGCCTTCCTCTCTTACACTCTCTCTTCCTCGCTCTCTCCCTCTCATTTCTCAAAATGGCAGGTGGGGCCGTTGTTAGTGCTACTGGGGGAAAGGATTACCCTGGCAAGTTAACTATGTTTGTTTTCCTGACATGCATAGTTGCTGCCACTGGTGGTTTGATTTTCGGCTACGATATTGGCATTTCAGGTTAATTATATCTGCCTACAGTTAGAGAAAACAAAGACAGCAGCATCATTTCTTTTATTATTTTGTTTCCAATGTTTTGATCAATTCATTTGCATGATTAACTTGTAGGTGGTGTAACATCCATGGACCCATTCTTGAAGAAGTTTTTTCCCTCAGTGTACCGAAAGGAAAAAGAGGATACCAGCACAAACCAGTACTGCAAGTTTGACAGCCAACTACTGCAAACATTTACATCTTCACTGTACCTGGCTGCTCTGATTGCGTCATTCTTTGCATCGACTGTTACCAGACTGTTTGGAAGGAAGTGGTCCATGTTTGGTGGAGGCCTTGTGTTTTTAATCGGTGCTGCTTTGAATGGTGCTGCTGAGAATATTTTCATGCTAATTTTCGGCCGTATTCTTCTTGGTATTGGTGTTGGATTTGCCAATCAGGTAAGAATATTGCATCATTTGTGCTTAAAATTTCTCATGTGTAAAACAGTAAGAGTTCATCATCTTCCTTCGTAAGTAATACATCCATGGCTTATGTGAGGTTTATGTGAGGTTTGGTCCTCTTCCATATGTCATGAAGGATATTGCATATAGTAATTACCTCCATTCATTCAACATTTCAACTGAAGATAATCCGAATTTTCCAACTCTGAGGTAGCGCTTGCCTTTCTTTCTCTGGACTTCTTTGACTTGTGACTTGTGAGTCATTGAGGTTGCCATTTTTTCTTCGGGACTTGGTTGACTAGCTATAAGCTATATATAGTTGTCGTATTATCCCTTTTTTTTGTTACATTTTCCAACATATTCAGTTATTCACTGAATACATTACCTAAATTTGCTGAAAATTTGGTTTATCTAATATATATACTTATCATGACTATTGAGACTTGAGAGAGTTTAAGAAACTATAAATTTTGACTGAAGGGTTAGTGGTACTAGGCTACTAGCTAGTCCAAGCTGACGTATGTAACTGGTATAACTCTTTTCTTGTATTTACATATGCAAGTGGCGGGCCACATTTTTTGAAATTTGAGAACAGAAACATCACCTATTTTGACTGCTTATGCGTTAGCTAGTGAAATTGTATTACAATTAATGTAAAATATTTTGGCTTTATACTAGATTTTTAAGGAAGTGAGCTTCCTAATTATTTGTCTAATAGCTAGGGGCGCCTATGTTTCACGGATACTTGATGCAAAATACTCCTGTGCCTGCATAGCACCCGTATCCGATACCGATTGTCGTGCGATTCGCATCCACTACTCCACATGGTGAATCCCATTATATTAATGCATTGGACTGGTGGATTTGGTCTAAATTCGTCAAGATACGCGTTGGATTCAGTTTTTAGTATTTTTAATACATTTTTTAGTTGAAACTTGAAAAAATAGAATGCATTCTACTGTTCTATTGTTGAATTAAAAAAAATAAAATAACAAAAAACTGAATAATATAGCATATACACTATAGTGGTAGTTGAACTTTAAAATAATATCAAATATATAAATATAAAATATGATTTTTTTTATTATTTTATATATATATACTTTCATATTCTAATTTTTTTGAAAAATGATGTATTTCCGAACCCGCATTGAATCATTATATTCTATAGGTCACAACACAGGATTTCATAAATCATAAACGATAGATAAATGAAAATATAAAACACAGATAATATCTTTTGTCATATGTTAGTAGAGTCTATATGTTTTCTCCCAGCGTTTTATGCGGATCCGTATTTTTTAGTTTTGTCAAAAATGTTTTAGAATATTTTAGTACGAATCTCAAAGTAAACCGATGAAGCAGATATGTGCTGAATGCGTGATGCTTGGGCTGCGGTCAGCTCAATTTGTGATCGTATTTTCAAGTCCATAAGGCTTCACTTAATTTCTCCAATTGTACTACTTTTATTGAATTTGAACATATCAAACACGAAACGGAAATGGAGGGAAAAGAGGCACACAAAAAATTGTTAAGTTCACCCAAAAAAAAAAAAAAAAACAACAACAACCAATTTGTGAGACCATGTTAAGGAATTAATGAAAAATCATTACATATCTTTCTGTTAACCAACGACTGTCAACATGTGTTTGATTTTTAATAAAATATTGAATTTTCAAAACAAATGCATAACAATGTTGGCCATAAAATGTGAACGGACACTAATTAAGTGGTGGAAACTACAAATTAGTGTGACGTTTTGTGCCACATGAATATATTTTAGACTATCTATTTTAAAATATTTTATTGAATTATAATTTTTTTCCTTATTATTGACGCAAATTAAGTCAGTCCGTCAATTGCAGCCTTTTCTCTTTATTTTTACCAAAATTGAGAGAGACATCTCCCCACAATTAATGAGAGCGTAAAACTATCTTTAATTTCACATTTCTACTTTTCTTGCATCGAATAAATGAGACGAGTAAACTCCGTAACAAAGAATATTGACTTGTTTACTCTATTAATTCCATTGATTTCTAGATTGCAAAAGCATCCTAGCTAACACCTTATCTTATTTACTTTACAGTCTGTGCCAGTGTACCTATCTGAGATGGCCCCGGCACGGCTCCGTGGCATGCTCAACATGTGCTTCCAGCTCATGATTACTATTGGCATTCTTTGTGCAAACCTAATCAACTATGGCTCAGACAAGATAAAGGCCGGATGGGGCTGGCGTTTAAGTCTGGCACTGGCTGCTGTTCCTGCTGCCATCATAACCCTTGGATCTCTTTTCCTTCCAGACACGCCCAACTCTCTAATTGACCGTGGCTATGACGAGGCTGCTCTAGGGATGTTGCGTCGCATACGTGGCACTGATGATATCAATGAAGAGTACAATGACCTTGTTGTTGCCAGCCAAGAGTCAAAGAAGATCCAGCATCCATGGGCTAACATACTGAAACGCAAGTATCGCCCACAGTTGACAATGGCCATAGCGATACCTTTCTTCCAGCAACTCACCGGCATCAATGTGATCGAGTTCTATGCCCCGGTTCTCTTCAAGACTATTGGATTCGGCAGCAATTCATCCTTGCTTTCTGCAGTGATCATAGGGCTTGTTAATGTCCTCTGTACACTTGTTTCCATTTTCACCGTTGATAAGCTTGGTCGCCGCAAACTGTTCTTGCAAGGTGGTACCCAGATGTTTATATGCCAGGTACTAATCAACATAGGAAAAAAAGAACTACAAGAATTGATTATTTGTGCTATAATAAAATCAACAGAAATTCTATAAATTATAAATAGCTTGTTAATAATGTTTCATTTGTGCTTCTAACAGGTGATTGTGGGGACTCTGATTGCCATTAAGTATGGGACCAGCGGCGAGGGACACATACCGAAGACATATGCAGCCTTTGTGGTAGTTTTCATTTGCATATATGTGGCCGGCTTTGCGTGGTCATGGGGCCCTCTAGGTTGGCTTGTGCCGAGTGAAATTTTTCCTCTAGAGATTAGGTCTGCCGGCCAATCAATCAACGTGTCAGTCAACATGCTCTTCACCTTTGCCATTGCACAAGCTTTCCTTTCCATGCTCTGCCACTTGAAGTTCGGCTTGTTCTACTTCTTTGCCGGGTGGGTGGTCATAATGACTATCTTCATTGCATTCCTGTTGCCCGAAACAAAAAATGTGCCGATTGAAGAGATGGTCGTCGTCTGGAAGAGGCACTGGTTCTGGGGAAAATTCCTTGCTGACGAGGACGTTCATGTTAGTGGTAAAGCAGTTGAGATATCTAATGGCAAGCCCAAGGGTGCCGGAGTATGATCATGTATTTGCTCACCTGGTTTGATGGTATAATGTGATTCATTCAGTTCACGTACACATGTGACTATAAAATTGCACGCCTGGTTTGGTATAGCCGTATAGGGCATACAGTGTTATTAGTTTGGATCTTTGTAGGGTAGTTTAATTAGTGGTTAGTGCTTCATTGTCTTAGAATTCAAAATTTAAGTAAGGAAAAAAAATACAGGTATATATAAACATTAGAAAGGGCGTTTATATATATTCTATGTATACAAAGTATGTGATTTGTAATCGAATGATCTTGACTTAATTTGATGCTATGAGTCGAAAATTTAATCCTGTCTTCTAACATGAGGCGGGAGGGAAATATATAAATATATATATACACACACACACACACACAAATATTTTCCTCCTCTTTTCCGTACATCTGTGAGCGAAAAAAAAAAAATAAAGTAAAATTTTGACTGTGTATAATTTACTTTTTTATGTACAGAAAATGAACTATGCTATACATGACTCATTTTTTTTTTGCGCATAAAAAATAAAAATAGTAAATTATTTATACATTAGATAAAATATGGACCAAGTATTTTGAATGATGGAGCAAAAAATTAATAAATAAAAGTGGAAATTTAGAAAAAAATAAAATAAAAGTGGCAATTTAGAAAAAAAAAATAGTGAAGTAATTAGAAATAGATAAATAAATTAATATTGAAATAAACTAATGCAGTACCGAAGAATAGCCGCTTGGGCGGTTGAGCCATGCTTTTCATACCAGTCAACGGTCAATTTAGTCAAGCATTATGCAAAGTGACTACACTTACTGATGTATGAGTTTGTGCTTCTTATAATTCTTGATTTTTCGTTTGGGTGCCTTAATTGAGGCAGCGTACATTGACCGGCACCTAGAATCGATCAGACTGCAATACTGCATATGTTTGGTCGCGCACACAATTTAATCGCACAAACACAACAACAACAACTTAGAGACAGGTTCTTTGTGATCTACATAAATAATTTATTGGATTATTTAAAAGAAAAGGAATTATTTATTTATTTTACAAGAACCCGTTCATATAAAGTTATAAAAAGAAGAGTTCATTATGCTTGGTTTGAATTAAGAACCATTCAGACTCAAAATTCTTGTGGCGCGGGTCGATGTCAATTCAATTTGGTTGTTTGGTTGCATAAAAAAAAATAAGAAAGATGAAGAAACACAAATATATTTTATTTTTATATCAGGTATTTATAAGAAAAAGAAAGAGAGAATAAAATTTATTTTTCTATTATCTAATATTTTTCCTTAACATCAAATACACTCAAAAGTTAAAATGTCATGCCAATATTTGATTTATCACCAAAATATAGTAGTTATCCTTGTATAAATGTTAACTAGGCAGAAGCTGCCAAGACCCAATATGAATGTTCATATTATATTTGTGATCAATACATGTTAACATCACCTATTCATGATATATATTTCGTTTCGACGACTACATGTATATATAATTCTAATATTCAATTCATAAAAAAAATATGTATTGGTTTGTTTTGGTCAATATTTAATCAACTAGCTACGTAATTAAACCAACCAAACATCGATCTATGCATTACAGTACAAGTTAAATGGCTTCTATGTATTCATTGAGACATTGATGTGAACCAAATTTAAACTATATAAGTCTAAAGAAAATTATTTGGGAAAAAAAATAAAATTGTCCATTAAATCAATGGTTCTATGTTTTTTTAACAGAAATGAATTTATTTATTTTTAATCGAACCCTCAATCACTTTTTGTTGACTATATCTTCTAATTTGACTACTTGATAAATAAAAGTCTAGATGCTCTATATTTCTATAGTTGAAATTGAGCTTTAATTTCCAATAGTTTACTTCAAATTCATAGTGAGACATAACTTTGAACTTTCTCGATCATTTTCTTTCTCTCTCTTTTGTATTCTTTTACTTTGAACTTTCTATGTCATTTTCAATGGTTTAAAACAACATAAATACATACCATAGATCAAACTTTCCGATTTATATGTTAGTAAGTGCTCAATTTTCATTTAAAAGCCAACAATTAGCAATAAACACAAGATTAAACTCCATGGATCTAGGCTTAAGGCCATTCACACATCATTTCACATGAGAAAGGTAGGAGAAATTATACCTCTCACGAAGTCGTATTCGTAAAGCGATCCAAATCGTTTGGAACCGGTGGCGTGCTTCTCCTATGCCTCTTTTTCTCCTTGGATGGCGTCGGCCTCGAGTCCACCAAGAGGTTTAGTCACAAGCTTAGGAATTGTGCTAGCAACTCAAAACTCTAGTCTAATCCCTTAGCTTTCTCTCTTTCTTCTACTAATTACTATTTAATTTAGTAGAGAAGATGAGAGCTCAACATATGAGCAAGCGGAAGAGAGAAAGGGAAATGACAGCTAGGAAAGGAGGATGGTGGCTAAGAAGAGAGGAGAGAGAATGCTAGGGTTTGAGCCTCTAAGGGGGTCCTTATATAGGCTCAATTCCTAGGGAGCACTTTCATCTATTTACAAGTTTGTCATCCACCTATCCTAGCTGAAATTCATTGGGCCTTATGGGCCTCTTCTCAATTTGTTTTTGGATTTTTAATTCCTATAATTAAAACTCATATTCATTGCTCTTCAATTGGACTATTCATTTGCAATGAAACGACGACACAATTAATTAATATAACCATTTAAATTAATATGTGTTGATTCTAAAATAATTATTAATTCATTAATAACTATTTTGGGATTAGATAATGCATTAATCTATTTCTATATGATCTTTTTGACTCAATTAATTATAACGGTTCATAACGGTATACGATTATTTAGTCAACTTATCATATTTCCGCAATACTCACTGTTGCGAATAAATAGATAATGCACTGTGTGACCAAAGCTCTATTTGTGTGACCCTTTGAGGATTTATACTATGTTGGCCATGAAAATAAATCGTCATTTATTTCCAATAATCATAAGCGGTATCTAGCAACACGTTATGACTCCCAATTCGTATAAATAATGTACCGTTACAATATCTCAATCCTGCATAAGAAATAATAGTATTTTCTTGTCTGATTCTTATGTCACATGATATCATTGTATAATCCAAGATAGGAATGTGTCATTCTTGTAGATTATACATTTCTTGATCTAGAGTTGATTGTCTAGTTTGCATGCATACGATCCAACTCCATCAAGGGGCCCAAACAGATATCATCACTCATTAAGTGTATTAATGAAGAACATATGGTTTTCTTGATGCACAATTTTTCCCCGCACAATTCAAGAGAGCATAAATAAAGTCTGTATAGCAACCTTTATCAGGAATCAACGTTAGACGATATTTATAGAATCTATCATCATGTGGAAAAGTTGAACATCTCAAACATAGAATCAAACTCATATGAAATAAGCAATGACACATAACACAATCCGTATGTTTATTTCATTGGGTAAAGTCCTGTACTATGTTCCAATAACATACACATATGCAATTAAGTTGGTAACTCCTTACCTATGATTTGTAGAACTTAATCATCACTTAACTTGCATACTAATCTTTTATGATAATTAATGTTCCTTGTTAATTATCAAGGTTATGGACGATTTAGATTTATTATTGTCATTTTAATGAATGATCCACTGAGATCTACAATTTAGATCATCAACCTGAATAATCTGTCAATAATAAACTCTAGGGACAAATGATTAAATATCATCATTAACATAAGCTAAGAAAATAAGTCATTAAATATTGACTTCTAGGACATAACTCCAACAATCTCCCACTTGGCCTAGAGTCAATCAATAGTGACTTCTAGCCAGTGAAGAATTTAGAACAATATCATATATCCATATATATACATGTCTCGAACCTCAAAAGATATAATACACTTAAAGCAAGTTACTCATACGTCCATTACGCATGGATGCACAATTGCATCTCGTATACTGCTTAAGGTAGAGGTTAAGTTAGAGTGTTCGCTGTATTCGCGAACCTATCTAATTTTGTTTGACCCTCTATATACATATATACTCCTATATATGAGTTCTTGATCATCATCATGTGAATATACATATATACTCCTATATATGAGTTCTTGATCATCATCATGTGAGATCAAGTGATATCGTCATAGATCTTAGTTGGATCACCAACTTAATATTGGGTTCTTCAAGATTAAGTTATGGTTCGAGATGCATAGAACCATATTAGCTTGACTGAGAACTTCTTGATCCATACTATATTCTTTCATTGCTTAACAAGTTGCTATATATTTTGTTTTGGTGACGAAAACGGTTATAATATTCCATTTAGAACACCTTCTAAACTTACAACACCACATTTAAACAAAATATGTAGCTCAATTGTCATTATATCAATCTTTCGAAAAATAGCAGCATTATAACAATTTATACAAGCTTTCTTTCATTCTACCAGATGGAGAAACATATCACTCTTTCTAATAAGATACTCAAGGACATTCTCGATTATTGTCCAAATGTGTTTTTCCTTGTATCCAGTTGACAACTGCTTGTCATACTCATTGGGTACAACACATCGGGGCATGTGCATAAATATGGCTTACATAATGAAACTCATAACAGAAGGATGCTCGAGTTGTTTCATGCACTCTTCTCGAATTGAGTTGTAACATACCGAGTCAAACTCAAGTGTATGCCATACAACGTGGTTAGACATCCTTTCTTGGAGTCTATCTTTCGTGTTACTAGAACACTTTTCACTATTTACACATTTTGCTCAAACCTAACTTCCATCATAATTTATCTCCATAGATATTTTTTTTCCATGGATTTAGGTGACTTGCCCAAGTTCTCTATTGAGAAAATCATTCTCCAATGAGATCCTGACATTATTCATTTTCTTAATGTTATTTCCAATTAATGTCTTGTATCTTGTACAATACAAGTAACACAATTATTCTCCCACTGAATATCTTGTCTATATAAGATACTGTTGACGAAGTTCAACTCCTTGATTTCCTTGTCGAAATGTTTATTCCAGTTTCCACAATACTTGCTTCAATCCATTAATGGATCCTTGAAGCATATATATGTTTCTAGCAATACAAAAAATCCTCGGTTTGTGTCAAATACACAACAACTTCCTTCATTCAATCGAAGAAGGCGGTTTTGATGTATCTTTCAATATATCTATATATACAAAATATAACTATTGCTAGAATTATCTTTATTGACTTATATACAGCTACAAACAAGAAGCTGTGCTTTGTACATGGTCAACTCGTTATCGACTTAGACATAGCAACAATCGTAAAATTATGCTTTGTACATAGTCGACTTGCTATCCATATCTATCTTTCCTTTAAAGATCTAAATGTTCTTGATGAATCGCTCCTTCATGAACATCAATCAAGGTCTATACCTTGTTGCTATATATATGGATTGCACTTATAAATCATATAGATTTAAACCATACTTGTGGAATCGGATCTTTCCATTGCTTCTTTATTTTATCAACTGATCCTCATATGTCAAGTACGAGGATGTTGTGATGCCTATGCACTTTTCAGTTTAGGTAATTCACTCTCGTTGATCTTTATAGGATTTGTGCTTGAGGTCCATGAACTACTTCTACAAGAACATGTAGAATAAGTTTTTGATCCTAATATATTGCACGAGTTTCTCAAACATCATCTATTCGTGAGATGTTTGAGTACTCTTTAGAAGCGAGCGTACTTATAAACTTCTTCCTTTCACAACTGCTTGTGAATAAAGTTCCGCTCAACTCCCCCTAAGCACCATGTATGGAGTGATAAGTTTTCCATAAAGGTACTTCTTGTAGTGACGCATAAACTTCTTTAATGCTCACTTTACTCCCATTACTTGTTCTTGAGAATATCATTCTTCAAGATTACGTTATGATAAGCAACAACTACCTTGTTCTTATCATGTTCGGAGAAGTAGTACCTTTCGGTTAGTTCAAGATATCCTATAAAATATTAAGCGTCTTATATGGGTTCAAGCTTATCAATCAATCGAACCTTGAAATAAGCTTCTCAACACCAAATCTTGAGAAACAATGTATCTACAGATCGAATCTCGTAAGAGATATTTCTCAATAGACTTCGATGGAACTTTTATTCAGTGTGAACAATATTGTCCTTAAACACAAATCACTTACATAAGTCGAACAAGTCAATTTGATTTATTACCGATCGAACTATATCAAACAATGTTCGATACCTCCATTCTTGGATACATTCTTTTAATATTCCTTACAGAGCGAGTTGTGAAACGACTTCATACTCTTTAGGTAATATATCAAACTATATGACTTAACTATTTACCATAATCCATTTTAAGACTTTTACTCTTATTGAATGGTTTTTCAACTTTACTCTTGAAATCCTTTTGATCTTGTCAAAAGATTCATATTTATACCATATCAAATAGATACGTTAATATCTACAATGATAGTTGGTCAAGTGGTAAAGTGTCAACAACCTTTCAATTGCACAAGTACCTATAGGTCTATATACATCGACATGTATAAGTCTCAATCAAGTTACTTATCCTTTAAACCTTCGTAGGTCAAAGGTGCTTTTCTCATTAAACAAACACGATTCGCATGAATTTCAATTGATTTGCAATCGAATTGAGTTACGAGCTCTACGTTACGTAGACTCTCATAATACGATTCTTGTTTATATTTGACTAAGCGACTATTTTATATAAAAGTCAAATACTTTATGTGAAGTCTTACATATCTCATTTGTCATTCAAAACTTATTTATCTATTTCAAGCAAATTCAATCAAAATGCATGAAATCATATATACAAATCAATATGAGAATAATATTTCTCATTTACAAAAAATGATCATCCATCATCAAATATGAAACGGAGATAAGGTTTTATGAGATGTTTGGAATAAGGTATACAACCTCCAATTCCTAAACAAACTCTTTACTTATTAAAGATAACTCTACGTATTCAATGGTAGTGGTTTAGACGAACAAGCCATTTTCAAAACGGAGTTTACTTTACTTGTCTCGAACTTTCTCTTATTCATCATTGCCTACACATTTCGTTAAATGCGAGCACATGAACTAGCACCTAATTACTAGTGTGAATTAGAGATAGCGAGATAATTTGAACGACAAATATCTTAAGGTTTAGAACATTATGGTATTTCGGACAACCTTTCAAATGCCTCTCATAAATGGCAAATGAAACAACTCACGCGACATACGATCACAAGTGAGGTCTCGAAGTTTCAATTCATATCTTGATGAAGTATTTCTTTAATACTTAACCAATCACATTTTAGCACTAACAAGTGTGCGAACAATATATCCTTTATCCCTAAAAAGAGATTGTATGACAATATCAACAATCCTTGATATTGGAGATCTCAATATCTCTAGTTGTCAATTAGCTACTCAAACCTTTCGGTTCGCAAGCTAATGAAATATTTATCTTCTTATAAGAAGAGTCTCTTGATTAACTCACACCCTATTACTCGATCATAAATTATTGAGTCTATATTTATTTTCTCTAAGAACGTCTTCTTGAGTAAGTGGATGAGAGTGTAGAAGTCTAGTATAGTCCTTATGAATTCTCCAATTCAAAGGTCTAGAACTTCTAAAAGGATATAGGCATTCACTTTATTGAATATTTTTTGTCGAAACTAATCAATCATTGTGAAGTTATGTTCGGGAAGTCGAGGAATGTTTTTGGGATTAAACTTGTTCAAGTTTCTCCTTTCCAAGAACACGTCTTAGGAATCGGTATTACTTCTCCAAGTAAATATCTTAGAAACGAGCTTGTTGTTTTTCAAAGATTGATCGCAACGAAATAACATATTTAATATCTATAACAATTTCAATTTAAGGTCATTTAGTTTATGCAATTTTTATTTATAATGATAAACAAAACTCCCACTACATTTATTTAATGTCCCAATGTAGTTGGTTTTTCAAGATCCCCGTTTTCATCAAGTAGAGCCTGCTATGGCACGACACCCTACTTAACTAGACAAGGTACGTTCTACAACCAATCATATCAACCATACGACTCTTGGTTTGTGAATATCTAAGTATATTTACAAACTTTGCCCTGATGTCCAAGAAACTTGTTGGGTCTATCGATAAGCAACCTCTCTCTATTTGCTCCCAACAAATCTTTGTATTTGTACCCCGACTATCAAGGTTGACAGCAATGACGTCCGCTTGGACGGACCGCTTCATGATTGGCTATTAACGTAAAGGGGATAGAGAGAAGGAAGGCGGTCGACTTAATCAAATTAGTTTGGGACAAAGCAATTATGCGACTTTTGTTTGGTGGTCATGTAATCATACACCCATACCTAGAATACACAAACAATCACATAATAATAAGCATCTCAAGCATTGTCATGGATTTGTATGGCTCCCGCTTGCATTAGTATTCGTCGCATCTTCATGTAACGAAACTAATCTAACCAAACCCTCCCACTAATTGTTAAGATCATATCTAATAATTGAAGGGAAATAAATACAACCAATCACATGCATTCACATCATTTTACAACACACAAGGCATTGGTATCTTGAGCCATATCAAACCCACATCCTCCAACAACAACAAATTAGCACAATATACTAATATATGTCTAAGTTGTTCATAATTAGTGAACTTTCAAGTGTCTTTGCGTATTGTTTGCTAGTTTGTATTTTTTCATGCAAAGAAGGTTTAACATTCAAACAACTAGTTGCTTAAACCTTTTGACAAAATTCAACATTCAAAATTTGCAATAGAGGACAGCAAGGAGTTTCTAATCAACGTATCAACTATTTGATTAATTAGAACAACTACCGTTATTCAAACGGGACCCGAAAAAATTAAGAAATTTTTCGGTCTCCAAAAATTCCAGAAAAAATTCATGAACAATCCTTATCAAGAGACAAACTACATGTTCAAATATCAAGAAGAGATCAGTTACCAATCGGGAGAACCAAAATAAACAAATCTCAGCTTGTGTTGTTAAACACCGGTTTGAGATTTCAGTTTTTGGCCTCAATCTTTTGGACTGTTTGATCACCTTCCAAAATCTTTTAATGTAAAAAAATTTCACAATAAACAATCACAAGTATAAGTCTAGCAAACCATGAAAGAATACCATTTTTACTCATACAAAATTATCAAGTTAAAGGGGTTTGTTTACCACACCCTTGTTCTGAAACAGCACGTCGACAAAATTGATTTTGAGTGGTTGAGGTATCTAAACAATTCCGATTGACATGAAATTAATTTTCATGGATTTAGGACTTCAAAATGAAGCTTTCTATTCAAACACTTTTTCCATAAATAGTCTCAATCAATATCAGTTCTTAAAACAATCCAATCGGTACTTAAAACAGGTCAGACCGTTCTTGTTTTTCATTGCTTCAAATAAATAGAAAGACTTCGATCAAAACCATCAAATTGGTATGGAAGGAAGTAATATAAGTTTACTTAATTCCTAGCCATTAAAAATTGGGTCTCCTTATCAAAATAACACAGATAACACCCACAAACTCAGATCTGGTCATACAGGAACCAGTCCTGCGCACTGTCACGAAATAAATCACTTAAAATCCATAACAAATCGGATTAAAGTGAATCCAGTAGAAAAATGCTCAAAACTTGTCCCTCTATCAACTCCATCAAAAGAAAAATCAAATCAAAAGCTTTGCAATAATAAAAACACAAAAAATCACGGAAAAACTGAGTTCCAGCAAGCAAACAAAGACAGCAACTTAATTAATTCACTAATTACTCAATTCTCATTTAATTAATGTGCAAAATAGCTTAAGCACGACCTTGTGCTCTGATACCACTGTTAATAAGTGCTTAATTTTCATTTAAAAGCAAATTAGCAATAAACACAAGATTAAACACCATGGATATAAGCTTAAGGTCATTCACACATCATTTCACATGAGAAAGGTAGAAGAAATTATACCTCTCACGAAATCGCATTCGTGAGGCGATCCAAATCGTTTGGAACCGGTGGCGTGCTTCTCCTACGCCTCTTTTTCTCCTTGGATGGCGCCGGCCTCGAGTCCACCAAGAGGTTTAGTCACAAGCTTAGGAGTTGTGATAGCAACTCAAAGCTCTAGTCTAATCCCGTAGCTTTCTCTCTTTCTTCTACTAATTACTATTTAATTTAGTGGAGAAGATGAGAGCTCAACATATGATCAAGCGGAAGAGAGAAAGGGAAATGACAGCTAGGAAGGGAGGATGGCGGCTAGGAAGAGAGGAGAGAGAAGGCTAGGGTTTGAGCCTCCAAGGGAGTTCTTATATAGGCTCAATCCCTAGGGAGCACTTTCACCTATTTACAAGTTTGTCATCCACCTACCCTAGCTGAAATTCCTTGGGCCTTATGGACCTCTTCTCAATTTATTTTTGGGTTTTTAATTCCTATAATTAAAATTCATATTCATTGCTCTTCAATTGGACTATTCATTTGCTATGAAACGACGGCCCAATTAATTAATATAACCATTTATATTAATATATGTTGGTTCCAAAATAATTATTAATTCATTAATAACTATTTTGGGATTAGATAATGGATTAATCTATTTCTATATGATCTCTTTGACTCAATTAATTATAACGGTTCATAACGGTATACGATTAATTAGTCAACTTATCATATTTCCGCAATACTCACTGTTGCAAATAAATAGATAATGCACTGTGTGACCAAAGCTATATTTGTGTGATCCTTTAAGGATTTATACTATGTTGGCCATGAAAATAAATCGTCATTTATTTCCAATAATCATAAGCGGTATCTGGCAACACGTTATGACTCCCAATTCGTATAAATAATGTATCGTTACAATATCTCAATCCTGCATAAGAAATAATAGTATTTCCTTGTCTGATTCTTATGTCACATGATATCATTGTATAATCCAAGATAGGAATGTGTCATTCTTGCATATTATACATTTCTTGATCTAGAGTTGATCGTCTAGTTTGCATGCATACGATCCAACTCCATCAAGGCCCAAACAGATATCATCACTCATTAAGTGTATTAATGAGGAACATACGGTTTTCTTGATGAACAACTTTTTCCCGCACAATTCAAGAGAGCATAAATAAAGTCTGTTAGCAGCCTTTATCAGGAATCAACATTAGACGATATTTATAGAACCTATCCTCATGTGGAAAAGTTGAACATCTCAAACATAGAATCAAACTCATATGAAATAAACAATGACACATAACACAATCCGTATGTTTATTTCATTGACTCAAGTCATGTACTATGTTCCAATAACATACACATATGCAATTAAGTTGGTAACTCCTTACCTATGATTTGTAGAACTTAATCATCACTTAACTTGCATACTAATCTTTTATGATAATTAATGTTCCTTGTTAATTATCAAGATTATGGGCGATTTAGATTTATTATTATCATTCTAATGAATGATCCACAGAGATCTACAATTCAGATCATCAACCTGAATGATTTGTCAATAATAAACTCTAGGAACAAATGATTAAATATCATCATTAACATAAACTAAGAAAATAAGTCATTAAATATTGACTTCTAGAACATAACTCCAACATTATATTGTCATACACAAACTTTATTTTTGGCCACCTATTTGTGTTAATTTTACTTGATATGAATAATTTGTCTTTATAAAGCATCAAGAAAGACCTCATTTCGTTAAGTAGACTATTATGGAGATCCTTGGATGAAATTTCTCCAAGAATATCATAGATGACTTTTACATAATGTTTTATTTTAACCTACAAAAGATAAAAATGACAACAAACATTACTGCTGCAAAGTGAAAAAAGAATTTTAACCTCGATTTGTCGATTGTTGATACCAACAAATAGTTAAAAAAAAAATAGAGAAAGAAATCTAATGCCTTTTTAATTGTAGTTTTGGATAAATTTGATTGTAATAAGACAATAATGCTGTCTTAAAACTTTTTATTTTGTATTGTACTAATTTTATTTCATCAGCTATGAAATATAATAGAAATTCACAAAAAATTCAAAAATGATTGATAATTAAGAAATAATCCTAAAATAACTATACTTCTTGTATCCAATTTGACCCTGAAGATACATAAAGTCTATAAAAAAAAAAAAAAAAAATCTAACGATCAAATCTCATTTATTAAATACATTGACCCGTTTATGCGGAAGAAGTAAAAAATAAAAGATAACATCTGTTATGGGAAGATGTAATTACCAAAATGATATCGAAAGCCAAACATGTTAAAATGCTAGTTGATGTCGTGGAATGGTTAGTGCTAAAAATTTCATAAGAAACTAATATTTTGAAGCTTTAGAAATTATCAAGAATATATATATTTTTTTTGTGGTATGTAACTAGAAAATTTTAGGCCATCGAAATGTTTAGATCTTTCTAGACATGGGTATAAAATTTCGTACAAAAATTATCAAAGGAATGAAAATAATTTAAAGTTTTTTTTTTCGAAAACTTGACAGAAGCTGTCAACCAAATAATTTAAAGTTATTTGAAAGCATTTAAATTTTCCAATAGATAGAATTTTCCATTGCTAGGGATAATCTTATGATTTCGAAATAGAAAGGAGAAATTGATTCATCAAGGAAAAATTAAATTGGCACAAGGAGCCAACGGAAATCGGCCTATTATTTAAACAATTAAGTCAAAATACCATGCTTCTTATGTTCCTTGTCTAATATGATTGGAGATTAATTGAATGGTTGATTCGGCCCAGAAAATTAGATTGATGTTTATACCATAACTAAACTATGCCTATATGTCATATGAAACATTGCTTATTTTTTTAGGGTAAGCAAATACTGATAATTTTTTTCATTGATAAAATAAAAGTTTACATAAGTATAACAAAAAAAAAATACCAATATGAAAACTTGTATAACACAACAAATGAAACCGTATAGACTCCTAACAAAGTCAATGCCTATTGTATCGGTATTATGATGCCAGTACCAACTCATCCAAACCAAGTTAATGACCTACCAAGTGCATATGAGCTGCTCTCGAAGTGATGCAGAATCGTAAAACTTGACTCATCCAAACACAATCCATAATCTTATCCCTAATTACGCAGTGGCGGATCCAGAAAATTTGTTTAGCCTAGGCACAATCCAAATGCCGATTGCTGAAATGTGGGAAAAAACACATATCGTAAAAATTTTCTAGATCCAAAGCCCAACACAAGGCACAAAAGCACAGAACACAGCTACGGCCCAGGCACTGCTTTTTTCTTAGCCCAGGCACCGAATAGGAATTGGGTAGGAATAGCATAAATTTAGGGAAAAACACTATTCACATGAATTGTGGGAATTGGCTATTCCTAGGAATTGAAAATGTTGTTTGGATGGTGAGTTTAGAAATAGCGTTGGAAAAAGTGAAAAGTAGAGAGAAAAGTGTTATTGGGAAGAGTGTTATTGAAAATTGTGTTAAGAATGAATTGGCTATTTCAAAATGGTTTGGATGAAAAATGTAGGAATGGAATTGCCAATTCTTAGGAATTGGCCAATTCCATCTCATCCAAACGAACTCATGATTCTTAAATTTTAATTTTTTACCCTGGACACTTGCCATGGTATCTAATACATTGGATCCGCCCCTGATTACGAGCTGCCATCAAATTGACGCAAAACAACAACACCACTGACAAGGCCATAAACGAGAGGAGAACCAGTGCGTCTATTCTCACCACATCATCTAGCATCAAGGCTCAATGTAGACTTGAAATGGAGTTTCCATTGCCCATTGTCGCACTAGCAAGCAAACAGACCACCCGGCACCTTAATAAGATGACCACCGAGTCACAGACGACCACCTCACACCACCGAGTCACAGACAACCACCTCACACCACACCTCACCTTAATAAGATGCAGACTCAGATGGCCGCATCTTAACTGCATTGCTAGGAGTCAAAGAGATGTTTGTAGTCAAGTGCGAGTAAAAAGATATGATGTAGTAACTAATAATTCAGTACGATTGAATCACACAAAAATGGAGAAGGTGATGACCAGTAAGCAATTATTTTTAAATAGTGAGAATATCGAGCGATGCGCAATAAATTTTTATATTTTTATTGTCGATAATTTTTTTTAGAATGATTAAAATATTTAGCTATGTTGCATTGGATTTTGTAAACTCGAACCTAACCAAGATCTAGGAAGCGCCAGACTAATTTACAAGATCAATAACAACAATCTTCTCATTAAGCAATTTGTGCAATCCATTACTATGTAATTACCAGCCTAAAAAGGAATGAGCTTCTAGCATCAGCCTTCCTCATCTTCGTTCCTTCCCTCTCTTTCACCTTCACAACTGTTAGTCAATTAGAATGAGCGTCCAACATCCAGTATCCTCCTCCTTCACCCTCATCCTCACAATAGTTGGACAATCAGAGTAACTCTATAACCATTTAGACAATTAGAATATGAAGGTGAACAATTAGAATATACCATAATATGAAGGTGGACAATTTAAATATAAAGGTGAATAATTTAAATATGAAAGTGGACAATTAGAATATGACATAATATGATTGTGGAAAATTAAAAGGATCTATCCAAAGGGAGTGAGCGATAGGGGAGGAGGCTGGACCGTGAAGGGGCCGAAGAGGTGGCAATGGGGGATGGTGAGAGGTGGTTGACGAGGGTAAAGGAATGAAAAAGGTGGACAAGAGAAAGCTCAGTGTACGGAAGCGATAAAGGGTGAGGGTGAATGTGAGGTCGAAGGTGGAGACTGGTGGATTATATAGATTGCTCATTTTCGTGCATTGCAAATAGTTAATACATTGGAAATAAGTAGAAATGCGACCCTTTACAGTGAAATACATTAAAATCGCCACAGAAAATCTAGCAAAGGCATTATTGCTGCAACTATCAATGTAAGGTGTATTATTTTTTATATATGTATTGATTGAATGTAGGAGAAAACGCCCTTAGGACATAATTTACAGTATCTAATATTTTCTACACTGGATCATTACCTCCAACATAAATCCTGAAAAAATAAAAAGGAATTCAAGTAAGCACACCGTTTTAACGGATATATAAACAAGATCATGCAGTTGGCCGCACAAAATTTGACTTAGAAAATAGGGAAAAACTTTTTTTTGGAGAAGTATTTGGATTCTAGTCATCCAACCCGTCCAGTCTCTTCCTCAAAGCCCAAAGAAATCTCGGGTGTTCTCAAAGATGTATATGTATGGCATATGGGTTATACTTCGGAAGTTCGAATCGAGTCCTCAACTAATATTAGTTCAGGAGCCTTTGGCATCCATTTTTCGACGGAGGAGGTGTGATTTGGAGATGCAATGAAAAATTTTGTTTTGTTTCTCATTACTCTCATTACTCGCACAAGTAATGCTTACTTACTCACATCAGCAATATATTTCTCATCTTCATCTTCTACGAATGCTAAACTGTTAAGTGTTAACAGACAATGAGGAAGTCCAGGGAATCCAGATCCTCTGGTCGGCAGACCTGCTGGTCGGCGCGATCCGGACCGTCTGATTTAATCTCAACGGCTAAAGGAGCCCCGTGCATTCCACCACTCCCGAAAAAAATTATTGGCCCGAAAAAAATGAACCGTCTGATTTAAAATCGGACGGTTCATATCGCCAAACGACCAGCGGGTCGTTTTCAACCTGCCGACCAGAGGATCCGAGTCCGAAGTCCAGGGTACTGTATAAATGGAGATTTTGGGAGTTGGATGAAAAGAGAAGCTCACTCCATCTATTTTTACATTTCGAGAAATCACTCCATCTATTTGTTGGACGAGAAACAAATCTAACAAATTAAGATTCAAGTCCACAAATCCAAGACATCAAACTGTATTTTCTTCTGAATTTTATCTTGGAATAATGTTCTGATAGATACTAACTACGATAATTACTTTTATATGATCCAGCTGATTTATTTAGTAAAAAGACAGACTTTATATGAACCAAAAGTTACTTGGAAATTTTGACTTGACCAAATAAGTTACTATTGATGTATGTTTGCGAGTATTCTCTGAAGATTAAGGAATTTCTTGCAAAAACAGAAAAGGAAATGAACTGTCATTAACATTACTTTCAAAAAAAAAAGAAATAAAAAAAACAAATATCCCTACTTACATGATTACATCAGAGTCAATAACCCTATGAATTTCTCTTCTCGTGTAAATCAGCTCTATGCCCCAGTAATTCGGGAATGTGTATACCATTGTTGGTAACAAAATAAAGGTAAACACAACTCAATCCAACATAAAATTTGAAGAAGATTGAGCAAAAGAAGGTGAGATAAACAAGTACACCAGTAAATCCAATGACAAAAAATAACTTCAAAAGACACACAAAGGTAGGAAGGTCCCCTTCCGTTCCTTCATTAGGGAAATGTCCTGTAGACATGAAGTTAGCAAGGAGTTCATCTTTCAATCTGAATCTCTCTATCAACCAGTCAGCAGATTCAGCTTCAGTACTTGGAATTTCATCTAATTTTATGCGTTCTATGTGCACGTGTACTTCTGCTGGATCAGTACCGAAAATGTTGTCAAGAAAAACTGGTAACCGGTGCTTGTAAGCAATAGTAACATCATAAACTGCAAAATGCAAGGGAATAGTTATAGCATTGTTTTATTGCAATCTGGTTAACTGTATTGGGAAAAAAGTTTGACTGACTTGAACACTTTGGTCATTCATTAATTAGATGTAGAAGAATTTTCTGCATTTTTGGTGCAGCCTCCAAAAGATTGCAAGGTTCATTTCTTATAGACACAAACGGTTTCAAAAACTGACAAACTAGTTCACTGATTTAGAGAGCTCTTGATGAATTCCAAAATAGAGTAAAAATGACACAGTGGTGCATTTGGACAAAGAGTCAGAATCACGACAACGATACACACCCGAGAATGGTTAGCTGGATAAATTAGAGAAACAATGCTATTCGACTGCTATTTCCAGTTTGGCTGCTCAATCCGTTCCCAAGAATAGTAGCCAACCTGGATTAGCAACTATTGCTTACCATCCAAACATAGCCTATGGGAATTTATTATTATTTGTTTTTATTTGCACAGATCCCAGTTTGGCACCCCCTCACCTTAAACATGTCCTGTGTTGATTTTCTAGCTTGACTGACCTTTTATCCACACTGAACCTTCATTTGTGTTCAAACATACTATTCCCAATGAATTTGTCTCTACATTGTTGCTCATAATTCCCGCCATATTATTCTTTCTTTCCAAATCCTCACTGGATATATAACATATTTCATAAGAATGTATTTCTTAAAACAATCAACAAAATGAGGATGAATCAAGAGCACTTCCTAACTTCGATTTAGTCCAAATCCTCACAGTATACAAATAATTTTGCATACCACACATTTAGACATCATTATTTTTTGAAAAAAATTAAGGTATACCACCATTTTGTATTATACAAACAACCTGTTTTACAAAGCAAAATTTACACATCCCAAAGTCTTTACTCATTTGCTGTAAACCCCCTATCATACAAGAAACCATCTGGCAACAGCCTTTACTGAACTCTGTCGCTTCCATGCCCCCCTCCCCCTCAGTTGTTTCTTTTTACAAGAGTATTTTTTGCTTCCCAAATCAACTTTTTATGAATTGCTAAACTACCCTTGGACAACTCAGTTATGTTCCAACTTTGATCTCCTCTCAAATTAGGGTCAGTATAGTCATTTGAAAAAAAAATGTTGCATCCTTTAAAAATGCTGTTGTCAAAACTCAAAAAGCAATCCCCAGATCTCCAACACACATAAACACATCCAAAGACCTACTTATTCGTGCAATAAAAAGTCAACTTTTAGTGTATTTCCAAAACATGTTAAATGGACTTAAAGAGAAGTTCAACAATCATTAAAATAAAACGGCATAATCTTACTTTTACAGGGGGTTTAATTCAGTATATTGGGTGAAGTGTGAAGATCTTAGATTAAACATGGAGAATATGAATATTAGTCGAGTTTAACCACACTAAATCAATCTACAAGCCTTTTATTAAGAGAATCTGCATTTTAAGATATAGGTATGATGTTCTACATTTCATATAGATAAAATCCACTCTGAAGGTCAATTATCAAAACGTCAAAACTACTAAATAAAATCCACTTCATGTGCTTATGTCAAGTGCAAAACAATATAACTTCACAAGAAGTACGTACAAAATTAATTTTTCAAAAAGGTGGAATAAATTAAAAATTAATTAAGCTTGCACATCTCTTCTAACAACTTCAAGAAAAATGAGGGATCCAATGCCAAATAGCTGCCAATCTAATTAAATCTTAAATAACCATCTTTTAGCTTTGAGAATTGATCAAATATTGTATACATATCATACTACGTACCCACAAAAAGCTGCATTATTTCAGCTTCATTTTGGTATGCATAGTTCAAATTTTGGCAATCTAAGCTAATCTCTAGATGGCTATCAAAAAGAGGCCATGATGCCATAGCAATGCAAAAGCTTCAAGTAAAGCACACTAAAGCTCTTTGAAATCTCTCCAGTAAAATTCAATACACTACAATGATAAAAAGAAAAAGGGTAAACTAACCTGCATCCAAAGAGCTCCTTAACTCCTCTACACAAAAGGTGAAACCTCTAGCCTTGGGAAGAAGAACGTTTCTCAAAATGGGCAAACCATTTTCAGCTGCAAACTTTTGGCTTTTAATGCACTTCTGCTCACTGGAACATGGCACAAAAACAAGGGTTTTCAGTAAACTGTAAAGATCAAGCTATTAAATCCAGTGTTCATGTTTTTCTTTGAAAACTTAAAAATAGAAGTAAAAGAGGTACATTTGGCAGTTTCAATAATCCAAATGGTATCCAGTTATAGGAACCGCCCGATCAATGATGGGTGCCCCATGAATAATACCAGATTGATAGGCCGGAAAAAATTTTAATCGTCGAGATTAGATTGTACAGTTCGGAACAAAAGTTGGCACTCTGAACAAATTTTAACCGTCGAGAGGATACTGGTCCTCCAGTTATCTATAACAAGCTGGACTAAGTAGGTAAATACCAGTACCACCACATAAGAACAAGACCAATACATGTGCTCACAGCAGCAATTCTGAACAAATTTTTATTAGTCATTTGAGGCTTGATTTATATGTTTTTGAGCTTCCAATGAAACTTCAGCTTAAATTTAATCGATTCAATAGCTCAGTAGGGGAAGGAATAAAACAAAGATAATAAAAATTACGTGTAATCAGTGCCTTCAGGGAAAAGAGCGAGCCACATGGGATCATTGCGATCTTTGAACTTCTCAAGTCGGTTCCTCATAATTTCTTCATCTATCTCCCACTTCCTCTCCACCGGAATAAACTCCATGACATGAAAAGCCCAGCCAAACACAGGCAATTTCATCAAACTACTCTTCAAAATATATTTCAATTGCCCCAAGCGCCCCTTCCTCAGTGCCAGATTCCACAAGTACATCCAATCCACCTCAGTTCTGTGGTTAGCAAAAAGCAAAACCCGCTCTTTATCGGGTACAGTTTGACCCGAGAAGATCACATTAGTCTTGTTTATTTTCTCAAAAAGGCAAGGCCAGAGAGAGAGCCATGTACCAAAGAGAAAGGATGTCGCCTTTCGGCTGTATCGTATACTTAACAAGCGTAAGAATAGAGCAGTGACAGGGGCGCAGTATACAAGCATAAAAAATGCAGTTGACAGTATGATGAATAGGCAGACAATGCCTCTTATTCGTCTCAGTGGTGTCAAGGGACGGTGATGTGGTGGGTCATTCAGACTCACAGTGGGACCTCCTTCAGTGATGTTTTGCTTCCCATTCATTTGTTGTGCTTTCTTATCAGCAGTACCATTCATTTTTCCACTGCATCAAATTTAAAATGTCAATTTCATTATTTATAATTGAACCTCCATCAGGAGAAGGGCTCTACTGACTAGACAAATCACAATTATTGAATATACGAAAATAACTTTCTAACAGATGTTAATTAAATAAATTAGAAATAAAAGCCCATGTTCTGGTACACACAACATAATTTCTATCCGGAACTAGCACTAATCAGATCCAACTATCTACCCAACGAGATATTCAATTAATTAATAAAGTAAAACTTGCAAAATTCACATAATATTCAGATCTCAGCGGATTCTACCTCATCTATTTCAATGAAGCATGGTTTGAAGACAGCTGCTAGTTAAAAATTCACCAAATTTTGAATCGGTGGAGCACAGAGAGAGAGAGAGAGAGAGAGAGAGAGAATTCACCAAATTTTGAATCGGTGAATCAAAGAGAGGAGAGAGAGAGAGAGAGAGAGAGGGAGAGAGAGAGGATGGGTTGAGAACAGTTATCTCTGAAGAGAAAAACGATTAACTACCACCAAACGAGAATATCCGAGAACAAAGCTAAGGGCAAGTTCAAGGCAAGAAAGTAGGATAAATAACGCCGCTGATTTTCAATTTTTTTTTTTCCCATGCGTTTGGTTGTACATTATTTTTGGGCTCATGGAATGTGCGTGGTGCTGCTTGAACCTTTTTCTTTCCCTGACAGATGGGTCCCAGAATTAGTTTTCTTTCTTCGGTAGTGTTTTTCGATTATAATAAGCCCGCGATCCGGAGGCATCAGATTTCAAGCTGTGATGTATGCTTCGGTTCAGTGGACCGAAATCATTTCTTCTCCATTGATTATAAGACCGGAGAGGGAATTTTCCCGATCTGTATGGCAGCATATAAGGTTAATACCTTAATTCCGTATAGGAGAGATTCTGTACTGTTTAAAACTGGAGAGAAGGTAAAAGAAGGGCAACTCAAACGCTCCATTTGTCAATTTGTCCACTGGGCACATAGACTAATACATTTGTCCATTTCTCCATTGGGGATATAGACTAATAGGCTAATTATGAAAGAGTCATGCGAAAAATCATATTTATTTTTGAAAATCCGTCATCTTTGAAAAGATTCTGACAACAACCATATACTATACAATTGTCATAAAATATTATTATCTTTGCACAGTCTTATTGGTTTTTGAATTTTTCTAATTAGTAAATGAGGCCTAAATTAATTATCAAAAGGGAAATTTTGGAATAATATAGAAAATGTAGTTATGCAATCAATCGATATCGTTATAATACAGGTCGAGTTATTCAAATACCCATAAAACATGCATAAACTCGGCCCATAAGAAATTTAAGGCGTCTTTTTAAAGCCCGCAACATAATTTAAGATTGGATATATTTATTTTCGAGGGTGATACCCACACCATATACAGAGGCCAGAAATGGGCCTCATCATCAATTTTACACATGCTAACGTCAGCAAGGCGAGCGCTGTGCAAAAATTTTTTGAAAAAAAAAAAATGAATTTTTTTTCGCGCTGACCTCATCAAAATGGACAGATTTTTGTGTTCAATTAGATACATCAAGGATGAGTTAATCTTGTTATGTGTTTAGTTAGTTGCATCTTAAAAATGATTTTCGTATTTTTTTTGTTCAGCTAAAAGCATTAAGGGATGAACTTAAAGTTTTTTGTGTTCAATTGGTTGCATCTAAAAATTGAATTTTCGCATTTTTTTTGTTTCAGTTTAATATGTTAAGGGATAATTTAAATTGTATATGTGTTCAGTTAGTTCCAACAAAAATATAATTTTGTGAATTTTTTTGGTTCAAATAAACACGTTAAGGGATGAATTTAAAGAGTTTATGTGTTCAGTTAGTTGCACCAGAAATTTGATTTCGTAGTTAACATTTATAATATACAAAATGAACACATATAAAAATATAGTAAACATTTACAATAAATAAAGTGAACACATTCAATATTCAATATACAAAGTTCACGTATATAACAATATAGTTAACATTTACGAGAAACAAAGTGAACACATATGATGACTAACTAATCATTTACGAAAAAATAATTCATCACTAACAACTCTGCAAATTCAGTCAAAATTTGCTTCTTGTGTCCCTTGAATATGAAATTAAGCAATAAAATAAGGTACCCGAAATCAGAAATTTGAAATTAAGCAACAAAATGCATATAGAACCAAAAAATTAAAATCCATTAAAATGTAGAAATAGTCAAAGCAACCTAACAGCACTTCTTTATACAATTCAAGGTGTTGATTTACCATCGCATCTTTCATGCACTTAAATCTCCACTGATGTTTAATCTAAATCGTTAAAAAAAAAAAGAATCTAAACCAAAAATACATGCAAAACATAGCTAAACCTACTGGATCGGAAATATAGCATGCATCTCGCCGAGGAGGAATCAGAAACAACAAAAATCCTTTCGAGTTCATGGTTTTCGCTCATCAGACAGCGAGGAGAGAACAGGAGGAGGAGGAGGCGTAGGCGGCGGAAGGAGGCTTACGAGAGATGAGGCGATCTGGTCGGAGTGGAGAGCAGAGAAGAGGATTAGTCTGGTCTGGTTTGAGAGGAAAGGAGGCGATGCGGCTAGAGTTTGGTTTAAAGTGAGAAATGCGGTTTAAATAGACTGAGTCAGTCTCTGGATCCATAAAAGCATGTTTGGAGCATGTGGATGGGTTAGATGGGAAAATGGTGGATGATCAATACCAATTCTGATTTTTTTTTTTTTTTAACAGAGGTTCAAATTTAGAATCTTTATTCAAGCTCTAATCTATCACAATCATTCATCATAATGAATAAATAGTTAAAATTTAGACCTATGTAAAAAAAAAAAATTATATCAATGACAGAATTATCCATGGTCTAGATTTAGGCTCATGTAAAACAAAAAGTATTGCCTTAGCTAATGTAATAAAAATGCAAATGTCATTCAAAAAATTTCGGCCATTTTATTTATTCTGAAAAGTTCAGGATTGGAAAAATTGCTCTCACCTAAGTAAAGAATTGTGTCAAATAATGAATAAACTAATAAATTTAGGTCAGTCAAATAAAAGAGAGCATAATTGATACCGAGAACTCGATTTGGAATTACCCATAGTTTGTGGTAATTGAGATCCAAGTTTCTACTTTTTTTTTTTTTTGTTTATGTGTTTGGATAGGCCGGGAATAAGAAATAAGCCCCTTAATCCTTATTCCGGTGGAAAACAAACACCATAGGAATAAGGAATTTGGGCTTATTCGGACCCTTATTCCTATACCATCAAAATCTTGGTATTAGAATAGGGAATAAGGATTACACCAATCTCTATTCTAATTCTCTATTCCTCTATCATCCAAACACTGTGCATCGATGACACGCATACTAAATCCAAGTTTTGCTAACAGAGTATGTAGTAAATATCAGGACCCTTGATTTTCCTTGTCCATATGTTATCATTCTTTTCTAATTACAGAATACATCATGGTAGATCTGATTTTAATTACAGTTATCATTTTTTTTCTTTTATAACGATGACCTGCTTGCCCAAGGACACATCGGGCAGACAAAAACGCAACAACTTTTTTTGTAACTAAGAAAATATTTTTCAATCTAATATCGTTCTTAATATTTTTCAATATTGTTATTTAAATAATTTAAAGTAATCTCTCTCCTATTTACAAAAGGATTGATTTGATAATACCGGACAACTATACATTCTTACATAAGATAATTAAGCATGCAAAAATAAACATAAAAGACATCTGAGCAAGAGAACTTTAAGCAAAGCTTCCAGAATACAAATAAAATATCAGTTAAATATCTGAGTATGAAAACTTTAACAACAGATTAACGTCAGAAAAACTAATCTGGACCTCTCATTCATCTATGATATTTATGGATTTTGAATTTTTGAGCATATTAATGTCTTCTAAATTCACATGCTTTTCTTTGCCCCATCTGATGTGGATCTCGTCTAGGAGTACTGCGTGCTCCAGGAAATGTTTGAGCAGAATTAATTCAGCTTCATCGCCCACAAAGTTTCTGAGAGTTATACACTTTAATGTATAATTCAAGCAATCTATTGAGGGGAAATCAGTAGGCTCCTCATCTGTTACATGTACAGTTGAATCTTGGGGCTGAGAACAGGAACATCAAAAGAAAATCATTATGATCTGATTTTATTTGTTTTGCAAGTACCAGTGGAAGGAAATTTGCAATTATAAATTAACTTTCAATAATTAATTACATATAACTAGCATACCTTCTCAGTTTTATTTTCTGTGAATTCCAGAATAAGCGACTCAATTGATAGCATCAGAGCAAGCAGGATAGATACCCCAAGGATTGCTTTCCGACTTCCAATCCAACCTTTCAATGATAAATGTTTTACTTTGTGAAGCTGCAATGGAGCAAACTGCAGCAGCTCTTCTATGGCAAAATCCTGCCAATTCAGTAAATAGCATATAGGGTAACTTGTTTTTAAGTTTGAATGTGCCAAAAATTCAAAATTGAATCACTGTAAAAATACCTCGAAAGAACTTGAAGCTAAGGAAAGATTTTTTGCATTCTGTAACTCCATAACAAACTTCGTGAATTCTTTTGCACGAGTGAGACTGCTCGGCGGTTTCGGTAATTCGAAAATAATACCATTAATGTATTCCTTCTGTTGGCATAAGCCCAATCTGATACACTTCAATTCTTCTGGTTTCAGAAACTTGAAATCAAGCTTATTGAACAAGTCAGCTTCGAAATTTAAAGAAAATAGATTTGGAGAATTGATTCTTAAAGATTTCATTTGATGACAGCATCTCACGCTCAAGGTCTCTAGTTTAAGAAGAGAAATTTGTAGACTTGCTAACAGAGGGCATCCTTCTACAGCAAGTTCCTTCAATGAGATGCAATTAGTGATCAATCCTTGAATTGACTGTTTGCTGCCTTCTACACGTATCAAATGGAGAACAGTCAAATTTTGTAGACTAGGCATGCCAATGGTTCCAACTGTGCAATCTTTCAGCATTAATCTTTGTAGAGATGAACATCTAAATATATATGATGGCAAGCAATATTCATTCTCTGTGTTTAGTTTATTGGTTTTGTCGTGTAGAACAGTCGAGCTCGCATATGACATTTCAAGACAGAGAGATCTGACATTTTTCGCTCTTGCTGTCCTCAGAAATGAATCAAAATATTTTGGACGGTTCGACAAGTCATAGGTGGCATTTGCATTGAACACCAGCTTAAATTGCTCCAAAGATTCACCCTTGTAGAATAGCAGAGTGCTAGAAACGAGATTGAGGAATCTTTTAGTTCGGAATTCTTCATCCCCCCCAAAATCCCTCTGGTCAAATGCTATTGAGGGGCATCGACGGTAAAGATACCGCCACCTATGACACAATATGGTAGTCCTGGCAGCATCTTTTGGGGGAAGGAAGGAGAGCACGCATAGGAGGATGTCATCTACGAGGTCGTCCATATTGGTAGTCATAGGCTAAAGGAAATAGAAGAAAAGAAATTGACTGCATTTCTATTAAATCATGACCTTTAAAGCTTCAGCTGATTGAATAAATTAGAGGTATCTATTAATAATAATTATCTATTACCATTTTTAACTCAGAATCCTTGGCTCCCAAGTATTAGTTGTACTTGTACATATGGCCCAACACAACAATTGCAAATGTTATCGTCTATTTAAAGATAAAATAATGACAACTATATATTGCTTGCAAAGGACGCTAGCATGCTCTGCTATAGGTAGTTAATAATACAAAAATATTATACGTTAACGTCAGATAAAAAAAAAGAAACCGATTATTAATCGGGACAACATCCTAAAACGCATGATTGAAAGATTACGGTGAATCAGAAATTAATGCTCTAATTTTCCTCTCTCACCAAGGCGTTTCTCCAAATATTTCGGGAAAAAGTTATTAATTAAAAGAAAATTATTTTGTTAAAAAAGAGATATTTGAAAAAAAAATATTTAAAAATATTTAAGCACAAATTAAGATATTTTCTTAAACTGCTAAAGAGATTATAAAATAAACTTGTGGTATATCATGTACATATAACATAGAAGAATTGTGTTATATGACACATGAGCTGTCTGATTAAGACAAATACAAGAAAGAAACAAAATCAGATGGAGGAGAGCATAGATGATGTGCATGCTAGAACTATATCTCAGCCATTTATTTTTTCCTATCCATCATAAATAAGCATCTTACTTATTCTACTTTATACCATTTAAAAGATAATTAATTTTATGCCACTGTAAATTTTATCAATCAGGAAAATGTTATTCTCAAATTGCTAATTACCAAATATGTCATTAATTTTTTTAATGACCGAATCACCCCTCATTAAAAGCAAACCGTAAAAACTACAGGGCACTCAGGGAAAAAAAAATACTAACGCATGAAACCTAATAATTTCATTGTATGTTTGGGAATAACTATCTCAAGATTATTAATAGATTGAACGGTTTTCTATTCAATCAAATGTTATAGTTTACAGAATAGTATTATAGTTTAATATTAAGTATTTATTTTATTTTATTTTTTTGTCTTTTCATTCAATATTTTCTATTCATTTTTTTTTTCCGTGGACACAGAAGAGTATTATAGTTTAAAATTATGTATTCCACAATTAATTTTGTTGTCATTGTGGAGTATAATTAAGTGTACAAAGAGCATTATAATATGGTCCATAATTACTTATGTGTCAAAAAAAAATCGGCACCAAAAGTTTTTTGCGAAAAATTTTTAAAACTTAATGTTAGATGACTAATTAACTAGGTCTATGCCAATATTTTTATGGACCCGTGATATAAAATAAATTTTTTTGTTTTACAGTGGCATAAAACTTATTATATCTTTTGTGATATCATATTACTAATTTTGAATTTTATAGTGGCATATTTAAAAGAGTAAAATTGTCATATAATTGTTCGATGGAAAAAAACTAATTTCTATTATTTTATAGTGTCAAGAAAATAATTTATCATTTAGTGACAACATATTCTAATTTTAAATATTTGCATGGCATAAGTCTAAATACCCCTATAAAAAAATACTGATCTATTAGCTTCTAAAATTAAATTGCTGCTTCCCAACAACAGAGGAGTCCTCTTTTTTTTACCTTGCAAAAACATAGACCGACATAATTCTTTATCCGCAGCCCTGAAGAAAAAAAAAAAGAAAGGAAAAAGAGAAATGAATATAATCTATGCATACAGATGGAGGCGAGCAGCGACCAACCAGACCTAATTAGCGCCCTAAGTGATTCGATCGGTCCTCATTCACATCCTCTCCTTCCTCCCGAGCAATTTGTCAGGACAAACATGTATCCTTTCACGGAGATCGCAGCATCTCTGGGAGTATATCCCTGAACTTATTTTTCATGATTTTACGGATGCACAGCTCTTTTCCTTTCTGACGCACCGGAAATCTTCAAAACTTAGAAGATTTCATGTCACATCCAGTTGGCCAGACTCCGCTGATAAATGTACCATCGACCAAGCACTGGATTTCTGTTCAACCCAAGGTGTTGAAGAACTCCATCTTGTATTTGATACTATTAAATCATATTGTTATAACACGTACTTGCTCAGAGCAAAATCCCTTGCATGCTGGGGAGCAACTTTGCGCCTCCTTAATTTGCACTGTTGCCATGTCCGTTGCCCCATTAAAATAAATCTTCCTAAAGTTGAGGAGTTGTATGTATTTTTCTAGAGTTTTAATGGAGCGTGGCACTTTTAACCATATAATAACAGTCCCCGAACCCTAGCCGCCTCAGCGAAAAAAAAAAGGCGATTTTCAAAAACCCTTCTCCGATCTGAAAACCTAGACGGGAGAGGCCAACGGCAGCCTCCTGACTCCTCCCGCCATCTCTCCTTTGTTTCTCCTTTGCCACCTCTCTTTTCCTCCAGCCCCATCTCCCTTTGTTGGATTTGTTGGCTGCCGTCAAGGGACGGAGATCGTTATTGAAGCATGATGGGAATTTTTTTGCGACAAAATTCTTCGCGAATGAAGGAGTCGGTTTCCTCACAGAGCTGATCGAGAGGAAGGTTTGGTTGGCGGCTCGTCGATGGTCTTATGGCACTGCCCGTCAGTCTCGTTGGAAAGGCGATCGAGGTGAAGGCAAGTGGTAGCCGTGACGATGTGGTGTGCAGTTTTGGTCTGCATAGTTGTGAAGATAGTCTCATATACCTGTTAGGTTGGGGACAATTAAGAAAACTAGTACAAGTCCTGTTAGGTATTAGTATGAGCTTGGTACTGGTACAGTGGCAGTTGCCATGACTGAATTTTCTTTTGTTTCTCCAGTTGGTACTAGTAGAGTTAGTACTGGTACAAGAGGTAGTTGTATTGGATTTTCTTTGTTTTGGTTAATACCAGTTGGTACTGATATGTGTGTCAGGCTTAGTTAAGAGAAATGGTAAAGTATGTTAGAAGTTTATCATTTATGTGTGTTTTGAGTTCTGTTGTGAACTTGTAATTATTTTGTAAATTTTTTTTCTTTATTAATGAAAATTGCTAGCAGTTTGCTAGCCCTCAAAAAACCATATAATAACAGGCTGCCCCTAAGTTGAGAGCTTTGAGATAGCTCACTGTTCAGTATCTCTTCTCAGGTTTCATCTTCCTTTTCTAAAACGTTTAGTACTGGATTGGTGCCCCTTGGAACATATAGATATTTCTGTGCCAAATCTGAAGTTTTTTAAACATGAGGGAAGCGTGGAGTACTTGAAAACATTTCTAATGAGAGTAGAGAACCTAAAGGATGCAGAATATGGTATATATGGAAGTTGGGAACGCAATTTGGACCATTATGTTCAGGGTTACCAGCATATTTTCCGGGCAGTTGCTCAAGCAGAGCACCTACAACTACAAGTTAATTGTGGACAATTTCAGGTATATTTTACAGATTACAACCTACCTTGCAATGTTGTTACTTGTTTTCTTGATCTCAGCCTCAGCAGTTTGTTATGCATGCAGTTAACTCACATCTATTTTTTGTCAGCACGATACATTGTTGCGCATTTTCAACATGAATTGAACATACAAAAGTGTTAAATGCCTTGTATTGAAAAATGTTGACTTGGTATTTCTTGGGGTGGTTCCAGCTATTATCAGACTGCTGCCTGACCTTGAAAATATCGACTTATCACTGTACATTAGTCCTCCCGATAGTCCTGAAGACGAAAGAAATTATTATTTAAAGGTAAATTTCCTTGTAAGTCCTTTATTATAGAATGTTAAATATTTATGTTAGGTACTAGATTATTCTGAATGATATCTAATGTTTGTTTTTATGTGTTTCAACACTATGATGCGTCAAAATTAGAAAAGGTGCTCTGCATGCACCTAAAAAACACCAAGAGAAGCATTTCTTGCCTTACTTACAGCTTACGATGGATAGACATATATAAGACATTTTGAAGCTAGGAATACACAAATTGAGTTGCTTAAGCTTTTAATTCAGAACGCTTCTGTTTTGGAGGTCATTTGCTTCACTGACAGCTATGGTAGCATTGCAAGGTTACTAAAATCTAGAGAGATCCTTACAAGTCACACAGCAAGTAAGAACATTAAATTTCTGGACCAGAAGAATTCTAATACGCACGTGGACTTGGAGACGGAGGACAACTCTGACTACGCGTATTTCCTCCATTTTTGAAGTACTGTTGTTTTTGTGAACCTAGCTTGTTTTCTTCTGTACTTTCTTTTCACGTGTACTAAACCGCTAAAACTGTTATCTTGGAATGTGCACGACTTGGGGTCGACTTCAAGAAGCTAGTTGTTGCCGATGTCATTCGCACATTCGGGTTATTTGTTAATTCCTTCTTCCTTTGATAGATCATTTGTTGCCTTGGATGCCTTAGACTCAATAGAGGAGGTTGGTTTATTGGGTGGAAGAGATTCTATTCGTTAATATTGTTATAACTATGATGATTGAATCAGTAAAACACACTTATCATAGTTGCACAGCATATATATATAAATGCAAACAAATTATGTATATGCTTGGAGCCATTTATCCACATTTGGTGGCTGTCTACACGTGTAAATGTCTTAAAGCCCTCTTGCACACGTGATAAAGACTTGAAATAGCCACAAACCTAATGTCTTTCCGTAGTGGAAGTGTGGGCTACTAACTTCACACAAAAAATGTGTAAAATAGTCAAATAATCTCAGCCTCCTCTCAGGCTTTTCAACAAACACATGGCGTTCATGGTAGAAATTTAATATTGTGATCAACACACTAATTTCTCTCTCAAATTAGCATCACCCCCCCCCCCCCCCCCCCAACTTTCGTCGTTGTATTGGATGTGTCCAGGCCATTCATCGTGCCCCTGTAGTACTATTACATGTTACACAGAGACATCTGATCGAACAATATCAACGAATCATTCTGGTCATTGAAGGAGATCATAGATGTAATTTGCAAGAACACGTATGTACCCAAACCAAATCTAAAATGTTGCAACCGATGATGGAACAGCTAGTTCCTTTATTTAAACAATATAAAAGTAGCACTATATAAAGAAACTTAAATTAAATGAGCAATATATAATACCAATAACAACAATAAATCAGAGTGTTAGAAATAAGGGGTGTGCCAAACACTTGTGAAAAATGGAGCCATTAATTGTTTCAAAGGCTCGATCGATCTCGTCATTTTCAAGAAGCAGCTGCATTGCCTATATGGTCATACTGTGTTAGCACTTCGATTTGGTTTAAAACCTGGAAAGATTTTTGCCATTTTGGGATTTCATTATCAAGTTGACAATTGGTCCATTATGTTCTTATAAGTATTTTTGCAAATCCTTTAGTTAATTCAAAGTTGTATCAGCATGAAAGCTAATCATGGTCCAATTCTATGTTTGACAACATGGGACTTATTTCTTTTATGACTTGAACCAACTGAAAGCTAACATCTGAGATGAATTTGAAGGTTCTCGTATTGTACATTTCTTTCTTTATTTATCGTGTGTATCGTTTCATTTCCAGATAACAGAAAATTGGTAAGTGATTGCTGCAAATCAAGGATAAGCATAGAATTTCAAGAAAAATAACAATTTATCTTGAGTGTCCAATATGAGCACTTAGACTAAAGATCCCAGAAGGGTAATGGAAGTCATATTTTGATGTGTCAAGTTCGATCTATCTTTTTTTTCACCCTTTTTTTCTTAATTTTAAGATTAGTTGGATATTACCAAATCAATAAATTACATTAAAAATAATTAAAAGTTTTATGTTACAAAGTAAATAAAGGAAAATTGTTTAGCGCATTAAGCATACTAGAATTACATGTGTTAATCAATACTATAAGAAGAAAATTAACGCGTAACAACATATCCTCTCCACTTATCAACACGGAAACTTTCATCACAAGCCTCTGCAAAATAGAGAACAATGGAAACTATTTTCTTTCCTTCCGATCACAAATAACTTGCCTAATTGTGCCACTTAACTCCTTGTATAAACCATATCTCGGGATTAGTGAAATGCCAAAAGTCCTTGGCCCTTGGCCCCTCCTTCGGAAGACCGTCTTTAAACCCGGACCGGACCGGTCTTTCGAAAGATTTACAATGGGTAAGGACTTAGAAGGGCTGGATTTTGAAAAGATAAGTATTTGTTTGCTTAGAAGGACATGATCAGAACCTGGTTCAGATACCATGAAGAAGTATTTGAGAAGAGAATGTTATGTTTTATTATTTCTCATCTAAAGAATAATTGTGTACATGGTTCAGCTATATATAGAAGACATTACACGCTAATCTTTCTCTCTGTAATTAATGCTCTAAAACAAACTTAACAAAATGTTGTTAACTAGCTAATTTTCTGTCCATTTCATCATCACTGGACATATCCATTACATCTATTTCTGATTCTTCCACAGGGCCGGATTTAATTTTCAACGAAGACGGATTTTGATGGGACGAGTATTGAAGGACTAGGTCCGGCCCAATCCGACCCGGTTTATTTGGAAGGGCCGGTTTAGTATAACTCAATAGAGTAATAAGAGTTTATAGAATAAATGCAAATTAACTTTACCTGTAACATCTAGTTAGAAATAATGTTTAAATATTTTGAATCAACGTTTCCTGGAACAAAAATTCAAACTTACTATTATTTTTCTTCACCAGCTCAATATTTTTTGAACATTAATTTTATTTGTCAAATATATCTGTTAAGTTATAAGGATTATTTATGCAATATAAAAAATGTTATGACATTATGAGAAAATATTAAAATATATTATATGAAATATTTTGAGTCCTTTGGATCTTTGAGCCCGGCCATTTGAAAGACCAAGGGCTTAGAAGGGCCGGATTTTCAAAGGTAAATTGAACATTTACAATAAAAATATGAACATTTACAATAATAAATTGAAAATATATACAAGTTTCGTAAGTAAGAAATAAATGATCATATTCAACATATAAAGTGAAATAAATTATTGTTGCATCTAACTGAACACTTACATACTTTAATTCAACCCTTAAAATATTTAACAGAACCCTTAAATCAGCATATTTGATGACGTCAGCACAAAAAATTTTTCGAAAATTGGCCAAAAAATAATTGGTGCATCTAACTGAACACTTATAAACTTTAATTCAACCCGTAAAATATTTAACAGAACCCTTAAGTCAGTATATTTCATGACGTCAGCACAAAAATTTTTCGAAAATTGGTCAAAATTTTTTTGCTGACGCGTCATGCTGACGTCAGCACGCTGAAAATTGGATGGCGCTGGATGGTAATTCGGTGGATGGTAGATAGTAATTACCATTATTTTGTTCTTTCCAAAATACTCCTAAATTGATAGTACATGGTAAAACTGAAATTTCCTTTATATTTTATTATGCTATTTCAGACATTGGCGATACAATTAATATGGGTATGATCCAATTTTCCTTTTCCCTAATTTAATCTGCCAAACTAAGAAATACAAATTTTTTATAAGATTGTAAGAATTTCATTTCGGGCAGCGTCTGACATGCTACTCTAAAATAGATCCAAAAGAAAATAAAAATTCATAGATGTATTACATTATAATATAAAGCCCCATAAACTTTTTATTTTCTAAACCTCCTCAAACAAATGTACTTATTTAATTCGTCATGCGACATGATCACACAAGGAATGAAACCCTCCAATAAGCTGACCAAAATCAACACCGGAAAAACAATTTGGCAGGTCTAACTTTTCCGACCACAGAAGCATGACTATTTGATAATGAGGTTGGGCGTCATAGAAAATAATTGCATCTTGTAAGGTCGCATTTGTAATTTTTAAGGTTTTGTAAAAATATTCACAACTCAGCCTATTTTAACCAATCAATTGAAGATTGTCGGTAACCCTTCCATTTGCAATCCTTAACGTTAGGTTCCTCTTTATCTACTTCCCAATTGTCGTAATTGTGTAAGTTCACCCTATGAGCATTTACCTCTTTAGTTCTTTCATAATTCTGATTCTGATTATATCCTTTATTTTACTTCTTAACCTGTTTTTTCTGATATGCATTGAGGTCATGCCCAGATGAAGAATTTTAGCTTGTTATCAGATGAACGAATTATACCTTGAAATTTGTTACTAACTTGCAAAGGTTCTCTGATCTACTTTCTCTTATGTATCAGGTCTTCTATCAACACCATGAGGCCATAATCACACAAGTGGAAATGAATACATCCAATGGGAGTGCCATGAATACTCCACCAAGCTATAGTCCAGAAGAACTGCCGCCTGCCAACCAACCTGATGACGATGGATGGGTCACAGTCTCAAGTCGACGAAGCCATAAAGCAGAAGCTGTAAGTAATCTCTTTAGTTTCCTCTCCTCTGTCTTTCCACCACAAAAAAAGGGGGCAGATAGAGTTTACTTCCTTTAAAAATGGAATCTATAATTCACAACAAAACCATGTACTTTTTACCAACACCAGTACCTATTACCTTCTGGAAATCCACCTCGGCAGCTGTATCTTATTGAACAAAAGAATTATAGAAATAAGGAAATTTTGAATTTGTCACTTATCAATTATACAATAATTAATTAATTAACCATAAAAAATAATGAATGAAAGCAAATATGCAAACATGGATGATCATTTACTCGTGATACAAAAAAAAGACATGACTCAACCTATTGGAACTTGGAAAGTAGTTGTACTCTATAAATAATTAAATATATATTTTTTTTTTGTCTCGACAGAAGAGAAATGGTAGGATTGTACATCGATGCAAGATTAATGATCTGCCCAATTCAATTGTTGTTCATATTCTTTCCTTCCTGCCTACAACTCAAGCAGCACAGACGTGTCCTGTCAAGACGTTGGAGATATCTTTGGGCTTATATCCCGACTCTCATTATTGACGAGTACGGCCGCAATGAAGATTAAAAGATGAACAAGTTTTTGCAATTGTATAGATCTGTTACGAGCCTTAGTGGGTCGTAGGTTATAAGGGGTATTAAGGGGCTGGTTTGGTTCTGCCGTGGTGAAAAGAAAAGAGACAAAGGAGAAGTGAGAGAGATAAGAGAAGAATACTTTTTATTGATTTCTGCTTAATTTCTCATACAATACTTCAGCTCAATATATAGAGCATTTCTAATATGGTAATAACTAAAATTACAGCAACAATTGTAAACTAAAGAAAGATGCATAAAGGAAAGGTACATAATATATTAAAATCAGATAGAATCTAGTATATCTGATTTGGATGCAAACTATAATCTAATTATATTTTAATATATTATTTTCTTAAGGACACACAACAAGATCCCCATTTTTAAGGCGAGTTTCCTTGATGTTAAGAGAATCCGTTGATTATCAAAGCTGCTTCAGATGGATTGATTTTGCTATGAAGCACAAGGACGTTGAAGAACTAGACTTGGAAGTGACTGCTATCAGACATTTCGATGAGAATTTTTTCTTACCAAGAAACATCTTTTCATGTAGCCAATTATTGCGAGTTCTTGTTCTCCATGGTTGTGAACTTAGAAATATTGGCCATGTTGACCTTAGAAATGTTAGGAAATTATCATTCAAAAACATCATTGTCGTAGGTAATTCACTCAATGACCTCCTAACTGCTTGTTCAAGAGCTGAGATCCTTGAATTAGAGTGTTGTTCCTCTGTGAATTTGAGTGCCAATTTACCTAATCTCAAAAACTTAATATTGATCGCATGTAATCAATTAAAATCTGCAAAACTCACTGTGCCAAAGCTTAAAGTTGTGAAAATTGAAGATTATGAAAGTCCACTTGAATGTTTTCTGCTTTCGGGTATGGTTAATCTGATGGAAGCCTACATATTTATTTATGGAGCATATCAAGTGTATAATAGCAAGGTCCAAGTTTGTGCAAATCTTCTTCAAAATCTTGGGCAGGCAAAGCATCTGACAGTAAATTGTTCTTCATTTGAGGTGCATAAAATAAATTCATGTTTTAATTATATCTGCGTTACTTGTATAGTTAATTTGATATGTACTTCAATCTCTTGTTGTCAGATCATGAATAATTGGAGTCGGGTAATTGCAGATGGTTCTGCTATGAAAGTAATAAGGTTTTGAGTTAATAAATCGGGATCACAGCCACAGCACTTTATCATTGATGCCAGCTCTTCTCAAGAAATTACCCAATTTGGAGGGATTCAGATTACACAACAAGTATAGGGTACTGTGGTTCAATTGAAGCTTTTAAAAGAATGAATTTTTTTTTTCCTAATTGAACGATTCTTGCTGTCTAATGGTTGCTTGCTGTATTGGTGTGTCATTTCTGCAGAACTGGTTTAGGGCTGAAGATGCCATTAATGGGCCAAATTATGGGGACAGCCTTCCCATTGATTGCTTGCATCAATGCTTAAAAAGGATCTCAATTGTCGACTATAATAATGAGAAACAGGAACTAGAGCTTATGAAAGTTCTGCTTCAAAATGCTATTGCTTTGGAGAAGATCTCCTTCCTCAATTGCTATGGAGATTTCATACAGTATTGCGAGCTCATAGAGATTCTCAAAAAAATGCAAAGCATCCCCAAAAGCTCAAATTGTTTTTGAAGATGAATCTAATGAGTTTGACTGCCCTGGTGGAAGTGGCTTTAGGGTTGCTATTACATGAACAATTAATTAGGACATTATCTTCCATCATTTTATTGAACTACATTTCTATCTTAGCTTTTGATAATTTATGCATTTCAGTTTTCTTAAACCGGGTTATATATAATTAGTTAATTACTGTAGTTTCTTTTATTTTCTCAAGAAAATATTAGATGCCCCTTTACCTGATACTTTTTAATTTATTTTGGTTTTCTTATTCAATAAATTTGCACAGTAAACAAATATGTTTTGTGCCTAATTTTTTTAAATTTTTATACTTTAAATTGTATGTTTTGTGTTCTTAATTATGGGTTGCTACTTAGGATGATGTTTATCAGTTTTAGCTCTCCTTACAATTATGTGCAAGATTCATCATATGAAAAGTGAAATGATGCCTTAGATTTACTCTTCGGTGCTTTTAAGGTTAAACACAATTAAATGAAAGATAATTATTTACCAGCATCATCGAGTGAGATTATAATTGGCAGCATGTATGTATTTTGGTAGATATTGAGCAATAGCTAATTATTCTGGGAGCATCACCAGCTATTTTTTCTTATTGAATTTTGGGCATGTCTTGATTACTGTACATGTCGGAAATGATATCTCCCTGATTTGTCAAATATCAATCGGACGGAAGAGACGAGAGAGAGTTAATTTCTATGCGTTTTTATTAATTGTGGGTCGGATTTTCTGTGGTAGAATTTGTGTGGTTATTGGTGTTGCAACTCACTAACAGACCATTTTATAAATTAGCTATTTCACCATTTAAATTAATTTAACTAATTCAGAAGTAAGATTCAAATGGATAATATAAAGAAATATTATAAAAATATAAGAACATTTTCATGTCCTTATCTGACGTCTCATCAGATTTTACTGCTACTTAGTTAATTTATTTAATTTCTTGATCATATAATTCATGATCTTATGGAATCTTTTGGGACTTCGTTTACCGTCCTAACAGTCAGTATCATTATAGTACAGATCTGATATTAATCACAAAAACATCCACCATTGATCGGACGGTTGTAACGAAACCGCTGTACTCTGTAGTAGGGCTGTATATGAGTTGAGTTTGAACAAGTTAGGGACAACTCAAATTTAGTTCAGCGGTAACTCGAGTTGAGTTTAGCTGAGCTAGAAATACTTTCGAGCTTCTTAAGTTAGCTCAAATTCAGCTTGTTCCCAACTCGAGCTAGCTCGTGGACTCACGAGCTAATTTGAAATAAACATATATCCTTCAAATTTTTATTTACTTAATTCATATGTTATTCTAGTATTAAATTTTTTTGACATATACAATATTGTAAACAATAAAATTGTTGTCTTTTATATTATTTCTATTGATTTAAAACAAAATGTGTCTTGAAACTCAATCTATCATGTATAATATTAGTTAAAATAAAAATATATAAGAAGAAAATTCTTATTATTAATTTATAAATGTTTAATACTCATAAATTATATTCATAATACATATCTCAAATATAAATTTATTGTGTCACTTGTTGGCTCGCAGTTCGCGAGCTGAGCTGACTTTAACTCAAACTCAACTCGTCAACCAATCGAGTTAGTTTAGCTCGAGTTTTACCAACTCGAATTTTATTGGCTCGAGTTACAATTGGATTTTGTGAGTCGAGTTTGAGTTAGCTCACGAGTTACGAGACCCCTACTCTGTAGCGCTGTTGTGGATTTCATTTCCCATTCGCGGGGCACGGTTTCAAACAACGGGCCAGCGAAAAGACCATTTGTGCATTTATTAAGGAGTCCTATGCGCTTTGCGTAATTGTTTTTTATTTTGGACTTTTTAAGAATATATTCCACTGATAATTTCTCTTCAGATCTGTTAACCATCCCCATAAAACTACCTTTGTGTATATATATCCGAGACCGTTATTGCCTGTGCGCCAATACAATTAGGGGGTGTTTATTGTTCAAGGACGGAGACATTCGTTTCCTATTTACCGGTCTTACCTCATGAAGTGCAGACCAATAATATTTTTGGTACGGATGACTTCAAATAGGCATAACTACAGTAGGGTGAAAGAATCCTAACTATATAGAAAAAGAATCATCTATTCTTAGATTGTGTAAATACAAAATTAAATAAACCCAAAAGTTGCATCTAACAAAACATTTTACTAAAAGCGCCATATTAAAAAGGGCAATACAACATGTTCGAAGGTCCCATATAGCAGAGAACTATGTTACATAGTTAGGCGGCCAGGCCTTGTCGAAGTCGCAGGGTATAACTGAACCCAGGCAAACTCTTCTTTATAGCTTATGCTTGATTCGCATGATGCTAAGCATGTGAATACCGCAATTGTTCCCCAGTCCAGAGAATTTGAATCATTTTTAACACCAAAATAATAAAGAAGCTGGGGCATTATCTGCAAGAAAGATTATATTCTTTAATGCATCGAATATCAGGAACACAGAGTAAGAAATAATGTTCCCATCTCAGCATCTGATATTGTTAAAGACTTTTATACATTTTGCAAAAGTCTAATCCGGAAACTGGCCCAAGACTGTAAGATCGTCATTTTTACAGAGTAAATAAAAACAAATTCTGAATTTACATCAATAAAAAGTTTTGATGAAATCCGTCTTAATTTTACTATTTTGTGGATTACCTTTACTCATGACATAAATAAGCAGTCAGTTTAGTAAATCGGTGCTCGACTCTGTAATTTTATTAACTAAAGACAATAGGTTCTTTTACAAAAATCAATCTCGAATATAGTCTATGCAAACCTGGAATTCATAACATAGTGGGCCTTTGCAATAGCGACAAGGAGGAATATCAGCCTTCGAGGGTCGACCGCTACACAAAGGCCATAATGGTTTTGCAGTTGCATCCCTGCAATACCTATAAATGGCAAATTTTAAAATAATATGTATATCAATGCTTTCAGAAATTTGACAAGAAATAAATACCAATAAGAATAAAAAAAAAATCTCAACTAAATATATTGTGAAAGTTTACCGCCAATATTACTGTACGACATGAGATTTATAACATGTAATTTCTTTCTCCCACCAAAATTTACCCATAGTAAATATAGTGTGAAAGCAAATTAATGTCAGTGCTACTTCAGATAGACAATAATCTGAATCAACAGGACATTTCTAGTTTATTATAGAGATTAAGAATATTTTCCAATATTTGAAGCTGTATGCTTAGTCGCCACAAAAAAGCTGTGTACAGTATCAGTATACCTTAAAACCTGTTCAGGAGCTCTAGATATGCGCTCTTCGAATGATGCCCAGCTTTTCTTATCAGCATCAGCCTATAGGCATTAATGAAAAAGCAACAATTAGGTAATACAAGTCTGATTAGAAACAGAAATTATCCTCTATATAAGGCATTAAATGATGGTCCATTAGATTATAAGAAAGTGCAAATAAAAACAGGAATCACACTCAATATAATCCCTTCAAAACCAACCAAAATATTAGTTATAACATTACTGCAGCATTCCTGGAATTAATAAGAAATGATAAGATGCCTTTACTGGTTGACCTAAAGCAACCCCTTCCCCACATTTCCATCACTCTTTTCTTCTACAATGGATAAGGAATTTTTAAACTCCTTTGACTTTCTAAAGGAAAATGCAGAGTTTTAAACTTGCTTAGCAGAAAATGAAAACTAGCTATGTTTGTAAGGTGCTATAGAACTTTTCCTAGATAAAACACTGCTAAAACTACAAACAGGCCCGATTGCTTTTTAAATGTCCTTACTATATATTCATCCTACATCTCTCCTCTTTCGTAAATTTAAAGATGATTGCAATTAACTTGATATTCTTACGTTCTTAGGACAACTTCTGATAATCAAGGGGTCCACTGGAATTTAAGAAAACCAAAAGGACATATAAGATACTCTTTAGAAATGCTAGAGAAAGAAGTAGAACCTCAAATTGGTCCATTACTGATTGCAGTGCCTCATCAGTTTTATTGTACTTTGTGACAACTGCAGAGGTACCAATTGATGAGTTATTCCCCTCTGATTTCTCCCATTCAAATCCACTTTCCTCTTCAATCACAATCTCATATTCTGGCCATGTAGCTTTATTCAAGCCTACAACAACTTAGAAACAGAACAGATAATAATTAAATAAAGGAATAGTAAATTTAAGATTTAGATTTCAGCACGAAAGTATTCGTAAGTTATTTTGATTTAACTTAACATTGCTTTGGCCTTTTGTTTTTGTTTGAAATTGTCTGGGTTTCCGATACCAGCAGGTTATGCTTTGTAGTTATATATTACAACTTCCTACAAAATTGTTACCATTTTTAAAAACCGTGAGATCTTGTCCGCCATTCCCATTGTTAACAATGGGAGAATCAGAAGCAATAAGCTTGTGGCATTCGCTCTTGTGACCTGACTTCCAATGCATAGCCTAATGAAAAAGAAAATAAATAAGGAAAAAAAACATAATGTAAAAGATCAAAAGGAGAAAAAATAAAATAAAATAAAATAATCATGATAACAATAGGATTTAGGCTACAGCAATGATTGAAACCAGAAAGGTGATGATACTGTGTTTCAAGCTGGTGCTAATTTTATAATATAAACAAACTGTATCTGTAATGAAAGCATTGAACTTCATCTGACAGCTACAAACCATAACAACTACTGGTACATACAAAGTACCTGATGCTTTTCAGAGCAGTATCGGGCTTTCTTGCAACTACCACACAGCTTTCCACCTTTCCAGGTGCCACACCAACAACACAGAGGTACTATGCATTCAAGACAAAATATTATCACAATATCAGTTATTAATTATGTTTGAATTTTGAGATCACTAATTGGGCAAAAGGTTGATCAAGTAAGGAGTAAAGGCCTGACAGGTACAGCACAGAATACAGTGTGCCAAAATATTCATTCCTGGAACCGATTTAAACACAATAAAACGAAAGAACTACACTTGCTTTGGCACGCCAATGGTGCTGCCATGCTACCAACTGGTAAGACAAGCGCACAAAGTATCTTTTGTATCATTATATGCAAGTTTGGGAAGTTTACGGGTCAGTAGGAAATAAATAAAAGTAAATACAAAATCACCTCCAGTACACAAAGGTTTGTCGGTCCCATCTAGTTTTGGTGGTTCGCTTGAGTAATAGGGATTGGATCTTGCTAATTGACATCTGAAAACCTTCACACTGTAAACTCATATGTTAGAGGCCTAATCACAGAAATGAATTATATACAAAACACATATACAAAACCCTGCTTCTCTTGCTCCCCATTCTATAGTTTCCACCTTTCAACGAGGACATTTATATTAACACAGCTAGGCTGCTATCATATTTTTCTCTTTGAGGCAGGTTCTGTTTCTTCAGAAAACATGTTTCTCTTCATGTATAAATAAGATTGATACTTCTCACATTTTAGAGATGTAGGTTAAAGGGAACTCTTTACTCTGCAGTAGTATATACAGAATTTCAATAGTCTGTAGGGACAAGCATGCATGTTTTCTATAATGGAGGAAAAGAGTAACCTCCTAGAAGGGCTTCCATCTTTATGTCTCCATTGTTCGTGTTGATCTCTAAGAAGACATGCCATTGAAGGGCACATGAATACATACAGTGTTCGATGAAAAGTTGATTCTTTGCCATCAATAGAAGCATATATCTGTCTCCAAAAAAACAAAATAAAAATAATGATTGAAGCAGTATCAGTTTTAGCATCGGACACTTGTAAAAAAAACCTCACAGTAGATAGCATTTTGTTGCTTTGGTAGAGATAGGTATTAATAATTCATTATGCAGAATACATGCTCTGAGCTTAACGGGGAAAATTGCAATCGCCATTTCATTGGACAAATTCAGGCCGAGTGCGAAAACTTAATGGGAAGTTAGTTGGTGAGTTATTCTATCAGTAATATGATATAAGATCCTATCATTTTACATAGCTATCAAGTAAAGATTGTCATACCAAATAACAATACTGTACCAGTCAGAATCAGGCAACCAGGGCTGGAGTTACATCAACCAGTGTGTGGCTAATACCTCTTTTGGTACTAATCGGGGCTTAATTGCATGTCAAATAAATATAGTAATAAAGGATCGAAAGTTTAGACTTTTTAGCTAAGATGAAGTCCGGGTTGAGAAAAGAAAAAGAATACAAACACACGAGATGAGACGAGATGAGATATATATTACCTGAAGAACAAACTGTAGAGGGTCTCCACAAAATCCACATACCCCAGAATTTTGTGGTGGCAAGTTGACTGGATCCAGCCATGCCTGTACAATTAACATGATATATTGAGGATGTAAAAATTGGGACGGAAGTTGAGATAAGATGAAATGAGAAGAGATGGGATGGGGCCACAGACAGGAAGGCCTCCAGCTTTGCTAGGGAACAAGTGTGGGAGCAACAACTGAGGGTATTTGGGCTTTTCTACAAATCCCAACTGTACTTCCAAGGAGTCTTCTTCCTCGTCGTCGTCGTCTTCTTCTTCTTCTTCCATTTGAACCTCCTCCTCCGAAAGGGTAATCGTTAGTGATCTCAGGTTATTCGCCAAATTCGAATCCATTCTGTTTAGGAACAGTGGAGAAGTGCAGGAGGGGAGAAAGTACAACTCTTTTTCTGGATTGATTAAACCTGGGGTGATTCAGCTTTGCTCGTCAGAGAATGAGAGAGAGAGAGAGAGAGAGAGGTGTGTTTGCGGCGGCTGGTTTGTGGCGGCACGAATGAGGCGAGGCGATCTGGAAGAGGAGTTTGGAGGCGAGGCGAAGAGGGAGTCAGAGACGATAAATCGAGGGAGGCGAAGAGGAATAACCAGGATACAAGCTTAATTCCGGGAATTGCTCAGGACACGGAGTCGGATCCTCTGGACGTTTTTTTAAAAACGTCCAGGGATGTTTGGATCGGAGCCGTTAAAATTAAATCAGACGGTTCATTTTTTTCGGGCCAATATTTTTTTCGGGTGTGGTGGAATGCACGGGGCTCCCTTTAGCCGTTGAGATTAAATCAGACAGTCCAGATCTCGAGCCGTCCACCAAACATCCACGGAAAAGGCGTCCAGAGGATCTGATTTCCTCAGGACACGCCTCTCTTGCACTCCAAATTTTTCTTAAAATGACCACAATGCCCTCTTCTCTCCAATCGTGTTTTTCTCAGAGTATCTATCTTATAAGGGGTGATTTCGTCATTTTATAAAATAATTGGAGTGAATGAGTAAAAAAGTCGTGACCTGAGCAATTCCCCTTAATTCCGTACAGGAGAGATTCTGTAATATTTAACTGAAGAGAAGGTAAAAGAAGGGCAACTCAAACGCATTTTTTCTTAATAACTAGCAAAAAAAAATGCCCTCTCAAAATGTGGGCAAATAAGAAAATAAAATATTGATATTATTTTTATTTCATATAGAATTTTACATGTTATAGACAATAAAGATATGGTAAAATTAATAATTTATTAGTCATTTCATTTAAATAAATAGCTAATTTGGTAGTAAATTAATATTTTCTAATAAAAAATCTTGATCTTTTAATTTAAAATTAAGATCTCAAATCAAATTACACAAATCAATGGTCCATAATTGATATAGGAATTATTTGCACTCTTTTATATGACATGTTTATTCCTTTTATATGAAATGTTTACTCTTTTTGTTAGGTGCATTTATAAGTAGTAGAGATAGAGATGTTAAATTTCTGCTATCTATTCAAAGATCTATCTAACTTTGAATCGAAAAATGCAAACAAATGTTTACCCAATATAATATGAACCGTCTATTTTTATGATTAATGTTCTGAATTTAATAATAAGATGAAAGGTTTAAACCTACAAAATCGCTAGTGCGTTATCAAGCTTTGGTTTTAAAGAAACCGCATGTTCGATTCACCGTTACCTTTGTTTTTTCTTTTTTCTTTTTTGTTTCTTTTTTTGCGTTTTTTTATCACCCTAGACTCGTCCGCCTTCGCGTTTTAATCTTCCAGCCGTCTAGCTAAATCTTTCAATAAATTCTCCGATCTCGCAAAATGTCTTGTGCGATACTACTTTCCCTTTTTTTTTCTCATGCGCTGTCAACACCCTGCACATTCTTTCCCATTTTCCTCCGCTCGCGATTATGACACGATCTCTTTCCTTTCTCCTCCGCTACGCTCGCGTGCTTCCTCAATTTATTTTTTTCTTCTATTATTCTCACCGTTGTTTGTAAAGGAGAGAGAGACTAGGGTTTTGGCGAGAGAGACAAAGCACGCTATTTGCAAGAGAAAGAAAGAGAGTCAGGCGTGGCAAATCGAAGCAACCTCCGATGTGCACGTCAGATTGATACCATCCACGGTCGACCGCGGCCACGTCGAGCACCTGCCGCCGTCGGAGGAAACCCTAGGCTGTGCAATGGAGGATCTATTGCTTCAAGGTGTGTGTGCTGTTTTTATCATGGTTCGACAAACCGGAATCGGAATCGGAATCGGAATCGGAATCGGACAGTTGGACCACGACTCGGAATCGGCTGAATCGGAAAGAATCGGATATGAAACTCGAAATTTTTTAAAAACACATTTTTATGCCGTTAAAAATCAGAAAAAAATCTAAAAAAATAGGGAAAAATATGTTTTCATATATAAGTCAAAAAAAATTAAAGATGAATCTTAAAATCAACTAAAATAACTTAATATGCCTTAAAGTCAAGTACGCAGAGTCGCAGACTACCCTCCAACTTTACAGAAAATAAAATTTTAAAAATAATTAAAATTTTTTATTAATAATTTTATTTAGAAATTTTTTGATATGCAAACATTCTTTAGCTAAATGTCTCTGTTAGAATTGTAGAATAAAAATTTTCTATACTTTTTATCATAATTTTTTATCAAAGATATTTTTATTTAAATTATGTTTTAATTTTAAAAAAATCTGAGCCATCCATATTATAAAAAAATGAGTAACTGGAGAGGTCCAGTGGGACCTTTCTTCCCCACCTTCATTTTCCCGTCCCTTCATTCAATATATCGCAAAAAAAAAAAAAGCAAGAAGAAGGGGCTGCCGAACAACCCAACAGAGGGGAAGCCACCCTCCTCCTACACCGTTCCACCAGCCTCGCACACGTCTCTCTCTCGCCCTAGACACCTCAGGTTGCGTTCCCATCATCCCTTCTCCTCAATCCGTTGGTGAGCACCATTTATGGCCGTTCTTGGACATCTCAACCCGATTCCGCTCCAAACCCACCAAAATCGGCGCGGGACTGGCCGATTCCGATCCGATTCACCCGATTCAACTCGGAATCGGCCGATTTTTCCAACCATGGTTTTTATTAGGTATTTACTGGTAAATAAGTGCTGGAATTTCATATTTTTGTTGCTGATTTTATTGCAGGTAATTAGGATAATTGAAATAGACAAATAAATAGTAATATATTGACACTAATTAAATAGATGTATGGTATAGGCTAACCAGTAAGTAGATGTATAGGCTAACCAATTTGATGGATTATTGTTGTCGCCTAATACAAATTGATTAGCTCATGTACATGGTATATGGTACAGTAAGGATAATTGTAGATTAAGTAGAATCAAGGAACTGACCACATTTCAATTTCAGTTATAGATTGTTTGAAAATGAATTATCATTGTTTGTTTGTTTGCTTGTTTGAATAAGGACTTAGCTTAGAACTTATTTGTGTAAAATTGGGTCGAGTGTTGGAACCGGTGCAAGCGATGCTTCAGAGAGGCGTTAGGCTTGTTGGTTGATACTTGCTTGCTGATTTTGATTGCAGTTTTAGGTGCGGATTCCACATAACTTTGACTACATGTTAGAAATGAATTACTTGCATTGCATCCTTTTGAATTGTTCATAATTGCAAGCATATTCGCATTATATCGTATTGATATTATTTATTATTATCTGTGCATGTTGAATGGTTATTCAATTTGAAAAGATTAGATCTCGCCAGACTCCGGTCATGAGCGCTTATAGTCCGGTACTCTATACGGTATCCAGTCCGTGGAGTGGTAGTGTTCTCAGCTTGTAGTATATTTGTTTGTCTGATTGCCTACATTGTATCTGAAATCTGAAATTGGTCCTGATTACCAGACTTGCATTAAGAGTTAACCAAAATCGAGCCGACATTCTTGTATTACCATTTGTATTTGAATTTGAATTGAATAAAATGTCGGGCTCACTTGCATTGCATAAATATGTAATTGCTCTAGAATTGTTACATAATTTGTTTGTAGCATCTTATTGTATTATTGATTGTATAATAATTGCTATGTATTTTCTTTACTCAGTTGGTAATTGATTTTGAAACATGTACTTGAAGTTCATGTGGCTGGAATTAAATTTATCTCACTCTTCCACTTTGTAGGTTCCAGGATTAGCGAGCGGGGTCTCGTGTGCAAAGGAGTAAGCCATTCTATATGTCACTTGGTGAGTATCTTGTGAGCTCCTAGTAGTGTATATTTCAGTCATGTGCAGACGTGTACATTAGTAATTATTTATATTTGATTGTATAATTTTAGGATGACAGTATAATTAGCTTGCTTTCTTGTGCATTATATGTTACTTTATGTATAAAACAAATAAAGTATTTACATTTTTGTGATGATTGTACAGTTAGCTCCTGCCTATGTAAATTTGAAATTTTATAAGCTGTTACTTCTATACTGCTTGCTAAGCTCCATGTCTATTTGCATTTTATTTCTTTGAACGTGTATGTATAAGCCTTGGGTTTAATTTTTAAGCACGTTAGAACTTTTGATAGTACCTATATGCATATATATTTGACTGCATTGACTTGTATAACTTTAATGGCATAAATTTTATATTAGTCACGTTAGCTTTTACTTTTCAATAGTACATGTAATCTTCATGTTTTAGATTTTGAAACCATGTGCATTTGCAATTTTATTTCATCTGGTGCTCATATAAGTTCATGTACGTTATTTATATTGAGTAATCTAAAAACATGTCTAAACTATTTTGGATGCTTGTCTTATTAGTTTTACTTTGATTTAATCTAAAAACTATATGTCAAATTAATTATATTTACTTGCATTTTTTTTTCTTTTAGGATGCTTATGTATATATATATATATATTTTTTTGGAAAGTTTAAACGCCCGTAGGCTTGATGCTTATGTATATTTGATTGCATGTATCTGTATATCTGAAATACATATTTGAAATGGTACTCTTGTCGGCTCTCTACCTTGTGTATTAATATATTAGGTACAAATAACTTTTATGTCTAAACTATACACGATTAACATTTTATTTTCTTTTTCTTTAAGCATTCCTGTATGACTATTGGTTACATATAGAGAGTTAGATTCTCATATTTAATTATGTGACATACATTACTTGAATTTTAGAAGTGGGGAAATTACCTTGTATATTTATACACAAGTCATTTCCACGTTTAAACTATGCACAGTCATTCATGCATTTATTTCTATTCATTTTATATGATTAGTGGTTGCATATAAATAATTAGTTTCCTAGCTTTTAAATTGTTTTGGTACATATATTACATGATTCTTAAAAGTTGTAAAATTAAAATACGCCTTGGGTGTGTGCGAAGGTAAGTCGCGTACTGGGGTGTGACAAATAATACATACTACTATTTCTTTTCCTAAATTCCACATATCAGTAGATAGGCTTACGACAGATCTCAAATGAATAACAAATAGACATGAGAACATTTAAAAATCTCCAATAAGTTACTTCAGCTTAATGATAATAAATGTCTCTATTCAGTTAATTCTTTGCCTAATAATAATAAACTAGCTATTGCACAACATATTTAAACAAATAGCAAAAAAAAAAGCACAAAATAATCCAAAAAAGGACACAATATTTTTTTTAAAAAAAAAAAAAAAACTCATTTGGAGACGGTCATGTATAAAAAATAATTTGTCCACACATTGGATGGGCTTGTTTGCTAGAAATGGACATCAAATAGAAGTAATATTTTCTATCTTCCTAGAAATGACAAAATTTAATTAAATGAGAAAAGCATTTTTTTATTTTTTTTCCAGCCGGCGCTAAGTGTGAATATTATTGGCAAGATAAAAAATATTTCCTTATATCTCTCCGATAAGATCCAACCCAATATGATATATAGGAATGCTTCCTAAGAAAATTTATTTTGAGAGAATCATTGCTGATTAAAATCTTTCATTTGTGGAACGTCCCTCGCCAACACGACCGTCAACAAGGCCACCTCCAACCTTACCTCCCACTGGTGCAAGCTCTTCCGCCCCGACCACCACATCAGAGTCGCCATTGTGGGCCTCACTGCGGACAGAAGGATCCTCTCAATACTTTAGTATTGAGCTGTTGGTAATTTGGTAGATCTATTATTTTGGTAATTGAATCTCAGTACAAAAGGATAAGCAAAAAGAAAGTCTTCAAAGACAAAGCTTTCAAAGAGAAGCAAGGACAGAAAAGTCTAGCTTCCCCTCTACAATTCTTTTAATTTCACATACTGCAAATTTTGGGCTGCACAGAGATATTGGGCCAACGGAAAAAATGGGACAACGGAACGTAAAATACCAATTTCAGTGTTATTTTTAATAAAAAAATAAATTCACTCAGGAATTTTAATAAGAAAAACGAAATTATTTTTTTTAATAAGGAAAAGCTCTAACGCGTTTATGAACACAGTTAACGCCCTGTGTCCTAACACAGTCCATAAACGCGTTAGGGCTCTCTAACGCGGTCGTTGACCGCGTTACAAGGCCAAGAATGAGATTTCGTTTTTCCATTTAAGCTTGCTTGGGTAACGCAACAGATAACCTGGGAAAGTGTGAGGGTCTGTTTTTACTTTTATGTATACAGTTGAAAGTACTGGGAAACTATAAAACACAATTCGTACTTTTTGTCTTACTCAATGATAGGATTTTATGTAAAATGTTGAAAGTACTAGAGAAAATTTAAAACACACAATTCGTATCGTTATATATTCATAACTAAATGATATATGCAACTCGTGTAGGATGCAAACCATTAGTGGACATGCACCAGATTTTTTTAAATGGCAAATCTAATTAAACCATTTAATATATTTATTAAAATTTCATGGCAAATTAAATTTTATATTTTTAAAAATTTCATTACTATTTTTTTAGATTTTTTAACATATCTTCGTCAGTGATAGCTTGCATTTCATTTACTCTTCATCATTTGCACCAAAGTCATTTGAAATTTTTTTTTTTAAAAAAAATTCAATAGTTAGAATTATTGAGTTTCTCTAAACAATATATTTTCGCCAAAATTATATATATAGTTAATGTGAAATATAGTAGACAAATCTAAAATTCAACATATATATATATTTAAAAGATTATAGGTATTATTGACAAAGAAATACATAAAGATGACAAAGATGTACACCATGATGGAATGCAAACTATAATCACCCCGTTGATTTTGACAAAGTTGTAAAGATAATAAATTGATGTGGTATGCTTGTGCTAGTATTAATCCACAACATACATGTAATGAATAAAAAAAATGATCAATTAGGTGCGTAATATTTACTTGAAGTACCGGTTTGAAGCACTGGGTGAATTTATCTGGTTTTTATTGATAATCTGACTCAGTTTAATTGTTGGGAAATGATTGAGTAAGCACGAGTGCATTGGAGATAAAAGTCGATTAATTAACCCTTAAATCTTAATTTGTATAATATATCATCAGGAGTCAGGACATGGACGTGGACCGCCTTTGTACGGTGATGGTGCCTTGAAGCTAACATTGTTTGTCCCTTTTTTGAAAATGATAATTTTATGAGAAACCTCGCTGTGCCAACAAAATTATAAAAAAAAAAAAAAAACTATAAATTCAGACTATTCAAATAGAAACGACAAAAAGTATGAATTGATAGTTCCTTTTTTTATATAATTTTGTTGGCATAGCAAGGTTTCAGACTATTCAAATAGAAAAGACAAAAAGTACAAATTGTGTGTTTTACATTTTCCCCGGTACTTTCAACTGTATACATAAAAGTAAAAACAGACCCTCACACTTCCCCAGGTTATCTGTTGTGTTACCCAAGCTAGCTTAAAAGGAAAAAGGAAATCTCACTCTTGGCCTTCTAACGCGGTCAACGACCGTGTTAGAGGGCCCCAATGCGTTTATGGACCGCGTTAGGACACAGGACGTTAACTGTGTCCATAAACGCGTTAGAGCTTTTTTCTTATTAAAAAAAATCAATATCGTTTTTCTTATTAAAATTTCTGAGTCAATTTATTTTTTATTAAAAATAACACCCAATTTCATTTTTGTTGCATTTATACTAACGTAATCAGTTCTATTTTCGTTTCTGTTCCACGGTATCTGACGTAACTCAATATACATTCAGTTTCTGTTATGTTTGGACGGAACGGAACGGAAAACGTTCGAAACGAAACAATATTGACAGCCTAAGTAGAAGTGTGGGCTACTAACTTCACACAAAAAAATGTGTAAAACTAGCCTTCTCATCGCGCTTCGCGCGATGAAATTTTATCTACCGTTTATGGTGAAAGAGGTTGGTAGCATGTTCATTTTTATGGTCAATTGATTGGGCATCTAATCCTTGTTGTTGGCAATTATTTATTTTTTTTTGTGCATGTAGTCCGTGAGAGTGGTTTGGTATTTATGTCTATTGGTTGTAATGTTATTTTTTGTTCGATGAAATGTTATTTTCAAAATGTCATTTATATAAATAAAAAGGCGCAAATCAAATTAAAAAATGACATTAATAATAAACAACACAAACTAAATTTAAAGAAGTCTCGTAAATAACTAAACAAAAAATATGGCCATAAATATTTAAACATCCAAAATAAAAAATATATATCGTTTGATTATTTCTATTTACGAAAATTAAATGAATAACAATAGCCATATCGAAAAAATTTGAAATTTTTTTTATTAAAATGTCATGTCTTCTAAAAAAAAGTAAAAAAAAAAAATAGCATCAAATTGAAATATTGATAAAAGAATATTAAAATCTCAAGTAGGGAAAAACATATATTAGTGAATCTTCTACAATTTTTTGAGAATATCCATGAAATTTGAGGGGGAAAAAAACTGAAAAGTACTTTTACACTATAAAGCAAAATAACTAAAATTTCTTGAAAAATTTTAAATTATGTAATAGAAGATTGAGGGGCCTAGATAAAATTTAAAAAAATTGAAGGGGTCATCAAAAAAAAATCAAGCGTTCTTCTTTTCATATGTTTCTTTTTCATCTTTCATTGATTTTTTTACAATTAAGAATGTTAAAAAATATAGGAGATACAATTAAGCATGTTAAAAACATAGTTTATTGGAGCTAACCACATAGGAGAATGCACAAATGAAGCCACAAAAAATCTGAAAACAATCACATAGGCCTCTTTTCATCCTCACTGTTTTTATGCAACCAATACCGTATGGTCTTGTGCGTTGTATATAAGGCAGAATTTGTAGATGATGCATTATAGAAGGTAGCACACGAAATAATCACAAAAGATCGAAAAAAACCAACCTTGGAGCACTGTAGCCTCCTCTCGGGTAGGGGTGTCAACGGAACACCTGTTTTCGTTTTCCGTGTCCGTTCCGTCCATACGGAACGGATAACGTACGGATTTCGGCAACCGTTTCGAAAACGAAACGGAAAACGGAACGGATTTCGGTATTCGTTTATATGGAAAATGGACGAATTTCAGCCATTCCGTTACGTTCCGTCCATACGGAACGGATAACGAAACGCCGAAACATACCGTTTCAGCAAACGGAACGGCAAACGAAATTGCCTATTCCGTTGCCGTTGGACACGTTTGACACCCCTACTCTCGGGCATTTCAACAAACTCATGGCGTTCATGGTGGAACGCAGCCACAAGCACTTCACGCAACTGTGCTGCCTTCCAAGAAAGTTGAGGTGCATAAAATAAATTCATGTTTTAATTAAATTCACATTACTCGTATAGTTAATATGACATATACTTCTCTTGTAGTCAGATCATGAATTATTGGAGTCGGGTAATTGCAGATGGCTCTGCTATGGAAGTAATAAGGTTTGAGTTAATAAATCGGGATCACAGCCACAGAACTTTATCATTGATACCAGCTCTTCTCAAGAAAATACCCAATTATCATATGAAAAGTGAAATGATGCCTTAGTTTTACTCTTCGGTGCTTTTAAGGTTAAACACAATTAAATGAAAGATAATTATTTTTTAGCATCATCGAGTGAGATTATAATTGGCACCATGTATGTATTTTGGTGGAGATTGAGCAATATAGGTAATTGTTCTGGGAGCATCGCCATTTTTTTATTTTTTAAAGTGATTTTCGGGGCATGTCTTGATTACTGTACATGTCGGAAATGATATCTCTCTGATTTGTCGAATATGAGTCCAACCACACACCAGGACCAGAGAATAAACATAGGCAGCCATATCCTCTGCTCACTTTTAAGGTGAGAAGAGTGCTCACTTATAAAACCCTAAATCCTAGGGTGTCGTTTGGGATGGTTAGGAATAGGGTAGGAATAGTATAAATTTTAGGAAAAAATACTATTCACAGGAATCGGAGGAATTGACTATTTCGGGAAATTGGAAATGTTGTTTGGATGGTGAGTTTAGAAATAGCGTTGGAAAGTGTGAAAAAGTAGAGAGAAAAGTGTTATTGGGAAGAGTGTTATTGAAAATTATGTTAGGAACGAAATTGTCTATTCCTATCCAATTCCGAAACCATTTGGATGAGTTTTCTATTCGCGGAATAGGCTATTTGCGGAATAGGCCTATTTCGGACCCATCCAAACGAGGCCTAGTATAATAGGCACAAGTAAATTAGGATAATAGGTGATTTATATCAAATGATGAAACTTCTGCTGGTTTAGAAATCAAATGAACATGCACATTTCTTTAATGGAAGTGGTAGGGACTTAGAACCCTACTTAAAAAATAGGGAAAAAAAAAATGTGTATACACGGATACACCTGTACTTCATGGCGTTGTAATAATTGAGAGCAAAAGTAGTGAATAAAATAAATTGAGCTCTCAAAGTATATATTTTAACAGATTGAGATTAGTTGCTTTATGATCACCTTTAATAATAATAGGAAGGTAAGTAATAAGATTCGAGTGCTGGAAGCCTGGAAGATTATGTCAGCCCATTGATATCCTTCCTATTTTTCTCTAATAAGAATCTTAATATTTCACCTTAAAAATATCGGATCTGCAAATTTCTAAAAGTGAATTATTTGCCTCTCCGACCTTCAAAAAAAAATTATTTGCTTCTCAACAACAGAGGCCTTCATTTTTTTTTTTACTTTTCAAAAAAAAACAAAAACCGACATTAATTCTTTATCATGCACTTCTCAGCATAAAAAAAAAAAGAAAGAGGAATGAATAAACCCTAGGCTTATCAATGGAGGCGAGCAGTGACCAACCAGACCTAATCAGCGGGCTAAGTGATTCAATCCTAATTCACATCCTTTCCTTCCTCCCCAGCAATTTGTCGGGACAAACATGCATCCTTTCTCGTAGGTGGCGTCATCTCTGGGAGCATGTCCCTGAACTTATTTTTGAGCACTGTATGGATGAACAGCTCTTACCCTTTTTGACCCACCGAAAATCTTCAGAACTTAGAAAATTTCATGTCTCATCCAGGTATAAAGATGTCTTACTTGATGACTATACCATCGACCAAGCACTGTGTTTCTCTGCAACCCAAGGTGTAGAAGAACTCCATCTTTTATTTGATACTATACATCATGCTTCTCAAAAATTTTCAAGCTACTATCTGAGAGCAAAATCTCTTTCATGCTGGGAAGCATCTTTGCGAGTCCTTAATTTGCGCGGTTGTCTTGTCAGTTGCCCCGGCAAAATAAATCTTCCCAAAGTTGAGGAGTTACGTTTTTTTGGTGTGTCAATGGAGAGCGGTGCTTTTGATCATATAATTACAGGCTGCCCATCAGTTGAGAGCCTTGAGATACAACAAAACTGTCATAAAGCCCTTAGTTTTCACCATCCTAATCTGAAACGATTGGTGTTGGATTGGTGCAACTGGGAACATATCGATATTTCTGTGCCAAAGCTGAAGTTTTTTAAATATGACGGATCTGTGGAATACTTGAAAAATTTTCTAATGAGAGTAGATAATCTAAAGGAGGCTGAAATTGATCTATATCAAGGATGGGATTGCAAACTGTATGATGGTTATGTTTGGGGTCACCGTTGTGTTTTCCAGGCAGTTACTCAAGCAGACCATCTAAAAGTTCATTGTGGAACTTGGGTATATTTTACAGATCAAATTAACTTCTGTTTTTATTGTCTAGATGTTAGCAGTTTGTTATTCAGCGAACTCATAGTTATTTCTTTTTTGCAGGATACATTTGAATTGTACAATAATATAAATTTAACTTTCAAAAATGTTAAATGCCTTGCATTAGAACGTGCTGAATTGGTGTTTCTTCCGGTGGTTCCAGCAATTATCAGACTATTTCCTTGCCTTGAAAATTTGGACATATCACTATGCACTTGCCCCCCCTATACTCCGGAAATGCATATCGATTATTATCTAATGGTAAATGGTCCTGGTATATATATCATTCAGTTGAGAAAGTATACATCATATGCTTAGAAACTTTTTGAATGAAATATCATGTTTGTATTCCTCTTATGTTATTTAACAGTCTGAAAGACCAGATGAAGAAAAGGAGTTCTGCATGCAATTAAAGGACAACAGGGAAAGTATCGATTGCCTCAGATACAGCTTACGAAGGATAGATGTAAGAGATTTTGAAGCTCGCGATACACAAATTGAGTTGCTCAAACTTTTGGTTCAGAATGCTTCTCTTTTGGAGGTCATTTGCTTCACGGACGGCTTTGGTGGTATTGCAAGATTACTAAAATCTAGACAGATTCTTACAAGTTGTGCAGCAAATAAGAATATTAAATTCCTGGCCCAAAACATTAGTAATAGACACTCAAATGTTTCATGGTAGCAGCCAAATGTAAACCTTCCATCTTTCACTCTTTTTTCTTTTTCTTTTTTTTTTTATTTATTTTGACTTTCACTCTTTTTTCACTAGTATGATTGGTGATGTAACATATTTCTTTGTATGATTGGTGATGTAACATCTTTCACTCTTTTTTAATTTATGATCACTGCATTAATTAATTTCTTTTTGTATATCTTGGAATAATAATTTTTGCTTCCTTCTTTTCATCATTATTTACTGAATGTTAAGGATGGCATAAATAAATTGTCCTGGCCATTAATTATCATGCCACTGTCTCTCTTTGCCCCACTACTACTATTATATTTCATGTCACACGGATGAATTATTCTGGTCGCAAGTTCAAGGAAACCATACGTGTAATTAGGGCTGTCAACGGATTCCGTTTCAACGTTTCACCGTGGCGTGAAACAGAAACAGAACGGTTTGTGGCAGCCTGATTTCAAACCGTTTCAATAACGAAACGGCAAATGAAACACGAGATTGTATCTTTTCGACCGTTTCAATCTCATTTCAAACCGTTTTATGTATAATTTTTGAAATGGAACGGTTAACGAAACGGTATTCCGTGCCGTTTCGAAAACGAAAAGATAAGCGAAACGGCTGTTGATACAAAATCATTTGGGCATCTGCCGTGGATTTTTGAGACGTTTGACAAGCCTAGATGTAATTGGAAAGGTAGGTTCTGAGCAATGGATCGACTCAATGTCAGGCTCGACCCTTAAATATGTGTCCATGCTAATTTTAAATGCGGTACCAATGATAGAGTTGCTATTTCCGTTAATTAATCCAAAGAATTGGGTACCATTATGGTACAAAGAAAATTAAAAGTTATTTTTAAATTTTAATGAGCATTACCAATAGCAACCAATAATTCCAAACTAGATCCGTAAGTCGAGCTTCGCTCGACAAATATTGAATTTTATTGTACTGTTTACTTTTTTGTTAAGTTAATTGATGATTTTGATAATAAATATTCTTAATGAAAAGTATTTATTTTTAAAGTATATTTACTATATAGAAAATTTGATAAATTGCTACTTTTATCACGAAAGAAAAGTAATTATTATAAAATTGTAAATTCAATAATGAAAAGTGAATCAGTAAAATGGAAACAATAATACGTTAAATAGTAGTCCAATATATATCTTACACACTATATTATTCAATTTTGGTATACAATTATAAAATTCTTTAAATACAAAAAAAATGAAATTCATAAAAAATTTATCTTACTATCTAATATAACAAAATTCATGTCCCATATATTTCCGTCTTGAGTCTATTACAGGCCAAATTTTCGAGACCCGCGCACGTATCATACCTAGATATCTATTTGAGAGTGATGCAATATCTATTACATTTGCAATTCTTTTGATATGTAAAATGTTTGATGAAATTAGAAATAGGGAACACTATTTATAGATAAAATGTTGGCATCCTTTGGTGGAGAAGGCATCCCTTCGTTTGCACCCTTTGACGAGACTCTCATTAGATGACACTCTTTGGTCTTCATGTCAAGATATGCATCTTCTCAATCGCACCTTTTAAAATATTCATTTGATTGCACCCTTTCACAATGCACCCTATAAATCACACCATATGATCTCTATAATTAAATAGCACATTTTCATTCGTACATTTTGGAGTCATCCCGCATCTTTATTATATGTAAGATTACACAAAGAACATAATTTGTGCCAAATGCTTTTGATAATTGGGACCATTAATTGTTTCAGAGGCTCGATCTTGTCATTTCGAGAAGCAGCAGCATCTATGGTCATACTACGTTAGCACTTCTGCCTTTTGGTTAGAACCAGGAAAGATTTTGGGACTTCATTAATTCTGAGGTTGACAATATATTGAATAAATGTTTGTATTGTAAATATTACCTCAAAACTGTAATAACTGGAAGTTAATCATGGTCCAATTCTACTTTTATCTTTTTTGATAACATATTGGATTTAATTTTCATGTGACTTGTGAACTGTCCCAAAGCTAACATCTAAGATGAATTTCAAATTTCTCATATTGTTTTGTTTCTTTCTTTATTTCATGAGTTTCATTTCATTTTCAGAGAATTTGTAATTAAATGATTACTGAGAATCAAGAATGAGATACACTTACTAGGAAAAAATAACAATTTATCTTGAGGAGAATATCTATTGTGAACCATGGTTCATAGAGGGTTCCGTGAACCATGATCGTTTGATCGATGAGTTTGCAAATTGACAAATCTAAATTAATTAATCTAATCTATATATTGAAATCTCATAGCAAACAAATTTTTAATTTTTGATATTTTTTTACTATTTTTTCGAATATTTTTAAAACTTGTCATTTTTGGACGATAATTCATTAATCTGTAGCCAAAAATGACAAACTTTAAAAAATTCGAAAATAATTGTAAAAAAATTTCAAAAATTGTAAAATTTGGTTTCCTATGAGATTTCAATATATACATTGGATTGGTCAATTTAGATTTATCAATTTGTAAAATTACCGATCAAACGGTCATGGTTCACGGAAGATTCTATGAACCAAGATTTTTCCTAGCAAGTGTATCTCATTCTTGAGACACACCCTTTCAAGATGGGTTAATTTCAAATTTCTCTTATCAACACAAAAACCGTTTTTTTAGATAGTCTTGGTAGTGGCTACCAAGTTTTTATGGGAAGTGCTTCGGGCAGCATAATTTTTTCTTGGAGCAACTTATTTTTTTTTTCTAAATGTCTAAATTGTCCCTTAGCATTCATAAAGATTTATTACCTAATTTATTTCCTTAACCTTACATGCCTTGATTGCATCTTCTCCTTGGGGCTTCTTACTATCTCTATCATTTTAGAATTTGTGTTCTGCAAAACTGTTTGTGCAAACAGATCTCAAGCCATTTGTGGTGATAAGAAATTTCAGGTAATTGCTTATTTTAATTTCTTTTATACGTGCCTTGATAACAACAAGATGTTCTATTTAAAAATGGGTTCTCTTTGACCATATAAGTGCTCAAGACAAAATTGATGGGAGTTACTATAATATGAAAGAAATCATTTTTTTAATGAAATCACATATTCATGCAAGAGAATTTTTTGTTCGCTTATGAAATAATCATTGAAGAAATCTAATTGCAATGTACTCTAGAGCCCAAAAGTTCTCAAAAAAAAATGACGAGATAAACTGACAAGAGTGAAGGGAGGAGAGACTGAATAAAGAGTGAAGAAAGGACCGGAGTTATTCAGTGGATATTAGATAGGACAGAGGAGGTTTAGTCGGAAGATATTAGTTGTTCATAGATGTACAGCAAATTTACAGAGTTGTAAAAAGGGTAATTTGGTAATTGAGAAATCATGTTGCTCGCAGAAAAATGCCGCTGCCCAAAGCAACTCCCAGTTTTTATCAACACAAAAACTTGCATCGCAAACCCTTGCAAATCTAGATAACAATGGAAGCTGTTGAGATATTTCCTTAAAAGTACAATTTTTTTTATATGAATATTGATAATGATATTCCGAGTGTCCCCGTCTCCCCGATAAAACATAAATAGCTAGCCTAATTCGTGCAATTTAATTCCTAGTATACACCTATCGGAATTTAATTATTTTGATGATTCCAAGATACTCCTTTTAAATTAATATAATTACATTGTTGAAATATCAATTTGATGCATCTTCTATAAAATTCAAACTTTTCGTAAATATCTAATTTTCTCAAAATGTCTGGGCAGCGGCTGACGGCTTTCGTGCTAAATTTAGATTCTCGAAATGTTCTCCAATACTGTTTTTATGGACATAAGGTGAGAAAATAACAAAATTGAGTACGGTCAAATTGAGAATAAATCATGGAAAACTGTAGAAAAAACTATTGATGCATCTACATTTTCGTGCTTTTGATAAATACTAGCAAAAAGATATCCTCATACGTGGGCAAATGAAAAAGATAAAATTATATTAAAAAGGAAAATATGTTGTAAAATATCAGCGATACATGTAGATATGTTGCTTAATGTGTTTCTTTATTAGACGGAAAATTAAAATATATTGTTGCTTCGTTTAGCGATTGATATCTAACCACAAATCAAATCGATCAAACGACACAAACATATATTTACACGCTAGATCTAGTATGTAACCACTCTTGGATCCGTATTTTTATAAAAAGTAAATATAAATATATAATATTTAAATAGAAGTAAAAGGATAAAAAATTATGGAGCATGATTATTCTTGATTTTATATATAAAAACCTTAAGTGCCTAATTGCCCTCTTCTTCAAGCAACTATACTGTCTTTCTATTTGACGCAAATAAATGAAAATAAAATAAAGATGTATATTAATTAAATTAGCAAAAGCTCCTTAAAATTCTTACGTTTCAGTCCTTACAAAATTGTCCCACTCTTCATCATTTTTTCAAACAACTCATCTTCAACCTCCGAAATGGCAAGGAATAAAACGCTCTTATAAGCAGAGTAGCAGACTAATGAAGTCAGAGAAAAGTTTGACAGGTTCAATGATTACAAGGTTGGGGTGACAGAAAATATATTGCCTTTTATAAGGTTATATTTGCAATTTTTAGGTTTTGTAAAATTGCACACTACACTGCTTATTTAATATCTCGACTATTGTCGGCTACCCTTCGTCCCTTTCATCATTTGCCTCCTCTTTCTCTATACCCCGATTGCCGTAATTGTAAGAAGAAAAGAAAATTACCCAATTAACATTTCCTTTCTTTTAATTCTTGCTTAATTCTGCTTCTGATCATTTTCTGCTGATTTTATAACCTTCATTTTACTTCTCAGGTGACCGGTATTCCTGATTTTTATTGAGGTCATGACCAGACAAAAATTTGTTACTTATGAGATGATGAATACCTTCTAAGATTATTGCAAACTTGCAAAAACGTTCTCTGATTTACTCTCTCTTATATATCCCCCATCTTCTATCAACTATACATGATGCACATGATCACTCAACCAAGCAATAATTTGAAGCCATCGCAACCTGCTGTCCAACCTGATGATGACGGATGGATCACAGTCTCGAGACGACGACGCCCGAAGGCCGAAGAAGTAAGTAACCTCTTTAGTTATTTCTCCTATCTTTCATCCACTAAAATCAAGGCCAGGTACGGTTTAGCTTCTTTGAAAAAGCAAATGGAATCTACCAATCTCAACAAAACCACTCTTTAGCCAAACTAGTACCTATTACTTTCTGGAAATTCTCTCAGCAGCCGTATATTATTGAATGAATGAGCAACCTCGCCTACCAAAGCCAGAGTTAGTTTCCTGTCCAAGGTGCGTATATCATTGGAGTTAATTCCAGATAGATTTGGGCCGCCTATTTTTCATCAGATCATCCACTTTAGCCTTGATCATATACCTTCTTATAAATAAATGTTAGTTCAATCAGTAATGCTGATTTAAATAGTTCAGGTACTTTTGGGACGGCTCACTACTTCAATGTTATCTTTACAATTTACTAATTACTACCATCCAGAGGAGATTAATCCTCAAAACTGAACAAAAGGAAATAGAAAGAATGAACAAAAGCAAACCTGGATGATATCATTTATTCACAATGTAAGAAGCAAGACAATTTAAAGTGTTGGGACTTGAAAGTTGGAAATATGAATGGCTGACTAATTCTTCACAACTAATCATTTTCTTTACATTTTATTTTTTCTCGACAGAAAAGAAGAGGTAGTAGGATTGCATGTGAAGTCACGATTAACAATCTGCCCAACTCAATTCTTGTTCATATTCTTTCTTTCCTACCCACAACTCAAGCAGCACAGACATGTGTCCTGTCAAGGCGTTGGAGATATCTTTGGGCTTATATCCCGACTCTCATTATCGATGAGTTCAGCCACAATGAGGCTTACAAAATGAACAAGTTTTTGCAATTGTGTCGATCCCTATATTTACGGAATGTTTCCTTAAAGTTAGGACAATCAGCTGATTATCAAAGCTGCTTTAAATGGCTTGAATTTGCTATGAGGCACAAGGATGTCGAAGAACTAAGCTTGGAAGTGACTGCTAGCAGATGGTCACATGGAAATTTGCATTATTCCTTACCAAGAAACATCTTTTCACGTAGCCGATTCTTGCGAGTTCTTGTTCTCTATGGTTGTGAACTCAGAGATATTGGTACAGTTGACCTCAGAAACGCTAGGAAGTTATGTTTCGAAAATATCAATGTTGTGGGTAATTCACTTAATGGCCTCCTAGCGTCTTGTACCAGAGTTGAGATCCTTCAATTAAAGGATAGTGACTCTGTGACTGATTTGAGTGCCAATTTACCTGAACTAAAAACATTAATATTGACGAGATGTGATGAATTAAGATCTGCAAAACTCACCGTGCCAAAGCTCAAAGTTGTGAAACTTTATGCTTTTAATAGCCGCCTTGAAAGTTTTCTCCTTTCGGATATGGTTGATCTGATGGAAGCCCAGATTGACCTTAGTGGAGAAGATTATCAGGGTTGTCCCGATCTTCTTCAATATGTTGGGCAGGCAAAGCAACTGATAATAGAGTGTTGTTCACTGAAGGTACATCAAACAAATGCTTGCTTTCATTAAATTCGCATTGCTCATATAGTCCATTTGATATATATGCTTCATTTGTTTTGCAGAAGATGTTTAATACTAGTGCAATAGCTGATTACTCTGCTATCAAAGTAATAAGGTTCGAGTTGAAAACTTGGAATTACAAGAGCAATTTATTATTGATACCAGCTCTTCTCAAGATATTTCCAAACTTGGAGGAATTCAAATTGCACCAACATGGCTGCAGAAGCAGGAGGGTACTGTAATTCATTTAATCTTTTTAATAAGAATGATTTCTTTCTATCTCAACGATTTTTGTTATATAATGGTTGCTTTCTGTGTTGAATTGGTTATCACTGCAGAATTGGTTTAGCGGCGAAGAAGTTGAAGAACCTAGCACTGAAACAAATTATGGGGACAGCCTTTCAGTTGATTGCTCGTTACAATTCTTGAAAAAGATCTCATATTTCAACTATAATAATGAAAAACTGGAAGTCCAGCTTGTGAAACTTCTGGTTAAAAATGCTATTGTTTTGGAAAACATCTCCTTCCTCAATTGTTTTGGAGATTTCGTTGAATATCTCGAGCTCATAGAGATTCTCAAAACATGCAAAGCATCCCCAAAAGCGGAAATTGTTTTCGAAGATGATGAGTTCTGGTATCCTGATGCTAAAGACTTTAGGGTTGCTATCTCATAAATTAAAGTTAGCACATTACCTTGTCCGCTTTTGATATATAACTAGCTTTTCATACGCGCTTCGCGCGTGAGGCATTGTTCTGTCAGTTCTACAGTAAAGGTCGGGTAAATGAAAGTTGTAATTAGAATAAGGAACTATTGTGTCTATGATGACACCATAAGAAAAATCTGTGGTTGAGTTAATTTGTGAAGACTGGCTTCCTATTGATATATGATCAGGTGGCGATATATAGTAAAGACTCTCATAAGCATTAATTGCATTATATTTGTCATCAGCGAGCAAAATATCAACTATCTAAGTTATAAATTGTTCTCAGGTCCATGTCAGGTAAAGGAAACCATAATCATACATTCCAACTTTCTGTGAAACGTAAGGTTAAAGGACAGTGGCGGAGCCAGGAATTAATATTAGGGGGGTCAAAATTGCAATTTTTAATGTTTAGGGGGGCAAATTAGCTAATATATATATAATATTATCAAAATTAGCACTAATAATATAGGAAAAATTGAAATCACAGGGGTGCAACAGCCCACCCCTGCACCCCTACTGCCTCCGCCACTGTTAAAGGAGGTACCAATACATAAAAAATATTAGAATAGAATTATGAGAGCAAAAACTAAATGTGTGCATCTTGGATAAAACCAATTATTTTAAGATGTTTCTAAGCTTTAAGACTTATATCCAGTATTAAAAAATAAAATGTCATGGGGCTAGAAATTCATTATCAAAAGCTTTTTTTAATGAACTATGCTTTAAATTTTGAATATTAAGTGTTTGTTAATATGGATCAAAGCACCAATTGATGTGAGATTATCAAATGTTGCATCTATTCCTCCGTCCAAATCATTTGAAGACAAGTTCTTAATAAACAAAAAGATTAATGAATCTGATTATGATCTAAGCTTTAGGTATATATATAGAGTATGTACTTGATATTCATTTTATTGAACTAATAAACAAATTTTAAAAAAAAAAATTCTCATTTTAATGGAAAAGTGGTGAGTGCACTTATTTTTTTCAAAAAAAAAAAATCACTCACTGGCACACCAAATTGGCACGCGAGAGGTGGTTAGATTGCCAAAGTCAATAGGACATGGGCTTATTAGCTTTCTTATTTGGCATAAATAACCGAAAAACTAATATATTACTTTGTACACTATACTGTCGCTAACAGAAAAAAATTGTTTAGCACAGTAGGGGATGGCTAATGACATCGCTAACGAAGCGCTTTTGCACCGATAATTGGCGCTATTTAAACCTTTGCAGCTCACCAACCACGTCATAATCCAAACACAAAAAAAAAAAGTGAAATGATAACATCATACTGACATTCATGATATAAAAGTTCTGGATTGTCCAATAAAAATGATTTTTTAAAATACAAAAAAATAAGTAAAAAAATTCGAAAAAAAATGTAAAAATTGGTTTCTTCTAAGCCTTTTATATGGAAAACATATTGAACGGTTCAAATCGGTCATTTGAAATTTAATAAGAATCTACTTTATAATATAGGTCCAAAATATAATATTTTACAAATTAGTTGGAAATATTTCGTTAAAAATTTTGATCTCTACAAAATATTTTTCATGAAAAATTTGGAATGTTACATAAGGCCTGGCTTTCCTTCTTCCATATCTTTTGATCTTCTTTTCACTTTAATTTATCAACAATTATTATTTATTTGTTTATATTGTATGCCAATGATTTTTATACGTTGATATTAACATTATATTTGAAATAGAATATCAAAAAAAATGCAATAATTACTTTTTAATTAGGTAAGTAGTGGAAAGGTGAAAGCCGTTAATTAGATACAGAATGGAGAAGTCGTACTTGTTAAATCACGGCAAAAATGAATAAATCAATTTATCATTTGAATTTTAGATGATAGTTATCCCATAAGAAAATAAATGAAGGCGATTTCTACCTAGAATTATATTAACTAATGCCTAAATACTTAGCTGATCCTAGTAAACCTTAGATGTATATATACTTGTTCTCCTCAACACATATAAAATTGTCAATAAGGAAGAAATAATAAAAAGAAACATTGAGAATATATAAAATTTATTATTCATTGATATGTACTCCGACCCAAAACCAGCTGGGCCGATCAACCCTTAACCACAGCCCACCCCCCTCCCCCCCCCCACAAAAAAAAAAAAATGACGTCATGCCCTGTTACTGTAGATATTGCTCCCTACGTTATAATATATATAGATAAGCATTTCCGTCTCAAACCATTATATATAGTGTTTTTTTCCCTTTCTTACTTAAATATCAATTCCACATTTATCTGATAAATAAATAAATAAATCGTTATCTAATTTCATAACAACTAGCACAAGATGCCCTCATACATGGGCAAATACAGAAACAAAATAATGTTAGACAATAAAAATATGTTGCTTAATTTACCAGCGATACAAATAGATGTGTTATTCAATTTGTTTCTATATTAGATGAAAAACCAAATAATAGTGTTGTTTCGTCTGGCGATTGATATCCAACCACAGATCAAATTGATACAACGGCAGAACACCATTTTACTATTTAGACCTAGCATGTAACACCTATACGTTATGTGCATTTATAAGTAGTAGAGATTTCTGCAATTTAAAATGGTATATAAGGGGAATTACTTACGACAATCCTCAAAATATACCATCACGTCATCTCTCTAAAGACCGTCTCATTCTCCTCCCTTCAGTAAGAAGGGAATTCTTTTTGTCTCTCCTCCGATCTAGCGACCTTCGACCCCTTTGACGATTCCCTCTCCCTTCCTCCCTTCCTCCCTTCCTCCCTCCGACCTCCGACTTCCGGCTATTCTCTCTCCCTTCCTCCTCCGACGATTCTCCCTTTCAATCTCGAACTATAACATTTGTTAAAGATTTTTCCGATAAATTCTGTAATCTAAAGATTTAATTGAATGATTAGCTATATTAATAGAATTATGCATGTCAATAAGAGAAAATTTTGTAATGCTAAGGTTCTGTTAGAATTTCGGAAAACAATATAATATCAATCAGGATAATGCGATTATAGGATCAAGGAATCAACAAGGAAATTCAACTGTTATCCTAATTCTGGTAAACAATAGAGATTATTTGAAGATATGTGAAATTACCGAGAAATTTAGAAAATTAAAACAAAACAACTCTATTATCTGCAGTCCGAATATTTAACAAATTAAGCTCTGAATTATTTAGAACCTTTGATCAGTTCAATTGACCCTTGAAAATTTATTAATCATCTGGTTAAAGAGTCAATATGTGATCTGACTAAACCAATTTAAGATGACCCGTTTATAAGGATAGAATTATAATTGAATTCATGATGGATTAAATCAACTGGGAATCTGATATAACTTATCTGGAATTAGCAACTAAAATCAATAAATTGATTTCTGAATGAATTGGATCGTTAGATAAGAGTATTTCGAATGAATTTATTTGGGTCGTTCGATCTGACTGGAGATATCCATTCGAACCCAACTCTTTATTCTCTTTCTCTAATGAATCCACGCTCAAATACGCGTCTGCCTTCTTCTTCTTTGCCGAAAGCCATGCCTCTCCTTCTCTTCTCCGATTGGCTCAAGCAAAAGCGAAATTGTTAAATGCGAGTTAATAGTGTTGCTCTGTGCCGCTGAATCACCTTCCTCCTTATCTCTGTTGGCAAGTCCATCTGCTGCCGCTTCCCTTCACCTCTCGGATGGCGCCACATCGGCTCTGTGGGCCCCGTCTTCTCTCTATCTTTTTCATATACAAACCGCCTCTCCACTCTAAAAACCCACGGAAAATATACAGAAAACATAATGAACTAATGAAGGGAGAGAGAGTTGAGATAGCGGCTGACTTGAAATATCAAATTAATGGCGGCCATGGTGGGAGGTGATGGTGACAGCGATGGCTAAGAAAAGCGGAGGCAAGGTGATGACAGAAGCAGCGAGGCGAGGTGATGGTGGTTGAGTTCCTCCTCTCCTTTTTGGCCTTTCTCCGGTATATCTGTAAACCCTCATTTAGGTGATAAAAATTCTGTTGGAGCTTAAGAATTGATCTGTTAGAATAATTAAACTCTGTAAATAAGAGCTTAGCTATTGGTTTACTAGTTTTCAGTTGGGATTGTTTGATTTGATGGTTAATTTGGTTCGGTTAAGCGACGAGGAGACATGTTGCAACTACTTTAATGGGTCTGTTATAGAGTCACTAATTCGCTTGATTAAGTCTATTAGCTGTGTAATAAGATTTTTGTGTTGCCGAAATAAGCTAATTAGCTTCTGCTTAATAGGATTCTTTCGATCAAGCTTGTGTTTGATTGTTGCTGGTACATGGTCTTTAGATGAAACATATCCAGTGTGTGAAAAGTAATGATATTAGTTTTGCTCAGTTGGTGTTCTCTTAGTTATGTGTTAATTATATCAAAATTCTGTGAGCTGTGAACTAATTTGTGCACTTAGTTGAGATTAAAAATTAATTAGAATGGGCTCTACTCTATGTATAGTGGTGATAGTATAAGTTTGATTTCTGTTAATTATATAGGTAGGGTACTAAATAAAAGCGTGGTTAATTTCATCAAAGACGGAATGAGGAGAGCAATTCCCTGTTATTCCTGTTCCCAGACGGTTCTTCTCTTCCGGAACCACTGTTGTCTTCAGCTCTCCTCAGTTCCCAAAACAAAAAAGAAACACTAGTGTTCCCCAAATCACTAGCGCTGGCCGCTGTATGAGAAACTATGCTCTTGAAGATGCGACAAATGAATTGAGACCTATTTTTGATCGGGTGTGATGGTCATGGGAAGAGCGCGTCGGGTGGGATAGAGGTATCGAAGGTCGAGATTCGGTGGTGATCACACTTCCGAGGTACTATTTTTTTTTTTTGCTTACTTTGCTTTGTTATTTTCTTTCTATCGTTGTTGGTTCAAAAAAAAAAAAAAAAAATTTAACTTAGTTTGTGTTTCACTTAATGTAGGCTGCTTCTCTTTGAGAATTTTCTAAAGTCCCTTTTTGTTTTTGTGTAGGTAAAGACTGCCTTCCAACCAATGAATTTGAGGGTCTTCAAAAGAATTTCAGAATTGTATATGGTTCTTACTGGTATGTGTTTTTCAACTTTGAGCATTTGTTGAAATTCAATTTCATTTTTGTTACTTAAAAGTCAGTGAGTTCTTCAAATTTTCAATGACTTAATTTAGTTTTGCGTTCAATTTAAGAATTGGCATGTGAGCAATTTCTTTAGTGGGATGGATGAAATTTATTGTTTTGACCTAAAATTCTCTTCGCAGGAAAAATGCAACGTGAGGATTAGAAATTTATTGTGTTGAAATTCGACCAGGACAGAATATTAACCAATCTTTATCGTTTTGCAATAGCATAAAACCAATTAGTCATTTTACGATGACTATCTCAAATTTCAATTTTTTTCTAGCGGCATAAATCTAATTGCCCCATTACTTTTTTCCATTTTTCTTTTCTTTCCATTGCATGCATTCTTAAGAGGAAAGGACTAAACCAAACTCGCATCTCAAAAGACAAAGCTTGCTATGTTCTTGTTCTGTAGATAAAAACCCACTGAAAAGGCATCAAGCTGTCTCAATTTGTACATTAATCAATACTTCATCATTGGGCAATATAACTTCTGATTTGGTCTACATGAGGTAAAACCAATTATTATTGTTTTGCAATAGCAGGCAAAAGCAATACAGCAGGAAGTTGAAGTTTTTTTTATTGTTGTAGTTTTTTTTTTTTTTTTTGTCCATTGTCTGAGAAATTTGACAAGATAAGAGCAAAAGGTACTGCAACCATGAAAAGGTGATGGGTCGTAAATTATTAGCACAGTTCTATAATTACGATAAGATTTGTTTTAAGTTTAATTTTCCTAACAATCAACAAAATTTACAATTTGATTGAACTTTTGCCATAAGAAACAAGAACGATAAGAGCCACTTTTTGTTGGCATTTTCCAATATTAATTTAAAATTAATTTTTTATAACCTTTGAATTATGTACTATATTTTATTTTGTATTTGTCTAGATTGCATGGGGTAGAATGTGAAATCAGTTGACTCCTTCATTCTTTAAGAATAAAATGTTCACAAGCCTTTCTTTGCCCCCATCCAATGCGTATTTCGCCTAGAAATACTGCCTGCTTGAAAAAAAGTTCGAGCAAAATGTAAGATTCAAGCAATCTATCAAGGGAAAATCAATGAGCTCCTCATCTGTTGCAGTTGATTCCTATGGTTGAGAACTGGGACATCAAAAGAAAATCAACATGATCTGATTTTATTTGTTTTGCAAGTACCTGTGACAGGATATTTGAACTGAAGAATTAACTTGTATACCTTCTTTGTTGTCTTTTCGCTAAATTCTAAACTGAGAGACTCAATTGATTATGTCAGATAAAGCAGGACAGATTAGAGAGTTATTAAGGGTCAAAATAAGTACTTCCAAGAAAATTTGTTAACTTTTAGGTCAACAAATTAGTTTACTAACCTAGAAATGAGGGTAACCTCGTGCATGCCAAACGCCCCCTAAAAAAAGAGTCCTCAATCAAATGTCGTCCGTAACATAATATATTTCAAGATTGTTATTGAAATAATATTAAGTAATCTTTCTCCTATATACCAAACCTTTCTTTGTAATCAAGGTATTTTATAGTAATTCTCAGAGATAAAGAACCAAATAACTAAGAAGCTATATTAAATTTCCTATAAAGAATTGTTGGAAATTATTTGCATTCACAAAAGAAACAAGAAATACTGGCCAATTAAAGGCGCCAAAACATAAAGGGCATCCGAACAATAGAACTTTAAGCAAAGTTTCCATAATACAATAAAATATCAGGGACATCCGAGTAAGAGAACGTTAACAACAGATCAATGTCAGAAAAACTAATCTGGACCTGTCATTCATCTATGATATTTATGGATTTTGAATCTTTGCACACATTAATGTCTTCTAAGTTGACATGCTTTTCTTTGCCCCATCCGATGCAGATCTCGTCTAGGAATACTGCGTGCTTCAGGAAATGTTTGAGCAGAATCAATTCAGCTTCATCGCCCATGAAGTTTCTGAGAGTTATATGCTTTAATGTATAATTCAAGCAATCTATTGAGGGGAATTCAATAGGCTCCTCATCTGTTCCAGTTGATTCCTAGGGTTGAGAACAGGGACATCAAATGGAAATCATTATGATCTGATTTTATCTGTTTTGCAAGTACCAGTGGAAGGAAATTTCTAATGAAAATAAAATTTCTATAATTAATTATTAATTACATATAACTAGTATACCTTCACAGTTGTATTTCCAGTGAATTCCAGAATAAGAGACTCAATTGATGACATCAGAGCAAGCAGGATAGATACCCCAAGGATTGCTCTCTTACTTCCAATCCAACCTTTCAGTGACAACTGTTTTACTTTGTGAAGCTGCCAAGGAGCAAACTGCAGCAGCTCCTCTATGGCAAAATCCTGCAAGTTCAGTAAATAGCATATAGGATTACTTAAAAATAAGTATGAATTTGTCAAAGTTGAATCACTGTAAAAATACCTCGAAAGAACTTGAATCTAAGGAAAGATTTTTTGCATTCTGTAACTCCATAGCAAACTTGGTGAATTCTTTTGCACGAGTGAGACTGCACAACGGTCCCCGTAGATGGAAAAAAATACCGTTGATGTATTCCTTTTGTTGGCATAAGACTAATCTGACACACCTCAATTCTTCTGGTTTCAGAAATTTGAAATCAACCTTATTGAACAAGTCACCATCGAAATTTAAAGAAACTAGATTTGGAGCATTGATTCTTAGGGATTTCATTTGATGACAGCATCTCACGCTCAAGGTCTCTAATTCGAGAAGAGAAATTTCTAGGCTTTCTAGCAGAGGACATCCTTCTACAGCAAGTTCCCTCAATGAGATGCAATGAGTGATCAGTCCTTGAATCTGTTGGCTGCCTTGTACAAGTATCAAATGGAGAGCAACCAAATATCGTAGACTTGGTGTACCAATGGTTTCAATTGTGCAATTTTTCAGTATTAACCTTTGTAGAGATGCACATTTAAAGATATATGATGGCAAGCAATACAGCTTCTTTCTGTATCGTCTATTAGCTTTGTCATGTAGATCAGTTAAGCTCGCATATGACATTTCAAGAGAGAGAGATCTGACATTTTTCTCTCTTGCTGTTCTCAGAAATGAATCGAAATATGTTTGAAGATGCCACAAACTGATGTGATCTGTATTGACCACCAGTTTAAATTGTACCAAAGATTCACCCTTGTAGAATAGCAAAGTGCTAGAAACGATATCTAGGAATTCTCTATCCCCTCTGAAATCCCTCAAGTCAAAAGCTAGTGAGGGGCATCGACGGTAAAGATACTGCCACCTACGACACAATATGCTAGTCCTGGCAGCGTCTTTTGGGGGAAGGAAGGAGATGACACATAGGAGGATATCATCTATCAGGTCGTCGATTTTGGTAGTCATAGATTCATAGGCTAATTGTCTGCATGCAATGGAAGATAGAGTGAAGAAAAATAAAGTTAACTGTAACAAATGAACCAATGGCCAATGTCAACAATTAAGACAAATTTCAGTGAATTTTGGAAAAACGAAATAATTAATTGGTCAAAGGGAATAGATGAAAAGAAATGGACTGCATTGCTTTGTATTAAATAAATCATGACCACCAAAAGCTTCAGCCGATTGAATAATTAAAAGTATCTATTAATATCAATTATGATTTACTATTTTTAACTCATATAAGCCTTGGCTCCCAAGTAGTAGTCGCATATATGGCCTAACACAACAATTATGAATAATATAGTCTATTCACACGATAAAGATATCGACAAATATATATTGCTTGCAATTGCAAATGACGCAAGCAGGCCTGCAAATTAGGAAGTTAATAATACTAAGATATTATTTGTAATGTCAAGAAAAAAATGGAAAGTGAACAACAGCCTAAAACGCATAATTGAAAGATTATGGTGAATCAGAAATAAATATCCTAATTTTCCTTTCGCACCTTGCATTTCTACGAGTAGTTTCTACTTTCTAGAGTTGCTCCGATACTACTCGCGGTACAGTTGCTCCAGCATTTACCTAAAATTACATTTTCAAATTATTTTTTTAAAAAAGAGATTTAAATATATACAGAGAGGTTGGCTAATGTACTATAGACAGTATGGATCGTGCTTGTACTATCACCTCGTTTCTAGAAATTTAAAATCCGAATGGCCATCGAAATAGTTCAAGTTGTTCTCCATATTAAAATCTCTTGAAATGAAATTTTATTTTTTTATTTTATTACCTATATATTATGATATTCTAAAATTGGAGGGTCTGAAATTATCGAATTATAGTATAATAATTCAAAAATATATAAAACTTGATTTCCAAGAAGATCTTAACGTGAAGATAACTTGAATGATTCGGATTTCCCGTTTAAATTTTGGATTTCGAGAATCGAGTGAATTGTATAGGAACTATCAGTATTATCCATAGTACAATAGTACATCTAGTGTATTTTCAAGAGTATGGATCCTCCCCGTACTCTCAACTAATAGTCTAATATATAAGAACTCTAGAATCTCTACTCTTGAGAATACCTTAGCCAATATATATTTATATGATGACTAACATGCTATATGTGGCACGTGTCATCTATTTTCTATCTACTCATTTTTCTAGATTCAAAATTCAAACGGTCAATTTAAACCGTTCAAGTTCATCACCATATTGAAATACCCTTGCAGACTAAATTTTTATTTTTTTCGAGTTTTTTCTATTTATTATGATATTTTCAAATTGGAGAGCCTAAAATACTATGATTATAACGTTTTTTTAAGTACACAATATTTCCCACATTTTCTGTAGATTATGCTAGTATTTTTTTTTTTTTCCAGTTAAACTTTTGTTGTTGCTTTAATTTATTTCGAGATATACGGAACAATTATAAGTGATGATCACAGATGTCAAGAAATCTCTCCTCATATATGTACGGATTCAGAGAAGTTACACGTTAGATCTAGCGTGTATCCACATGTTTGTGTTGTTCGATCGATTTTATTTGTCATTAACTATAAATTGCTAGAATAAGTAACAATATATTTTAATTTTCCGTCTAACAATAAAACAAATTGAGCAACATATCTACACGTATCACTGGTAGATTAAGTAATATATGTTTATTGTCTAATAGTATTTTATTTCTTTATTTGCTCACATACAAGGACGTCTAATTTTATTTAATTTCTTGATCATATTATTCGTTCATTTTGAGTTTATAAAGCAGATGATTTGTGACAAATAATTTATATACTCAATATTTAGTATTTCTATAGAATTACTCAGGAGTCAGGACGCGAGTCAGTCATTTTGGCTTAACCATAATCAGTTAAAAATTTAAATTGAGCAACATATTCTTATAATTTGAAATTTTAAACCGGGCTTAAATCTAGATCGTTCATTTAAAATTATGAAGGGATCTGGTTGATCATGATTCAAGCCCGGTTTGAAATTTCAGTCCACCATAGAATTACCCTAATTATAATTATAAGAAGAAGATTAAGAAAACCAATAAATTCGTATTGGTGCCGGGACTATATATTAGCCCATTCGCTTCCTTCCTATTCTTCATTTCTTCTATAAAGCATCCTTATTAGTTTACCATAAAAAAATATACCGACCTACTAATTTCTAAATGTTAAATTGTGAATTAGTGCTTCACCCAACAGAGGCCATCTAATTATTTGCAAAAAACAGAGACCGTCATCAATCTTTAATTCTTTATATCCGCAGAGTAAGAAAGAGAAGAAAATATTAACCATAGGCATATCATGGAAGAGATAGGCAACCAACCAGACCTAATTAGCGGGCTAAGTGATTCGATCCTTATTCACATCCTCTCTTTCCTCCCTAGCAATTCGTCAGGACAAACATGCATCCTTTCGCGGAGATGGCGGCATCTCTGGGAATATGTTCCTGAACTTAAACTTTATGACTGTGCGGATGCACAGCTCTTTTCCTTTCTGACCCACCGAAAATCTTCAAAACTGAAAACATTTCATGTCTCGATGAGACGTTACTGGCTGAGTACACAATACACCATCGACCAAGCATTGTGTTACTGTTCAACCCAAGGTGTTGAAGAACTCTATCTTTCATTTTGTTACAGGATCGACCTGAGACTGAGGGCAAAAACCCTCTCGTGCTGGCAAACATCTTTGCGAGTCCTTCAATTGGACGGTTGCTTTGTCAGTTGCCCCAATAGAATAAATCTTCCCAAAGTTGTGGTGTTGCGTCTTTCTAGTGTGTGCATGAAGTGCGGCGCTTTTGATAATATAATAACAGGCTGCCCCTTTGTTGAGAGTTTTGAGATCTCTTGCTGTGAGCAAGTGTCTCTTCTCACGTTTGACCTTCCTAATCTGAAACGGCTGGTACTGTATTTGTGCAACAATTTGGAACATATTCACGTTTCTGTGCCAAATCTGAAATTTTTTAAACATTATGGACCACTACAATCCTTGAAAACATTTGTAATGAGAGTAAAGAATCTAAAGGAGGCTGAATATACTCTATGTGTATATTATTTGTATCACGATGATGGTCATGTCCAGGGCTCTCAGCAACTTTTCCAGGCAGCTGCTCAAGCAGAGCATCTAGAAGTTGAATGTTCTAGAGCTCAGGTTTATTTTATGGATTAACCTAGCTTGAATGTTATTATTTATATTGTAGATCTCGACATCAGTATTTGACTATTTATTGATGCGATCAACTCTTTTTTTTTTTTTTTTTTTTTTTTTTTGCAGGATACATTTGAAATGTACCGCATTTTTAATTTGAATTTAACTTACAAAAATGTTAAATGCCTTACATTAAAAGTAGTTACATTGGAGCTTCTTCCGGTGGTTCCGGCAATTATTGGACTACTTCCTGGCCTTAAAAATCTCGAGTTATCCCTATACGTCAGCCCTCCCTCTACTCCAGAATTCAGAAAAGATCATTATCTAACGGTAAAAAAAAATCCCTGTTTATCCTTCGCTTGACAAAGTTAACATGTTTTTCATTAATATTTTAAATGTAAACTCAATATTTGTTTTTATTTGTTTCAACAGTCCAGTATGCCGGAAGAAAATGAGCTTTGCATGCAATTAAAGGACACCAAGAGCAGAATTGATTTCCTTCGTTACAGCTTACGAAGGATAGACATACAACATTTTGAAGCTCGAAATACACAAATTGAGTTTATTAAACTTTTGCTTCAGAATGCTCCTGTTTTGGATGTCATTTGCTTCATTGACAGCTATGGTGGTATTGCAAGGTTACTAAAATCTAGACAGATTTTTACGAATTGCGCAGCAAATAAGGATACTAAATTTCTGTACCAGAATAAATTTTATACGCACTCAAATGTTCATTCCTGGTAGAAGACGAATGTAAACCTTTCATCTTTCCCATTTTTTTCATTATTATGATTCCTGACGTGTATAACAAATTAATCATTTTGCATGAAACTTAGTATTGTTATCTACACTTTTTTTTTCTCTCTCGATATCTATGAAGTGGCTTTTTGCTCCCTATGTTCATTATTGTTTTATGGTTGTCTTGCATTGCCCCTGTGCCGCTATTACATGTCACATAGAGACATCTGATCGAACAAGGGCGAATGCATCATTCTGGTTGTATTGTAATTTTTTTACATGTACATAGAGATCATGATGTAGTTTACAAGTCATTTTAAGGGAATCCAGATCTTGTGTCGCGCGGCACGCGTACAACGCGGGCTGTGGGCCGTCTGATCTGAATCTGATGGCTATGGAGGCCTCGTGCATGTAACAGATTGATAGGCCCGAAAAAAACTGCACCGCCCGATCAAAATTGAACGGCTCGTGGAGGTGCACTCACTACAACACAAATTATTTTTAGAGACGCCATTTTTAAAGGCGGTTTTCCATAAACCCGTCTCTAAAAATTACGAGTGGTATTTTAGAAATTTTTGTCAATTATTTTTAGAGGCGGTTTTTAACAAAAACCGTTTCTAAACTTTTTATTCCAAAAATTAAAAAAATAAAATAAAAGGCTGTTTATATTTAGAGGCGGTTATTATAAATAACCGCCTCTAAAAATCCTATTTTTAGAGGCGGTTTTTTAAGAAAAACAGCCTTTAAAAATGGAGCATTTTTAGAGGCGGTTTTTTAAAAAAACAGCCTCTAAAAATCCATATTTTTAGAGGCTGTTTTTTATAAAAAACCGCCTCTAAAAATGTAAATTTTTTTGAATTTTTTTCGTATTTTTAGAGGCGGTTTTTAACGAAAAACCGCCTCTAAAAATGCTGAATTTCATTTTAATTTAATTTGATTTTAAAAAATAAATTGAATTTGATTTTAATTTAATTTCATTTTAAAAAATAAATTAAAAATCAAAAATTGATTTTTAGAGGCGGTTTTTAACTAAAAACCGCCTCTAATAATCATAATCTGATTTTTAAAAAATTTTAGATGATAAAATATATTCAATTATGTAAAATAGTAATAATATAAAATGTTAAAAAATATTTAACTATTATAAATAGTGAAAATAATTGATGTGAAAAAATATTTGATGTTAAAAATAGTTCAAATATAAATTATTTAAGTAATTAAAAAAACAGTAAATAAAAAAATAAATTAAAAATCAGAAATTGATTTTTAGAGGCGGTTTTTAACTAAAAAACCGCCTCTAATAATCATAATCCGATTTTTAAAAAATTTTTGATGATAAAAAATATTCAATGATGTAAAATAGTAATAATGTAAAATGTTAAAAAATATTTAACTATTTTAAATAGTGAAAATATTTGATGTCAAAAAACATTTGATGTTTAAAATAGTTCAAATATAAATTATTTATGTAATTTAAAAAACAGAAAATGCAAAATTGATCTTTAGAGGCGGTTTTTAACTAAAAACCGCCTCTAATAATCATAAATGATTTTTAAAAATTTTTTTATGATAAATAATATTCAAATATGTAAAATAGTAATAATGTAAAATGTTTAAAAATATTTAACTATTATAAATAGTGAAAATATTTGATGTCAAAAAATTTTGATGTTTAATATTTTTGAAAAAACATGTATAATATTTTTGAATAATATTTTTTGAATATTTTTGTATAATATTTTAGTACATGTAAAAATTAAAAATCCGAAATTATTAATAGAGGCGGTTATTTGTTTAAAACCCGCCTCTAATAATAGCATGGAAATTATCCGATTTTTTAAAAAAATTTTATGATAAAAAATATTTTAGAAAGAAAAAATTCCAGAAAAAACCCAAAAAAAAATCTGATCTTTAGAGGCGGTTATTAGAGAAAAAACCGCCTCTAATGTTAAAAACATGTATAATATTTTTGAATAATATTTTTGTAATATTTTTGTATAATATTTTTGTACATGTAAAAATTAAAAATCGGAAATTATTAATAGAGACGGTTATTTGTTTAAAACCCGCCTTTAATAATACATGGTTGTTTTTTTAAGAATACACGCGAGAAAAATAAAAAACAACCTAATCTATTTTTAGAGGCGGGTTTTAGAGTAAAAACCGCCTCTAATGGAATGATTTTGTTTTTTTTTGTTGATTTAGATAGCATTTAAACTATTCAATGTGTCAATCATGTCAATCGACCCACATGCATCTAACATCACATGTTCCTATAAATCTAACATGAATTCGAACCCACTACAGACTTAATTGATCAATATTTTTTTTACCACATTAATTGATTAATATTTATAATTTAGTGAAATATCATTTGGCTGATGTTGCAAAAGAATGACCTATCCTCCTCCCTTTGGCTGATGTTAAAAACATGTATAATATTTTTGAATAATATTTTTGTAATATTTTTGTATAATATTTTAGTACATGTAAAATTTAAAAATCCGAAATTATTAATAGAGACGGTTATTTGTTTAAAACCCGCCTCTAATAATAGCATGGAAATTATCAGATTTTTCTAGAAAATTTTTATGATAAAAAATATTTTAGAAAGAAAAAATTGAAAAAACCCAAAAAAAATATGATCTTTAGAGGCGGTTATTAGAGAAAAAACCGCCTCTAATGTTAAGATTCCGTTTGATTTTTCATTTAGATAAGATTTGTAAGTTTTGGTGCTCTTTTCTAGACAACCACCCTGCTCCCTCTTAGTTAATATCCCTTCTCCCTCTTCCTTCTCCCCCAATCCGACATTTCTCTCTAGTTATATTCGCTACCATTATTTTTTCCTCCCAAACCGAGATTTCCTGCACTGATCAAAACCACCTATTTAAATTGCTAAAATTTTAGAAAAAATTGGAAAAATTGAAAAATAGGAAGAGGAAGTCAAGGAGAGCAAACAGAAGTTAAAAAAATAGCATTTGAGGTATATTCTTTAATTATTATTGATGATTTAATTATTTATTTAAATTAATTTTTTGTATTTGTAATTTATTTTTTCATTGACACTCAAAAATTAGGTTGATAAAGGCAAAGGAGATTGTATTAAAGCAAGTCAATCATCGATAATTTCGGTAATTTTATATTTTAACCCTCGACAATTTTAATTTCTTAAAATAGTCAATTTAGCTTGCATTATTAATTAATTAAATGTTTGGCATTTGCATATATTAGTGTATTGTCATATAGGACCATATTGCCGGAATTTGAACTATTTTAGGTCGTGCCCGTCCGAAATTAATCCATTAGGGATTAATCTCGGATAGTCCCCATTTTTTGGGACTGCTCTTTGGATATTCTGTCTCATTTAGGATAGCGAGTGGTACGCTAGATGCAATCTGTTGTTTGGGAAAGATTCGGCAACATTTTCCCTTATGTTCCCACGGATGCGTCCTCACGAGCAATCGTGTGTTGGTGCATTCAGGGAACATAAGAGGAAATGCTGCCGAATTTTTCTCAGACAACAGATTGCATCTAGCGTCGCTCGCTAATGAGACAGAGTATCCAAAGAGTGGGTTAGGATGGTAACCGGCCCGAAAACCTCATGTGATCGTACATTGAACCTACAAACTCTAAACCCTGACTTTTGGATATATATTATGATATTCACAGATGGATCAAAGGGAGAAGTACATGTTCAGTTCACGTATCTCTTATGATTTTGTTGAAGTTCTTGAGGAATTCATACATTGTGCGGAAGAACATCGAAAGTCAACAGGAAAGCCAAAAATTCTTTGTCCTTGTAAGCGTTGTGTTAACATGCAGAGCCATGATATTAAAACTGTTAGAGCCCATTTGATTCAGCGTGGATGGATGACAACACCAAAATACCTCCGGTGGGTTTATCATGGGGAAAAGTTGGAAGATCAGGCTGAAGTTGGGACTAGTATTAATGTATCAGATTCAGAAAATAGAGATAATAGAGATGATGTATTTGTGGGTGTGAATATAGAAAATAGAGAAAATGTAAGTCAACAACAATGTGGTGATGATAATAGAGATAATGATTTGGATGAAATGATGAACGAAATACCAGATGGTTTTATTGATGATCATGTTCCTGAGATTTTTCAGCAATTTGATGAAAACTGTAATGCACCTCTATATCCCGGTTGTGATAAGGATAAATTCTCAAAAATTATAACGGTTTTCAAACTGTATAACCTAAAAGCCAAGAATAATTGGAGCGATAAAAGTTTCACATCTTTGCTCGGTCTTTTACGAGAAATGCTTCCGGTAGAAAATACATTGCCAGATACATGTTATAAGGCTAAAAAATTACTGTGTCCTCTGAACTTGGAAATAAAGAAGATTTCAGCATGTCCGAATGATTGCATACTATTTCGGAATGAGTACGAGAATCTTCATAAATGCCCAATGTGCAATGCATCAAGGTACAAGCTAAGGGACGATGATTTGGAGGATGATGAAGAGAGTTGTAAAACGAGGCCAGCTGCAAAAAAAATATGGTATTTTCCGATAATACCAAGGTTTGAGCGTCTATTTGGTAATTCAAGAGATGCTAAACTGCTGAGATGGCACGCAGAAGACAGAAAGAAAGATAGAATGATCAGACATCCCGCGGACTCGACCCAGTGGAACAACATAAACAGTCATTTCCTAGATTTCGGCAGCGAACCTAGGAATTTGAGATTGGGACTATGCACGGATGGAATGAATCCTTACGGTCTCATGAGCAGCAATCGCAGCGTATGGCCAGTTCTAATGGTTATTTACAATCTTCCTTCCTGGTTATGCATGAAAAGAAGATATATGATGATGCCGTTGCTCTTTGTGATAATGGTGTACTTTCCTCCGTCATTCTTTGTGATAATGGTGCATTTGACCGTTCATTTAGTCAGGGAGATAAGTTCGTGCGGTCCGATATTTTTGCGGTACATGTACCCATTCGAAAGAGCGATGGGCCAATTGAAAAGGTTAGTCAGAAGTAGATCTCGACCCGAAGGGAGCATAGTTCAAGGATATGTAGCCGAAGAGGTTATTGAATTTTATACTGACTATGTTGATGGACTTCAACCTATTGGCCTGCCGAAGAATCGGCACGACGGAAGACTTCTGGGGAAAAGTATACTTGGTTTGAAAATAATTACAGTGGAACTTGAAAGGAGAGAAAAAGCCCATCGTAAAATTCTACAACAAGTAGCCGTTGTGGCCCCCTATGTTGATGAACACATAGCAGAGTTGCGAGAGAATAATCCTCAGAAAAGTGAAAATTGGATCAACAAGGAGCACGACAAAGGCTTTGTAAAATGGTTTAGAAACAAAGTGCGACTATGCCCGTCTGAGAATGAAACTGTGAAATACCTTGCGAATGGTCCCAATGCGAATGTATACACATATCAAGGGTATGACCTTAATGGATTTACTTGGTATACTAAGAAACAAGATGGCAAAAGCACGGTACAAAACAGTGGAGTCAAAATAGAAGCCATATCAAGTGATGGAAAGTCATCGGAGCCGTACTACGGTTGGATTGAAGAAATATGGGAACTTGATTATAATGCATTCAGGATACCTGTGTTTGATTGTAAATGGATTATACAAAGTGCGGTTAAAAAAGAAAAAGTGTCTCAAATGACAACCGTTGATTTGAAAAAGTTGGGATATGCATATGACTCATTTATACTTGCAAACAAACAAGCAATGCAAGTTTTTTATATTTCTGATCCGGCCGACAGCTCACGACATGTGGTACTCCAGGGAAAAAGACGCATTGTTGGCGTTGAAGATGTCGTAGACGAAGAAGAATATGACCAATTTGATGAAATAGCGCCATTCTCCACAGGTATTTTTTTCTAATTAATAACAATTACATGATGGAATTAATTTGGTACCATATATACACATAATTATAATATTACTATTTTTCACAGGTATTGATGGAACACCGTTACAAGCCGAAGAGTTAGAATCTAATTTGCGTTCCAATTGCCAAGAAGCAGGCACATGGGTAAACCGACCAAAATCACCACAAAAGAATAGCAATTAAGTTAACATAATTTATTTTATTTTTAAGACTTTTTTTTGTTAGAACTTCCAAAAGACTAGTTAAATATTGAACTATTTGAGAGTAGTTAAAGTTCGTATTATTTAACTATTAGAACTTCCAAACTCGGGCCCAATCATAAAATCTGTTAGAACTCATCGCGAGCTTTCCATATTATGGTCATACGCCCTAAACAGACATTTATGTTAAATTTTTGACCAATTTGAAGTTTTATTGTACAATCATATCGATTTTTAAAAAATTATTGATGATAAAAAATATTAAAATATATAAAATAGTAATAATGTAAAATGTTAAAAAATATTTCACTATTATAAATAGTGAAAATATTTGATGTCAAAAAATATTTGATGTTTAAAATAGTTCAAATATAAATTATTTATCTAATTTAAAAAATAGAAAATAAAAAAAAATAAATTAGAAAAACTTATATTGGGGAAATAAATAAATTCCATGCTCAAATAAATAATGCTCAAATAAAATTAATGTGTACATGACACAAAATATTATGGCTAAACTAATATTAAATAATGCTCAAATAAATTCGTGCAAATTAATGTGTACATGACACAAAATATTATGGCTAAACTAATATTAAACGCTAACAACTGATCAATTGAGCTGAATTAAATTAATTCCTCAAACAAAATAAGTAACAGCAATAATTAATACTAAAACTAGTTTTATGCATCTCAGAACAATTTAACTATTATAAATAGTGAAAATATTTGATGTCAAAAAAATATTTGATGTTTAAAATAGTTCAAATATAAATTATTTATCTAATTTAAAAAACAGATAATAAAAAAAATAAATTAGAAATGCAAAATTGATCTTTAGAGGTGGTTTTTAACTAAAAAACCGCCTCTAATAATCATAAATGATTTTTAAAATTTTTTTTATGATAAATAATATTCAAATATGTAAAATAGTAATAATGTAAAATGTTAAAAAATATTTAACTATTTTAAATAGTGAAAATATTTGATGTCAAAAAATATTTGATGTTTAAAATAGTTCAAATATAAATTATTTATCTAATTTAAAAAACAGAAAATAAAAAAAAATAAATTAGAAAATGCAAAATTGATCTTTAGAGGCGGTTTTTAACTAAAAAACCGCCTCTAATAATCATAAATGATTTTTAAAATTTTTTTTTATGATAAATAATATTAAAATATGTAAAATAGTAATAATGTAAAATGTTATTTTGAATAATATTTTTGTAATATTTTTGTATAATATTTTTGTAATATTTTTGTATAATATTGTACATGTAAAAATTAAAAATCGGAAATTATTAATAGAGACGGTTATTTGTTTAAAACCCGCCTTTAATAATACATGGGATGTTTTTTTAAGAATACACCGAGAAAAATAAAAAACAACCTAATCTATTTTTAGAGGCGGGTTTTAGAGTAAAAACCGCCTCTAATAGAATGATTTTGTTTTTTTTTAATGATTTAGTTTAAATGTGTCAATTGTGTCAATCGAGGCACATGCATGTAACATCACACACATCCCACGAAAACCAAAAAAAAAAAAAGGATCTTTAGAGGCGGTTATTAGAAAAAAAAACCGCCTCTAATGTTAAGTGTATAAAATTTTGAGTCTAAAAGCCAAATCTATTTTTAGAGGCGGGTTTTAGAGTAAAAACCGCCTCTAATGAATGATTTTGTTTTTTTTTTTTAAACGTTCAAAACCCACTCTCTTTTTTTTTTATGAATTTCAAAACCCACTCTCATTCATTTATTAAAACTTAAAAGGGTCTAGCCGTTGTCATGACTATGGAAAGAGTCAATTGCTCCCAAGAATGGAATTGAAGAGATATTGGATAACTTTTAAGACACAAGAACTATTTTCATAATTATTAATTAAATAACGACTGTAGAAGATTAACATTCAATCAAATTGGCAAGTTGGTTTAATGTGCCACATATAAAAATCTAAATATATGCTAATATACGTCAAATGTGTGCATTAGCCATTTTTTGAACTAATAAAGTTTTGGACATAACAATCAGTTGTTTTTCTCAACAACAACAATTTAATCTGATCGTTTAACATAATGCTTTCTGAATTAGCGGTGCGTTTCAAATTAGACTCAAAATATTTTCTAAATATAAACATTAGCTGACAATACATTAAAAAAAAAAGAACGAAATATATGAACCATTATATAATATAAACTCTATTTTAGTTTTTTGCTTTAATTTTTTTTATGATAAGGAAAATAAAGAATGAACTAGTACTTAGTATTAATGAGAAGGAAAATAATAAAATATTAGTTGGACAAGTTACTGTTTACTAAATTAATAAAGAATTTAATAAAAAAAACTAAATTAATAAAGAATGAACTAGTACTTAGTATTAATGAGGTAATGATTGGAAGTGCATTAATTGCACTTTGATAAATGCGGATAATGTCATCAGCTTTTTTCAGTTTAGTTTAGGTTAGCATATGTTTATTGCAAAGCTTGAGATAAATGTTATTAAAAAATGATTAATATGAACAAAGGAAGCTGGTCCTAGTAGATAGAGAATAGAGAATAAAATACTATTCATAAAGAACTTGTGACAACCTAACTTTTCTTGTGTAGGAAAGATTCCCTCCGCCATGAACTGCCACATCCCACAAAAACCAAAAAAAAAAAAAAAGATCTTTAGAGGCGGTTATTAGAAAAAAACCGCCTCTAATGTTAAGATTCTAAAATTTTGAGTCTAAAAGCCAAATCTATTTTTAGAGGCGGGTTTTAGAGTAAAAACCGCCTCTAATGAATGATTTTTTTTTTTTTTTAAACGTTCAAAACCCACTCTCTTTTTTTTTATGAATTTCAAAACCCACTCTCACTCACCGTATAGCTCACTCACTCACTCAACTCAAAAACACTTCACTCTAGCTCACTCACTCCTCCGCACGACAGCTCCTCCGCTCGGCCCCTCCGACGAGATCAGGTGCAAGCCTTCAAGCCTTCAGGTGCATGCATTTTTTTCTCTTTTCAACCTTAATTCTATGCTCGTCCAAGTCAAGGAATTTCTGGTGTATATCTATAGAATATTAGTTTTTGGGAAAAAAAAAAAGAGTTTCTTACATCGCACTACGACGGCTCATGAAACAATGTGTGATTTTTGACCTTGTCCTTGGAAAATCCAAACCAGGTAAAGCATTTCTAGTAATGATTTTTTATTTAATAAATGGACACTAAATTCTAGATAAATCACAAATAAATTTGAGAAATAAATGTATAAATGTAGCGATCAAATAGTTTTATATAATATTTTGCTATGATTGAGCAATCAGGCGCAAAAATAGAAATTAAACAATTTGATTCCTCTATACGTTGAAAACTTGAAACTCATGTTTCATATTTCCTTTTTAAAAACAGCAACTAGACAATTTAATAAGTGTTTGAAGGCAGGAGTTCTTGACCCAATCCTTATTTTCTTATAGTTAGGTGGTATTGAAAGTACATGATATTTTATTTATAGGTGCATTCCTCTTCCCAACCGAACCAGTCTACCAATTTGGCACTATTGGCTTTAATGATTTGTACATCCTTTGAGAATTGTTTAGAAACAAATTAAGTATCAATGAGTTCAAATTTCAGTGCCATATGAATATTGTTACAAACTTGAATGCTTTTGAGGGAGAATTGGGAGTAGAATGGTGTATTTAAATGCCTGATTGTATAAATGTAAGGTTCAAAGTAATATATCTATCATTGCTGCAATTGTATAAATGCCTAATTTTGCTCTATTATTGCTGCAATTGCCTAATATCTTCCATTCTAAAAATTATGGATATGATATGTGAATTATAATTGGGTATTGATATGGGAATTGAAATTGGGTGGTTATTGATATTTGAATTTTGGTAAAATACTCATATTTAAGGGAGGTTATGCCGAATTTTTTTAAAAAAATAATGAAATACTAGAATCTATGTAGATGAGTTTTTCTAATTATTATATGTACTGATTGTGCTAATTATTGTCTAATTGTTTGATTATTATTCTGATATGATTGCAGCAATGTCGAATCCGGATGAGATTCCCCAATCGAATATGGACGACGATAATGTAGTGAACGAGGATGACGAATTGATGCCAAATCTTAATGCGCCATCGGGTAGCAAAAGGGGAAAAAGATCAACGGCAAAGTGCAACAAGACGGCAAGGAAGATAGCTAATGGTATTGACTTGACTGTCGATTTCGACAATGAAGGGGCGCCTACCGGTGATAATGCCCATGAGTTCACGAGTTATGTGGCAATGAAAACAAGACAGATGATTCCTATCAAGTATAAATATATAAATATAAATATAAATATAAATATATGAATGTGAATGCTTGATAATGATATTAATTGGTTGTAATGTAGTTATAAAAAGTGGCTAGATGTGCCAAAACAGATGAGATGTGACTTGATCCTCGCTATAGCCAACACGTGGAATTTTTCGGATGACCTTTCACCATTAATTTATAAAAAGATTATGTCTTTGTGTGCCATACGATGGAGGGCTTATAAATACAGATTGGTAAGATAATATATTTTTTAACATTAGTTTTAATCATAATTGCTTGATTGACTTTAATTATAACGCGTCTTTCTTCTTATTGTAGAATAAGAAATATAGGAAAAATCCCACAGAAAATGTAGGGAACCCTTTGGATGAACATAATATCGCACAGGAAGAATGGTCTGAATTCGATGAATATTATGAAACCCCTGAGTTTGCGGTATGAAACAAGTCTTTTGTCTATTTTAATAGCTTATTATTTTTTGCTATACTTATAACTCATTTGAATTTGCTAATAGGAATTGAGTAGAAAAGGACGAGAAAATGCTGCCAGGAAGGACATGCCTCACACTCTAGGATCAGGCGGATACATAAGTGCAGAAAAGACTTGGAAAAAAGGAGAAGTGGTCCATGGTGCGACATCCTTCATTAGCGAGGAAGTAGACAGCAGGTCTTATAAATGGAGCAGGGCACGCGCAAGGAAAAATGAAAAGGGTGAGCTTATTGCTACAAATGAACGGGTTGCGCAAGTTGTTGACAAAATGGCACGTATGATAAGTCCAATAAATATGGAATTGATGTATCCAACGAATTCAACTTAGACTTACTTGAATTTTTTTTTTTTTGTGACAGGCTGAACTAGCTGAACTAGCTAAGTCCGGTGGTTTTAAAGCGAATCGTCAGAATGACATCTTGACGGCTTCAATTGGGTCCAAAGAGCACTCTGGACGGTTGAGAGGATACCCTCATTTTTCCGGCGTGAAACAAGTATATGGCAAGGGTACAAGGACACGCAAGACCTACACCAAAGAGGAAGTCGATCAGATGGTAAGGGAGCAAGTGCAGCAGGAAGTAGCTAGACAAGTAGAGCTGAGCTTCTCTCGGATGTGGTCGCAGGGGGGGCAGCAATCAGTACCACCGCTAGGGCTCGATCCAGTTTTTAATCAAGCCCTCATAATGCTATCACAGGGTAGCAACAATCAGCCACATCCGATGCCTAGCCCATTTATTCAGGTATACAGAATATTGATTGCAATTATTTAGAATTTATGATTTAGCATATGTAATTAATATGTCTCGTATTTGCTTATAATTGCAGGGTTCTATGGAAGCCTTGCTCTTCCTCGCAGGAAATAATTTTACTACGGTGTACGTCGCAAGAGCTATGGTGTTTGCACGTACTTCCATGCCTGAGACGGTCCACGGAGAGCCATTGGGTGATGGGGAGTTTAGGGTACAGCTCTTAGAAGTCTTTCCTCATGCGAGTAATTTGGAGCCACCTTTTCCACCTCCCAATGGAGACGATCGTCTCGGCATGCTCCAGAACTCATTTCTAAGGTGGCCGAGTCATCTTGTGGATTCCGATTTATCGAAATTGGTAAATCTTACAAACTTTTCTAACTTAGATATTAATTAATTTGAGAAATATTGATTTATGACTTATGTATTGATTTCAAGGGGAGTTTGAGGCAAATACCGCAACAACATCCATCTTTTGAGAAATCTCCGGCCAATAAGAAAGCAAAACACCACGAGGAAGAGCAAGCGAATGAGGAATCGGATGAAGTCGACGAAGATTACCAAGCGGGTGCGTACTTAGTGGACGAAGTATTGAAAATGCGCGATCCGTTTTGCTCCGAGGAGGAATTGAGCCGGCTTGGGCCCAATGCATTAGAATTGCACAGCTATATGATGATGACGGACCCTACTCAGACGTACTTCCAGATACCGGCTAAGTTTGAAGACGTAGAGTTAGAACATTGCATTGTTGATTTCGATGTCATCAACGGTGTCTTCAAAAGAAAACCGGTTGAAATTCCAATCCTGAAAGTTTGGACCATGTAAGTATTTTTCCAACTTAACAATAATCAATTGATATTGATATTGTGTATGAAATTGATATTGTGAAATTGTGTATAAAATGCTTGATGTGAATAAATGAATATTGGGTAGATGTGTGAAATTGTGTATGATATGTAAAATGCTTGATTGTGATTGTGAATTCAAATGGGAATTGAAATTGGGTGGTTATTGATATTTGAATTTTGGTAAAATACTCATATTTAGGTGAGGTTATGCCGAATTTTTTAAAAAAATTAATGAAATATATTAATACTTGAATATTTTTACAATATGCATATAAAGAATTGTATATATATATTTACAATATGCAGGTGGGCTAGAGATTATTGCAAGGAGATGAAAATAAATGATTTCAAGTTTTTCGATCCTGAAAGAAGCTCGGGAGCTGATATTATTAGAAATGTGAAAGGATCAATGGCCTACTTCATAAACGCCTTCGCCAAAAGGAAATCATGTTATCATGTTGCGATACATCAGAATGTGTTAGTTACAAATTCTTAACTTTGACTTAAGATTTGTAATTTGCGATTTAATGTTACAAATGTCAACAAGATTTAAATATGTAATTGCAGGAATCATTATGTGGTTGTTATCGCACTTCCCGTCCAAAAAAAAATGTGGATTGTGGATTCTCTAAATGACGATATGTATGATTCTCCAATCATAAAGGCGTGCAACACGTAAGTTGTTTTAGTCAACATATTTATTATCTACTAATCAATTCTTCTAACTTCATATTTTAATGTTGCAGTGCTTTAAAAAGAATTAGAATTGCTGATCATTTCGATATTGACTTCATTCCGGTACACAACTAGACTAATATATAGTTTCATTTAATTTCTCATTTATTAGATTTAATATTAATTGTAACAATTTTTGTTATTACTTGTAGTGTCCACGTCAACCGAACGGAACAGATTGCGGGTATTATGCCATGAGAAACTTGCAGTTGATCCTTTTTTATTACATGGGATACAGGACGATTCCAGAGGTATATATGAATTAATTAGGATTTAGTTATTAATTAGTTTAATTGAATTACTTTGAAACTAACTAGTTATATTTTTACCGATTGAATATGTTTAATTGAATATAGGTTTTGAAGCCGGCAGGTGAACCCTATAAGGACGAAGATCTCAACTTGACTTTGAATGACTTTTATGCATATTTTCGTAGACTTGTTAATTGAACGACTTTTATGCATGTATTACTTTGAATGACTGTTATGAATTGTTTTTGAATGACTGTTATGAATTGTTTGTATATATGATTGTTAATTATGAATTGTTTATGCTGGTACCAATGGCTAAAAAATGGTACTATTTCTGGCTAGCAAAAATGGGGCTAGCCCAAAATTTGAAATTATTTTTTTTAATTTTGATTTATTATTAGAGGCGGTTTTTAAACAAAAAACCGCCTCTAAAGATCATGGAATTTATTTTTATTTTTTATTTTTTCGAATCTGCTATTTTAGAGGCGGTTTTTTATTAAAAACCGCCTCTAAAGATTCATTTAATAATATTTAATTTATTTAATTATTTTAAATATTTAATTCATTTAAATTATTAAATTCATTTAATTATTTTAAATATTTAATTCATTTAATTAATATATGAATTATATCTTTAGAGGCGGTTTTTAACGAAAAACCGCCTCTAAAGATCATGGAATTTATTTTTATTTTTTATTTTTTCGAATCTGCTATTTTAGAGGCGGTTTTTTATTAAAAACCGCCTCTAAAGATTCATTTAATAATATTTAATTTATTTAATTATTTTAAATATTTAATTCATAAATTATATCTTTAGAGGCGGTTTTTAAGAAAAAACCGCCTCTAAAATCATGGAATTTATTTTTATTTTATTTTTCGAATCTGCTATCTTAGAGGCGGTTTTTTATTAAAAACTTCCTCTAAAGATTCATTTCATAATATTTAATTTATTTAATTATTTTAAATATTTAAATCATTTAAATTATTAAATTCATTTAATTATTTTAAATATTTAATTCATTTAATTATTTAATTCATTTCGAAATTGCAGTATCTTTAGAGGCTGTTTTTTATAAAAAACAGCCTCTAAAGATACAACAGATTTTTGAAAAAAATTCATATCTTTAGAGGCGGTTTTTAATAAAAAACAGCCTCTAAAAATGTATTTTTAGAGGCTGTTTTTTATTAAAAACCGCCTCTAAAGATATAGAATTTTTTTTTCAAATCTGCTTATTTTTAGCCACGCCATTTTTAGAGACGGTTATTACGGTTTATTAGCGATTTTTAACGCCTCCTATTTTTAGTGACGGTCGAAAACCGGCTCTAAAAATGCTTAAAAAACCGCCTCTAAAAATGTTATGTGGTGTAGTGACTACACGCGTGCCGCGCGACACAGGATCAGGGTCCATTTTAATGGACTGAGTTTGAGGCTTGACCCCATAAAGAAACATTTAATTAACCTCCGGAAGTGTACTATATATACCGATAATGCTGAATTTAAAATGTGCTACCAGAGCTGCTAGTTTCTTACTTTATTTGATCAATAGAATTAGCACCACTTGGTACAAAGAAGATTAAACTAGATGAGCAGTAGCAATGACAACTAATAATTCTGAGTAATATGTGTGGTAATTGATAAATACTTGCGAAAAATGAAAAGGCTCGATTTTATCATTTAATCCAAGAATGGTAAAAAGAAGTCATCTTCAAAATGAGTTAAGTTCATTTTCTTGTATTGACACAAAAACTTGCATCGCAAGCATTTGCAAAAGTAGAGAGCAACGGGAACTAGGAAATTCTTTCCTTAAAATTACAAATTTCTGTAGGAATATTGATATTCCTAATTAATGTCACCGATAAACATATATACAAACAACAAGCCTAATTCGTGCAGTTTGATTCTTTACATACACCAGATCTCGCGGGCTTTAATTATATATAAACCTTCCAAAATTTTTCTTAAATTGATATTACAAGGTTAAAACATAATTTTGCTGTATTTTCTATATATAAAGTGAATGGATAAAATACACTGATGTGTACATATCATCCTCGTACACATGAACCATTTTTCGAGATTCAAAATTCAAACGGTCGATCCGAACCGTTTAAGTTGTTCTCCATATTTAAAAACCCTCGGAGACCAAATTTTACATTTTTTCAAATTTTTTTTTATATATTATGATATTTTCAAATTGGAGGGCCTGAAATACTCCAATTGTAGTGTTTTTTGAAAATATCCTAATATATAGTAAAAAAAATTCGAAAAAATGTAAAATTTGGTCTCCAAGAGTTTTTCAATATGGAGAACAAATTGAACGGTTCGGATCGGCCGTTTGAATTTTAGATCTCGAAAAACTACTCATGTGTACGGAGACAATCCGTACACATCAGTGTTCGATATCCATTCTCTCTCTCTCTCTCTATATATATATATATATATATATATATATATATATATATATATATATATATATATATATATATATATATATATATATATATATATATATATAATGTTATTTGAGGCATTGGGGGTGCAATAAATTTGGATATATATATGTTTTATCTGCCAAATAAGACATTCAAACTTTTTTAAAGATTAAAACATTTATAATTTTCTAAAAATGTCTTGGCAGAGTATCACATGCTAGTCTTGGCAAAGTTGGAAGACTTGACCCAATTTATCATAAAGAAAATATCGAATCTCAAAATGTTCTTCAATACTGTGTTTATGGACAAAACTACTGCAAATTGAGAAGTACGGTAATATTCCGGAGCAATGATTAATAAAATATGGCAAAAATCTTTGTTACCAAAATGTTTTTCAATACTGTGTTGATGGACAAAATGTTTAAAAATATAATGTAAATTGAGAAGTACGGTAAATATGAGAACAAATCATAAATAAATCTGGAACAATTAGTGATTATTTTTTTTCTAATATTCTAAAGTTTTTGATACGTTCAAGAAGTACAATAGAAAGGAATAAGTGAAATAAAAGGATAAAATAAAAGTTATCGAGCTTAATTATTCTGCAAGCAATTGATTATATATAAATCTTACGATGCCTAATTTTCCTCTTTTTCAAACAATTTTACTATCTTTCTATTTGGCACTAATAAAAGAAAATGGAAAGAAAATATGTATTTTGTAGAAAAGTTCCTAAAACGTTTTATTTTCTCAAACTTTAAAAGCTGCTGTCTATTTCAATTCATCATGATACGCTCCAATAAACAAGCCGAAATGATAAGTAAAAAAAGTCCGACAGGTTTGAGTTGTGTTGTGTTGATAATGAGATCGGGCATGATAGAAAATGTGTCAATGTGTTGCATCAGGGAAGGTCACATTTGTAATTTTTAAGGTTTTGTAAAATAGCGCTGTAAAATTGAGCACAACGCGCTGCCTTTATCTATTGACTACGCGCTGCCTATATGTATTGACTATTAATTGTTGGCTGCCCTTCCAGTTCCAGGGTTTGCTTTTCTCTACTTCCCAATTTTCGTAATGTAAGTTTACCCTATTAATGTTTCCTTGAATTATTACATAATTCTTCTCCCGATCTTTTTTCATACTGATTTTATAACCTTCATTCCTTGATTTTAATTGAGGTCATGGCAAGATAGAAAATCAAGTTGCTATGAGATGAATATCTTTTCTAAGTTTATTAGAAACTAGCAAAAAAAGTTTCTTTCTGATGTCGCTCTCTCTTAAATATCCCAGATCTTCTATTAACCACATGAGGCCATGATCACACAAGTGGATATAAAGACATCCAATGGGAACACCTTGATCACTCAACCAAGCAATCAATCAAAGCCAGTGCATCCTGCCAACCAACCTGATGACGATGGATGGATCACCATCTCAAGACGACGAAGCCGGAATGCAGAAGCAGTAAGTAACCCCTTTAGTTCTTTCTCTTCTCTCTTTCTTCCACCAAAGAAGAAGGGCAGTTACGGACTTACGGTTTACCTTCTTAGAAACCAAATGGAATCAATCCATTGCAACAAACCACTCTTTACCAAAAACCAGTACCTGTCTACGTTTTGGAAGAAATTCACCTAGGCAATGTATTTTATTGAACAAAATCACCTCTCAAAATCATAGTTTCCTCTCCATTTGCATAGAGCTTTTCCAGATAGATTTGCTGATTTTTGGCAACCTGTTTTTTATCACATGATTAAAATCAACCTTCATCATACACCTTAATTTCTAAGTTTTTAATTTTTATAACTAATTCTCAGTTTGATTTGGACTGAGATTTAAATAGAAAGTTTCAGAATTTTTGGGACAGTTCATACTTCGATGTTATCTTTACTACCGTCCACAGGAGATGAACCCTTAAAACTGAAGTAATAACTGTCCTAAATCCTAATTGACAAAGGAATAAACCCAACCTTCTAAGAATTAAAAGGTATATTAACAGCGGTTCAATATTTTCAGAATTTCATGTGCAAATGTGTACAGAATATTAGGCATTTCTTCCGTTAAAAGTACATATATGTTCGTCTAGAATATCCCAAATAAAAACAAATTGCAAAAATAAGGAAAAGTTGGATTTGTCACTTACCAATAGTATAAGAACTTATTAATCATACAATGCTATAAGGACATATTGGATTTGTCTATTTCATTCTTTTGTAAGGAAAATAAAAGAATGAATGAAAGCAAACCTGGATGATCATTTACTCACAATAGAAGGACCAAGACAACTTAAACTCTTGGAAATATGATTGGCTGACGAATTCATCACAACTAATCATCTTCTCTACATTTTTATCCAACAGAAGAGAAAAGGTAGGATTGCTTGTGAAGTAACAATTAACAATCTGCCCAATTCAATTCTTGTTCACATTCTCTCTTTCCTACCGACAACTGAAGCAGCACAGACATGTGTCCTGTCATTGCGTTAGAGATATCTCTGGACTTATATCCCGACTCTCATTATTGAAGGGTACGAGTGCAACAAAGCTAAGAAGATGAACACGTTTTTGCAATTGTGTAAATCCCCATATTTAAGGCAAGTTTCCTTAACATTAGCAAAATCTGTTGATCATGAAAGCTGCTTCAGATGGCTTGATTTTGCTATGTATCACAAGGACGTTGAAGAACTAAGCTTGAAAGTGGAAACTAGTCAATGGTCATCTGAGAATTTGCATTATTCCCTACCAGGAAACATCTTTTCACGTAGCCAATTCTTGCGGGTTCTTGTTCTCTATGGTTGTGAACTCGGGAAAATTGGTAGAGTTGACCTCAGAAATGTTAGGAAGTTATCTTTCAGAAATATCAATGTTGTGGGTAATTCTCTCAATGACCTCCTAGCTACTTGTCCCAGAGCTGAGATTCTTAAATTGGAGTATAGTGACTCTCTGACTGATTTGAGTGCCACTTTACCTGAACTAAAAAAATTAAAGTTGGTGCAATGTGATCAATTAAAATCTGCAAGACTCGCTGTGCCAAATCTCCAAGTTGTGAAAATCAAAGATTCTTTTAAAAGCGACATTGAGTGTTTTCGACTTTGTGGTATGGTTAATGTAATGGAAGCCTACATTTATATTACTGAAGATATTCAATCGTCTAACAGCAAGGTCCAGGGTTATGTAGATCTTCTTCACAATCTTGGGCAGGCAAAACAACTGACATTGCACTCTTCAGCAGAGGTACATCAGAAACAAGTGTACTTTTAAATTAAATCCGCATGACTCTCATAGTACATTTGATTTATACATCTCTTTGTTGTCAGATGATGCTTAATTGGAGTAGGGTAATAGCTGATTGCTCTGCCATGGAAGTAATAAGGTTCAAGTTGATAACTAGTGGCCAGAGCAGTTTATTATTGATACCAGCTCTTCTCAATAAATTTCCCAAGTTGGAGGAATTCAAAGTGCACCAATATAGCAATAGGGTACTGTGTTTCATAAAATCTCTTAATTTTCATTATAGTTGATGGTTTTTATTGTCAAGTGGTTAATTTCTGTGTTGGTGTGTCATTCCTGCAGAATTGGTTTAGCGATGAGGAAGCTAGTAGTGGGCCAAGTTATGGGGACAGCTTTCCTGTTGATTGCTCGCTACAATGCTTGAAAAGGATCTCAATTTTCAACTATAATAATGAGAAACACGTATTCAAACTTGTGAAATTTCTGCTTCAAAATGCAAATGTCTTGGAAAGCATCTCCTTTGTCAATTGCTTTGGAGATTTCCTGGAATATCTCGAGCTCATAGAGGTTCTCAAAATATGCAAAGCATCCCCAAAAGCTGAAATTGTTTTCGAAGATGAATTAAGTGAGTTCAGGTATCCTGATGCCAAAGACTTTAGGGTCGCTATCTCATGAATTATAAATTAGCCCATGTCTTTCTGCATTTTATTGAACTACGTTTTCATGTGTTAGATTATGATGATAAATGAGCAATTCAGTTCTGTAACTTCTTTTATTCTTTTTTCTTTTTTTTTTGGAATGTTGTGCTCTGACCGGATATAATTTAGGATGATGTTTAGCAGTTTTTACTCTTGTTATATTTTTGTGCAAGATCCATCGCAAAGATGATTTTCATTTGCACTGGCCTCAGACTATCATGGCATCAGTGATTATGAGATTAATTACCTGCACGTCCGTACAAATGAAAATGAAGAAAGATTGTGGCGTCAGAATTGTTCAAATTGTTTGTTTGCTCAACTATACAGGTGTGCAAAATGAAGCATAATTCTTCATTTTAATAATAAAATGCAGCCGGTGTAATGGAATTCAGTAAATCTATAAATCTTCTCACAGTAATTATATTTTTCATCTTTCAACAACATGCAACAGTTCATGAACATAATTCTCTGGTTGGAAATTATTTTTTTAGCATTAAGAAAAATGCTCCAAAATATTGATTCATAACAAGATAACAAATAACACAACAAGATCTAATGTAGCTTTTAACACATAGACGATCTTTGTTTCATTGAAGCAATTAATTTGGAGTACAATTGTTTCCCACCGGAAAAGTAAGCAAACAAATAGGGTTTGTAAAGTGCTTCTTGTGGTCCTATTTTCACTGCATTTTTTTCCCCTATTACTTCTCTTTTCATCCCTTCTTTTATCGATTTAGCATTTTGATCATGGGAACATCACTAATTGGTTTGTTTTCTTTTCACTTCAACTTTGTGGGGATTGAAAAGCACTCATTCTTCTGACTCAACCATCACCACGCATTCCAGAAAGCTCAGCCATCACCTTTCATTAGCCAATGCAATTTGAAACAAATCCAGATAGCAGAAACAAGACTACAAGAGACTAAAAAACTGTAAACATCTATGATCCTCTATTTGAGAGAATGTAACAAATCTTCAGCAAGTTTGTCAAATGCTTAAGTTCATGTAATACCTCAATAAAAAAATAATTCTGTCTCACTTAACAACAGCATTGGCCTTCCTTTTATCCGAATCAATAAAACTCAACCCTGCAATTTTTGTTACTTTCTGCTGTTCCATCAGTAGTCTGATTCGTTCGACACCAGCCCAGTTTCCTCCTAGTGCATATAAATCTGAAATAAGGGTATAAACCCCACCATTCTCATCTGGCTTGGCCATGCTCAGCACCTTCTCTATCCCCTCTTCTGCCATTTTAAATTTCTTGTACGTTCTACATGCTTCTAGAAATGAAGTCCAAATTACAATATTAGGTTCAACATCCATGCACTTGATTACTCCATAGGCCTCATCCAACCTACCAGCCTTGGCAAACAAATTGACCAGACAGCCATAGTGTTGCACTCCTGGCTTAAAGCCGAGCTCCTGCACCATGATTGAAAAGTACTTCTGTGCTAGGTCAGTTAAACCAGCTTGGCAGCATGCATTCAAAATTGCGGTGAACGTGATTTCATCAGGTTTTACACCGGAGTTCACCATCTTTTGCAAATAAGACAAGGCTTTGTCTGCATGGCCGAGTATAGCCAGACCATTAATCATAGCTGTCCAGTGCATCACATTCTTTTCTGGGATCATATCAAAGACCGATAAAGCATACTTGAGGTTACCAGTTTTTGTATACAAGGTAAGAAGTGAGGTTCCAAGCTCTCGGTTCATCTCCTTCTTTGATACATTCTTCACTGCATATGCATGGATTGATCTGAATAATAGGAGGCCCATGGACCCACACGCAGTACAACCAGATAGTAATATCACTAGAAGTGCAGGATCAGGTTTTAGGTCTCCTTGAAGCATCATCTTGCGAAATAAAGACAGACCGGCATTCTTGTGGTCTTTCCCAATGTAACCCCTGATCATAGCAGACCAAGACACAATGTCGTTGTCAGGGCATGAATCAAAAAGCAAACGAGCAGATTGGACGTCTCCATTGCGAGCAAAGGAAGAGATCATGATGTTGGTAATGACAAGGGTTCTGTGGGGATTTTCATCAAACAGGACCCGTGCATTGGTGTGGGAGAAGAGAGAGTAGGAATGGAGAAGAACTGAGGCGACATGCACCTCTGACAGGAGGTTGGTTTTGAGAACATAGGCATGGAGGAGCGGTGTGAGACTGGGGCGCAGAGCGCGGGAGGAGGAGATGGATTTGATGGTGAAGACGGCCGCATGTTGGTCAAACGGGTCAGGAGGGAAGAGGCCTCGAAGACGGAGCTTAAAGCGGGTCAGAGCTTCCTTTGGAGAAGAGGCCTGACGGATAGCCTTCACGGAGGCGGAGAGCGGGGGCTTCGGCAATGACGCCATTCGTCGGAGCATTCAATTCACTATATAGTCAAGTTGGAGCTCACAAATAATTGGGACTACATAAGAACCGTTCGCTCCATTCAGGAGGTGACCAGTTTCAGAATGGATACAATTATTTAAAAATAAATAAAAGGAACTTTATCAAAATTGTTGGTGACATTAGTTAGGCTCTGATCGGAAAGTCCTTTTTCCGTGAGAATCGGAAATGGATTTTCCCATTTAACCAGGATGTAATATTCAAATTTATAGATTGTTAAGATAAATTTTCAGCGTTAATAAAATTTCAGGATATGCATTCGATTGCCCCCTAAAATATTCGGAGAATACTTGAGATTCTCATTTAAAATTGTCGATTATTTATATTTATGCGCAAGTAACTTTTGTCATTCCTAGAGTTTTAAGTTGCCTAAATGCTCTCATAAACTTCACTACGTAAAAATTATATAGCTCGCCAGGTCGGTATGGCTTGATGGCGGTTGTTTTAGCATTTAAATAATTTTGGGAAAGCTGGCATTTTAATAATTCAAACAGTTCAGGCTCAAAATGCCGCAATGTACCCTCAAATTTTCAAATTGCCGTGATAAGATATACAAGCACTCAATCATAATCCGTCCCTCTGATCAGCAAACCATAACTTAAAATGAACATGAAGAAAAAAAATAACGAATGTTTGTAAGGAGACATGTATAGCTGTCGGTGAAATTAGTATACAAGTCTCAACCCAATCTGGTTGATCCAGTTGAGAGAGGTACTCAGGTACTCCTCATAAGGTTCGTTGTGGAAGCAGCAAGCCAGCAATCCAGACGAGACTCCTCATGGACCTGATCCCTGAATGATGTATACCTGCATTGCATTTGCTTTTACCTATTGTTGCTGCAAATAAGAGTTAATTAAGCATCACCCAATTTGTCATTTTGGTCCCGAATAAGCGTTTTTTTTTTAAGATAGGTCCCAAATAAGCGCTTACCATGATAATTCCCAAAAGTTCCAATATTTGCACTAATGGAAGACCAAGGAACCAAACCAACTGTAATTATACTTCTTGAATCAGAAAAATGGATTTAAACTTTTAAGGTCCACTGGATTGAGTTATATTAAGAAAACAATTATGTAATGATGCTCATGTGGTAGATGTTTTTCAATATTTGTGTTAACATTTACCTGAAAATTACATGCATGACCTATTGTGAACAAGATCTGCAGTGGTAACGAAGTAATTGTTCTTTCAGGGCCAACTGCATCTTTACATGGTGAGGATCTACAACGAATTGATAAGAGACAGAACTGTTTCAAAATTGGATATCAATATCAAACATTTTGTCAATTAGCCCCGACTTTAAGCAAGCTTGGTCATTTGATCAGAACAATTAGAAGGGCCCCCTTTTTTTCTATTTTATAGGGAGAATCATCAGTCCATTGACAGTAAATTTAACACTTTTATTCTTTTGGAAGCAAACAAAAGCAATTGCCAAACTAAATATAGAAACATAAACAGTGCACAAGAAAACTTTTGAAATTTTACCTCAGATGAAGGCAGAGTGAAGGAAGCAAAATGGAGGCTATGGTAGTTAGAGGGGAGCAGAAGGCCAAATGTCAGCTGAGCAGAAAGCACAAATCAGAGCTGAGCAGAGGCCACGAGGCAGACCTTCGCAGCGTGGAAAAAGAACTAAAAAAAAGTGGCACCATTGTCAAAGCAAACTGCTCCACGTCTTTTCTCTCTGTACCGATCCTTGGAAGAGCATAAGAGAGAACTCTGCCTCCGCCTCTCTTCTCATTTTCTATATTGCATTTGGCACAGTCCAAAGTTGGAATACCTACACCATTCGACATAACTTCTGAAAACTGTGTTCTAAGTAGCATCTAAAAGCTGTGTGCCAAAAGCCCCCATAACAAGTATTGAAAGCAACAAAAAGAATGCAAAAGCACTCACTCTTCAAATCCACCTTCCCTTAGCTTTTGTGGTAACTCAGTTATTCCCATCCATTAGCATATGCAATTTAAACCAACCAGACCAAAAAATAAAAATAGAAAAGAAGATATTTAATCCAATTCCTACATAAGAAAATTTGAGAGGCTTCTTTACAACACTTCTTCTCACCTCAACCAATATACTCTGGCTCATGTAGCAAGCAGCTACCTACAAATATCTCTCACCAGCAATTTACTCGATCTTTCAATCTCCGCCGCTTTCTGCTCATTTATCAGTTGTCTGATCCGTTTTAACTTCATCCCAACAGCCCCCCAATGCATACAAATCTAAAACCAAATTGTAGACCCCACCATGCTGATCCGGTCGAGCAATGCTCAGCACTGTCGTTATCCCCTCCTTTGCCATCTCAAAGTTCTTATACTTTTTACAAGCCTCCAGAAACGAAGTCCAAATTACAATATCAGGTTGAACCTCCATGGACTTCATTACTCCATAAGCCTCATCCAACCAACCATCATTTGCTACAAACTGACCAGACAGCAATAATGATGGCCGTACACTTAATCCCAAGCTCCTGCCCCATGATCGTTAAGCACTTCTGCGCCATATCAGTTAATCCAGCATGACAAGGGTTTTACACCTGAATTCCTCATCTGTAGCAAAAGAGAGGATGCTTCATCTGCATGGCCATGCATGGCCAAACTGCAAATCATACAAATCCAGTGAGTCACACTCTTTTCTGGAATCTGCTTAAAGACTGAGAAAGCATACTTAAGGTTACCGGCCTTCTCATGCTTTTTAAGTGCGGTGCCCAATACTCAATACATCATTTTCTTAGGTACATTCTTCACTGCATATGCATGAACTGGTCTACCCACAATCCTCATCGACCCTGCACCCTCAGATAATAATGTCACTAAAAATCCAGTAGTAGGCCTTATTCTAGTTGAAGCATCAACTTGCGAAACAAAGATAAAGCATCATCTCTGCTGTCTTTTGCCATGTACCCACAATCATAGAAATTCAAGAGATGACGTCCTTGACAGGACTTGAATCAAACAGCAACTGAGCAGAACAAATATCTCCATTCCGGAGGAAACAGGATATCATAGTGTTGGTCAGATAAAGGTCTCTGTGGGGAATTTCATCGAACAGTTCCCGTGCATCAGCAAGGGAGAAGAGAGAGACTAGGATTTTAGTAGAATTGGCGCGGCATGCTCTTCGGAGACGAGGTAGTTTTGAGAGCATAGGCATGTATGAGTGGTGTGAGAGAACGGCGGAGAGAGGTGGAGGAGGAGATGGATTTGATGGTGAAGACGGCCACGTGCGAGTCGAATGGGTCGGGAGGGAAGAGACCCCGGAGACGGAGATTCAAGCAAGTGAGAGCCTCCACTGGAGAAGAGGCGCAGCGGATGGCCTCGGAGGAGGCGGAGAGAAGTAGCTTATTGTTAGGCGGTGACCTGGCCATGGCCAATGTCAAGCACCAATCGGATATCTGAAAGTAAGCACGTAGGCATTTTTTTTTTTTTTTTGTATTTGAGGGTGTTTGTGAATCGTAGGTAACCTTTTTTTTTTTTTTTTCCTTTTTTATTCTTTTGTGGTAATTTGTATGTTGTCCATCTGAGCCTTTAATATTCTACTTGAAATGAATTCAGGAAACCAGAAATCAAAATAACTTTGATATCTCTTCGACAGTGGGACTTTGTTTCAAGAAAAATATAAATTGAAGTAAAATTATTGTTTTAAAATAAAATTAAATTGATATAAAGATTTCTCTTATTAGCAAATTTTAGACACAAATAAATATCATTCTAAAACTACTAATGTCATGTTTAATTGAAACTATAACAGTAAATTGCACATAATTTAATACAACGAAATAGATTGTTGAAATATTTTAAGAAATTTTTTTATCTTAGACATGTCAAATTTATTCTTTTTAATTAAGGAAAGAAGCAAAGAACAGAAAAGTCGTCTGATTAAGATTGGACGCCTGAGAGAATGAATGATATGGCATGACTAAAAAGATTTAGAAATTTACTTTCTTTATATTTGTATGATTTTTAACTAGTCATATGACGGGGAGAAATTGTCCAATAAATGGAAAAATAATATTGAGTCTATTTAGTTCTTTTTTTTTTAAGATGAAAATGTTGAAACATATTCAGAAAACTCAAAATTTTATTAATTAATTTTGATTAATTATTCCGTTGGAGTAATTAAATATTTGATGATGACAATTAAATCCTTTTTTCCCCGTTATATATCAGTTATATATTCCTTTATTTGACCGATACAATTCTTCATAAATTTTCTGAACGTTGGAAACTTTATTTGGTCCAATCAATGACATTGATTTCATTTAATTATTTTTTCCGTTTGTTATTTATGGCCACTAAGTAGAGAGGTTTATAAATACCAATTTCGGCAGAGAGAAAGATAGACACAACAAAATAAATCGAGAATTTGAGAACCATTTGATCAACTAGTCCAATTGTTACAATACTTTATCAAATCAATTTTTCTATAGATCCGGAATATTATTTCTATATATTCTGCTGGATATTGTGGAGGCTTTCATCAGTTGCTTCCCTGGTCGTGCCCTAAGAAGCAACATCCCCGAATTATCTTGGTTGCGGTTCCTGTCACACGTTGAGACGGAATACGCTTAAGGACAGCGCCTAGCGCGATTCGGGTAAAACTGTTTTAATTATTTATTTTATTTATTTTTCATGCTATCCGAATTTATTATTTGATTTTTGCACCAACAGAAAAACAGTAGCTATTTTTCAGAGGAGTGTTAACAAGACGGTCCAAAGCCCTTCGAAAATTCCACACCCACATGATGAACCCTACTGATAAAGCAAGCATTTGAAGGAATGGAGTAAGCAAAATTGTTCTTCCTTTAAAAAATAAATTGCCATATTTATTTCGATGAACTAGTGTTCATTGTCGTCCTTGTGTTGTTTGGAGCTACGAGCCTAATTACCCATTCCAACTATTAAATAATTTCTTCATAGTATATCTTCATTAAGGACTAATTGGGAAGTACATGAGTTTTCAAACCGAATTTCTCGATCTCTCTTCTTCTTCTTCTTCCCCTTTTTCTCATTTTCGTTTGCTGATTTCGTTTTCTTAATAAATATTTTCAGCATTACAAAGTGAAGCTGTAACATGGAAGAGCTATGTGATTGACCTTAAATTGCACATCTAATTATGAGGACAATGAACAAGCAAATCACAAACATTCTTTTTAAGCAAATGAGCAAACTCAATGTCTCCATGTTACCTCCAAAGGAGAATTCCAGACAGGCATAGCCGAAACAAGCAAATTAAATTCTCACAAAAGTCACATTACAGGGCTGGAATAATATCAATTTCAACTGTGCAGTGATCAACAGAGTTACACTTACTGTTCCCTATATCAAGCCCTTATTGTAACTCGTTTATATCATTGAAAATTTAAGCAAAATCCACCAAAGAAACAGCATTAACAGAATTTAACGCACCATCAACAGATAAAAGGATAGTTGAGATGCTTATCTGTGCAGTAAAGCCCCGGCTTCTGTGTGTATCCCTCTTTTGCGAGCATCTTGCGCACATTCAACACAAGATCTCTATTGGTCACTTCACCATCACTCTGTGTAATAATTGCCTGAATAGCATTGCTACATGCGCCATACGCCCCTTTTGGCGTATTTGCATCAGCAGAAGTCTGATCAGTCTGACACCCGCTAATCAACACTCCATTATTTGGGAGATTCTTCTTAGTTCCCGCATACACTTCCTCCTCGGTTTCAACTTCCACCTCCTCATCCTCCTCATCATCTTTGATTTTGAGTACTTCATGGGCAACACCACTGAGTAAGCCAATGATGCCACCAAGGCCACCCCCACCCTCACTAAGGCGGCCTTCTTGGAGCCGTTTGAAGAGTACTTTCATGAACTTCTTGAACTTTGGGCTCGCATCCTTGCCGAACATATGATACAAGGTTGGTCTGATGTTGCCCACATCTACATCATCTTTTCCAGTTTTTTCCTTCAACATCTCGATCAGGGTTGATAATGGGAGCGAGCGGCTTTTTACACGACCGCCTGCAATTTCTCTTTCTTCGACCTGTAAATCGATTATTGGTTCAGTCTTACACTAATTAAATTAGATTTAAAGTTTGACCCATTTAGTGGTCACTATATATACCTCTTCAGATTCATAACTGGAATTATGGCGCCGGCGATGGAGTATTTCATCGGGAATTTCGATCCCTCTAGACTGGAAAGCATCATGCACAGCATCCTTCACCTTCCCCTTTAAAAAGGATCTGAAACCCCCAGAAGATGACTCAGTGTTTGATTCCTCCCTGTTCAGCTTAGTGCTCTCACCGATCTGCTCCTTGGCTTTGTCGAGCAGGCCACCACTGTGGCATGAGTCGGATACAATGGTCATTATGCAACCATCTGGGACTTTCAGCACCAATTCTTTGAAATCCTGGTCTGAAAAAAAAAATGCTTGCTTTTGTCAAAGATTCTCCATACTGCTTGTATGAATTAAAATAAAAATTACTAAATTAGCCCTATTTAGATATCCACATAGCATGCTTTGAAGACTCTAAGGGATAAAATGAAAGAAAATATAATAACAGCTTTTGATTATTAGTTAAACTGAACCAGAAGTGGGATGACTAACATCAAGCCAGCCCTCGAAAAGATTTGGTTGCCGGATGTGATAATAGTTGTATTAATTTTTTTTTTTTTTCTTACAACAAGCATACCAGAAGCACTGTTTTTCCTGATGAGGTATTATTTGGTTAACGTATGATCTGTATCAATAGGGCCTCCACAATAAAGGTCTTTCCTTACTGAGATGAAAATTCAATCAGATAGTAAATTCTAATCCACAGATGTCCCTGGGAATATTTATTCAACAACATACTAATGCATAGTGAGGTATAACTAGACCAGAATATTTTCTTTTTTTGTGCTGAACAAATTTTCAAAATACAATCATGTAAACAAATGATCTTCCAGAATGTGGAAATCTCAGAGCCAAACCTAATGACTTTGACTTAACTTGCTGAGTACCAGGCAATCGATCTAGATAGGTCTATTACATATACATTCTGTGTGAAAGATATTTTCCATGAATTTCCGCAAAATTTACTTCTATTGACCAAGTCAAAGTCAATCCTTTTGTATAAGCTCGATGGTAACTAAAAGTCAAACTCAAATCAGTATCGATCCTTCAACAGAGATAGATACCTATCTAACAAAAGGGGAACATCCAATCTTAAACCAACCGCATGTACAATGAAACCCAAATTACCATATGCACACAGAATGAATTATAAGCAGTAAATAAAATTACAAAAGTTAAATAACATTACCAGTGATGAGATTCATATCACAGGGGACAATGCACTCATCATACCCTGTGTCGTCGTCATCTCCAGTCTCAGCTGGGAGCCGTGTCCCATGCCCGCTATAATGAAAAAATAAATAGTCCCCCGGCTCAGCCGAAGCAACTAGATCACTCAATGCACGCCTTATGTTCACCCCGGTAGGTTGTGGGTACTTGGAATTAGTATCAATAAGCACCACAATATCCTCTTCTGCAAAGCCGTACCGGTTGATCAAACACTTGTGCATGCGATCGACATCATTGATGCATCCTTTCAGCTCTGCTTTTGTACCGGGATAGTTAATGCCCACAAGGACAGCTTTCTTCCCCATGCTTGAGACTTCGATCTGAGATCTACAGAGAATGGATTTGGTATTGAAGGTTTAGGTGAAAATGGAGAAAGTCGTCGTCCTCAAAAGGTTGGTATTATTGAAGTTAAGTGGATTGGCACTATGGCAGGGGTTTTTGTTTACTATTTCCTTATTTGTATAATAGTTTCCATTGACTGTTGGTTTTCTGGGGAAAGTTGATCTGTTTTTGCTCTGTCGTGACAAATTTGTATTTATTTTATTTATTTGTATTTGCAAACGTGGAATGGGAACGTTTGATTGGTCCAGTACACGTCTGAGCTGTCTTTTCCGTGGTCGTCGTTATTCTCCATTTTGTGACCAAGGACATCTCCATTTGTCACGAATCTGTCCGTTTTAGGTGTCTAGCTAATTGGGCTTGAAGCAGGATACTTTACAAGGTCCAAGGCCTTCACAGCCCAGTTAACAGATTATTGGGCCTGATGAACTTTTTCGTATTTCTATCCTCCTAAAAAGAAATGGCACATATATGTCCGACTCAAATGTATTAGAAAAAATATGCCTCAGCACTCGGATGCATCATACAGGTCTCAATTCGATCAATATGATCAGAGATTATTACTATTATAACGCTGCGTATGGTTAGTTGGTTACGGAAAAGATTGTTTCCTTTTTTTTAAGGAGAGAGATTCAATTCTGAGATTCTATAAGATATGTGGACATTGCGTATTGCTATCAAAAATATTTTTTTTTTTTTTAAGGAGAGAGATTCAATATTTATATTCTAAATTTTGAGTGGATGCCAATTCGGATTGTACTGGAATTAGATCCGAATATAATAAATTGACCGTCCATAAATAATTTTATTTAGGATTTGGTTTCCTTAAACGTATCTGAAGGCCGAAGGGCATCAGCTAATTGTTGTTATGGTCACGAAAAAATACCAATAATTCAGCTTGACAACCAGTATTTATGAAAAAAAAAAGATTAATTCAAAAAAATTAATTATACGATACATACTGGCATTACTTTTAATTAATATGTGCGCTTTTCAAAAAAAAATAATATGTGCAAACTGTTCTTGAGGCATTTCACCATTGGGAAGTAATAATTTCACCCTATACCAGCATTATACTACACTTGAAAAATATTTATATTTGATGACAACGATATTTTTATTTATTTTTATTATTTTCTTTTTGTAATTAACTGCACGAAAAATAATCTGAGCTCCCTTTCAATTTCAACTTTCCGACAATCTGTTACGAAAATATTTATATTCTTTTAACTAAGGTTTATCTAGAGAGGCATGGTCAGGTTTTTTTGACATCAGCTTCTTCTTTTGCATCCTATGAGATTAGATTTCTTTAGTTTTAAGTTATTTAAATGTCAAACTACAAGTCTAAAAGCATCTTTCATAATAATTGTTTAAGCTTTATTATGAAAACATATTTTTTAATTACAGATTTATTTTAATTTTCAAATGATCATGTCCCAATATTAATTTGTATGACAACATTTAGTTTAGTTAAGCTAAGAAAGACCTACCTAATAAATAATAATTAGAAAGAGTATGGTCGCTTAACTAACAGTAACATGCAGTTTCATATAAAACGAAGGGAGTTGCACAGTTGCATCAAATAAGTAAAGCTAAAGAAATCGATTAATGGAAGAGAGCACATGACAAGATTCCTGTACAGTTGTAAAACCAAAGACAGTTGTATGTATACTCATCAGCTATCTGGCAAGCAAAGTAATGATAACAAACAGAGGCACTCACAATGGGTCACTCAAAACCCCACAAAAGTGACAAAACCTTTTAGCCAGTCAAGGTTAACACTTCTAGTACTGGAGTTTTGGACATTCTTGGCTTGGTATTACAAAGTACCACTAAAGATGTCTTGTTAATACTTGCAGCTCTAGAAACTAATAACTAATCATGTATAAAAATTAAGCTTTTAAAAAACTCTATTTTTTTCGTTTTATCGCCGTTTTATCTTAATTTTGGTTTATTCTGCACTACCGTTTTATCCATTTTATCACCGCATAAATCGCCTTTTTACCGTTTTATCACCGATAAACGCTAAATCACCACCCAACCGTCAAACCGCATTTTAAAACCTTGATAAAAATTTATTTACATCAGAATTGATAATAAACACAATCATAATTATATTCAATCGACCAATTAATTTATTTAGTAAAGGCTATAGATACATTTTTGTTCTAATTGATATAATATTAATTCCAGATATCAGTTCTCTATATAGGTCTCTTAAGTTTTTTTTTTTTTTTTTAAATGTAAAAGCTTCTTATGCACAACACATGTACACAGCAAATTATAAATCGACATATATCGCTAGGATTTCGTTGTGTAAAATTTATACGGTTGGTGATTATACAAAATTTTGTCTTTTTTGAATTTTTGGAGCATTTTTTATTTCTTATTTTTCATAGAGCTTTAAAATAATTTAAAGAAATTACACTTGTTTGCAAAAAGTTCAAAATTACGATATATTCAGTATATCTCTTTTTAATATAAAACTATAGTTAATTTTGACCACATAGTCACATACAGAACAAGGACAATATCGAAAAACTACATATAACCATTTGTACTTTTTTTATTAGAAATTTCGTAGATAGTATGAAAAAACCGATATTATTTGATATCGTACTAAATGGATGAATATAATAATGATCTTTATCAGAAAATTTTCCGGACAAGTAATACGTGATTAACTCAAATAATAATTGATCAAGTTTTCTTAATATGCTAGAGAATCACCAGTAGAATAGCACTCTCTTCTTACGAGCCAATCACACCTTAACCACCCACGAGCAATAACAAACATACGAACCAATGTTCTAACTAATATCTTTTCATTTGCACTTGGACCATACTACTTGACCAATCACCTACTAAGATATTTTTTTTATATTATGATTGATTTATTTATTCTATCAAATTAGAGTCCCTCCAATAAATTCCTGCAAAACTTTAATTTTTAAATACTAACCACCAGTACATTTCATCATTTTTCAAGCTACAAAACGGAAAAGAAGAAGAAAAAAAAAAGATATACACTAATTTACTACCTGTATAGATTGATAATTCATCACCAGGGATGCACAAAAATCAATGGAAAATAAATTCATAAAAAATATATATACAGGAAATAATGACAAATAAAACTACCTTAAGTTTGTCCATTAACCATTAAACTCTCGTAACTCGCTTTGGATCATTGGTACAAAAAGGGGGAAAAAAACCAAATAAGTAGAAATTTCTTTATCAAACTTTCAAGCAAGTCCAGCTTCTATATATTAGACATTTTTGAAGATTTTAGATTAAGAAATGTATCTCGTGTAAGACAAAATGGTATAATATGTAAATTACACAATTAAAAAAGAAAACCAACAGGAGATGACTTTTAAGAAAAGAAGGGAACCAACTAAACTAAATTGGGACCAGGAGTTCTGAACAAAATTGGGACAGACACATGAATGTATTGATACATTTTTTTTTTATTCAATTAGTTTATTATGCCGGTGAAACACGGCTACCATTGACAACCAAAAGAGTGCTAAAAGCCAAGATTGTAAGCTAGCGAGGATATGTATTTATGAATATTATCACCAATAAAACATGATTAAATTAAGCAAGCTTGCAAGAATGTATATACAATAGATGGCATTATTGAGTACACATCAGAGATTTTTAAAAAAAAAAAAATACAAGAACAAAAATTAAAGAAGCAGTAATAAGGAGAGGTGGGTCCAGGAGCCTATGCTACAACACATTCATCCCCTCAGTATTCATCAAAAAGGCATTATACAGGAGAGATGACTCCTGGAATAATGAGCAGCAATTTGTCACATGGCCATAGGAACAAAAGGATTCTTTCTCACACTTGCATGCACATGCAGTTGCCTGCAAATCCACATGCTTTGTGTCCTTTCTACTCAACTATCCACATGCAAAGCCACTCAATTGTCAGCATCTCCAATCCTAATTATCTCTTGAGCTATCCCAATCTTGATGGAAACAAAACACAATTAAAGGCAAGCATTCTTACAAACACACCTAAAATACACACACCAAAAGCCATATTCCTATACATGCACCAACCAAGTCACAACTCACAAGTCACACACAAAAAAAAAAAAAAAAAAAAATCATCCTTTCTCACCCAAACAATGAGTTTTTTCTGCTTAGGTTAAGTAGTTAGCATTTTTTTTTATATATATATTTGTTACATTGATTATATTAGTTTTTTCATTGTTAATAGGAAACTATTTAGAGAGACATGCTCTATTATTTGAATGAATCAAAATGAGTACGAGCTGCATGATAACTTCCATTCTGTTCATTCAAAAACAGTAGAGCACCTCTGACTGATGATAAGTTTTTCAGTTAATAGCTAGAAGAAGCATTCGTTGAGCAGAACCGGTGGCGTGTGCATGATATAAGATGATCATTCGTCAGGCCGGCAGCCTGCATGAATGAGTGAATGACAGTCGGACCCACAAAACGGAAGCCCCTTCGAACCATATCTTTGCTTATGGATTCTGATTTGGAGGTTTTTACAGGAATTTTTCTGCCAAATTTGTAATTTGGAGCAAGCGGCTTGTAGTTCACAAAAGCCCATAAATACTTGTCGAAAGAGCCAAAGTCTCGCTTAACCTGCCATAATGTAAAGCGTACTTAGCTAAAATATGTCAACCAATATGATATCATAAAAGGGCTGATAAATAGACATTGGTATTATTGATCATTCATCATTCAGTTTGGTACTGATTGTACTGTATGATTGTCCTTTCTTTATCTGCAATAAATTAAACAGGAACCCCTTCTGTTGCAAACAGTTGCTCTGTCAATTTCCTAGGTTAGTTTTACTCGCTGGTTTTACATGCAATCTATTTGAGGCTTTACTCAAAAGACATCAAGCAATTTCTATACCTTTATATTGGAATGTTTCTATATCTAGCATGCTAGTGTATAACTTATTAACTAAGTTTAAAGCATACTAGTTTTGGTAAAAGGTGTAGTGTAATATTTGACATCCTTTTGATGCGACATCATGGAAAACCCAATAATTTGTTTAGATAAGAATTTATATATTGCTAATTTGTTATATATATATGAAGACGTCCAAATTGGAACGCCATTATATATTACGAGGTTTCACGAATAAATTTCCCGCAAATAGACAAAATGAGTACATTTATCTTGTCCTTGGCATTAGGTTACCGCACTGACTATCAACTTTATGTCACTAATTAATATGAGATGCATTATTATATCCCGTGATAGTTAATTTTTCATCGTTTCTAGCATTTCATGATTCAAGAAGAAGGAACTTTCTATTGTTCTTGAAGTAATTATAATAAAGAAGAAAACAGCAAAGGATAAGTGGTTCAATAGTACCTCAAGAATTCGTTTTGCATTGTCAACAACACCGTGAACCTTTGCCAGATCCAACCCATGCTCTGTACTGATTAATGCCATCTGTTTCTCTGTGAATTTGGCAATTAATTCTGCATCAAATCCAGCAAAAGCATGCCTAAAATCCTCTCTTTTCTTGAGAATTGCAGTCCAGTCCGACCCAACCTGAGCTCCTGATAGCACCAGTAGCTCAAACAACATCCTAATATATGACAAAATTACAAGAACCAAACAGAATTAATCAGTGGTTGATTTTTAGCACTATGTAATGAAGCATAGATAAAGAAAATTTTGAGCTTACTTATCATCATGCACTGGCACACCCCACTCCTCGTCATGGTATGCAACATAGATAGGATCTACAAGACAGTAGAGAAAGCTTAAATTAGGGAGAAAATAAGGAAAAATTAGCAATTACCAATACAATTTTTCAATGGACATATAGAAGAATAAAATTATTTTTCTCATTATGTACTAACCAGAATAGTTTGTGATGAAGCTGCATCTCTTCTCATCTTGGTTGCCTGTTTCTTCGTAAATTGTACTATCAATCACACTAGCTGACTTCCTCTCGATCATAGATTTTGTGCGCCCATAATGTGCAATTCGCATCTTTCTCTGGGCTTGCACAATTGCAGTCTGCACCCTCTGTGCAGCTGCAATGCTTCCTGCCACGTCAATTGAAACCGGAATCTGATAACTTGTCTTCTTAGCCTTTGTTGAGCTAACTGGCTTAGGCGGCATTGTTGCTACCAACCTTTGGTCCGTAGCAATGGTGTGAGTTTCATTGCTAGATAAGTTGTTGAAGGAGGAAGGAAGGGAGAAGGACTTTTGGAGGGATTTTTTGACTGGACGGGACGTGTCGGGAACTCGGTTGCCAGCCGGCTGTAAGACAGCCCGACCATCAATTTGGGCAACAGGGGGGAGACTGGCAGTTTGGCCGGAGTTTGATTTGAAGTTGCACATTTTGACGAGTGGTTTTGTAGGTACTAGCTTGAATTAATTGGAAGTGAGGCAGAGTAGTTTGCTGAAATTGAAGGTAATAGATGATGCTAAAGAAGAGGTCTGAGGAGGTTATATATAGAGGAATTGAAGCTAACGAACTGAACTTCTGATATGGCGGTACAGGTGTGAAAAACCATGTGTATGTATGGTGTGAAGTACAGGAATTGTCTTGCAGTGAGTTGTTACATGAAGTGGCACATTGATTATGTTACAAAGAAATTGATGTAAGAGGATAGAAGAGAAGGTGGTGGGACCTAAGGAAGGGATGGGCAAGGTAAGGGCACGCTGACAGTATTACCATTCATTGGTCTAGTTTTAAAATTTTCTTCAAAATAATGAAGCAAATTTAAGGGACATAATAAAAACAAGATCAATATTAGTTTCAGGCAGTTAAATCACACAAGTTCATTGAAGAAGATGTCACATGATTTTGACAATAATTGCTTTATTTTGATAATTAGAGTGTGTGCTTCAAATTAAATTAATTTCTAATGTTATAGACCTAATGGTAATTTGTGGTAATTTGATTGCTCATGTGAACTCTTTTTCAGGCCGTGCAATTAATTTTCCTGAAATTTTGAAAGGATTTAGTTTGTTAAAAATGTAAGTCCTACTTGCATACACATATATAACAGAATTAAATTGTTTTTTGCATAGCAGAATTGGCAATGCCTTGAAGAAACTTTACATTTTTTTATTTTTTTTTTTTTTTGAAAATAGGAGTCGAGCTAACTTTACATATTTTTACACTGGTAGTTGGTTTGGGCATTAAAAGAAGATAAGAAACATAAGAGAAACACAAAACAAAACCAACGAGGAGATAGATGAGAGGACAGTACTATTGCGGCATCAAAGGGACCATAGAAAAAGAGAAAGAAACAAAGAAACGAGGAAGCAGAGCGAATCACTTTAGAGTTGGATTTGGAATCATCAGCACGAGGGCTGATAGGGACCAGAAACTGGCCTGCTCTTTCCAAACAGTAATCAATTAATTAACCTACCTAAAACATATCCTCAGTGTTCAATTTCATTTAGTCTCGCTATATGGTTGCACCAAACAGTCTGAACTGCCATAACACCACTCATTCCATAAACAAATGAACCACAAGCGCGCGCTCCATTAATTTTTGTTACGTTGTCACACCGACTCACATGGCCTCGTAATAGTCGTATTTGTTTAATCGATCGCATATCTTCTCACCCCATGACCCATCTTTACTGGAGGCCCATACTTTATGGGCCTTTCTTTGACTTTCTCAGAAATAGGAACGAATTTCAATTCAATTCAGAAAATCTCAAAATATAAAATAATAATAATTGAAGATAAACCGCACAACACTCATCTCCCGCCTCATGGCGTCGCTTCTCTCTCCGGCGATGGCGCAATCCATGGCGCTTCTCTCAAACCAACGTCCAGGGATTCTAGTACCACTCCATGGCACTTGCACCAGATCCTTGTCTCCTTGCGCTGCCACTTCGCACAAGAGGTATAGTCCGAAGCTCTTTTCTCTTGTTGTGCGGCGTCAATTGCGCCACGTAGCCGTAGCTGCCTCGGTGGAGGAAGAGGAGGCCGAGGTGAGTGATTCATCTGTTGAAGAGGAAGAAGAGATGGTGGAGATAGAGGCTACGCCTGAGGATTTAGAGTATATTACCGAGATACAAAAAGTGAGTGAATTTCAGTGTTTTTTTCTTTTTTTTTTAGAGCTTTGAAGCAGAATTCGGAGTATAAATTGTATAATTAGGAAGTTTTGTTTGGATAATTTGAGGTTATTCTTCTCTATGCAGATTTTGGAAATTTTAAAGCAAAATAGAGATATGGAGTTTGGTGAGGTGAGCTTCTATTTTAACTGCAAAATTGATATGACGGCAGTGAAGTGTCTGAAGTTTTAGATTTTAATTAGTATGTTTTATTTTAGGTTAAATTAACAGTAATGATTGAGGATCCCAGAGACATTGAAAGGAAGAGGTTACTTGGAATAGAAGATCCTGACGAAGTCTCCAGAGACGACTTAGCGGATGCTTTGGTAGACGTAGGTAACTGTAATACTAAGACATTATACCTATTCTATTGGTTATATATAAAAAGTTTATAATTGTTCATCTATGGCGTTATAATTATTTTACTTAGTTATAAATCTTTATGCTAGCTGGGTTTTGACAACCTATCATTTGTTGGCTTTTTAAAATAGAGTAGTGAAGTTTGTAATATAAAAACACAGAAGGTACTGTACTACTATTTACTGGCACCAATGTAGGAAACTAAACTGGTTGGTAATTTTAGGTGTTCACACCAAGTCAGATCATAATATTCTTCTGATAGATTTTCACATTGGAACATAAATTTTTGTTTAATATTTCATAATGGAACAGGTTCATGAAGGGAGAGTCCCAAAGAATCGACTTGCTTTAAAACTACTTGCCAAGGAGTTGTCTGAGTGGCCAGATCTTGAGGTAACCTAATAATATTTAAAGGAAAAGGATTGTATTTCGTATTATGGTATAGACAGCTGGGAACCAAAATTTATGGAATGAACTTGATCAAAGACAAGATTTTGAAGGCTCTGGGTTCAATGCTTCATTTGGTTTCATTTACAAAAAGTGTATTCATGACTTGGGGCCTATGTACTAAGGATAAGGACATGGGTTTCTGACACAACATGCCATTGACAAGGCTATGGCGAGACGCTATGTAAACTACCATTACACAGCTTTGCACATTGTTTTATGAATTAATTGAATTTATTTTCATCTGAAACGTAAAACTTAAGAAAGTAACAATAACAAAACAAAACACACAAAAAAAAAACTTTATTGTAGGAACATTAGAAAATATACCTTTATGAAGTAACAGTTTCATGTTATCTGAATTGTTATGATGTTGAAAGGAACTTTGAAATAAGACTAATGAAAAAGATACTTTGAAAATTCAAGTTATGTGTGTTAAATTTCTGAGTCCTGACCATCATATTATATATCTACCAGACATTTGGCCATGAATTTCCCTACTCAAGAACTTGGAGTAGTAACATTAGTTTCAATATTATTGCAAGTCCTAAGAATCCTGTTTCTTGTCACCTTCATGTGATCTTGTGTGACAGCTTGGTGCTACCCTCTGTGTCGGAGTTATTATCATGGTTTCCCACCTGTGTCAACATTTTAATAATGACTAGTGTTCAGGTTGACCATGTTTGATGCATGTCCTGGTGCATCATACAAAAGTCCATGCTATGTGATTCGGCGCTCATCTCAAGCTTTCAGATTAATTTCATTAAAATTAATTTATATGAAGACAACAACAGAACAACTGTGCTAAGTTTAACAGAAACTCTACTGGTTAGGCTTGGTACCTGCAATTTTCCTCTAGTACCAGAACTAACGGCTGGTCCATTAATCCTTTGCCTTGCAATTCCTCTTTACAGAATACTACACATTTTTCTTTACATTTCTCAACTGAGTTGATTCTGATAAATATTTTTATTAGATGCATTGTGGCAAAGCTTTCTCATGCGATATAAGTCCTTAAAATAAATGCACTCTTAATTCTTATTTGTTTTGGCAGATTGAGGCCCCAAAAAAGAAAGGGAAACCAGGCAAATCTTTATATGCAAAGGCCACAGACACTGGAATTGATCCTGAAACAGCAGCTAAAAGACTTAATATTGATTGGGATTCAGCTGCTGCTATTGATGAAGAAGAAGAGGATGATGAAGTTGCAGTCCCTCCTGTCGTGGTAAGTTTCCACCATTAGTTTTCCTTCTTCTTTTTTTTTCTTTTTTTTTCCTTTTTTTTCTTTTTTTTTCTTTTTTTCTTTTTTTTTGCAAAGATAGATAGCTTGTATTTGGTTGTCCGGTTACATTAGAGTTGGCTAAAGTTAGATGCTTGTATTTGGTTGTCCAGTTACATTAGAGTTGGTTTTAAAATAAGATGTCTGGTTTCTGGAAGGAAATTTGCAGTTAGATTACATCATAGATTTTAAATTTTTGAGCAAAATGAGCTTACAACACACTAAAATTTCTCAAGATTATGGTTATTGTAAACAGCCAGCACAATACCATGAAATTTAGAACACTCTCCACCCTGGCAATATGCTGGACTAATTGGAAACCCCCATCCCAACCCCCAGCCCACAACCAGTACTGGCATTAATTATTATAGATGGAATTCATGTAACTAATAATTTTGCATTTCATGTAGGGATATAGCGCTCTTTATCTGGTAACTGGTTTCCCTATCCTAATTGGAATAGCTGTCGTGTTGATTCTCTTCTACAATTCTCTTCAGTAAATATGTTTTGGCCCTTTATTTCTTAATATGTATGTATATTGATCCACTGATAACTTTATATTATTTTTTGTTAGAATTGCATATTCTATTAGGCTATAACTAACAAAGAGGCCCAAAGATATGCGATTTCCACCTTAATCAATATATGTGATATGTGATTTCCCATCTTAATCACGAAGATCTCATCTCTCCTAGATTTCAGAAATGTTTTTAGTAATCAAAATCCACCAATCCAGATAACTAAATGCTCGTATCATGTTGACAACGTCTACTGTTGGTAATAAATGTAAATAAGGACCAATCTATCCTGTTGAATTGTTTATTCCCATGCAAATCAGAACTTATTAGCAAATACCATGTTCTCCCCATGACCATTGAGAGTGAAGCGCCACTAATGGTAAGGAGCCGACTAATTTTTGAACTACTTATTTCCTGTAAGAGTGGAAATGTGATTCGTTGTCCGTTTGGACTAATAACAGAATTATCTTTTTTATACATTCAATTGGAATTTTAATTTTTCGACCTTATTTCTTCCTATAGTGCCACTGTCCCATATACACTTTTCCTTCAGCCTAAACACATATTCATATTTCACTTCTGTCCAAATTTTGATGAATTTGTTAGCAATTTCCATATCCATGAATCATGACTACCCTAAAACCAGAAGCTTATGTAGATTCGAGTTTTAAATTTTATTGATTAAAGATTGGCTAGGAACCCAACAGAAAGATCAGTATTTTGCTCACGACTTGAGCAAACACGGGAATAATTGTAACAGTATTTACTTTCCCTTCTGCCGTGTTATGAAGTTCCTCTCAGCAAACAAAGGGAATTCACAGGCTGCATAATTACTAAGCTGCACATAAAAATTCAGATTTTTTTTTTTTTTCATAATGCAAGACATGCTTGGTGTCTTTTAAGTTCCTCGCTCTAAAGAAAATTAATAATTAATTCTAAACTAGTGATCATCGATGGTCACCGGCTTTGCAAAATTATACTTCGGTGAAAACGGTCGATCTGGCCCATATATTTCGAATTATAATTTGGTAGCTCCAGATCTTATCAATCGAAAGGTGCCATGTATCCAACTAAGCTGGATAAATCCAATAGACAAATGCAACATGATGGACACTATGCACACACCGTGCAAACCATAATCTATGCATAACCTTTGTTTAAACCAGGCTCACGGCCGTGCAAAGCATTATAACGCTATGTAAATAACTGGGCCCACGCTCAGAAGTCAGAACCATAGGTGTTATTTCCTTTCAAGATACACTCCTACATGCATGACATCAGTTAATGACCTCCTATTATCCTGGAGCCATGTTATTATAAATACCATTACAGGATTCACGACATTAGCCAATAAAATCAACTCGCCAAATCCCCCTCCCTGCCAAAACTCACCTCTTGAACTGTTATCAGTTATTAGCCAGAAATGATGAGTTCTTCCATGAGACAGCGATCACCAGGACTGTCTCATTTTGCACCATGCCAAGAAGAATCACTCGGTGTTAGTAATCTAGATGTTGAAATAGGAAGATCAAAGTCGATTGCACGGGAGAGCTTCAAATGCAGTATAGCATGCTTATATCTGCCTGGTTTTTATAAGAGAAAATCAATGTTGCCGATGCCATCGAGTGCACAACATACGCCTGAAAGCACGGTAGTTTCTGGTACCACTGGAGTCTCAACAGCACTTTCCCTTGAGAGATTTGAATGTAGTTCAAGCTCTTCAGGTAATGCATTATCCAAACCATGTAATTTGTTAATTTACATGTTTGTGCACAAGTTCTTGTCGCTTCGGTGCTATATTACGATATGATTTAATTTATTGTGATCATCTCTGAGCAATAAGCATACCTGTCTTGTATGGTTGATATCTCAAATTTTTTATCAACCAGTTCATGTTAAAACCAATCAAGGATGTTTATTTAGATAAGAAAAAATGAACCTGGAAAATTACCATTATAGCATGATGAAATTAGATTAAGGTGATCAAAAGTTTAGACTGCACATTGTACAAATAATTAAAACACCTGAATCAATCAGTAACTAATCTGAGGTTATTACAGGGATAGTATTCAACTTGATGGCAGAGGAAGAGGGATGGAGATCTCCTTACTATGACTTGCCAATAGAACTGATCAGAAAAAGCATCGATGCTGAATCACCCATAAATGCAGCTTTTGTGTTCGACTGCGAACCGAAGAAAAACATGAAGGCTAAAAGACACGCTTCGTTGGCTCAGAGCAAGTCACTTTATGTGAAGAAGTCCCACAATCATAAGCTTGGATCGACACCTTCTTCTTGTCCTGCATCACCGTCTTCTGCGCCATGTAATGAACGCAAATTTTCAAAGGCCGAAGAAAATCTAATATCTTTTTTGAATTAGAGAAACTGCGCTCATATCAAGTGCTTAAATAGATGTATGTTGACATTCAAATTGAGGCATCCATTTGTGCGGCTTTTCAAGTTCAAACTGTAACTTCTTATCCATACAGTTATGAGTTAACTTCACATTGGAATTTTGAGTTACTATTGTTCAGTTTAAAGGAAAAGGTTAGCTTGTGTTGATTTACTTATTCAAGAGAAGCTGAAAAACATCTATCAATTCTCCACATTTGTTACAACTTACTTGCAGCCTTGCAGGCTATAAAGCAGAGAGTTTCGGGCATGTATGTTCTGTGAATTTGTGTGCAGCAGTACAGATAATAAAATTACAAATCTCTGAAAGGTTGTTACTGACCCAAATCTCCAAAGATCATATTTAAAGAAATAATCTCTACTACTTATAAATGCACGTTGCGAAAGGTCATAACAAGAATCATCAAAGGGGTTCAAACAATTGTTAACATTAATTATAAACCATTGATCTGTGCAATTTGATATGATGTACGGTTCAGATTTGTATTTTTAACAAAAGTCTGACTTTCTACCGTAAAGGTCAGGGCGCTGAGTTATTGGTAACATAGTCTGTTTATCGCGCGCATCGGTGTTCGAATCTCGCTCATGTTTAATATTTTTTACGTTTTTAATTGTTTCTGCTCTGGATTTTCTCCGCCACCGATTTCTTTCCCTTTCTCATTCGGTACTCTCGCTAGCGATCTCACGATTTCTTTTCCTTTTTTTCTCTGCTAAACCTAATTTTGCCTCCCCAAATTAGTAGATTTGATGAATACACCTTCCTTCTTCACCTTAGATCTTTCCACTTTTCCTCCGCAAAACTCACCTCTCGCTCTCGCACGCATCAAACACTTCGCCACGGGGAAGCGCACCAAGAAGAGGCACTCCACATGGCCAGCGGCCACCTGGTGCAAGGTATTTCTTCTTCTAACTTGGACCTAATTTTTTTCGTCATCCCCTCTCCATTTCTCTCCAGTTCCACTTTTATTGTATCCATCCCTCGATCGCTCAAGAAAGTCTCCATTCGTGCCATGGGATCAAACGCCTCTTCTTCTCAGAGACCCAATATAGTTCAAGGTTCGATTTTAGTGTTGTATAACATTAATTATTATTCTCTATTTGTATGGTTTTTTTTCCCTAATTTTTGTGCGATTTATTTATGTTATAGATGCAGAGACAATTCCTTGAGTGAAGAAGAATGGAAGAAGCGCTTAACCGTTCAACATTATTATGTTACTCGCCAAAAGGGCAATGAGAGGGTATTCATCTAAATTCTCTGATTTTGGTTCTATTTCACTGTTATTGCCATTTTTTGAAGAAAACTTTCACTTATTTCCCTGCACAATTTCAAAATTACTATGAGAAATATATGGTACATGGTCCCTTTGACTTGTTTTCTTGATGTGTCCCAGGGTCTGTGTGTTTACTGTTACTGCAAACCAGAATGTACAACTCTATTCATGTTGAGACTAATCCATTTATTTTGATAATGTCAGATTGATTTGATGATGTCCTAGAAATTTCTATTTATTTTGTTAATGATCTTAGGCCAATACTCTACTGGTAAAACCACATTTATCAAGCATTTGTTATGCTCTGGCTATCTAGGTTAGTCTAAACTTTGGGTATTTATCAATGCAATTCACTTTCAATTTCTCGAATTTTCATACTTAAACAAGAACATGGCCTTCACTTGCATACACTAATTAACAGGTGCTCACATTGGACGAGAACCTACAACTGACAGATTCGTTGTCGTCACGGTAATATCATTTTCCTTCTGGGATGGATTTTTGTAATGTTATTTTTCAATACATTGTTGGAATTACTAAAAAGCCGATCAATTCCATGTGTATAATACTTGTGCTTCCTAATGTAGCATGGGTCAGATGAGAGAAGTATACCGGGAAATACTGTTGCGGTGCAAGCTAACATGTCTTTCAATGGCCTCTCAGCTTTTGGCTCTTCCTTCCTGTCCAAGTTTGAATATGCTCAGGTGAATCATCCTGTATTTATTTTTGTTTTTCCTTTTCTTTTTTTTTCAGGAGTATTAAAAAAGTGGCCTCTTTAGTTATGTATTTCATTCAATATGATTCCTCTGCAAGTCCAACATTATTTTTTATTCAATTGAATCCTTTTGTTGTGTTTATTTTGTGGTTGTTCTTTTGTACGTGTCAACTTAACCTCTTAAAAAAGGCCACATCAGCGAACAAACACTTACCGGGCATCTTATCGGGAGAGAAACAACAAACTCGGCACATCTATGATTTCACTAGGGTGACTTCATGGTTTGCATCCAAGTGCGACCTTATCCTTCTCCTATTTGACCCCTACAAACTTGACATCGGTGATGAGTTCAAGAGTGTCATCAGTGCTCTTCGGGGCCATGACGACAAGACGACAAAGTTCGTGTTGTTCTAAACAGGGCCGACCAGGTACCCAACAAGTAGATGCTTGTTGAATGCTCTTTTGCCTTCTCTGATAATGCTGTGATCTCAAATTTTCAACTTCTTTCTTATTGGAGAGATCTGCTGGTAGGCTATCATATCATGCGGGTTGATATGTTGATGCAGCAAAGAAATAAAATGTATCAAAATTTCTTTCTTTTTTTTTTACATTGCAGGATTAATTAATATCTCTATCCATTGGTGTACTTGAGAATTTTAATTTCTAATTTTTTTTTATATATTAAGATAAGGAAAGATAATTTTGAAATAATTTTAACTCCAAAAGGTAATAAGAAATATACAATTTCAAAGAGAAAGTACATCGATGTTAATATTTTATTCTAATTTAAGAGGAAACACCACAGATATGTTGCCAATATTGATTGATTGGGTCCATATATAGAAAAGGTTCATGGGTGCACATATTTATAAGAATTAAGGTAGTAACAGTAAATCAAATGATCTAATGTGGCGCCAAAAAAATAGTGATTGGACCTCTTAAATAAATATTCAAACAAAGAGATGTTATTACTTAAAACATTGTATACATGCTCTCTCCAATTATCTCAAATTAATCCATTGATATTTGTGAGCTGGTGCCAAGTAAATTTATCATAAAATCATTAATAATTTTTAAATGTACATGCCACATGAGAAAATCATTTTCCTTATATATAGGAGAAAGAAATTTTCCGGTGCCATAATTCTCCCAATTCATTCTCCCCAAATTACCTATTGTGGTGTAGTTAAAAAGGAAGCCTATCTCTACTACTTATAAATGCACGTAGAGAAAGGTCGCAACAAAAATCACCAAAGGGGGTTCAAACAATTGTTAACATAAATTAGAAACCATTGATCTGTGCAATCTACGGTTTAGATCTGTATTTAAGGCTAAGAGTCAGACCCTTTGACAACAAAGGTCATGGCGCTGGAGCGGTATTGCGCTGGGTCTAAATAATCGCAGCACTACGGTTCGAGCTTTCGTTGCTTGTTCTTTTTATTTTCATTTCTTTTCCACCTTCCGCTCTAGGTTTTCATTCAGCCGTGCAGCCATATCTTTCATTAAATTCTCCAATCTGATGTATATCTGGCCAAGTTAGACAAAATGGGATATCTTTCCCTTAATTTTGCTCAATATCATGTTAGGGTTTCGTGGTTGCCTACTCTATATCACTTCCTGCTTTCTTTGTCTTCTCTTCAAAAGGCGACGGCGCAGAGGTCCCAAGCCAACGAATGAAGAAGAGCTGCTCTTCTTTTCGCCGCCAAATCTAACCAAACGGCCAAACCCCTCTGTCGCGTCGCAACCTTGGCCGTGACATTCGACGACGAGCGATTTGTGGCGACGAATCCCTACTCCATGTTGTCCTTGAAGAGCGACTACAAAGCAGCGAGCAGCTTGAGGACGACCAATGCTAACGACGCTGACATGGCTGCTTCTTTCCCTGCCAATGCTTCTGATTACAAGTTCTCAGTCTCTCTTCCTCTCCCTTTCAATCATTGAGCAATGAGACATAGGGGACGAGCCATTGCTTATTCGCCAGAGTTTCAAGGGCTAATCACTCTGCCCCATTTCTATAATCTTTATTCATTGAATCAACAAATTCCAGGTTCAGCTTTCCGATTCTCTTTCTTTCCTCCTTTCTCATTCCAATTTTTGATTTTGATTTTACTTTTAGAGAATTTTAGGTTGATAGATAGATAGCTTAATTGTTAGCTTTTTAGAGCCTTCATCTGCTGTGATGTGATGTATTGTACCACTTTGGCACTTCCTATTAAATCAATTTTAAAGTGTTACTGTTATTAATTCAAAATATGACTAGGAATTACAATCAAGCGAGTGCATCAAGTATCATGGCTCAGTAAGTGGAAGAGAAATAATTGCATACCAGTAAAAAATTATTACTTGAATGAAAACTTTTTTTTTTGAATGATTATTTACTGTTTATATGATTTCCTCTACAGATTGAAAGAGAGGCCTATGAAGTAATTATTGAAGAAGGGAAGCTCATGTACAACCAAAGTCGAGAATTGATAGATATATTAGAGCGGTTGAAAAGTGACAAATGGATCTTTGTTTTGAGCACTTTAAAGTCTTTGTATGTTGGCAAGGTTTGTTTCCATTTTCTTTTCAGTTTGTATGTTTAAAACTTTTATTTATAGAATTACTTATGTTGTCATTCTCAGTAGTTTGTTGTACTTGTACCATGGTTATAAAAGTGCATCACATTTGTCCTTCTTAAGAAGGGAATATCATGTCTTTGATTTCTCTTTAAATTACCCAGAGAGTACAATTTTTACGTTAAACAGTCCTCAAGTGCCGAAATTACCTTCATTGCTCCAATTACAGATGGCATATATGTCAGATTTTGAGGTTTTCCAAGATTATGCTTGAAACTGTCCTTTTACTGTCATGCTATGTAGGTACGATTTTTGTTATGCAGAAGAAAAAGGTAAATTTCAACACTCAGTCAGCATATACCGATGAAGAAGGTAATAATGATTCACTTTTAATTCACTTTTAAAGGATTCTCAAATTATTCATTAGCCAACTTGACAACATGTTGCATATGAGGTCAATCTGAGAATTTGTCTTCCTTATTTATTAGGATCGGGCGAGGAATCTGGTCCATCAAATCTTGATGAAAACCATGCCAAAAGGAATCATAGATGATGGAGATGAAGATTCAGCAGAAGACTACCCAGAGGATTACAGTGATGGAGATGATAAAGAAACCTCAAGGTTGGTTCTAGATAATAAAGTTTGTTGTTCTTAAGTGAATAGTTTCTGTTTGGTATGCAATTATGGCGAACTTGTGGATTGGGAGTCGCTCTTTGATGTTCATGTCAAATTGAAGTATTGTTGCATATTTGACTGGATATGAGTGGGTAAGAGTCCTGTGTAGATATTGCACTTTCATCTATGAGAAGGATTTGCTTTGTCAAGACCACGAGCTTGGAGGAACAAAGCAATATTTATACCTCATTTATTGAGTTGCCGTGTTTACCGAGTGCTAAGACTAGCAATTCTTCTGGCCCACGAGGCTTATCCCTTATTCGAGTGATTCATTTCCATCCTAACTGGAGCCCTGGAGATCTATAATAGTAATTCTTCCTTAAGTTGTGTTGGAACTAACAGATTTCCTTTTGCAGTTCTTTTGATAGTCACTTGGCACGTAGTCTAATGAAGGAAGAGGTCGATAATTTAAAGGACCCAAAGTGGAAATTTATATGGGAGATGCCAGAAAATAGCATTCCATTGTCAAAGTGGACGGGCACTGGGGAACCTATCTCAAAGGTATTACTATGGTTAAGGATGCTGTGCTTTAATTTTCAAAGTTTTGTGATAAACAAGGCCTTAAATTTTGTAAGAAGTTACTATAAAAAAGGTACCTTGTTGTGCTAGATATGCAAAGAGGCCCTTGCTGTAATGGATTTTCAAAAAAGCCTCTATTCAACAGCTTATTATAAGACCTTAAACTCTTATTTATTTATTTTTTTAAATGCAAGACAATGAGAATAATATATTCTGGTAATAATTAATGCTTCTAACATAGTTATTTGTGGCATGCTTTTGCATATCAACGCATGATAACTCTATTACAGTTTTTAAAGCACTATCAGGACTCCTGCAATAATCATTTTCATCATAATAACTAAGGGTCAAATTGAATTTTTTGTCAAGAAAGAGAGATCTTTGAAGGAGGAAAGTTCAATCGACTGGTATAATAGTTTTAATATCAATTTCTAATAAAAGTTGAAATTTTATGTTGACAGTAGTCATTTACTGGATCTAATTTTTTTTTTCCCTTTTGGCAGTAGGTGTTGGTGTTTCTCTTTTTGTCAAGAAAGAGAGATCTTTGAAGGAGGAATCAATCGACTGGCATGCTTTTCAATATTTCTATTTCCAGATGGTATATTTATTTAATATTATATATAAACGGAGTTAGATCTGATCTGAGTTTTCAGTGTGCTTTGTTTCAGTAAGATTTTTAGTTATTATAGGATTGAGATTGAATGTGCTATTTGACATGTTTAGCTTCTTGATTTTGTTCCTCTTGGAATAAGTTTGTCTTATTTTCTCTCTGAATAAGTAAATTTTTTTATTATTGGATTAGGTGATGTCAGATCAAATCTTAGGCGATAGATGAGCCAAATTACATAGGATTTACCAGTAAGCATAGATTGAAGTTGGAAACAAAAGCATAAAAATAATATTCTTTTTGGTTTGTAGGTATTAGATAATGACAATGATGTATTTATGAGGCTAATTCCTGGGATGGTCGGCTTGATGTCTTCTGGCACAAAAGTAAAAATAAAAGGTTCAGTTCCTTCTCGACTTTATTGTCTTTCTCCTTTTTTATTTCAGTAACGTGGCATGGAAATTAACGTGCTCATGTCATTTTTTATTTGTCTTTTGTCTTTTTTGTTTTTTATTTTGATTTATATTTATATATTTCGGGTGTAATCAGTTGCACCATGATTCTCATGCACTCGAATATGATAGTTACAAAGGAGTCACTTGACTTATCATTTAAAGATATGATAATCTGCTATTTCATATCTTTTTTATTTTAGGAAAAGGGTCATTTGACAAAGAAGATGAGGTTGCATCTCATAAGGAAAATGAGAATAAAGATTGATGGAGAAGTTTAGTACAAGTAGCTTAATGTTTTATTGTCAATAGTGGAGATCATCTCCCTACATGTAAATTGTGGTAACTGTTAGGGTTGGCGGTTTTAGGGCTGCTTCAATTAAGACATGGTTTTTCTGTTTGAACATGATACTAACAGAGTAGCTTTGTTGTTCAAGTTAGAGAGCAGGATAGTTTCTAATTGTCGGATCAATTAAAAAGATAGTTTTTCATGAGACTAAATCACTGGAAGGTAGCCTAAAAACTATTGTCAGTTTAGATAAAAATTATTTTTTTAATATAGATAGATAAAAGAATTATTATAATTGTTGTATTGTAGTGTGATCAAGAAGCATGTCAAGCGTTACCAAGGTTGATGCAAAGGGCAACCAAGATACTACCAATGTTGGTGCTTTCTAGCATGAGTTGTTACTGATATGGCCCTCTATTGGTGTATATTTGGGGTGACATCTATTTTATGACATAATACTGCCTTATCTATTGATTTTTTATAATTATTTTTTTGAAATGCAGTTTATATCAAAGATACTTGCACTTATTTCCACCTCTCTTCTATCATTACAGCATACGTAAAGTATTACATTTGATGGATATTTAGTTTTAAAAGAAAATTAACATAATTTTAAACTTTCTTAGCAATCGTTACTCAATGCTCATTTATTTCCATTTTCATTTGCGTTTATTGGAGTTTTTTAGTACTTCAAATATATTGCATTTGCTTACTTTTTCATTTTTGTCTGTTTAGCAAAACAACGTTGATTTTAAATATTGAAAATGAACAACACGTTCATGTCGAGTAATATTTTCACATATTAAAGTCCGCCCGCACATTGAGCGGGCACTGCTGCTAGTTAGAAATAATTTAAGAGGATGACCATGAGTCATTAATCACGCTATGATATTTTTGTCTTGATTTTGCAATATTTAGCATATCGAAAATAAAAATATGTTACACTTGGTAGCCTCTATCAAGTTATATATCTAACAAAAATAAAAATATGTTAATTTTGGTTTTATATAATTTCATTTTCACATATCACGTTTTAAAATCCGCCCACACATTGAGCGGGCACTGCTGCTAGTTAGTATGAATTCAAGTCTGTTGTTGCAATATAATTTATAAAGATTTTTTTTATCCTTTGTCCGAAATTAACTTTCCTCACTATTTAACTCGTTAAGTTGTTTGATTAAATTTGAGAGATTTGAATGACAAAATCCCAACCTGATCAGTTGTATGAACAAGAACGGGTTTAACCTCAACCAGTTTGACATTAAGCTGGTGAAAACGGACAGCCCCAATCTATACTTCTAAAAGTGGTTTAGGTTTATGCTCCTTGGCTATATGACTATACAACGTCATTCCAACCATCAACTGTGATCAATATATTTCTTTATTCTCAATTGAGTTCCTATATATATAAGTAAATACAATATTAAAATACATAATAACAATAGAAGGTAGAAAACTCAAATAATCGTAGGCATCTTTTACTTTTTATAGTTCAATTATACATATTTTTGTAATTCCTTCAATATTTTTCTTAAATTAATACTAACAATTCCCTATCTGATAGGATTTGCTGAAAATATTCCACAATATATCTTCTTCCGACCACCCATTGTAAAAACAAGATCCGTTTCAGAAGGTCAAATATTTAACTCCCAAAATGATAAAAAAAAAAAACTAATATTGCCGCAGGTAACAGCTGAACAAACCTAAGCCTGTTGACGAATTAAACAGTCGGATGCGACGACAAGGAAACAGAAATGAGAAATGTGACTGTCACTATTGGTCACAGTGAATAGTAGACAATAATTAAATACCAAAGTTTTAAAATGCGGTTTTTGCGGTATGACGGTACAGAGTTGATTTAGCGATTCGGTGTTATATCGGTGATATAACGGAAAAAAAAAAAAAAAACGGTGTGTATAAAAAGATAATTATACAACTAATCTATCTTGTAAGTTACTTGAAAATTTAAAATATAAAAAAATAACAAGTGAAAAGACAAAATAGACAAAATCAAAGTATTAAAAACCAAAACGAATTAGAATTTTTGTATGGATTTGTATTCATAAAAAAGTTTTATTTGTAATTTACATGACCCATCCGTTTTTACGCCGCTAAATGCAAAAATTTTAAGTTATATCGCCGTTTTTTCGAAAATATAACGCAATTGTTATTTCGTGCTTGATTGTTGTAACGTTGATGCATTTTGCTCTAAAAATCTGTTATTTCGGTGAAATTTAAAAGCTTGTTAAATACAGAAAAAAGGCGTTAAATTAATATTACAATAGTTCATTTCCTGTTCCATACTTAAATTTTTCTAATAAGACATCTGCGGATAATATTAGCTTACGATCAAGATGGACGGCTTAGATTTAAACAAATCACAAGTCAAACTCTAGCTGCAGATAATCATCACAGCTAAAATAAAAATAGAACAGCTGCATTTATATTTTTTTACCGATTGCACCTACATCTACAAAAGTGCTTTATCTTCTCCCACACGTGCCATGTGGATTACATGCCGTTGATATTTAGAATACGTCTGACATCTCTAGAGATTGAAGTTACACGAATCTTGATGCGCACGGTCGGATGATCCAAATATGTGCCAAAACTTCCTGCGCAGTTCTTTATATATTTCCTGCAACTTAAAGGGACCAATGGCACAGTGATAAAAACCTATTGTAGTCTACTCTACTACGTGCTAGTATATACACTGCTGACGAATGTACCGGTGAGCATTAATTAAGCGTTTATGGTAAAGATTTGCTTTCTTCCAAATTCCAACAAATAAAAGAAAGCATAAAGTCAGACTAAGTGGGTTACATTTTTTTCCCCAGTCAAGGCAGACAGACTGCGTAATTAATACTGAAGAAAAAGACAATCTGGAATTACATTTGAAGATATTAGAGTAGAACTGTAGAAGCAAAAAGCTGAATTTGAAGAGAGGGATTAAATTTAGTAGAGTGAGACTAGGAGTCTGTATAGGAGTCGGCTTATATTTTGGAAGGTTATATTACATACTGTCGTAGCGATTGCACAGGCAATAATTATGGCACATCAATACCTCATGTCGCGAATTCCCGAGGAGCGCTCACCTCTGCTCCCTCACGGGTTGCCTTTTTTTTCCCCTTCTTATCTCATAAGTTCTCATAAGCAAAATGGCGTACTCTAGTTAGAGAAGGCTGCCCCACGAACCGTTCGATTTTGATCGGGCGATTTATTTTTTTTTCGGATCTATTAATCTGGTTACATGCACGGGACTCCCATATCTATCCGAATCATATCAAACAGTCCAAAAGCGCATTATACCGTGTGTCGCACGACAAATGATTCTGATTCGCTGCTCCTGTCTGTCATGTATCATATTTATGCAGCTGCCAGACATACTTAAACCGCAGCTCAATTTGTTGTTCGTATAATTATTCAAAACACATAAAATACTTTTTAGACAAATATTAATTTTTTTGGTAGTAGGCATACTTAATTATGACAAGTGTAAATTTTACAAATACACATTTTACATCGTAATTGAGGAATCGGATTACAATACCAATCCAAAATTCTAAATTTGATCTCAACACAAAAGTCTATGGGGTAATTTGGGCCGGTTCTTGGACAAGAGTCTATGGTGAAATCCCAAGATCAATCTAATTTTTGTGCGGTTAAATGTTTTGGTCGCATTATCAATTCTCCCCCCCCCCCCCCCCCCCCCCCCCCCAAGGGAAGTTGTACTAACCATCTTTAGATTTCCCATCCAACCATCACTTAGACCAACATGATTCAGGATCCCAATACTACTCACAAAAGGCGCCCAGATATGTAATTTAATGTATTTTCAGGTTGTAGAATTACAATTCTATAAATGGTATAATTGAACCCGAAATGTCAACCTAGAATATTTGAAGTAAAAAGTCATTTAGAAATTAAGAATAGACCACAATATGATTAAAATATTAAGAATTAAGTTTTTCATATGAGCGACTGGCGCTCAAGTGCAGAAAGTTCAGTTTATAAGGAAGCACTCAAAGCAACAAAGTCAATTCAACAACCGGCAATCGGTTTTGTTAAACCCCAAGAAATAACTAATAAACCAACGGATATACTGTTTAAACAAAATAATACTACAATTCATTTATTGCTAAAACTCAACGAAGAAGTGCAGGATTTGAAAATTGCGGTACGCCAATTACAGACCAATAAAAGTAAAGAAGCTGTTCCACCAGAGGATCTATCAGAATCTCTTGAGCAGATCCAGAAAAAGTTGCAAAAATTAAGCTTAGGATAGCCCAGCAAGCCAGCTATCCAGAAGCCGAAGGGCAAGCTTTTTGTGTTCAAAGACCCTAAGCTCATCTTCAACACTGAAAAGAAGAAAGCAGAATGAGTCGAACACAAACACAGACGGAGTCGGTGGCCCCCAGGCCATCAGTATCGGGCGGAGAAGATAACCGCACACCAACCATTGAAGATCAGATTCATGGCTACCGCCTCGGGTCTAGATTGCGGTTTGAAGCTCAACGAAGGCTCCCAGGAAGATCAGGGCGATATCAAAGAAGCCTTGAGTCGCAGATGAACCCAGATGCTGAGTTAAGCATATCTCAATATCGGCGGGCCCAGCAGGTTCCTGCAGAAACACTTTATCAAGCGGGATGGTCAGAAAGTCGACATCGTGTGTACCAACATTACTCGGACGAACGGGTATTGGTCACAGATGGTCAACAAGTGGAGTTGCCTTTTATCTCAAATGAAAGTTTTAATAGACTTTTACAAGAAGGACTCCAACACCTTCATATCGGACTAATCATGGTTCGGTTATACACGCTGCATAGGCGAAATGCAAGTGTGAACGCACTAGTATTACTCAGAGACACTATGTGGCGAGATGACAGAGCTATCATTAGCTCTATAGAGATTGATCTCACCTCTGGAACGCAGTTATCATATACTGCTCCAAATATGACCATGAGTATTACAGATTTCAGAAATCACTTGCAATTGGTGATACAAACCCATGGTTATGAGAATTAGCAAGGAGAGGAGAGCAATATGCTACTCTCGAGATCACTAATCGAGCGATTGTCTAACACAAGCCGCACAAATTTCAGATACAACGTGCAAAATATGGCAGATCACCTTGCAAGCCAAGGAGTTCGGGCCATCCCTGGCTCGATAAGGACAACAGAGGAACTCCAAGGCAAACAATGGATAGTGAGACCAGCTCAAATCTCACAAGTCCAGAATTCTCAGGCGGCAACAATCCGCTCCAGAACAGATGGCTCCTTATTAGTGAGATTCTCGGGTTACGCAACAACCCAACCATCTGAAGATGTTATTAGAGGACAACATGATGAAGAAGACCTTGAGCAGGAATTCATCAACCTGCTAACACCAAACGAATATTGGCCATGGGAAGATGACCCAGATTACCAGTACAATTCGGAAGAAGAATTTTCGGAATATGATGAGCACAGTGAGGCTGACAGTACAGAGCGAGGTGATGATTATTTACTTGGCGCATGGTTTGTCGAAATGCTAAAGGCAGAATAAGCAGAGCCATCAATTGAGATGCTTGAGCCTATGCATTTTTACATATGGGTTGATCAGTATGCCGATGAAGATCCACTAGTTTGAATGACTTTTGATGAAATGAACTGGCTGGAAACGATGGATAACGAGCACTGTTGGCATGATGAACAAGCACTGATGATGAATAGCCAACGGGATGAATCTGAAGAAGAAGATGACTTTCTCGACATGGTCAACTTTTGGGCAACGCAACACCCTGTTGACCATGAACCAGAAAAAGATTTACTCAATCTTCTTGCGAAAGGTGGTGGAGATGGCTATAGTTCTAATTTTTGCGACACAGTTTGGGACGAGACACCACAAGAAAGAGTATTTATGATGGAGGATATGGAGTATCCTCAGTTCAAAACTTTGAAGCAGAAGACAGAGTCAGCACTCTCAACTTTGAAGCAGGGAAAAATACTCTTTTGTGAGAACAAAGTGAGAAAATGCTAGTGTTTTATTTGCGGAGAAGAAGGACATTTTGCCCTAGAATGCTGAAAACAAAAAGGCAACATAGCACGGGCAGCCATAGTCGACAACCTCGACTTGGATGATGACTGGGATGTACTCTTAGTTGATCAGAATGAACCAGATAGCGATGCCATCTGTTCATTTTCAGAAGGTGAAGGAGGAACTGGTCATTCACTTATGACTAGTTTGAGTCAGGTCCTATATGAAACAATTTCAATGATGACGACGACCTCAGAACCAAAAGAGAACTCATGGAGGGTAGCTATTCCTCTACCTCCTCACATCAAAGAATGCAATCACCAGTGGGAGGATAATCATCCCATCCCACCAGAATACATCAGATGTTGGTTCTGCAAAAAACTAACAAACCCAAGGATGCGATCACATTGCGGATTATGCAAGATAACAATCTGCCCAATGTGTTCAAGATTTGAGTTGGGAAGAAAATTGGTGATCCAGAGGTCAACCATTCATCACGACAGTAAGGATAATCATATTAATGAATTGGTTGAATATACTAGGTTCCTGCTGACAGAAAACCAGCAATTGAAGGAAATAATTAAAGAGTTGGAGCAGTTGGAGCTGGCACAATCACTGACAAGTTTACCAACAAGCTCCAAAGGGAAGGAACCTTTGTTAGAACCAATAGTCAGAAATGAGGACTCAGATTCTGTCTATGAGCCACAGCCCAGAAAACCTACAGGGATAGTCATCAAGATGATGAATGAATAGATGGTTTCAACCCAAGTCCCTGATCCGAGGAAAGGCAAAAGAGTCTTAAACAGGCTCTGTAACATTGAACTTCTCATGGAGATTCCTAGATGCGAGAAGTTCAGAGTCCAAGCCATTTTGGATACGGGCGCAACAGTATGCTGCATCGATGAGCATGCTATCCCAAAGGAGGCAATGGAGCCTTCCGCCTATCCAATTCAGATCAATGGAGTTAACTCCCAGCAGACCGCAAACAAGAAATTGAAGGGAGGTATGATGTCCATTGAGGAAAACAAATTCAGAATTTCATTCACATATGCATTTCCTATGTTACAGAGAGATGGAATTCAGATGCTACTAGGATGCAATTTCATTCGAGCCATGTAATGAGGGCTCAAAATTGAATGACAGATGGTGACGTTTTACAAAAATGTCATGACAATTGCAACAAAGGTAGATGCTGAAGTAGCCTCCACGGCAGCAATACAAGAACTGGACTTTTTCGAGTTGGAATACTTGGAGGTTCAAAGGATCACAACCTATTCATGTGGAGAGCAGTCACAAAGCTTCAAAGCAATGTTTCATCCACTACTCGAAAGGCTGAAAGAGCAAGGGTTTATTGGTGATAATCCTCTCCAACATTGGGAGAAAAATCAAGTTAAGTGTAAACTTGATATAATTAACCCTGATATCACCATACAGGATAAACCACTCAAGCATGTCACTCCATTTATGAAAGAACAGTTCGACAAGCATGTGCAAGCATTGCTGAAGATCGGAGTGATAAGGTCACGCAAAAGTAGGCACAGAACCATGGCGATGATGGTGAATTTGGCACAACGATTGACCCGATTACTGGCGTAGAAATCAAAGGAAAAGAGCGCATGGTATTCAACTACCGTACTCTCAACGACAATACGCACAAAGACCAGTACAGCCTACCAGGCATCAACACCATCATGAAGAAGGTCGGTAACAGTCCGATTTACTCAAAAATCGACTTGAAAAGCGGGTTCCATCAGGTTGCAATGGATCCCGAATCAATTGAGTGGACTACATTTACAGTTCCAAACGGACTGTACGAATGGCTGGTGATGCCATTTGGTCTCAAGAATGCACCCGCAGTATTTTAGAGAAAGATGGATAACTGCTTCAGGGGAACAGAAGATTTCATAGCAGTTTACATCGACGACATTCTGATTTTCTCTGCAAATGAAGAACAACACGCAAAGCATTTGGAGCAAATGCTTAAAATTTGTGAGAAGTGGGGACTAGTTTTGTCTCCAACAAAAATGAAGATTGCTGTGCAGGAAATCGAATTCCTTGGTGCAGTAATTGGCAACTGCCGGATCAAACTCCAACTGTATATTATAAAGAAGATCAACTCTTTTGACGAGGAGAAACTAAAGGAGAAATCTGGCATGAGATCATGACTTGGCATACTCAATTATGCTAGATCATACATTCCAAAATTAGGTACGCTACTTGGGCCATTGTACTCAAAGACGAGCGAACATGGCGACAAAAAACTCAAAAGTTCAGACTGGGAGATCATCAGAGAGATCAAAACCGCTGTACAGCAGCTACCAGATCTAGAACTACCACCAGAAGGATCCTACATTATTCTGGAAACAGACGGATGTATGGAAGGATGGGGCGGAGTTTGTAAATGGAAGCCTCTCAAATCCGACCCAATAAGCACAAAGAGGGTATACGCGTATGCAAGTGGGAAATTTCCGGTACTCAAGTCTACAATCTATGCCGAGATACATGCGTGCATGAAAACAATGAAGGCTCTAAAGATTCACTACCTGAATCATAAGGAGATTACCCTGCGAACTGATTGTCAAGCGATTATCAGTTTTTATAACAAGTCGGCACAAAACAAACCATCTAGAGTTAGGTGGATTAACTTTGTTGATTTTGTTACAGGCACAGGAGTACAAGTGAACTTTGAGCATATCAATAGAAAGCTAAATGTTCTTACTGATTCCTTATCACGATTAACAGCAAAAATGGTACAAACTATTAATTACTGTAATATTGATGAATATTTAGCAGATCTAGAATGCGCCATGAGAGAGATGGAGAACGCGCCTAGAAAAACTCAAGTTGAACTTATTGGGGTTATTAATAACCTTAGTAAATTGTTCTAATTCCCTTGGAAAGGGAAGAACAGGCATAGTGGACTGCTGGAAAAATCCACTATACGCTTGTATCTAAGGACTTGTCTGACAGTAATCTACGGAAAACTGTTGACATTTTAGATTTTTTAGTTTCTTTGTGTAATTTTGCTGATTTTAATTTTTCAGATAATGGTTCTTGAGCATTTAAGGAACTTAATCAGAAGTCATGAAGGATCATCGACCCTAAATGCACGACCAGGAGCAAGGCTAGCTCTCACGCAAGCAAAGCATTGGGAGCCCTCTGTGGAAGAAGCACATTAATGGATGATTATGAAGTAATCACAGGAGATATACTAACAATTTCTCCATTGTCTTTTCATTTTGAACAGGCAATGCTCACAAGATTACAAGAAATCCATAATGAGCAGATCCATAAGGTCCTTGAAGAACTAGAAAGGCTTATCACAATGACCTACATCCAGAAAATGAGGCTAGAGCAGCATGCTACCAGAGATAATTGGGCTAATGATGCACTTAGTCCAGTTAACAGAAAGATTGAGTCACTTCTAGAAGTCCACAGACGGATAGGAGCAGTAATGCAAAACTACCATTATTAGGAAGACCCACAATCACATGGAAATCTCCTAAGTGCGTTTTACTTTCGGTGCCTACTTTGGCATCTTTAGTTTGCTTTATTCCATGGCACAAGGGTGCATGAATTTCTTTTTATTTTGTTGGGCAGTTATTGTACTATTATGCCCATTTGTGGAAAGACGAATAATTTAGTGGACGATGGGGCCCAATGAGTACCCGCACTAATTATCGAGCTTCCTCCGGGAATTCTATATATAGCTCATAGTGTTTCACTAGTAGTCGCACTGAATAAATATATTCTCTTTACTCAGCATTCTCAGTAATCCGTAGTAATCAGAATTTTCTTGTCCTGGGTTCACAAACCACTTTGGTATCAGAGCAGGGTTTGCTTCTTAATATTATTTATGGCTTTCTAAATTTCTTTATATTCTAGGTAGGCATCTAGGGTGATATTATACCAAAACTAACTCACAATCTGAAAAAATGACAATAATAGAGTAATAATTAATTAATTCGAATTTAAAATTTGGGATTTTTCAGAAGTTCTAAAAACCAAAAGAATTACCCTGCCGTACAGTACCTAAGAGTGAGGGAAGATCACGGATAAACACGGTAATGTGAGGTTGCGCCATAACCAATAGAAAATACCATTTGCTGACATCATCATGTGGAAGGTTAGAGTATTGTTGACTAGTCAAAAGCATGGATGGCTTTGGATGGAAAAATAAGGGATGGTGTATATCATTCCCCATTCTGTAATGCGGCCGAACCACTTTAAATCTGAGTAAAATTATACTGTAAAATGCACTAAAAATAATAGCTCTATCTATACATATAACATCAAGTTAATTATGATACATTTAGTATTTATCACTATCTTGTTTAATTACATGCAAAAAAAAAAGAAGAAGCAAGGCTAGTCAAAATCATTTCTACTATATTTATTTTTCTCGATGGGAATCTAATCTAACTTGCTTATAGATGTCGCAGGAAGAATTAATAAAAAGTTCAACACTTAAATGTTAGGGCTTAGGTATTTTCACTTATAAAATTTTGTAAGAAATCGGCAAGGTCAAAATGTATAATTTAGGAGAGGTAATCGGATACTTTTAAAAAAAAAAAATGTTCGGATTTAGGGATTTTGACGTTTAAGGTAAGTGCGAGTGTGCCAATGAAAAAAAATATATTTGGAAAGAGCTTCGGGATTTGGTCAAGCTTTTTCGAAAACATTCAACATTGGGATTATGTCACTGAAAATAAAAAACAATAATTAAACTATAGAACTCTTACAAGTTACAACCGTAGGGAGCTCCCAAAATTCATATCTGTGTTCCGCAAAGCAAAAAGGGAGCACAACATGTGCTGCATCTGGGGACACCAAGGAGTATTTGATGGAAGAGAGAACGATCAATCAAAATGGTGTATTGTGGGGTCAATCATTAAATGTTTGAGAGGCAGAATAGCCCCCACAATCCGAGTCTGGGAGAAGGCGAAACGACATTGTCAGTTCCTCTCCAACTAAACGAACTGCGTTGATCTCCTCCTACCTCATCTCCACTCTTCATTCAAATCTGACGATAGATACTTAGTTCACATTGACCATATATTACAAAATTAAATGTTAAGATTATGGTTACACCATCCAGTGAGTTACTAATAGAGAAGGGGATATAAGGATGAAAAATAGCAGCGGCTACATGCAGAGGCAACACGATCTCATCCAACCACACGCGTCATGAGCCCGTGCTGTTCCCCGCCCCACGACACGCCACCGCTGCTCTCCACGTGATACGCCTGACCTCCCTTGACCATTTTTCCTTCCTTGCTCTCCAGTTCTAAAAGGCACTGTAGGAGTCGGAGCCGTCCGATATGTTAGCGAGGTTTTGCACTGGAAATAGTACATATGTCATATCTTAACAGGATATGTACGGTCCGATTTAAAGGAGAAATCGGGGCACTGGAGATGATCTGGGATCCAGAATATGTCGATTGTTATCGGTCCCCACCTCTTTAGTCCTCCTCCCTTCACCAGCATCTTAACACGTGGCATTGATCCTTTATTAAACCCACCAAACCACAAAATAATCACTCCAGTTCCAATTTGCGAGTCCATGACTCCATGTCACTCTTTGCCTACGGGCCATTTTCAAAACAAAAAAAAAAAGGTCCATGACACACTTTTAATTTTAAATGTTCCTCTGTTGTTTCTATGCAGAAAAGTTCCACTGTTTAGTTCTGGGATTAAGAAAAGACGTTGGATAGAATAATAGTAGTAATATAACTACAATAAGAACAAATTATTCGAGGTAATTTTTGTTTGTTTCAAAAAAAAATAAAGGAGTACTAGAAAAATATGTTATCTTTATTTAATTTTCATCTTTTATGTTTTTTTATTTTTAATTTCAAAGGTTTCTCTATTCCAAATATAAATTTGCATTCACAATTTTTTTTGTGCAATATTACTATTAAAAATAGAGCCCAGAAGGGTGGACCCCGTTCCTGTGTCGCGCGGCACGCGTGGAGCGCATCTCCACGAGCCGTTCGATTTTGATCGGGCGGTTCATTTTTTTCGGGCCTATCAATCTGGTATTATTCACGGGGCCCCCATAGCCATCAGATTCAGATCAGACGGCCCACAGCCCGCGCTGTACGCGTGCCGCGCGACACAGGATCTGGATTCCAGAAGGGTTGTCACTTGTCAGACGGCCCAGAGAATCTTGTTTAGTTATTTTAGTGCAATAATGGTATAAATCTGTCTAAGATTTCACAAACTTGAATATCTACTATTAAGATAAATTGCATATTTTTAGTTATGCTTCTACATTTGTCTCTCTCAAAATCTATCTCTTACTACTAATACAAAGCAGTATACCTAGTTCAGTACTTCTTATTATAGGAGCAATCAAAGGTACGTACTATCCAACTCCTAATCAGAAGTATAACCAACTATTTATATATAATCTGGATAATCGATATTTTTAATTTGATTTAGTCAGTGATGTATATATATGGTAATTTCTAAACGAAACATTACTTAACTATTGGCTCGCTATCTAAGGCCCCGTTTATTTGTGACTTAAAGGGTGCATAACTTAAGTTATGCATCCTTAAGTCACCAAACACCCGTTACATAAGACGCCTTAAGGGTGCATAACTTATGCGACCTAAATAGGTTGCATAACTTATGCACCATCTCCTTTAAATTTTTTTTCCAACAATACCCCTTAGAAATAATTAATCATTATATTTAATAATTAACAAATAATTAATAATAATTAATAATTAATAAGTAACAATAATTATTAAAAATCATAATGAATAATAATAATAATAAATAATTAATTAATAACATATTTTTATTATTAAATAATTAATAATATTTAACTAAAAATAATTATTAATATTTCATAATAACAAAAACGATTTATTATTATCATATATAATTAATTTTTATAATAATTAATAATAAACAATAATGTGTAATTAATAATATTTAATAATTACCAAATAATTAATAATAACTAATAAATAATAATATTTAATAAGTAATAATAATTATTAAAAAATCATAATTAATAATAAAGATTAATTATTATAATTAATAATTAAATAATAATAATTAATAATATTAACAAGTAATATTAATTATTAACAATAATGATAAATAATAATAATAAATTAAAAATAATTAATCAATAATAATTTTTTATTTTTAAATAATTAATAATGTTTATAATATTTAATTAAAAGTAATTACTAATATTTCATAATAATAAAAATGATTATTATTATCATTAATAATTAATAATTAACAATAATTAGGTCACAATATTTTATTAATACATAATACTAATTCAAATGTAAGGGCATTTTAGTCTTTTGACATGAATATATGCATGCATTAAGTTACTCGTCCTTACTACACAACCAAACATCTATTACATAACAATACATAAACACTTAGGCATCCTTAACTTATACAACCCCTTACTACACAACCAAACGCCCCCTAAATTATTAGAAAGAGAGCGCTACATTCTAGTAAAGCATATATGTTTCGAAGTGTGTAAATAAAAGCACGGATGAAAATAAATGTTACACTTGAATGAAAACTAGCGTTAATCTCGCGCGTTGCGCGATTCATTCCTATACGAATATGTTATTAAATAGTTGCGCGATTTATTTGACGTTATATAAAAAAATGACTTAAAAAATTAGAAATACTATTCAAATATTATATGAAAACTGCCACAAAAAATCCTAAATACTATTTTGCCACAAAAGATCAAGCGCCACAGAAAATCAAAATCACTGTTCTTACTACAATGATTTTGAGATCCTCACGTGAGATGCATGACACACCAAATTTATATATGTATAATTTATTTATCAAAAAATATTTACTTTCAACAAATTATTTATTTTCCACACAATGAGTGGCGAGCGCGTTTCTTAATGTTTTTATAATAGCTGGAATAGTAAACGTGAGGGCTAAGAAGATTACATGTGAAAAAATGATACTGGAAAAAAGACAAATGAATTTCATACTTATGTAATTAATTAGTGGGCATAAAATATCTAGTTTTTTTTCTAATCTCAACATGCATCTCAAATTGTTGCAAAAAGAAATATTCATAATTTGAGTTTTCCGACTTTTAAGGTTTTTCCAAATGATGATTTTTTAATTTTGTTCCCGGGGGGACAAGTTATGCTAGCTAGCCCGTCCAAAACCTTCCTTCTACCATCGTCGTCGATATATAACAAACTTATTATGTGATTTTCAACTCCTGATCCAATTAAAATGTCTGAGATAATAAATAAAACGATCGATTTAATTGTATAAAGTTTAACATTAATAACATAATATTAAAAAGCTACATTCTATTTATTGCGATGCATACATTCAGAAATATATGGTATCGCGCGTACATAATTGTATGGAGATTGCATTTTCTGTCGTTGCTGTAAGAACATAGTATGGTTTGTAAGAGAGAAGTAAGACAAGTTTAAATTTATGAACGTATTATTATAAATTTCTCTCTAAAATACCCCCTTTATCTTAAAAAAAAAAAAATTTCTCTCTAAAATTTCTAGAGATATTTTTTGCTAAGACACGCCGACTCAATTTCACTCGAGGCCACCAAAAGAATGACTTGTCCCTTATAGACTTAATAGTTTAAGCAGAACTATTTTTCATGTTTCACTTACCAAGTACAAGACATAATAAACAAATTATTGAGAACAAATTAGATTTCAATATTGGATATAGAAATTTTTATATACGTCGTATATATAGTTCTTGTTTGATATAAAAATTATATTAATAGATTACGAACATAAATGATCATAATTAAGTTTTATCGAAAAAAGAAATTATTTTGCTTGCAAAGTTGACGAGAATATTTTAAAAACCAATTTTTTATATTAATATTTCTAAACATAAAGACATAAAAAATCAAACTCATGCTATAATATACAAATATTGTTGTGTTAATAAATTAGTTATAAATAAAAGGATAGATTTCGAATGATTTAAAAACCATTAATAATTGAATGATTTTGATTTTTTTAGGATGTATGGAAAAACATAAATATTTAAGGAATATTAATCTCTTGGCGACGAATTAAAGAAAGTATTTGCATTGATTTTCTAAGGCAATTTTACTACTTAAGCATAATACAAGTTAATTTTTATAATGTTTATCATTCCATCAGAAAATTCATGGGATTTTTTTAAGAAATAAAGGGGTTCCCTAAAGCTGAAGTTTTATGGAATTATACTGTTTTTACGATAAACTATCAACTAATAATCAGTTAAAAAGAAAGATAAGTCCTAGCCATTCATTTAATGTTACGTCCATACTCCATACCTAGATCTGGATGCAAATCTAATAAGATATTGACGAGGAGAATTACTGAAAATTTTAATTTTAAATTCATATTACTTGGTTTTTTGGTAGAAAATTAATTACCATAAGTAATTAGTATTTCAGTTTATGACGTGCTTGGTCAATAGGATCTTGAACTCTCTATTTTCAAAAGAAAGTCCAGTTTTGGAGACTGGAGATCTGGTAAGAATTGAACTATCTCGTTTCTCACTTTCTCTCTCTCCCTGGTTTCTCTGTCATCCATTAACTCCTCACGGCGAAGAGAGGACAAATGAAATAAGGGAGAAAGGTGAATGGCAGGCGCCGCTCGTCAGTCCGTACCACAGAGAGTGGGTGCATGTTGTAGGGCTGACGTCAGGGTCACATGAGACCTCCTGCGACACGTCAAATCGGGCGGCGGCTCTGCCGTGCATTGGCCCACCACCTGTTCTGTTCCGAACACCCAGCTCACAATGCACCATACTCCTAAACCCCACCTGTCATTGAAGTCGGTGTAACAGCTCTGTTTCCACCTACTATATAGTCTCTCCTGACGGTTCCCCAGTGCGGTAGCTAACCTGCCTTCATTAAAGAGACAGGCCGAAATAAGCTAGAAAAGGGTAGAGAAAAGAAAGCGTGCCTCCTTCACCTAATACTTGACCTCACTCACTCACCACTACCAAAACTTCTCATAAGAGAAAAAAATAAACCCAACAAAGAGATCAACAATGGCGTCGAGGGAAGGTGGCGAACGGCCTTACAGAGGCGTGCGCAAGAGGCCATGGGGTCGGTACGCTGCTGAGATACGTGATCCATGGAAGAAGACGAGGGTTTGGCTCGGCACATTCGACACGCCCGTAGAGGCAGCAATGGCGTACGACCGTGCCGCGAGAGCTTTGAGAGGCATCAAAGCAAAGACTAACTTCCCCGATCCCTCGCCGCCAAGTCTCAGTCTTGGTCTGACAGTTGGTATCAACCGACCGAGTCCTTGGCCGCTTTGGATGGGCCCCGCGCCTGTACCGCCACCGCCTCACATGGCAGCGGTGCAGTATTTCCATGTGGCGCAAGAGGCCGCAGTGATGAAGGTGCATCGACCGGAATCGGTGATGGTGCCACCTCCATCCCCGCCATCTACAGCACTAGTCTTAGGAGCGCCAGCTGGGAATGGGGCGCTCGGATTTGATCTCAATGAGCCACCACCACCTCCACCGCCGTCTACTCGTCTTTGGTTCATGTAAGACATATGTGATGCGTTTTATGGTGGCAAGGTTAGTGTATGTGGGATTCAGACCTACATTGAAGAAGCTAGGTAATGAGTATTATATTGGTGCGAGTTGTGTTTAGGGTTGCTAGTTCTAGAATCGGATCAGGCGAGCGAGAGAGTAGTACTAGTATGTAATTCCAGCTCAGCTGTATATATTTATTAATTAGTGGAAATCATGTTGGACTGGTTTTTTTAACTCAATGATCGCTTAGAAAAATGCTGTCTTTTTCCTACACAACACTACTTGTTTTCTAATTTTTTTTTCCCTCATCTCGTGCGCCGGCGGAGTTTCTGTTCTTCTACTGCCATTTCTGCTTTATGGTTGACTGAATTTAACTATTAGATTTGAAGTGATGTTAGTAATGTAGATTTGGTATACCTATTTACTTTTTGTTAGTGAAGTGTCGTTGGTTACTTATTAGTTTGTTTCGACTTTCGAGAATACGACAGATTAGGAAAACCAGAAATCTGCTTTACGAAAAAGAAAGGAAAAAAGATTTCGGATTTGACTCTTCGGTTCGTACAGAGAAAGAGAGATCGACTGACTCTACATGACTACATCTTTCAATTAAAAAAAGAAAAAAAGTCTATATCTTCCTCTCAGATAACTGACCAACAATTGAACATCTGAACGTGAATATTTTGAAACTGTAGTAAGCGTTGAGATTTGAGTAATGAGTTGCCAAATGATTCAAATATTTTGCTACTCGAAGATGGTCCCCTTTTGATAAGTAGCATAACTTCGTTTTTATTTATAAATACTGACCTTTTTATTGTAACCTGCTTAATGCAAAGGAAAAAATTATTTCAAACCATTACTCCCATATGCGTCCTTATCTGAAGTCTTTGGTACCCAACTTGGGAGGACCAAATATATATGAGCTTATGGATTGGAAAAAATAAAATTTGAAAAAGAATCAACACATCACTTGATGAGCTTTTGATTTATATCACATGAAAAGCAATGTATAAACAATGGTGGTAAGTATAAAATATATAATCTAGACTATATATAATACAATTTTCTGATTTAAAATAATGCGAAATATATGTGCATAAGAAATTTTATGTAGTACGGGAGTTCATGTGAAAACTCGATTTCCACTCGTATTTGAAGTAGCTCCATCTGGCATATTCGTGTTAATTAAAAATCAGTTTGGAACTAGAGTCTCCTCGTTCGAGTTCAAATATTAGTTTACAACTCAAATAATTTAACTATTTGATCATACCGACTAATGAAATTCGCAGTTAGCGTTTTTAGAAACAGACAACATTAGGATTCGTACTGGAGGGGTGGCTTGCTCATTCCAGCGAAGTACTTCAGTAGTGAATGGGATTATGGGAAGTATGTCCTTGAACAAATTAGATTTGCAACTGAAGCTTACAAATTAAGAATTTTTTAAAAAAAAATGTTTATTAAAATTTGCACGTAAAAAAATATTCATTAAATAAAAAGTTAAATTTAGAACTAATAGATTATGTAAAAAGAATGACGTGATAGGTCCAATTAATGAAATTTCTACAAAAAATAAAATACAACACACATTTTTCTTACAACTTATATATAGATCAACCACATTAGTAGTCCGATGGATAAAAAATAAAAAACTATAATCAAACTATAATGAGATTATAAATGATGAAGTTTAAGAAGCTTGAAAAATCCAACACGTATAAGCCCCTGAAAGAAGGATAATTAACAGGCCCATTACTGTTCCAAAGAAATCCTTCCGGCCCCATATCTTTCTTTCCACCCATTAGCTAGCCAATCAACTCTTAAGGCCTTGTTAATTATCAATTTGTCACGCACACGGATCCTCGGCAGTAAAAAGAAAAAACGACTGCCGAGCAGTACTTTTTACTTTTTTTTTTTAATATTTAAAAATTTAAAAATTCAATTGTTGAATTCAAACTGTTGATTTTGTTTAATTTTACGGGCGATGCATTTTCATATAAGTTTATAAAATTTGGAGATGATTTGATACTTGATTAAGTGCTCAACAAATGAACGAACCTGATTTGATTAATTCTAATACGTTCATAATTTAAGCACTTAATCAAGTATCAAATCAAATCCAAATTTTATAAAACTTATATGAAAATGCATCACCATAATAATTGAACAAAATCAACGGTTTGGATTCAACAATTGAATTTTAAAAGTTTTAAATATTAAAAAAAAAGAGTGCTCGGCAGTTGTTTTTTTTTTTCACTGCCGAGGATCCCAGTCCTAATTGTCACACTGATTTCCAGTAAAAGTAGCAGTTGCATTTAAGATAGTAAAATAAAATCAGGTGTTCTTCTGTGATAAGCAAGTTCCCTCCGGTTGTCATGTTGTATTGTATGATAACACAGCCAAGTATGCTGTTCATAAATTTTCAGGATAAAATATGGTTCTTTTTCTAAATGAAAGAAAATGTTATAGGAGATTGCCACCACCAGAGCCTCGACAATTGAGTTGAGCACGAGATTCAGCTGAATGCACTAGTGCTGTAAATGAATAAGCTCAAGTGACTTGGCTCGAGTCTGGTTTGATCAAATTTAACAATCTATCAAATTTGATAACAGGCTAATTCGAAGAAAAATAAAGCTCAGTTATTGGATTATGATGTGTTTATAAACTAAAGTGTAAAATAACTAAATTCTGCTATTTTGAAAAAAAAATTATTGTTATCAATTTTTTATAGAAAAATATTATCTAGAAAGTAACATCTACAATTAGTTGCAAACTTCGGCAGATCTTGGCCAAGCACCAGAATTCGCCTATATGCCTAGAACCAATCAGATTCCTTTGCCTCATATGACTTCCTGAGAGTGACGCTGCAGCTGCAAGTAGTTATTTAATAAATACTTCCATCATTTGCATGCCAACTAAATTATTTATTTGATTACTTCAAAAAAAGATTTATATAAAACCATATATGAACCTCCAATTGACTTTTCTTTTTTGGATTTAACAGATGCAAGTTGCAATTTTAAAAGGAAGCGGACCACTTCACAATGTGGGGACGATCACCTTAATAAATTTATATCTCCCACTCTCTGTAAGATTTGTATTATCGTAGATAAGTAGATAAATCCACAGATATGGTGTTTGCTTAAGATGTTCACTACATTAGTCGACAATATAAACCATCTGAAATTATTGATCTTTAGTTAATTATTAATCAATATACAAATTGTAATAATAGGTAAGTATGATAATTAGATCCCAAAACTCTCATCTGTAATAACGTGATCTGAGTGTCTGGTTCATAATATTCAAAATGCGTCCCAAAAAAGTCGAATAAACTTTTTCCGGGTACCATCCAGATCAAGTTCAAAGGGAAATATTATATTTAATCCTAGGCAATAATTGTCGGTTGTTGTCTTGTTGACCAGCCAACTTTGAATTAACCATTCCTTGAAAGTTTGAAAGGAGTACAGCGATCATGATTGATAGGACTCTGCAAGAAAAAGTTTGAAACCAATCATTCAGCGGACTTCACCTCAGAAGCTGGAAATCAGCCCAGTGTAACCGAAACTGGCTGATATCCTCTGGTAGTTGGGGGGAACAAGGAGGAATAGGAACAAGGAACAAAGCAACCAAAAAAGCTGGAATTGGGAACAAGGCAGCTAGTTCGCTGTTCGTCCAGTTCGTGGTTTGTTTGGTTCGTGCGAACTAGCCCTGTTCGCGAACAGCTAGTTCGGCAGCATTGCCAAACATATCTATATATGTTAGCGAACTGATTGATATATGCTACAATGCTAATTGTACCCCTATAAATTAACAAAAAAGTGCTACATAACATAAAAATACATTTACTTGACCCTCCAAATTTAATTACAATCAAATTAACAAACTATACTTTCCAATGCAGATTCGTATGGCTCTAGATAACCTGCCCACCAGTACCACTTCTGTTTAAACAACAACTTAACCCTGTGAACCAGTACCACAATTCTTTTGCCAACACAGCTTAACCAGAAAGACCCAAACAAATCACCTCAAAGGCTAAACTCACTACACTTGCTCCTATGCTAGCACAGTTTCAAAACTAGGTTAGATCCATATGCACTACCTATACAATAAAAGTCATTCTTTGGATTTAGAGGGACAGCTGCTTTTGCAGTATACTTCCATATAGCCCTGCAGATAATTAAAGCATCATATATTATTAAGGATAAATTTGAGATACTATAGCAAGAAATTTTTTTTAAAGCTGACTGAATCGATACCTCCACAAGCTTTTCAATCTTCGGCTTGTACATAGAAATGTACTGTTTTGCAGCCTCCTGGCTATTTGGGACTTGATGGGGCTGCACCGAACTGATAACCTTGTCAGAAGCCTTTCTCACAAGCATTTTATGTGCATCATTGCTTATGATACCCTTCTTCCATGCTGGTTTCACCAACTCTTTTATAAATTCAGCCAAGGCAAACCGAAATATCTTAAACTCTGCTGAGTCCCTGTTACCAGGTTGACCTGGCCATACCCTAGCAGCTCGGTGATTGGTGGAACTCACCTCCGGTACCTCTTCTAGTGGAGCTAATTTTGGTTTTACATTGGATGAATAGTTTATCGGGTTGTAATCAGGTGAGTTTTCACCAGCACCCGATAGATTATTTGATGCAGCTGCTGGAGAACTTTCAGGAGAAATTTTCATTTCCTCAGAATCAGCAGAGTTGGAGGGTTTGAAGCTATCAACCAGTGGATCATACAGGGTTTGGGCTGAGGATTCAATTTTAGGCCTAATAAAAGAAGACCGAAAGGGCACAGAATTCTCCCAGTTGTAGCTTAGTATTTCTGATGCATTGATAAAGGAGGTGCTATTATGATGTGGGTAAGGGTTAGCATTAGCAATGACAGTATCTGATTTCTGATAGCACATCAAGGAGCTCCTAGGTAGTGAATCATCTAATGTACCATACCTTCTGCAGAGGTAACGCCCATTAGTTAACTTCTGATTCTGATCACTCGATCTGTGGGCCCCATCAAACATAATGGTGGGAAGACTTTGTTGACTGTGCCCCAACTGAAGGTATGAGGATTGATAGAAGGCAGATGGTTTTGGTCCGTCAGAAATTATAGCAGGCCTCTTAATCATTTCCTCCATGTCATTAGCGGAAGGACTCCTAGGCCTAAAATCACAATTTAAAATATTGCAATGTTGAGAAAACAGGTGAAAAGAAAAGAAAATTTTTCTCTAAGACTTTGTATTATACCTTGAAATTTTGGAAGGGTCTGGCGGTCTGAAGTACACTGCACTGTGTGAAATTGGGTTGCCTCTTTCTATGGTGAGATCTGAGTTATGCTCCTTAGAGGAATGCCTTGCATGTGTCTCCGGAGCTGGGGCTTGAGTTTCACAAGAAACTAGATCAGGCAAGAAACAATTTTAGGAATATAATTTTGCAAAAACATAAGAAATGCTGAATAGAAACACAAAAATAAGCAAGAGCATATGTGA